>CM040238.1:130988103-131598891 GCA_022545495.1 Chrysanthemum lavandulifolium
TAAAATAAAGAGCCTCGGCCCTTTTTTCTACTTTGTTGAGATCTCAATTTACAATGAAAGTTGTCATCTTTTACAACTTTTCCTTGGCATGTGACTTGGTAAAATGATATTTTGTCAACATGGTTTTCAAACAAAGTAAAGAACTAATTTTACTACATCACATAATAAACTTTAATATAAATAACATCAGATCTTTACTTTTCAAAAGAAGAAAGAGTTTCACATGGTTCCAACCGATATGCAACGTAAAAAAAGTACACACTACCATTCTTACATTTTACCATGTCAAGCTACTATACACGCACTACCATTATGTTAAGATTATGGAGGCTCTTAATATTTAGAGAAAAAAAAAACATCTACTTGCACAAACCCAAGAAAGTACATAAGAAAGTAGGCCTCGATCTATAGAAAAAAGCTAAGAACATTTTAATTTACGATAAGCCACAAGATATAGTGTCACGATCATTGGCCCTCAATATAATCGTCAGAAACAATGGCCTCAAAACTATATCAATGGCCCCAAATTATCATCCAAGCTTTCAACCATGATCTAAAAAAAAACAAACCAAAAGAGTTGGAACAAACAAAACAGACACAAATAACATCATAGGAAACCAAACCAACCAACCATAGTCAGCTGTAATATCAGAATAACAGATCAGTATAAGTATATCTTACCCGTAAGGATAAGGTATTGCCGATATTAGCTCACCAGAGATTATATGACATGGGTATAAGTATATCTTACCCGCTTTAAAGCCCAACATAATCTTCTTAGTGAAAGAATTATATTTTCATACATTACAAAGAACTTAATCAATATAAACCCACTTGACAAAACAAATAGACAAAGTTGATTGTAAGTTGCGATCCGACTTTCACGCTCAAAATTTTGTATCAGTGTAAATCTTGCAAGTACATATAACAATTTTAGATGTCAAGAGATGTTAGCCCAAAGGAATAAGGATATCGTAAGTGACATTTGATATGACTACACTACAAATCAAAGACAAAAAATCATACATACGTACTTTATAACATAATCTAAATTTTTAAAAGAAACCGTGCATTTCCTAAGTAGTTTGTAGAGGTACCATGTGACCGTGGAGTGAAGATTTCCAACAAGAGAAGCGGATCTACAAAAATATATAACAATTTACAGATCTTTATAAAAGAAATACAGATTTATAAAATAAAAAAAGGCTTCAACGCTACAAAAACATAAATCTTTACCAATTTACATCAAAACTTGAAACCTTTACAAACACCACCAAAAAAAAAAATCTTTACCAACAAATCATTATAGTTTTCAAACGATCCAAAGAAGATAAGGTCCGCGTTTGGGGAGACAAAGCGACAACGAGTGAAACTTTCCAAAGATCATGGGTTTTCCTAAGTAGAGGTCGTTAAAAACGCAATTTGTTTATAAAACATAGATCTACAAATATAAAATACGGATCTATAAAAAGAATACTCAAACTTAATTAATAGTAATGATCTATTAAAAATAAGTATACCTCAAAACATAAAAGTTTTGGGTATCGCTGATTTTAGTAGGTTATGGGAAGGACCACTGGTGATGTGAAGGCCTGGTGGTGATCGATTGTTTTGATGACTTCAGAAGGTGTCCGTGGTGTTGAGGTCCGGCAGGTAAGGTGAGATTGTAGTGTATCTTTATGTACAAGTGTGCTGTTTTGTGTAGTGTGTTTTAAAGGAAAAAGTGAAAGTAAATGAAATGTGAGTTCGTGGGTATTTGTTTGAGTGGGGTTTACGAGGTTTTGTTGGTTTAAAAGATTTTAGGATTGGATGTCCTGCAAGGAATTTGCGCTTTTATATAAGTTCACAATGAATCTTAATATTTGGTTCGGAGTATAGATAAACTCATGTGGGTCAGTTGTAATGTCGAACACAGACCATCCGCCACGCGGGTCTAACTTGAAAACCTTGTTTCAGAGTTTGCTACTGTTAGGTTGTACGAAACCAAACAATGTTTAAGCTAGTAAAAACCAATCTTCCAAGACAGTTGTGTACCAAAATCCATCACCAATTTAACCCAAACCCAATTGCTCTTCAAATGATTGATTACGCTTTTTCTCTTTCAAGATCCAACAAAACAGGTTCCCATTTCTTAATATTTTCATTAATCTGTTTATTCTTATCATGATTTGTTTATATTTGTAGATGAATCATATGGGCAAGGTTTGTTAGTACTCGAACAATGCGAATCCAATCAGGACGATGCTAATAACAAGTCTTTGGTTCTTCTTGCAATGTCTACCCTTTTGTCCGAAAGGTTTCTTTTTTCTTCCTTTTCACTTTTCTTATTATTGTTTTGTTTCTCTGTGATATATGCAGTGTTGTTGATAAATAAGTATACTTATTCAATTAAACCTACCAACAAGTTTGTAATCTAAAGTTTTTTTGGGTAAAAGGGAATCATACCCGGTAAAATATATTAATCACCCAAAATTCCGATAAGAACACTGGAATGTGACTGAGTGTCACATTAACCTCAAGCAAAGCTTGAACAGCCTATTCGAATGACATGCCAAACGAATTACAAATCAACTACATAACCAATGACACCAATAGGGAAAAACCACCTAATGGAACATAAACAAAAAAGACGATCAATCATCTAATAACAGAATCAGGAAGGTCCCAAACTCGAGCGTAAGCCTCTCCCTCCTTGGTTCGCTTGAACCTACACGAAAGAAGCTTGAGCCGAACTGCTGCTGAGATACACTCACTAACTTGAGCAACGGATCTCTTCAACTTTTTAAACAACCTCCAATTGCGTTCTTGCCAAATAAAGAAGGCTGTAGCAGCAAGCACCAATCTCGCAATAACACCATGGGAAGACTTCTTTTCGAATTCACTCCAATATGCTCAACGATGGCATAAATATTATGTGCCACTTTATCTAGACCAACAAGAAATTTAATGCGATTCCAAACACCATCCGCAAAGGCACATTGTAATCTAAAGTTTGAGGTTCAAGTGACACTATGTGGATTTAATAAGTTAGATTAAACAACCACCAAATGGCCTCTACACTAGATGTCAAGGTTTGGGGTCGACGGGTGGGATCACCAGATACACCGTTAGGCAGCGTCATCGACTCCACTGGTAACTTAAAAAGGGAAAACCCCAGCCGTTTAGAGTACGTTAGCTTAGATGCCTTAAACAAGTACTTATACGCTGGTTAAAAATTTGCATTTAAGAAAATAGTATAAAAGTGCAATAATACTTGGAGTAATAATAAGTTAATAACGTGTTGATAATTTTATTCGAATCCATTTATAAAAGGTATTAGGTTAATTTTAGATACTGCTTATTTTATCTCAGAATAAATCCATAAGCAGTAGCAATATGGACGAAACAATATTAACTCTGCTTAAGCAGATAAGCTCTAGGTAATCCGTAACACCCCTGAAATAACCTTAAATTTGAGTTATGCAAACATGGATAATAAAGAAATAGTGTGTGGCAAACCTTTTGAGAAATGTGATAATGAACACATTTCTAAACGATAAAACACATTTGCGAAAAGTAGGTTGAACATGCTTTTTCGAAAATATCGCTTTGCAAATGGAAAATTAGTTGTGGTAGGTGTTAACGAGCCGAGCCGACTCGAGTTTCGAATATTCTAGCTCACTGATTAACTATTGTTTGGCTAGAGCTATACTAGAGCTCGAATAATTATCCAAAATCCTCGCCGAACTCAAACTCGTATCAAAACACGAAACATACTCTTGATGGCAATATAGAGGATATAACGTAAACCAAGATAAAATAAAAGGTATTATGTTGTCTATTTACTATTTAACCCATGGTGACATGTATATGAAAGTCATATAGTTTTTTTAAAAAGTTCACCTTATGAAACATGGGTGTATGTCATATTAGTCCGCACATAATATGGTATATTTGTATTTTGTTTGTGATGATACAAGCAAAATTTGTACACATACACATACGCTCATACACATTGATGTCACCCTAACCATCATGTAAACCGATGGGCATATATATTAGTAACTATTGACGCAAAGATAATGTAACTTTGAGATCGCACGACATCGCACGATACCATTGTGAATTAATCATTGTAAATATTAAATACTTGAAGACAATGTTCAGCTTTATAATGGTATAGGCATGTCTATCAAGAACTATTGACACAAAGATAATATTTCAACTTTGAGATTGCACGACATTGCAAGATACCATTGTGTATTAATCTTTGTAAATATTAAATACTTGAAGGGCAATGTTTAGTTTATAATGGTATAATTAGTTAACATAAGCAAATATCTACAAATCGTTATTAAATGGACACATACTTGACAATAAAATATTGTTATCTAAACGTGGTGTAGTAATTTATTAAATACGATAATCTTATAGACTTGGAAATATGATAATTCTATCATTAATATTGCTTTTACATTTACTTATTATAGTGCTAATGTGTTAAAATGTTTCATGGTAAATAAAAGATTAGAAACAATATTGTATCCCGTATGGAATGAGGGAGGAAAGTAAAGAAAGAAGGAGGCTTTAAAAATAAGGCGAAGTAAACAAAGGAGATAAACATGAAGTATCTTGCTTTATGCCGGGGCCGGTCTGAGATTTCGGATGCCCAGGCTAGTCGAGTGAAATATGCCCTTGTAAACAAACAACACATTTTCTTTTAGGGTTTGAAACCTGATCAAGTCATAGAACCGTAGAGGTCGTCAATTCTTGTTGATTTTTTTCGTTTTCTAGTTTGGGCACCGACGGTTGTGAACGACGCAACATGATAAAATCGAGTGTAAAACTGTAAATTACATAATATTCTACTAAATAAAAAATAGTAAGTATGAAACAGTATCACCGGATTAAATTGATGAAGAAAAGAAAAGTTAATCGATTGATTTGTTTAGTCTTCTAATTGTTTTCAATTTAACTCTTTGTTCCTGTAACCACAACATTATACCTGAACATCAGAACATGTTACACAATTTACGTAACCTGCCCATTAAATTCTTTTTAGGTTGACTTGCGGATAAGTATATAAGCACAAAATTAAAATAATATGAATGAAGTAAGTCACCAATTGTCCAAGTATATTATGACATAAATTTTATTGTCATTAATTTCACTTTCTAACAAACTGTGAATATGTAAGTTTGTAACTTTTGTATTATATACTTCGTAGTTCATTAGTTTGTGACCAATGAAAACAAGATAACTTCACAACTTACATGTCTCATAGTCAACATAACACAACTTGTATATCTCAACACGTTGCTTTTGTAACATGTTGATCTAATAAAGTAACAATAAAGAATTGTTTTAACATGCTATTTAACAATAAAATATCAAACTGAATTAAAATTGTGTTTACTACTTTGTCTTTCCAGCCTCCCCAATTTCCAAAACCTTCTCGTCACTTTTGGTCTCTTCGAACAATTGAACCAAAACAGCAGCCACCAAAAAGATATATATCAAGTGAATAATGGGAATCCTTTGATTTCTATCGTTGCTCCCCTTTTGACCGAGTGTGTTACTGTGTGATGGAATGATGGTGATCTTTAAACTGTAAAACTTCTATTCCAATTGTTTCATTCTTTTTTTGACTGTTTCGTACTTTTTGATAATCGTATATTGAATTAGTCTACGAGGTTTTAACTTTAAATCAGATAGCGTGATTTGTGAAGTGGTCAAGAGGCTTGGTGCTAAAATGGACCAAGATGAATCTAGTATAGCTACACATGGACTAAAATTTGATGCCCCTTCTTGCGCCGCCTGGGGTCGTCGCCCACGTGGCCCATAAGCAAATCCGGGCCTGCTTTATGCTAATGAAGTTTGAAATATTTTTAGTTATGCTATTTAGTTTAAATATATTATTAGCATTTCTTGAAATATAAACATAATATCCTAGTTTAGCTCGATTATCTCGTTCGGCTCGTTCAACTCGACTAATTAAACGAGCTTTCGAACGAGCCGAGCTAAATATTAGATTTATAAGCTCGGTGCGTAAAACTTATTGAGCACTATTTCTTGTTCGAACTTGAACCAAGCTTGATAACTTTCAAGCTCGACTCGTGAAGAATGAGCTCGAGCTTGAGTAGCTCATTAAAAACTCGAATCGTTCCCGATTGTGAGCACGCAATCCAAAACATCCTTCAAGTAATCCATGTAGTAATTTGTTATTTTTTCACTCACAGAGGAAATTATGTTGAAGCTATTGCGAAATTGAATAACATTAAGGACATGGAGGTTTCTTCTTTCCCTCTTAGAGGTAATACTGAACGGTACGCGAAGGCGACATTTCACAATTTTATAATGTTTGACATGCATTGTAAATTAGTTATTTATTGTTATTTCTATGATTTTATTTAGTGGCGGCCACCGAAGCTGCAGCAGGACTTCACTTAGAATTGGGAGAGGTAAGCATTTCTGTTTATTTTCACTAAAGGTTTGGATTTGTGTTTTGGAATTGATTATCTAATCAATTGTTACTTGATTATAATAATTAGTTTTAATTGTTAGGATAAACGTATGTTTCTCATTTTCACTGTTAGGTTAAATAATCCATTTTGGAATATAACATTGAGTAAATTTAAATACTCATTGATATCATATCAATATTAATGGCCCAAGCCCATTAATTATACGCCAAAGTCAAGCCCGTCATAAACATTTAAACAACGCCCATTATCAAGACTTCATAGGCCCAACCACATTTCTCAGACCGTGTCGAATACTGATATGAACCTATCCCATACTAGGCTCAGACGATGTTCATAAGTTCAAATGTAGAACCCACTCAAAAAGCTAGCTCACGAGGAGGGACACTTAGACATTATAAACCACCGCCCAATCCCATACTGCGGCGCGGGATCGTGAACAATACCCCACCTTCAAGAACCAACGCCCCTGCTGGTCACGGCATATGCTGGTCACTATGGCACCCCTTCGGGTCCAAGCCACCACCCATAGCCACCACCCGAGCTCGCCTGTCACGGCCATGCTGGTCACGCCGTGTTGGTCACGGTTGCACCCTTCTTTCGGGTCCAAGCCACCACCCACAAAGCCACCACTCCATAGGCCACCACCCGAGGTTGGAACCTCAAAGGTCATCGGCTCAAACCAATTGATATGAACCTATCCCATACTAGGCTGGACGATGTTCATAAGTTCAAATGTAGAACTCACTCAAAAGCTAGTCACAGGAGGGACACTTAGACATTATAAACCACCGCCACACGAGACACCTAACGGCTAAGATGTACTATCTGACATATGACAATGGGAGACATATATGAATATCTAAGAAGGGTATTGTAGGTTCCAAATACCAAGTATAACACACTAATTTAACTAAGAAATCTAAAGAGAGAAAGATGTAGAGAGGAAAGAACTAGAGAGCGAGAGTAGAGAGAAGTAGGAGAAAATTTAGTGATAGGCCCAAGCCCATTAATTACACGCTAGAGTCAAGCTCATCATAAACATTTAAACAAGGCCTATTATCAAGAGTTGATAGGACTGGCCACATTCCCGGGCCGCGCATGGCCTGGGAAGGTCTCTCAGGCCGTGTCGAATACACGTGCGAGACAACTGCCTTATAACTGTCACTAACGGCTAAGAAGTACTATATTACATGACATATGACAATGGGACACATACGGGAATATCTAGAAGGGCACGACCTCGTACGAGCCAAGGAAGAGCTGTCACTTGTCATTCTTGTCTATACACCAGATGATCAACACGTGGCCAGTCTTATGGCCGTCAGCCGTTTGATCATCCTTGAGAGGTATCCTTAAACCTTAATGCCTCTCTATCAATAAAGGCATCTCACACCCTAAAACGGGTTCAGAATTCTCTCTATACTTAGCATACTATTTCACATAGAAAAACAAGGTTGCAAAATCGGTGTCGGTAGTCGGGCGACCGAATCTCTTGTAGCTTGTAATCGGTCTAGCCAAGATTAATCGGATTGGCATTTACGCCAAGTTTGGGTATTTCCATGAGTTTTAGGTATTCCCGTAAGATTTTCTTTAGAAACATCTTGTAATAGATATAAACAAATGACTATAAGTGACTAAAACTAGTTTACGGCTTGGGCTTTTCCAAGATTTGCAATTTTTCGCAAGTTCGACCACCATTGATGGTCGTTGACCCGCTGACCACAGCTGACCGATTTACACAAATCGAAAAGGTTGGTGGCCCGAGAGCGATTAGCGGCGTTATTCGGTCTTGTGGGCCTTTTTTCAACACCGCAAAGAAAACACACTACATGGTTTGTTGTGAGTGTTACCCATGCTCTTGATTCTTATCATTCCTTTGGGTCCTTACCGTTCAACACTGGAAACCGAACAACACAACCATCCTAATCCGATACCAATCACGTTTTACATCTCATACGTAAACACTCATCTATCCCTCTGTTTAATGTTATATATTTCTTTTTGAGTTTCACAAACTCTACTATTATCACAAAGTTGTCCTTTTTAGCCAATTTGACTATTAAATAATTTGAATTAACCAAACATCCAAACATTCGCTCATGAGACATTACAAATTCAAACAGTTTAAAAACATTAACAATATTATATTTATTATTCACTATCACATAATTTCTTTTAATATGCACATTCAAATACCACCTATTGTATCTTATGCAATCAAATATCTGACCATGATCTTTTTTCGGAGACATAAATACTTAGCCATGGTTCTTCATATATAGGATGATACTTCTTCAGTGATAGCAGACGATTGCTTGAATGATTTAGATGCTACTAAACAAGAACTTGGGAATGGCTTTGGTTCCTTAAATGCTCGTGTTAGATCATTAAAGGGCTGATAGAGTTAGTCGGGGCAATGCAAACTCGTGTATGTACTTTGTTTCTTTTAGTCCGAACTTTTTTTACCATTGGTTTTCTTGTTTTTATGGTAATTTAATGATATATGTCGTTTATGCAGCTAACTCTTGTTTTAAAGGAATTAAAGATAACTTGGGTGTTGGTAAGTTCTGCAGCTAATGTCATGCGTGGATCTAGCATGTAAACATGGTGGATCTAGCATATGGTAAATTAATGCCTTAAATATGATTAAAACCCATATTATTACAAATTTATATTGATAATCCAGTCATTCAAATAAGACAGTTAGGTGGTTTATGTATTTGTGGTGAGCTTTGACCCGTCGTTTGCACAGTAGTAGCTTTTAGATCTACCCATTTAGCATAGCAAAGTATAATCCAAATCGACTATTGTTCACAAATTGGTCGAAAATGTCGCCTCTACTTTGCTGTTTTTGCCGGTGTAAAACACTTTTTTTTGTTATCATTGTGCATAACGTGATTTAAGAATCTTGCGTTTGCCAAATAGGTATTCGGATTTGCGTTTTGCAATTGATTAGTGGATTATCATGTCTTGTAGTCACATAATCAGTTTCTAATGTTTGAATTGACAAAGATGGCTTCTCTTATGATTATTTTAGCAAATTTTCAGTTTTGATTAACAAATTTCATAGCAGCCAAGGTGCAACAATACTGATTATTATAAGGAAAGTAAAGTTACCTAATTACCCTATTGGCTTGAACATTATTTGAGAAACTTTTACTGCCGCCTCAAGAAATGTATTTCATTTTGTACAAGAATATATATTCTTGCTAAGCTTATGTATTAAGTTTGGTAATCGAAATTTGTCAATGACGCAAACAACTGATGTTATCACTATAGCAAAAAGCAACCAAACACTATCTTCTAGCGGATAGCCAGTTATTCACGACTATTATTCTGATGACTCATATTTATATAGTCGGTTTTAAACCCCACACCATCATATGCGCCAAAATTACTGTAGAAAATACTACCTTGTTGTGTATACAGGGAATGATGCTTTGTCATATGCTGAATTCCTTCATGCAATCCGGGATTTCTCAACCGCAAAGCAGTTATACCAAAATGTAATTGAAGGGGTCCCAGAAAATAAAGATTATAGCAATCCGTATAACTTAGCTGCTGGTAACATGGCATGTGAGGACATTCGTTTGGCGGCCACCTGTGCTTTAGGACAACTTGAGGCACACATGGGGTAATGCATAGATTACTGTCTCACCACTGGAATATCTTATATTTTCTGTTCAAAATCCATGGTTATATACTTATATTATATAAGCTCTTTTTGTGCTCAGGAACTTCAGTGATGCGGAAGAGATACTAACCAGGGCATTGACAATGACTGAAGAACGTTTTGGTTAGTATCCAATAGATAATGGGGTCATGACGGGATGATATTCGTGAAATCGATTTGGGTTGACTGATCGATATTCTTGTCTAATTTTGAAAGATATAAACAGTTTAATGCATTAAGTATGATTAAAATTCTATTCTATATAATAATATAATCTTTTCGAATAAATTAATTCAGCAACCATATTAATATTTTATAGGTGATGCTCCACTCTGAGCCATTTGATCCACTGCTCTGTTTATAAATTTGACACATCTCAGATTGAAATGTACCCAAATGGTCTCATCCTTAAGAAGATGGGCAGAAAATGTCACCTCTACTCTCCATAATCTTTATGTGAGTGAGAGTCCCCAACTTTTTGTGTCAACTGTAATTCTTGCGTATGTTGTAGGTTCTCATCATCCAAAAATCGGAGTAATATTAACTTGCATAGCTCTCATGTACCGGCACAAAGCAACATTGGAGCATTCTAGTTCTCTTATGGTCCAAGAGGTTAGATATACTACATAATCAATCTATTTGTTTATACAAGTAATTTTGTTGTTTCAGTTCCTTTTGTTGGTTGAAGAAACTAAATACATGCAAAGAATTTCTAAGGCGGTGTTTGATGTGCTTTAATGTGTTTATTGCTTTTGAATAATTAGAATTAAATAATCATTTGAATAAAGTTAATGGATGATAAACTGATTTAGCATTTATATTAAAATCTGTTTCTATTCGGCAGCTTCTTACCTGCTTCTCCATACATAATTATTTCAGGATACCATGATCATAATAATAATAACAGTTTTCTATAAAAAGTATAAACGTGTTATCTCGACTTTGGCTGGCAATAATCTTATAGCATAGTGGCTATTGGAAGAACCTTTCTTTCTTTCTTTTTGAAATTATATAACTCAAATCCCCGCTTTAGTAAACAGAGATGGCAGTTTCAACCCATATACTAATGATATATATATATATATATATATATATATATATTTTGATATCTCAAACGGCTGACATAAAAGAACTAGATAAAGAAAGAACGGGCATATGGGTTGAACAGATTGAAGGTCGTCCATAGTCTATTTTGCAATGAAGATTGTTATTGTAATGAAGATGTTTTTGTAATAATTACTCTAGTACATTGATTATGTAAGGCATACCATGTCTTAAACTGTTTGATCAAAGTTTGATATTATTATAGTTGTTTTCTTTAATACTCCGTAATAACTAGTGCTTTCATTAATAATCAAAAAGTCAAAAAAAAAGGGCCAAGCAATTGTGGGCGGGTCAATCTTATCCGGTCTGACTATGTAATTGGCTGAGATGTGGGACTCACCCACATCCTATGTACTTGTTTTGGAGTAATACATTTACCGGTTAATGTTAGCAGACATTTATTTGTGTAGCCCAATAGTGGTTAGGTTTAGTTAATGTTTTGGTTATTGGCCCATTAGTTTGTTATATATACACATTATTGTAATCATGTGTATATTTACTAATGGGCCAATAACCAAAACATTGAATAAACCTAACCCCTATTGGGCTACACAAATAAATGTCCGCCAACAGTTAAAACCCCTTTACCAAAAAAAGGAAAAAAAAAAAAGAAAAAAAAACACACACCTTATCAGGTTTGACATGTGCTAAAAATTGTCCATTTAAATCCGAACATGCTTTCACTCATCAACCAACCCACACATATTTCCACTTCTACTCTCAAGAGACTTGAGTCACAACCTTGGTGTTAAACAGCTGGTTTGATACTTGTTTATAGCCTCTTGATAGCAACCTTTTTCACTCTGCTTGAGGATATGTAATGAAATGTTCTCAAGGCCTTTTTGTGTCATACAATTGGGATGTTAATGTATGTCAATCTGATTCACTTAGCAACCTTTTTCCCTCTGCTTGCAGGGACTATATAGAAGAGCACTTGAGTTGTTGAAAGCTCCTCAATTGGAAACTGAAGGTAATATTGAGAAAATTTTCTGCTTATTGCTCCCATTTGTTTGCTTCAACACTTCTATGACAATTAATACGGCTCCTCATGAGCAAAACGTTGTCTTAGAAAAGCAAAAATGTTTCTGTCATGTTACAGTCTAAAAGGAATTACACAGAGGTGAATATGGTCGGGTGATCAGTTGAAACTGGTAAATTGTTAGTACGCGTTGGGTGTACAAGTTTTCTTCTGTTTCTTATAAATAATAAACTTGTTAGTGTTCTAACCAAATATTTTAACTTGAGATAAATGATTTAAGAGGCTGTATGGTTTAATGTTCTAACCAAATATTTGTACTTGAGATAGAAGATAACCCAAGTCAACTCAAGTATAAGCAAATGGGTCAATATTGCTGCATTTGGAAATGCAACATTTTATTATGTAGATTGCAACATCATTATTTCTTGTTTTAAATTAAAAATTTAATTACCTAATTTTCTAATATAACAATTACAAATTTAATTATTTTTCACTTATGTACATGATATTATTCTTGAGGCGGGAGGGCCGTATATGTCCTTTTACTAAAACAACTGGTAAGTTGGACTTTGGAGATTCCTAAACCGAGTTGCTAACTTGTTATTTCTAATGTGGCAGTTGAACAAGCAAAAGTGTATAGAAAGGACATAATCGCCCTAGCAAGAGGTATTGTTAGCTTCCACTGTTTGTTATGCGGAGTAATTACATCCAATCTAACCAACAATTTTTAGTCAAATTTGAACAAAAATAATCAAATGTGTCGCTTGTCTGTGGATCATTTCAATTAGGTGTAATACTTTGAAAAGTAACAAACTTTCAATCCTGTAGTTCTAGCTACTGACAAATTTTATTTCATCCTACAAAACCCTGAAATCTATTTTTAAAGATACTTATCTTAGGTGAACTTTAACAAAGCCAACACAGTGTAAAATTTGTCTGGTGTTGAAGTACCAACGTTTCATTTTCAATATCAGCATTCAGTTTCTTATAAGCGGAGGGTTTTTATGGGTTAATATGAAGTTAGTTTCCTGAAGTTGATGTTGGACTAAAATCGCCTACATTTTTGTGAAATTTAGCATATCATTTACTTATTTATTTATTTTTATTTTATATATGTACTATATTCCTCAAGTAGGTTTTTTTTTTTTTTTTTTAACTATATACGATGTAAACATGTAAAATGATTTTTAGACCACTGATGTTTTGGTTGTGTCTGAAGGTGGGTATGCTGAAACACTGTGTGTTCAACAGAACCGTAAGGCTTTAGGGGAACAATTGAAGACTTGGTCCGAGGCCGCATGGAAAAACCGAAGACTGTCATTAGCGGAGGCACTAGACATATCATCTCAACCATCTTCTAAGATCCCAATCATAGATGCTCGAATCAGCCGGGTCATGTAGACCCGTTCATCTCATGAGGTTATACCTTATAGTCTTCATCAAGTGAAGAATCTAAAATGTCAACATAGAATATAAACATGTTTTGATTAAGCAGGTATGCAATTACTAAATAGTTAGAGGGGGGTTAACTTGATTTTGTTGATCACTTGGTCTCTATATATGTTATTGTGGTTTGTGCGTTGCTACTAGTTTTTTGTTCTTTTGTGTAGTCATAAGAACCAAAAACCCTAATATTGTCTGCTTTTAATCCTGGTTATCGAATGTATTGGTTTCATCTATACTATTTCGTTTTAACTTTTAGAAGCCCGCTTGAAAATCTCAAAATTTTTAATAGTTATTTTTTGATCATATTTAAAAAGGTATTAAAATTCAGGGTGTGCTTGGTTCAAACTAACGAAGGGAATGGCGAATGGAAAGGAAGGAAAGAAAACATACCTCAATTTGTTGGGTAATGGCTCATTACCCACTATCGTTGAGAATAGTTATTTCATTATCCTCTACCAAGCACCATTATTTATTATCTTTCCTATTACTTACCCTCTATAACACCCTACCAAGCATGCCCTTAATGTATTTTTCTAACTTGTGCAGGCACATGGTTGGCTAAATAACTTGTGTTGTAGTTGCACATATTTAATACTCTCTCTGGCGCATATTAAATGTCATGTTTTGACTTTTGCAGTAATTTTTTCAACTTTAATATTAAATATTTTGTTTATGTTATATAATATTTGATGAAAATTATATAAAAAAATACATTTAAAATCTAATCGATTCATGTATTTTGAATAGAGTATTATATAACAAAAAATAAAATAAAAAGAGTTAAGGTCAAAGGAGAAAAAATAATCTAAACAAGACATTTAATATGGGATAGAGGGAGTAATACTTAAGTGATTTTAGAAAGTTATTAAAGTTAGTATTTAACGAAAAAAGACCTAAAAATATAACGTAATTTAACTGATAAGGACCTTCGGCGTAATGGAATTAATGACAGGGACCAATAGTGCAAAAGTAAGAATTGTGGTGCAAAATGATAGCAACGAGTATAGATGCCCGCATCGTCGCTACGAGAGTTTGGCTTGTGCAGTTCATGTTAACAATTTAACAAAGGAATGCACAATGAGTATGTATTGGTTTGTTTGGAGTTGAGATTTTCTATATTGGATGTATCGCATTTATGTTTAGAATGTGTTTAGTTAATCTATGTTTTGCTGCTGTTGGTGGGGATACACATGTACAAAATAATAATTGTTGGTCTTTATAAGTAGATTCTTTGAAATGTGTATCTATAATTTTCAATGGCTGTATATTTGCAATAAGCCAAAGTTGCAACACTCATGTTTTGAAATTTGTAAGTTTATCATTTGAGGTTACTTTCAATAATTGTATAATTGCAAGAAGCCAAAGGACAGGAATCAGCTCAATAGTATAATGTAAGCAAAAAGGGTAAAAATATTGTAAACTGTATTAAGTTTTTGATATCAAAATAGGTAGCGTGTATATATATATATATATATATATATATATATATATATATATATATATATATATATATATATATATATATATATATATATATATATAATTGTCAATGATCCTAATTTGATTTATCAATAGTTCGCGACAGCTCAATAGTCGCACTCACGATTTGTAGCATGAATGTTGAAGGCATTGTGTAAGCCATTGATCGATCGATGCCGATGATCGGTTTTGTAATAAACATTGTGAACTATCCCACGCTGGGTGCTTTGTAGAGTCAATGCACTTCATTAGAACTAATTTAAAAGTTGTCACATTTCTAAATCGCTCTAAAATACTCAAATAAAAACTTAAGCTACTCGCTTACTATAAAATATTACTTCAAATATTAAGCCAAGTTCAAAGGAGATGGCTACAGAATACATTCTTAAATAAGGTGGCCAGTTCATAAGAAGTTATTTTGTTGGACCAAGAGTGTCATTTTTTATCTTATTTTCATGACATATACCAAGTTATCGCCTTTCTATTACTTTTTCAACTTGACATCTAACATAAAATAAAGAGCCTGTCCTTTTTTTCTACTTTGCTGAGATCTCAATTTACAATGCAAAGTTGTCATCTTTTTACAACTTTTCTCAGTTGGCATGTGACTTGGTAAAAAGATGATAGGTCTTTGTCAACATGGTTTTCGAAACAAAGTAAAGAACGAATTTTACTACATCACATAATAAACTTTAATAAAATAACATCAGATCTTTACTTTTTCAAAAGAAAGAGTTTCACATGGTTCCAAATCTGATATGCAACGTGTAAAAAAAAGTACACACTACCATTCTTACATTTTACCATGTCAAGCTACAATACACGCACTACCATTATGTTAAGATTATGGAGGCTCTTAATATTTAGAGAAAAAAAAAAAAAAAACATCTACTTGCACAAACCCAAGAAAGTGTACATAGCAAAGTAGGCCTCAGATCTATAGAAAAAAAGCTAAGAACATTTTAATTTACGATAAGCCACAAGATATAGTGTCACGATCATTGGCCTCAATATAATGCCGAAAACATCAGTGGCCTCAAAACTATATCAATGGCCTCAAATTATCATCCAAGCTTTCAAACTTACAGATCTAAAAAAACATAAACCAAAAGAGTTGGAACAAACAAAACAGATACAAATAACATCATAGGAAACCAAAACCACAACCAACCATAGTCGTCGTAACAGTCATTGTAACAACAGATCGGTATAAGTATATCTTACCCAGAAGGACAGAAGGTATTGCCGATATTAGCTCACCATTAGAGATTATATGACATGGGCATAAGTATATCTTACCCGCTTTAAAGCCCAACATAATCTTCTTAGTGAAAAGAATTATATTTTCTTATACATTACAAAGAACTTAATCAATATAAACAGGCCCACTTGACAAAACAAATAGACAAAGTTGATTGTAAGTTGCGATCCGACTTTTCACGCTCAAAATTTTTGTATCAAAGTGTGAAATCTTGGCAAGTACCATATAACAATTTATAGGGATGTCAAGAGATGTTAGGCCCGAAAGGAATAAGGATATCGTAGTGACATTTGATATGACTACACGACAAATCAAAGACAAAAAATTCATACACATGTACTTTATAACATAATCTAAATTTTTTAAAAGAAACCGTGCATTTCCTAAGTAGTTTCTGGTAGAGGTACCAGATGTACTGTGGTAGTGAAGATTTCGGCAACAGTAGCGGCGGATCTACAAAAAATATATCAACAATTTTACAGATCTTTATAAAAGAAATACAGATTTATAAAATAAAAAAAAAAAGGCTTCAACGCTACAAAAAAAACATAAATCTTTACCAATTTACATCAAAACTTGAAAACCTTTACAAACACCACCAAAAAAAAAAATCTTTACCAACAAATCATTATAGTTTTCAAACGATCCAAGAAGATGCAAGGGCGGTCCCTTTGGGGAGACAAAGGCGACAACGACCCGGTGAAACTTTCAAAATAGATCATGGCTTTTCCTAAGTAGAGGTCAGTTAAAAACGCAAATTTGTTTATAAAAACATAGATCTACAAATATAAAATACGGATCTATAAAAAGAATACTCAAACTTAATTAATAGTAATGATCTATTAAAAACTTAAAGTATACCTCAAAACATAAAAGTTTTTAAAGGTCGTTGATTTTAGTAGGGTTATGTGGTGGTGACCGGTGGTGGTGACGTCTGTGAAGGCCTGGTGGTGATCGATTGTTTTGATGACTTCGGAAGGTGACGTCTGTGGTGTTGAGGTCCGTGGTAAGGTGAGATTGTAGTGTATCTGCTTATGTGTTGTGTGTGTTTTGTGTAGTGTGTTTTCTAAAGGAAAAAGTGAAAGTAAATGAAATGTGAGTTCGTGGGTATTTGTTTGTATGTTGGGTTTACGAGGTTTTGTTGGTTTAAAAGATTTTTAGGATCTGGATGTTGATGCGTGGAATTTGCGCTTTGATATAAGTTCGGTGGCTGAATCTTAATATTTAGTTCTGGAGTTAGGAAGGAATATCCATGCTTTATAAGTGAGTATATATATATATATATATATATATATAGGACGCAATCATGTGAGAAGTCCAATTTAGTGGTAACGGTAAGAGATCCTACCCATTCATTTAATCCTCCATTTTTAGATCGTATGGCTAATATAAGTTCAAATATTTAAACTAAAACTATAGTAATCATCCTTTTACTTTCAATCCTACTATATAAATAAAAAAAACACGCACACACCTCATTTTTAAGTGTGAAACCAACAAATGCTCTCTCTCAAGTAACCACCATTCGCTCATCATCAGAACCACGGACCGCCGCAGCTCACCACCGCTCACCCCGCCACCACCATTCACAACGGTAATCATCATCAATCTCCAATACCATCATCTCCGCTGCCTCCATCGCGACCTTCCTAATACCGCCGCTGATCGCGGCGCGACGATTAAATTGACGCTTTTCCGATTCAGCTTGATAAAAATTATAAATTTTAACAATCGCTTGATGATGAATGGTACTTATTTTCAACTAATTATTTATTTTACTGCTTTTAGGGTTTTATGTTTATATCAGAATGTTAGAACTTGTCACATGTGAAGATACTATATGATGCTCCAAGTAATTGATTCTCTTAGATATGTTGCCTTTAGTCTTGATTTTAGTTGAAATTAAGCGCTTGGTTAGTGTTTTGATCTTAATCTTAAGCTATATGTCGCTGGTCTGTTAGGAGATATTGATGTTTAATAGACGATTATTTTAGTTTTATAAGAATATATTCACGGTGAAAATTTTCAGAAGGAATCAAGCTTTTGATATTTTTAGTGTATTTTTTATGCTAGAGTTGCAAAATAGGAGATATTGATGTTTTATAGATGATTATTTAAGTTTTGTAAGAATATCTTCGCTCGTGAAGATATTTAGCAAGGATTGATGCTTTGGTCTTACTCGCTTTCTATTTATACTAGAGTTACAAAATAGAATATATTGATGTTTTATAGACGATTACTTAAGTTTTGTAAGAGTATTTTCGCGTGTGAAGATTTTCAGCAAGAATTGATGCTTTGGTCTTACTTGAGTTCTATTTATATTAGAGTTGCAGAAATACGAGACATTGGTGTTTTATAGATGATTATTTAAGTTTTGTAAGAATATCTTCGTGTGTGAAGATTTTCAACAAGGATTGCTGCTTTGGTCATATTCGCGTTCTGTTTATGCTAGAGTTGCAAAAATAGGAGATATTGATGTTTTACAGACTATTATTTATGTTTTGTAAAAATATCTTCACGTGTGAAGATTTTCTGCAAGGATTGATGCTTTGGTCTTACTCGGGTTCTATTTATACTAGAGTTTCAAAAATAGGATATATTGATGTTTTATAGATGATTATTTATGTTTTGTAAGAATATCTCGCATGTGAAGATTTTCAACAAGGATTGATGCTTTTGGTCTTACCTCGTTATGTTATACTAGAGTTGCAAAAATAGGAGTTATTGCTGTTTTACAGACGATTATTTATGTTTTGTAAGAATATCTTCACACGTGAAGATTTTCTGCAAGGATTGATGCTGGTCTTACCCGGGTTCTATTTATACTATGCTTATAACTTGATCCATGAATATCCAATGATTTTTTTTAACTTTGTATAATACTATGCTTATTATTGTTTGTGTGGGTCAATTTAGGAGTTAGGTATAACCTCAGATGAAGCTTTAAGCTTGGATGAGTTACCAAAGCGCTGTCATACTGGGAGGTATGTTGACATTTTATCCTATAAGTCCCATCGTTTAATTTAGCAGCCTCGCAAGATCACTAATTTTATAGGTAATCAGGTATATTGCTGTTGAGTCCGCTCGATTTGCATGCGGATGGGTTCTACCCAGCATGCGGACCCAAGCAAGTCGAGGACGGGGCAATTTTTTTTTGTTGACAAAATTCGTTGTGCACAAAAAAAATATATAGAGATATAAGGTTTTTACATTGTTTGGCTTCAAGGTGGGAGTTTTTGATTTTGTGGAGGGGTGCACTTTAATAAAAAGGTCCCAAAAAAAATTTTCTTACACTAAAATTTGATTTTTTTATGAATCATTGAGGCACCCCCCAAATACTCCATATGTAGTCCCGCCCCTGGTTCTACCGTAAATCTATGTTTCAAAAGGGAACTTCCATTGAGGTAAATTAGAAGTTTTGTTTATTCATCCCTACAATCTTCTACTATATGATCATTAGACTTCTATCAAATCGACATGCTTCAGTAATCTTGACTGCTTTCTGACAAATTATCAGTGCAGGGGCTTTGATGATGAAATGAGAGCTCTGGTAGCAAGAAATCTCGAGGGCAGAGGCATAATCTTGCACCCACAGACTAATTTGACACAGGTTCTATTTTTGTATCACTAATCAATGATTTTACCGTTAATACGTGATAGAGTCTTACTTTCAATGTGAATTAAATGCATATGTTACAGCTGGTGAAAACAAAGGATGGCATAAAAGTTACTACAGATCATGGTGAAGAACTAATGGCAGATGTTGTACTTTTTGCCACTGGTAAGATTATGCCACTAAATTGAATGTAATGATTGAGAATGTGGTTGGACATGGTTGCTAGTTTTCGTGGAAGAAAGTCACGTTTATTGTATCTCAACTGATTTTTATAGCTCCATTAGGAAATTACACGATGTTGCTAACTTGTAACAGTTTTTCCCGTGGACTGTATAACATTCTCAGCCAATTGATAAAATATGCGTCATTGGTCTTTTTGAGTGTGATGGTTCCAAGTGTCATGTAAAATATCTTAAGAGCTGAGTATAACTGTTCGTTGCAACTTTTTTGAATTGAATTCATACCTATTTCTGGCAACTTATATTTGTTCTGCACTAGTTGATATATTTGCTTCTGCATGGATTGTTTATGTTGCATCCTACTGTATGCCCTCCATATTGTTGACAATGTTAAGCACCGATCCTTATTTTTTTTATATGTTTTGTAGCTAACTTTTTGTGGAAGCTTTGTGTTAGATTGGGTGAGCTAACAGCACTAGTTTTTTTAATGTGTTTCTGTTCGTTGCTTGGTTCAGATTCTTCTTAGAGGCCCAAAGATTGTCGTGAAGCAGTGAAGCACTTTGGTAAGGCTCCTGGTGTACCACACAACCACACTAAGCCATATGTGAGATCAAAGGGAAGGAAGTTTGAGAAGGCCAGAGGTAGAAGAAACATCCAGGGGATTCAGAAACTAAGATCATCATTTATTCTTTCCATGAATTTATCTCAATGTTCTATTTCCCAGGTTCTCAATATCGTGTTTTCTAGTAAATCTTTAGTTCCTTTTTGCGTACTTCCTATGACTGAAAAATTTGTTGTTAACATCCATTGTTTTTTGGTAATGAAATTCGAGATTTGGATCTGGTTAAGATTACTTGTTATTTGTTGATGTATTTGTGGTGATTGATTCTGTTTCTCGAAGCATGTACTTGATCATGATCATACTTTTAAGTTGTGATGCATCTTATACTTCATAGCATTCATTTAGATTGCCGCATTACTTTGGTGTTCATTTTTGTGCCAATTTGAAGTCTCTGCTACGTAAAGACCTGGAAATGATGGAACACTCGCTTATCTCTATTCTCATCTATGTTTATGCATATTTCAGGCTTCAAATTTTGAAATTGGTAAATGAGATCATTCAATCTGTAGGTAAATGCTATTAACGTTGCTGGTCCCGACCACAATTGGGGTACTTGCTTAAAAAACCTCCTGAATCATTTGCCTCAGCTGATGTAGCATTTAAATCTGATTTGACCCAGCAGAAAGTCACTGAAAATATATATTTTTATGCATAGAACTTCATAAATCATTCAAAAAAAAACTTTCTAGTATTATTTTAACCAATATTGTTTGCTTGAAGATGTATAAAGACGCCATCCAGCTATTAAAACTACACTCAAATATGCATATGGTTCTGTTTATACCAAATCCGACATAATAAAGGCTGTATGACGGAAGATAACTTGAGTTAATGAAAGAAACAAAATACCCTTTGTCAACTTTTTTTTTTATGTAAAGTAAAAAGCTAACGAAGAGTCAAAAAATTGAATAATGTTTTTGGCATATAACAGGTTTGTGATCAAATCTGGAAATGCCATTTATACTTGGGGTGGCCTATAAAGTTGTTTTACTGGTTGGGTGACATTTTGAAAGATATTGAATAGTCCAGTGGCCTACTTATACATTATCATTTTTTATATGATTACTGTCATTAAGTATTGAAGAATCTGTTTACCTCGTCAAGCAGAAATTCAACAAAAGATTTCGAGAACGTTATCATGATTAATTAAGAAATTGGTTTTATTTGAAATAATTTCCCAACTAATATTTAGAAGAATTACATTAAGTTTAAACATTTTTTTACATTGTTTTAACGTAAAATGTTTCTATCAACTATCAAAATTTTTACCGATAGTTTTTAAAACATTAAAAATAATTTAAATGTGCGTAACATTTTCCCACAATTTACCAAATTAACTAAGTTTTACCACATAATTTGAAGTCACTGAACAATCATATCATAGATTTTCAAAAACATTGTAAATATTATAGGAGTACTACATTATAAAATTTTTAATAAATTAGAATTTTTATTAACAAGTAAATTTCAAAACTTCATAAACCATTTATTTACTTTCCTGACAAGTTTTTGTGAGACAAAATCCGGTTATTAAAATTGAATGTTATAAAGATAACATTATAATTCATATTAACCTTTAGGATGAAAGTATTAAAGTATTTATCGAGGTTACTTTTGTCATGAATTATTTGCAAATAATGATTTTAAATAACTGCTAAACCAAATCCACTTTAATCCAAATGTTACGGAATTATTTCATATTTATTTGCCTTCATGGCCAATAGGGTGAAGCCCTTTTTTCCCAATATCACATTTATCAACCATTTAAACATTGCGAATTATTTTTATTGTAATAAATTTATTGGGAGAAGTTTACTATATTTATATACGTGTAATTTTAAAACATAGGTTTAAACCTTTTATGATTTTTAACGAATTCATACATATTTATCATTGTGTATTGCATTCATTGGTATAAATGATTACATAATGGTATACACTGTTCAATTATTTAATCATTGCTTTAAAAATGGACCTTTAATTATTTTCGAAATTACTTTTTAAGTTTTAACTAATTTCCTTTTCAAGCCTTGTTTCAATTTTTTCGTACTGATTATGATTTAACGTCTTCTACCATTTACAATTGATTTCAAAATTTTGAGATGATATTTTAAATTTATATTCCCTATTAATACAATCATACCTTTATTCAAAACATATGCTAAATATAATTTATTATGTTTTATTTCGTAAATTATTCAAAAATTTTCATTATACTTTTATACCAAGGTCTCTTGAAGTTAAAATCCGATCCAATTAAATTAAATCTTTTAAGGAATCAAATTTTGAGTTTAATTGATTATATCGATTTAACATAGCCTTTAGTTTCCAAAATTCAATGAATTTCCAACCATTCATTGGGTAAATTTTAAAATTCACCAACATATTTCTTGTCGATTATCCTCTTTATTTCAAATCCAAAACTGCCACGTTTCATTCCATGAAGTTCAATTGGGTGTGTAATTGATCAAAACTGAATTTAATGGAAAGTTTCACCATTTTGAAAATCCACGTATCTTTGGATTTTATCTTGAATTGACAATTTATCTTTACTTATCCATATTTTTATATTTAATTTTAAAATCTTATTTAAATTAGTTTCAATAAATTATTTTACAAGGATTTCATAAAATTTATTTGACATTTGTAAGTACATACCTTTTTAAAATTATCTAATTTATAAATATTTTCATCAATTATAATTATTTTACTTTAAATATCGTTTAGATTTATTACATTTAACTTTTAATTATGTATTATTAATTAATTTTACTTATTTATTTAATAATATACGGTTATTTTATAAATTTAAAAGAAGATTTTTTACATTTATAACTTTATATTTCTTAGTATTTAAATCTTCATTTGAATTTTACAAACTTAACTTATAATTATTACAAATTCTATTAAACGAAATTTTTTCCCTTTCTTTTTAAAAACCCATAAGGCTTCAAATTTGAAGAAATGATTTACAATTTTAAAATCTTAATTTAAATTTTAAATAATACCAAGATTTAAATTTTTTATTCAATTCCAAACCTTTCTTAAGAGTTCCTTTATAGTTTCCTTCAATTTTTTAAATATATAATTTTTACTTTATAGTTTAAGAAGTTTATTTTACTTTCACCACTTTCATAGAAGAATCCATTTTTTAATCAAGTTGTTTAATTAGATATTTTGTTTATAAAACAATGTTTTCAAATTTTGATAATTTTTTATTTCCCTTAATTTCAATTTGCTTTAGTTTCCATCATTGTTATGTAGATGATATTTTAAAGGATTTTGGGTTTTAAAATTTGAATTTATTAAATTATTATGTTTCCAAATTTCGAAATTACTTTTTGTTTATTTAAACATTACCTAAAAATAGGCCTTAGAATTAAGACTTTAAGATAGAAGTTTTGAAAAACCAAAATTTTATATAATGTTTCAATATTTGTTTTAAACGTTAAATTTTTTCAAAAATTTATTTCCGTCTTAAGTAAACATTAGTTATTTTGACAATTTGTGAAAAAGGTTTGAAAAAGTATTCAGTTTCAATCAAATCCATAATTTTTCAAAACCAAATTATATTTACTATGATAAATAAATAATTTTTAAATGGTTTTTAACAAATTCGTAAAAATTTTAACTTTAATAGTAACAGTTTCTTTAAAACAAAAGTTGAAACATTAACTGAATTTCAAAATCAAACCATTTTCAACAATTGTTACCTTTTATTAATTTTCAAAGCCTTTGGAATTAGAAATTCAACCCTTTTGCACGAAAATAATTTACCCAAATCTTTTACCAACCTTTAAACATTTCAAAAAAATTTTTAATTCGAAAACCAAAATGTTTCACTTAAGATAAAACCCAATATTTAAAATTTAATAATTTGCATGTTCAAGTTATTAATTGAAAATTCAAAATTCTTAATATTTGGTATTTATTAAATAATTAATTTGCACTACGCCATGAATTTTAAAATAATTTCCAAAAGGCATAATTGAATCATTAATATGCACATTCTTATTAGGCATTATCATACCATTTTATAGGTTTTCCAATTGTTAACCTTTTAATAACAATACTTGTAAGAATGGTGTATAATTTACCTTTAACCATTCGGGCATTAATTAATCGAAAGCAATTACTGAGCATAAGGAATTTATTACCTTATTTCATGTTACCTTTGAACTTAGTAATGGCAATTGAATTAGGGATAACTATTATTTACTCCTTTGCATTTGGAAAAACTTTTTTTAAATAACCATTTAACAATTTATTTTATTTCCAAATTACTTTATATGTTTTAAACCTTTTGTGAACCTTACATTTTTTTACTATTAACATTTTAAACATTTGTTTAAACTTACAAACCTTTTAACTTGGCCTATTTTATCGATTTATGATTAAACATTTTATTTCAAATTTTTCGGATTTTAAACCATGTGATAAAAATTTTCCATTTAAGGGCACCATTAATGTAATGATCTATAAATTTCCCAATGTGAATCAACGCAATTAATATGACAGTGAAGATCCACTTAAATTAAATCACCATCTTCATTGAAGATCAACCTACATAAATAACCTATTACTCAACAACGTTCCATTGAAGATCAACCTATTAAATTGCCATGTTCAAGTCCCTACATCATGAACCATTAGTCACTTGCGGTGCCGCGAATATTGTGGATAGGCCTATCGAATTAACACTCCCGCCTCCTATCGACCCATTTAGGGAAATCGAGCGCACTATATTTGAATCATTAAGGTAAATTGGCAAATTACCTATTAGGCGGCGATGAAACGATGATTACCAATTTTTATTGGTGCGATGTTTACGCTTTGGTGTCATGAACTTAGTGAAATAAATACGATTTTGTTTTTAACGATGAGTGTGAAACCATTTAACTCACACTCACGATTATTGTGTTCAAACGAATTACTTAAACCTATGGATTTCACTCAACCTTGTGTTGACCTTTTAGCATGTTTATTGTGACAACCCGTACTTTCGTGTCATTTCTCGAAACAATTCATGCCTCACAATTTCAACATTTATCGTAAACTAGGTTTACGTGTTTCAAATTGCGTAACCTTAATGGTTTAGCGGCGAATTCCTGATCATATCATCACGAACATTTCATATGGACTAAGTTTAGTCTACATTTCATTAACATCATTTGCATCATGTTAGTTCATTCATGACATTGCATTTCACATTAAACGCGTAAATTTTATATTAAATAATCGTTATCGCGTAAGTTATTATTTTGAACATTTAATCCGTTACTTTTAAAAATGATCCCGACATATTTTTATACTTACATTTAGTTATAAAACAATATTTTGAGTTTACCTAGTGTTTTAAATTTATTTTGTATATAAATTGTTATATTTATATAATTACGACGTTTTCTTAAATACGACACGATTATTATTATTTCACTCAAATTTTGCAAGAAATGTATTTTTATAATTTTTATGACCTCAGTATATTTTATCTTGACCCGTGAAAAGTTATTTTTATCTAACGCTACCCTAAGTACTCAAATGTGTATTTAACTTACCACATATCCTCAATTTACTTACACTAAACTACTCTTGTAAACAAAGTAAATAAAAAAAAAAAAAAAAAAAAAAAGTAAATGTTTAACCTCCCTTGTCGACAAGGGAGGGTGTCATTTGAGTGATTCACCAAAACCTTACAAATATCTTCCTAAGTATAATCATATTATAATTATTATCTATACATTTCATTTCATACATTCTTGCAAAAACAAAGATCAAATATCTCTTTCTTTTTCTCTTCCAAAACCGCCACCAAGATACCAAGGTGAAGAATCATCATAAATTTTTCTAGACAAGATTTATACACTCTAGTCTCACTCTTTATCAAGGTTTTGCAATAAAACCTAGGGTGATTAGGAAAACCCTTTGTCCTTAAACCTCATCATTTTCACTTGTAAGCATGTTTTTATCATTTTTCATGTTTCCTTATCATTTTATGTTCATCTTTTCATTTTTGGAGCAAGTATGCATGATATGTGATTTATACCATTTTTCATGATTTTAAGAAGTTATATATATATTTGGTCATCCTATAATTATCCCCATAGTATTCTTTGGTCTTGATGGTGATTAGGAACCCATGACACCCTAAGAAGGTGTATGGTAGGATTAGATTAGCTTTGGAGTTGATTTGAAGGGATTAGAATAGGTTTTGTCCGAGAAAAACTATTTTCGATAAGTTATAAATTATGTTCTGTCCTTGTTCCATTTTCTGGAAAACCGACAGTTGGTACGAAACTTTGGCCTTGATATTTAGAAAATATACTTTAAAACGAATCCGTGGCGCTTGAACGGATGAAAACGGACTTATAACGAAGAAGTTATGGATTTTACAAGTTTGACGACTAAATATATTATTTTCGAATTTTCAAAGAACTGCTTTTACATTGTTTGGGTCAAAACGAGCCTTAAGCTTCACAAATTATTTCGACTAGTCGAAATATATTAGTTTACTTCGATACGAAGCTAAGGACATATTATACGTGAAAACGGATTTGAAACGACAAAGATATGCACGTTTTTATAAAGTTGCCGTAACTATTATTTTCCTAAAAACTATATTATTTTTACGTTACAAGTGTTACATTAGTCAGAACGACCATGTTTCTGCGGTTTTAACGAGGTTGTGAAACTTTTGGAACGAAATGTCTTCTAGTAAAATCAAGTTCACCGGCCATATTTTTCAAAACGACAAGTCGTTTGTAAAGCGGAGTTATAGTAAATTAATTACGGATGTTCAAACTTGGCGAAACTCATTTTTACGCACAACAATTCAACAAAATCACTATCTTTAACCCTTAATATCTTTATGATCGAGACCTTTGAACGAAAACTCCGAATCGAAACTTCTAGATATCGATACAAACTTTCCAAAACCGCCGAGTTCGTTCTCTAACGATCGACGACACCATTTTACTACTAGTTTTCCAAAGCCATTTTGTTAATTTCATGAAAATTCCGACGACATTGTTTTACTGACGAAAAGTGATAATTTCACCATAAATCATTATAAAACCATTGTAGGATGACATTTTGACGTAAATACTTGAAAAGTGATTTTGATTGGTCAAGACGTCAAACCAGTATTTTTCGACGATAAGTAATATTTTCAAAACTCGCAAATGGTATAAATAACATATGAAATGCATGCATAACATTACATTGCAACTCATTACATATCACATCATTCATAATAGGTCATTTTCGAGATTCACGCTATATTTCAAAGTGTATCCACTTTTGTCATCGTAATCATTGCAACAGTGAGTTCATAGCCCCACTTTTACTCTTTTAACTGCTTTTACAAACTCTTGGGGAGATACATGCTACATTTTAATCGAACACAAATGCTTTGAATCTGTATGCTATAACCGAATGTTTTATTGTCACTAAGTATTTGCCATGTTCAAGTCCCTACATCATGAACCATTAGTCACTTGCAGTGAGCCGAATATTGTGAATAGGCTATTGAATTAACACTCCCGCTCTTATCGACCCATTTAGGGAAATCGAGCGACTATATTTGAACCATTAAGGTAAATTGGCAAATTACCTATTAGGGCGGCGATGAAACGATGATTAGCAATTTTATTGGTGCGATGTTTACGCTTTGGTGTCATGAACTTAGTGAAATAAATACGATTTTGTTTTTAACGATGAGTGTGAAACCATTTAACTCACACTACGATTATTGTGTTCAAACGAATTACTTAAACCTATGGACTTCACTCAACCTTTGTGTTGACCTTTTAGCATGTTTTATCTCGTATCTAAGGTATTCACCATCATGGCATGCATTTGGACACATCATGGAGTCGCGATGACGACGTCTCACTTGGGTTTTATGGCACTTTTTAAAACATCGTTTGAATTGTAACAAACTTATTTCCGCACGTTGATTTTCATTTGGGACCTATACTTTGTAACTCGATTATTTTATTAAATCAAACGATGTATTTTCCAAACGACACTTTAGGTCGCTCAATATAATCGTGATTGTGATGCTATGACAACCAATCCCGTGAATTCCATTCACGCAAAACATGTAAATTGGGGTGTGACAGATTGGCATCGAGCTTGATTATAGAGAACTAGGTTGCATCATTGACCCTAGACTATAACCACATTATCATAGCATCTCATCATTTCATCATAAGTGCATGTTCACTTTACATGCGATTTATACGTACATTTTCGAGTTATTCACTTTCATTTCATATCGATTGTCACATGGATGCCTTTTAATGCCCATTCCATTATTTTCTTCATACTCGAATGTGGTGAATGCCCTGTCATTCCCTATCACAATTTTAACATCAGTTGACTTAACACCAAACATCATATGAGTCGATTAGTCCAAGCATTGCATAGTTACTCCTAAATTATACATAGCCTGATCACCTATGTCTAATTCAGAAGAATCATGCAATGAAGGGAGTAGTAGTCTCATATGAGTAAGCAATTCGTAATCGAGCCAAATTTTCAAAAGATTTTCTTCAAACCACTTGTTTCCGGTTTGATCCGCGTGATGCTTCTTGTTTGATGAGTTGCAAAGATCGAGCTAGAAACAAGTCGTTACCTAAACCGATTTAGCCTAATCTCATGACAGCTTCTTGTTTGATGAGTTGTGAGATTAAGTAAAAATCGGTTACCAAAAGTCTTTTGAGGGTTTTGCTCGAGAATGGGAAAGTTTGCCACATCAAACCCTAACCCCGAGAGACCAACACGAACCGAATTCGTGGATCAATTCCTTTTGATGGGCGAATGTGACAACCCGTACTTTCGTGTCATTTCTTGAAACAATTCATGCCTCACAATTTCAACATTTATCGTAAACTAGGTTTACGTGTTTCAAATTGCGTAACCTTAATGGTTTAGCGGCGAATTCTGATCATATCATCACGAACATTTCATATGGACTAAGTTTAGTCTACATTTCATTAACATCATTTGCATCATGTTAGTTCATTCATGACATTGCATTTCACATTAAAGCGTAAATTTTATATTAAATAATCGTTATCGCGTAAGTTATTATTTTGAACATTTAATCCGTTACTTTTTAAAAATGATCCCGATGTATTTTTATACTTACATTTAGTTATAAAACAATATTTTGAGTTTACCTAGTGTTTTAAATTTATTTTGTATATAAATTGTTATATTTATATAATTACGACGTTTTTCTTAAATACTATACGATTATTATTATCACTCAAATTTTGCAAGAAATGTATTTTTATAATTTTATGACCTCATTATATTTTATCTTGACCTATGAAAAGTTATTTTTATCTAACGCTACCCTAAGTACTCAAATGTGTATTTAACTCTACCACATATCCTCAATTTACTTACACTAAACTACTCTTGTAAATAAATAAATAAAAAAAAAAAAAAAAAAAGTAATGTTTAACCTCCCTTGTCGACAAGGGAGGGTGTCATTAGTGATTCACCAAAACCTTACAAATATCTTCCTAAGTATAATCATATTATAATTATTATCTATACATTTCATTTCATACATTCTTGCAAAACAAAGATCAAATATCTCTTTCTTTTCTCTCTCCAAACCGCCACTCACCAAGATACCAAGGTGAAGAATCATCATAAATTTTCTAGACAAGATTTATACACTCTAGTCTCACTCTTTATCAAGGTTTTGCAATAAAACCTAGGGTGATTAGGAAAACCCTTTGTCCTTAAACCTCATCATTTTCACTTGTAAGCATGTTTTATCATTTTCATGTTTCCTTATCATTTTATGTTCATCTTTTCATTTTTGGAGCAAGTATGCATGATATGTGATTTATACCATTTTTCATGATTTTAAGAAGTTATATATATATTTGGTCATCCTATAATTATCCCCATAGTATTCTTTGGTCTTGATGGTGATTAGGAACCCATGACACCCTAAGAAGGTGTATGGTAGGATTAGATTAGCTTTGGAGTTGATTTGAAGGGATTAGAATAGGTTTTGTCCGAGAAAAACTATTTTCGATAAGTTATAAATTATGTTCTGTCCTTGTTCCATTTTTCTGGAAAAACCGACAGTTGGTACGAAACTTTGGCCTTGATATTTAGAAAATATACTTTAAAACGAATCCGTGGCCGCTTGAACGGATGAAAACGGACTTATAACGAAGAAGTTATGGATTTTACAAGTTTGACGACGAAATATATTATTTTCGAAATTTTCAAAGAAACTGCTTTTACATTGTTTGGGTCAAAACGAGCCTTAAGCTTCACAAATTATTTCGACTAGTCGAAAATATATTAGTTTACTTGATACGAAGCTAAGGACATATTATACGTGAAAACGGATTTGAAACGACAAAGATATGCACGTTTTTATAAAGTTGCCAGTAACTATTATTTTCGAAAAACTATATTATTTTTACGTTACAAGTGTTACATTAGTAGTGAATGTGACCATGTTTCTGCGCGCTTTTAACGAGGTTGTGAAACTTTTGGAACGAAATGTCTTCTAGTAAAATCAAGTTCACCGCCATATTTTTCAAAACGACAAGCTGTTTGTAAAGCGGAGTTATAGTAAATTAATTACGGATGTTCAAACTTGGCCGAAACTCATTTTCTGCACAACAATTCAACAAAATCACTATCTTTAACCCTTAATATCTTTATGATCGAGACCTTTTGGACGAAAACTCCTGAACTGAAACTTCTAGATATCGATACAAACTTTCCAAAACAGTCGAGTTCGTTCTCTAACGATCGACGTACACCATTTTACTACTAGTTTTCCAAAGCCATTTTTGTTAATTTCATGAAAATTCCGACGACATTGTTTTACGACGAAAAGTGATAATTTCACCATAAATCATTATAAAACCATTGTAGGATGACATTTTGACGTAAATACTTGAAAAGTGATTTTTGATTGGTCAAGACGTCAAACGAGTATTTTTCGACGATAAGTAATATTTTCAAAACTCGCAAATGGTATAAATAACATATGAAATGCATGCATAACATTACATTGCAACTCATTACATATCACATCATTCATAATAGGTCATTTTCGAGATTCACGCTATATTTCAAAGGTATCCACTTTTGTCATCGTAATCATTGCAACAGTGAGTTCATAGCCCCACTTTTACTCTTTTAACTGCTTTTACAAACTCTTGGGGAGATACATGCTACATTTTTAATCGAACACAAATGCTTTGAATCTGTATGCTATAACCGAATGTTTTATTGTCACTAAGTATTTGCCATGTTCAAGTCCCTACATCATGAACCATTAGTCACTTGCGGTGAGCGAATATTGTGAATAGGCCTATTGAATTAACACTCCCGCCTTATTGACCCAGTTAGGGGAAATCGAGCGCACTATATTTGAACCAGTAAGGTAAATTGGCAAATTACCTATTAGGGCGGCGATGAAACGATGATTACCAATTTTTATTGGTGCGATGTTTACGCTTTGGTGTCATGAACTTAGTGAAATAAATACGATTTTGTTTTTAACGATGAGTGTGAAACCATTTAACTCACACTACGATTATTGTGTTCAAACGAATTACTTAAACCTATGGACTTCACTCAACCTTTGTGTTGACCTTTTTAGCATGTTTTATCTCAGGTATCTAAGGTATTCACTTCATGGCATGCATTTGGACACATCATGGAGTCGCGACTTACGCGTACTCACTTGGGTTTTTCGTGCTTAAAACATCGTTTGAATTGTAACAAACTTATTTCCGCACACTTTGATTTTCATTTGGGACCTATACTTTGTAACTCGATTATTTTATTAAATCAAACGATGTATTTTCCAAACGACACTTTAGGTCGCTCAATATAACTTGTGATTGTGATGCTATGACAATCAATCCCGTGAATTCCATTCCACGCAAAACAGTAAATTGGGGTGTGACAGATTGACATCGAGCTTCGGTTATAGAGAACTAGGTTGCATCATTGACCCTAGACTATAACCACATTATCATAGCATCTCATCATTTCATCATAAGTGCATGTTCACTTTACATGCGATTTATACGTACATTTTCGAGTTATTCACTTTCATTTCATATCGATTGTCACATGGATGCCTTTTAATGCCCATTCCATTATTTTCTTCATACTCGAATGTGGTGAATGCCCTGTCATTCCCTATCACAATTTTAACATCAGTTGACTTAACACCAAACATCATATGAGTCGATTAGTCCAAGCATTGCATAGTTACTCTAAATTATACATAGCCCGATCACCTATGTCTAATTCGGGAAGAATCATGCAATGAAGGAGTAGTAGTCTCATATGAGTAAGCAATTCCGTAATCGAGCCAAATTTTCAAAAGATTTTCTTCAAACCACTTGTTTCCGGTTTGATCCGCGTGACGCTTCTTGTTTGATGAGTTGCAAAGATCGAGCTAGAAACAAGTCGTTACCTAAACCGATTTAGCCTAATCTCATGACAGTTCTTGTTTGATGAGTTGTGAGATTAAGTAAAATCGGTTACCAAAAAGTTTTGAGGGTTTTGCTCGAGAATGGGAAAGTTTGCCACATCAAACCCTAAACCCGAGAGACCAACACGAACCAATTCGGGACCAATTCCTTTTGATGGGCGAATGTGACAACCCGTACTTTCGGTCATTTCTCGAACAATTCATGCCTCACAATTTCAACATTTATCGTAAACTAGGTTTACGTGTTTCAAATTCGCGTAACCTTAATGGTTTAGCGGCGAATTCCTGATCATATCATCACGAACATTTCATATGGACTAAGTTTAGTCTACATTTCATTAACATCATTTGCATCATGTTAGTTCATTCATGACATTGCATTTCACATTAAACGCGTAAATTTTATATTAAATAATCGTTATCGCGTAAGTTATTATTTTGAACATTTAATCCGTTACTTTTAAAAATGATCCCGATGTATTTTTATACTTACATTTAGTTATAAAACAATATTTTGAGTTTACCTAGTGTTTTAAATTTATTTTGTATATAAATTGTTATATTTATATAATTACGACGTTTTTCTTAAAAACTATACGATTATTATTATTTCACTCAAATTTTGCAAGAAATGTATTTTTATAATTTTATGACCTCATTATATTTTATCTTGACCTATGAAAAGTTATTTTTATCTAACGCTACCCTAAGTACTCAAATGTGTACATAACTTACCACATATCCTCAATTTACTTACACTAAACTACTCTTGTAAATAAATAAAAAAAAAAAAAAAAAAAGTATATGTTTAACCTCCTTGTCGACAAGGGAGGGTGTCATTAGTGATTCACCAAAACCTTACAAATATCTTCCTAAGTATAATCATATTATAATTATTATCTATACATTTCATTTCATACATTCTTGCAAAAACAAAGATCAAATATCTCTTTCTTTTCTCTCTTCCAAAACCGCCAAGATACCAAGGTGAAGAATCATCATAAATTTTTCTAGACAAGATTTATACACTCTAGTCTCACTCTTTATCAAGGTTTTGCAATAAAAACCTAGGGTGATTAGGAAAAACCCTTTGTCCTTAAACCTCATCATTTTCACTTGTAAGCATGTTTTTATCATTTTTCATGTTTCCTTATCATTTTATGTTCATCTTTTCATTTTTGGAGCAAGTATGCATGATATGTGATTTATACCATTTTTCATGATTTTAAGAAGTTATATATATATTTGGTCATCCTATAATTATCCCCATAGTATTCTTTGGTCTTGATGGTGATTAGGAACCCATGACACCCTAAGAAGGTGTATGGTAGGATTAGATTAGCTTTGGAGTTGATTTGAAGGAATTAGAATAGGTTTTGTCCGAGAAAACTATTTTCGATAAGTTATAAATTATGTTCTGTCCTTGTTCCATTTTCTCGAAAACCGACGGTTGATACGAAACTTTGGCCTTGATATTTAGAAAATATACTTTAAAACGAATCCGTGGCCGCTTGAACGGATGAAAACGGACTTATAACGAAGAAGTTATGGATTTTACAAGTTTGACGACGAAATATATTATTTTCGAATTTTCAAAGAACTGCTTTTACATTGTTTGGGTCAAAAACGAGCCTTAAGCTTCACAAATTATTTCGACTAGTCAAAAATATATTAGTTTACTTCGATACGAAGCTAAGGACATATTATACGTGAAAACGGATTTGAAACGACAAAGATATGCACGTTTTTATAAAGTTGCCGTAACTATTATTTTCGAAAACTATATTATTTTTACGTTACAAGTGTTACATTAGTCATAACGACCATGTTTGCGGCGCTTTTAACGAGGTTGTGAAACTTTTGGAACGAAATGTCTTCTAGTAAAATCAAGTTCACCGGCCATATTTTTCAAAACGACAAGTCGTTTGTAAAGCGGAGTTATAGTAAATTAATTACGGATGTTCAAACTTGGCGAAACTCATTTTTACACAACAATTCAACAAAATCACTATCTTTAACCCTTAATATCTTTATGATCGAGACCTTTGAACGAAAACTCTGAATCGAAACTTCTAGATATCGATACAAACTTTCCAAAACAATCGAGTTCGTTCTCTAACGATCGACGACACCATTTTACTACTAGTTTTCCAAAGCCATTTTGTTAATTTCATGAAAATTCCGGCGACATTGTTTTGCGACTAAAAGTGATAATTTCACCATAAATCATTATAAAACCATTGTAGGATGACATTTTGACGTAAATACTTGAAAAGTGATTTTGATTGGTCAAGACGTCAAAAGAGTATTTTTCGACGATAAGTAATATTTTCAAAACTCGCAAATGGTATAAATAACATATGAAATGCATGCATAACATTACATTGCAACTCATTACATATCACATCATTCATAATAGGTCATTTTAGATTCACGCTATATTTCAAAGTATCCACTTTTGTCATCGTAATCATTGCAACAGTGAGTTCATAGCCCCACTTTTACTCTTTTAACTGCTTTTACAAACTCTTGGGGAGATACATGCTACATTTTAATCGAACACAAATGCTTTGAATCTGTATGCTATAACCGAATGTTTTATTGTCACTAAGTATTTGCCATGTTCAAGTCCCTACATCATGAACCATTAGTCACTTAGGTGGCGCGAATATTGTGAATAGGCCTATTGAATTAACACTCCGCTCTTATTGACCCGGTTAGGGAAATCGAGCGCACTATATTTGAATCATTAAGGTAAATTGGCAAATTACCTATTAGGGCGGCGATGAAACGATGATTACCAATTTTTATTGGTGCGATGTTTACGCTTTGGTGTCATGAACTTAGTGAAATAAATACGATTTTGTTTTAACGATGAGTGTGAAACCATTTAACTCACACTACGATTATTGTGTTCAAACGAATTACTTAAACCTATGGACTTCACTCAACCTTTGTGTTGACCTTTTAGCATGTTTTATCTCGGTATCTAAGGTATTCACTTCATGGCATGCATTTGGACACCTCATGGAGTCGCGATGACGACTTACATCTCATCATTTTACGTTCTTTAAAACATCGTTTGAATTGTAACAAACTTATTTCCGCAAACTTGATTTTCATTTGGGACCTATACTTTGTAACTCGATTATTTTATTAAATCAAACGATGTATTTTCCAAACGACACTTTAGGTCGCTCAATATAACTCTGATTGTGATGCTATGACAATCAATCCCGTGAATTCCATTCACGCAAAACAGTAAATTGGGGTGTGATTGGCATCGAGCTTGATTATAGAGAACTAGGTTGCATCATTGACCCTAGACTATAACCACATTATCATAGCATCTCATCATTTCATCATAAGTGCATGTTCACTTTACATGCGATTTATACGTACATTTTCGAGTTATTCACTTTCATTTCATATCGATTGTCACATGGATGCCTTTAATGCCCATTCCATTATTTTCTTCATACTCGAATGTGGTGAATGCCCCGTCATTCCCTATCACAATTTTAACATCGATTGACTTAACACCAAACATCATATGAGTCGATTAGTCCAAGCATTGCATAGTTACTCTAAATTATACATAGCCCGATCACCTATGTCTAATTCAGAAGAATCATGCAATGAAGGGAGTAGTAGTCTCATATGAGTAAGCAATTCGTAATCGAGCCAAATTTTCAAAGATTTTCTTCAAACCACTTGTTTCAGTTTGATCCGCGTGACGCTTCTTGTTTGATGAGTTGCAAAGATCGAGCTAGAAACAAGTCGTTACCTAAACCGATTTAGCCTAATCTCATGACAGTTCTTGTTTGATGAGTTGTGAGATTAAGTAAAAATCGGTTACCAAAAAGTCTTTTGAGGGTTTTGCTCGAGAATGGGAAAGTTTGCCACATCAAACCCTAACCCCGAGAGACCAACACGAACTGAATTCAGGGACTGAATTCCTTTTTGGATGGGCGAATGTGACAACCCGTACTTTCAGGTCATTTCTCGAAACAATTCATGCCTCACAATTTCAACATTTATCGTAAACTAGGTTTACGTGTTTCAAATTCGCGTAACCTTAATGGTTTAGCGGCGAATTCCTGATCATATCATCACGAACATTTCATATGGACTAAGTTTAGTCTACATTTCATTAACATCATTTGCATCATGTTAGTTCATTCATGACATTGCATTTCACATTAAACGCGTAAATTTTATATTAAATAATCGTTATCGCGTAAGTTATTATTTTGAACATTTAATCCGTTACTTTTAAAAATGATCCCGATGTATTTTATACTTACATTTAGTTATAAAACAATATTTTGAGTTTACCTAGTGTTTTAAATTTATTTTGTATATAAATTGTTATATTTATATAATTACGACGTTTTCTTAAATACTATACGATTATTATTATTTCACTCAAATTTTGCAAGGAATGTATTTTTATAATTTTTATGACCTCATTATATTTTATCTTGACCCGTGAAAAGTTATTTTTATCTAAAATTTACCCTAAGTACTCAAATGTTCTATTTAACACCACATATCCTCAATTTACTTACACTAAACTACTCTTGTAAATAAATTTAAAAAAAAAAAAAAAGATATTGTTTAACCTCCTTGTCGACAAGGAGGGTGTCATTAGTGATTCACCAAAACCTTACAAATATCTTCCTAAGTATAATCATATTATAATTATTATCTATACATTTCATTTCATACATTCTTGCAAAACAAAGATCAAATATCTCTTTCTTTTCTCTCTTCCAAACCGCCACCAAGATACCAAGGTGAAGAATCATCATAAATTTTTCTAGACAAGATTTATACACTCTAGTCTCACTCTTTATCAAGGTTTTGCAATAAAAACCTAGGGTGATTAGGAAAAACCTTTTGTCCTTAAACCTCATCATTTTCACTTGTAAGCATGTTTTATCATTTTCATGTTTCCTTATCATTTTATGTTCATCTTTTCATTTTTGGAGCAAGTATGCATGATATGTGATTTATACCATTTTTCATGATTTTAAGAAGTATATATATATATTTGGTCATCCTATAATTATCCCCATAGTATTCTTTGGTCTTGATGGTGATTAGGAACCCATGACACCCTAAGAAGGTGTATGGTAGGATTAGATTAGCTTTGGAGTTGATTTGAAGGGATTAGAATAGGTTTTGTCCGAGAAAACTATTTTCGATAAGTTATAAATTATGTTCTGTCCTTGTTCCATTTTTCGGAAAACCCGAAAGTTGGTACGAAACTTTGGCCTTGATATTTAGAAAATATACTTTAAAACGAATCCGTGGCGCTTGAACGGATGAAAACGGACTTATAACGAAGAAGTTATGGATTTTACAAGTTTGACGACGAAATATATTATTTTCGAATTTTCAAAGAACTGCTTTTACATTGTTTGGGTCAAAACGAGCCTTAAGCTTCACAAATTATTTCGACTAGTCAAAATATATTAGTTTACTTGATACGGGCTAAGGACATATTATACGTGAAAACGGATTTGAAACGACAAAGATATGCACGTTTTATAAAGTTGCCGTAACTATTATTTTCTCGAAAACTATATTATTTTTACGTTACAAGTGTTACATTAGTCAGAACGACCATGTTTGCGGCGCTTTTAACGAGGTTGTGAAACTTTTAGAACGAAATGTCTTCTAGTAAAATCAAGTTCACCGCCATATTTTTCAAAACAACAAGTCGTTTGTAAAGCGGAGTTATAGTAAATTAATTACGGATGTTCAAACTTGGCGAAACTCATTTTTACACAACAATTCAACAAAATCACTATCTTTAACCCTTAATATCTTTATGATCGAGACCTTTTGAACGAAAACTCCTGAACCGAAACTTCTAGATATCGATACAAACTTTCCAAAACAATCGAGTTCGTTCTCTAACGATCGACGACACCATTTTACTACTAGTTTTCCAAAGCCATTTTTGTTAATTTCATGAAAATTCCGACGACATTGTTTTACGACGAAAAGTGATAATTTCACCATAAATCATTATAAAACCATTGTAGGATGACATTTTGACGTAAATACTTGAAAAGTGATTTTTGATTGGTCAAGACGTCAAACGAGTATTTTTCGACGATAAGTAATATTTTCAAAACTCGCAAATGGTATAAATAACATATGAAATGCATGCATAACATTACATTGCAACTCATTACATATCACATCATTCATAATAGGTCATTTTCGAGATTCACGCTATATTTCAGTGTATCCACTTTTGTCATCGTAATCATTGCAACAGGTGAGTTCATAGCCCCACTTTTACTCTTTTAACTGTTTTACAAACTCTTGGGGGAGATACATGCTACATTTTTAATCGAACACAAATGCTTTGAACTCGTATGCTATAACCGAATGTTTTATTGTCACTAAGTATTTGCCATGTTCAAGTCCCTACATCATGAACCATTAGTCACTTGCGGTGGCGCGAATATTGTGAATAGGCCTATTGAATTAACACTCCCGCTCTTATTGACCCATTTAGGGAAATCGAGCACTATATTTGAATCATTAAGGTAAATTGGCAAATTACCTATTAGGGGCGGCGATGAAACGATGATTACCAATTTTTATTGGTGCGATGTTTACGCTTTGGTGTCATGAACTTAGTGAAATAAATACGATTTTGTTTTTAACGATGAGTGTGAAACCATTTAACTCACACTACGATTATTGTGTTCAAACGAATTACTTAAACCTATGGACTTCACTCAACCTTTGTGTTGACCTTTTAGCATGTTTTATCTCGGTATCTAAGGTATTATCATCATGGCATGCATTTGGACACATCATGGAGTCGCGATGACGACTTACTCACTTGGGTTTCATGGCACTTTCTTTTAAAACATCGTTTGAATTGTAATAAACTTATTTTCCACAAGTTGATTTTCATTTGGGACCTATACTTTGTAACTCGATTATTTTATTAAATCAAACGATGTATTTTCCAAACGACACTTTAGGTCGCTCAATATAACTGTGATTGTGATGCTATGACAACAATCCCGTGAATTCCATTCCGCCGCAAAATGTAATTGGGGTGACATTCACATACCGTCTTCACATGTGAAGATCAACCTGCTTCACATATGAAGATCAACCTATCTTCACATGTGAAGATCAACCTGTCTTCACATATGAAGATCAACCTATCTTCACATACCTATCTTCACATGTGAAGATCAACATGTCTTCACATGTGAAGATCAACCTATCTTCACATATCTATCTTCACATGTGAAGATCAACCTGCTTCACATATGAAGATCAACCTATCTTCACATGTGAAGATCAACCTGTCTTCACATATGAAGATCAACCTATCTTCACATACCTATCTTCACATGTGAAGATCAACATGTCTTCACATGTGAAGATCAACCTATCTTCACATGTGAAGATCAACATGTCTTCACATGTGAAGATCAACCTATCTTCACATACCTATCTTCACATGTGAAGATCAACCTATCTTCACATGTGAAGACAACTAACATTTCAAAACACACGGTATGCGTTGACAAACAACGAGAAAAGACAAGTTCAACTTTCGCTTTCTTCATCAAGTTAACATAATCATCTAAATTACTCATCGCTTTTTTTATCTAGATCAAACATATATCATCTAACTTTCAAGCTAACATAAAACATATAAAGCACGATTTCTTTTTTATCTAGATCAAACATTAGAAAAAACTTAAGTCGCCTTGAAAATTGATTTCGAACAACTTGCTCACATGTGAAAATTAAATTCAAACAACTTGCTCACATGTGAAAATTAAATATTAAATCTCGAAAAACACATTCATCTAGATCTACATCTTCAATTTCATCTCCAGTTTCTAAAATATATAACTAATTACGAAATATATAGAACACAAAAATTGATTTATCTACAATCATTGAATCAAAAGAAATGATGAATCAAAAGCTTAATTAACACTTCATCGATGATGATGAAGATGATAATCGATGGAACATGGTGGTGATCGGTGATGATTGTGGTTGTGACGATGTGCAACATAGTGGTGGTTGGTGGTGTTGATGAACCTTGAGAGAGTATTATTGTTTTTGATGATTGTTATGAGTGATGGTGAGGATCAGGATTATGGTGGTGATCGATGGTGATTACAGCAGATGGTGGTGGACTGGTGGACGGTTGTAATTATGATGATGTAGCGGTGGTTTGAACACGGTGATCTGCGGCGGTTGTTTTTTATTGTTATGATCAGAGAGAAAATGAAATTGTTTTCACCTCAAATTTTGGATGTGTGTGTGTTTTTTTTATATATACATATTGGGTGTGGATTGTTTAAAGTTTAGTTAGTGGAAAATGATTAATTTTAACCGTTAGATTTAAAAAAAGGAGGAATAAAATGGAGGTCGTGATTACTTACTGCTCTCAAAAAAGTTCTTTCTCATTGACGCTTCTCTCTCTCTCTCTCTATATATATATATATATATATATATAAAAAAATGAATGTCCACCTCATTGCCATATAATTCTTTTTAATGCCATGTAATCATAAGTTGTCCACCTAAGCAATTATTTTCGAAATTTAATTAGCTATGCATTAATTTTCGAAATTTAATTATATAAGCAATTTAAATTCGGATTAATTAGTTAAAAAAAGTGTCTTTTGCAAGATTTGAACATGAGTCATTTAATCCACATACAAATGCTTCAACCACTAGACCAAGGCAGTTTTTGTGATTTACAAATACAAAATAAGTAAGTAATGCTTAAATAATTGATATTGTTAAGCTATATTTAAGGAATTGAGCATATACGTAAAAAACAAAATCTGCACTTCATTCATAATATACTTTTTCTCAAAAACCCTAATATCCTTTTTTCCTCACAATCTCTTCTAATGTTCGGTTTACTGATTTTTGTGTTTTCTTCGTCACAGGTTTCCAACCATGAACGCGCTTGACATGCCATGTAATGTTTGTTTGATCTATTATTTAAAATTATGCTTATAATTAAATAACAACGACTCTAATGTTTTTATAAAAGTTGTGTTGTAGTTAACAAAAAAATTGGTAAAAGGAGGGGATCAGCAGGTGTAGTCATTATTTATGCTTATAGTATTTATGATTTTTGTCGAGATCTACAGGAACAAAAAAGTCGAAACCATGCATCATCCAAACAACCACGACAAAGTGAATGGTTACGATTTTGATTTCAATAAAAATTCAAGGTATTATATTGTAGTAAGCTTGGAATCCATTAATTGATGATTTTGTATGTGTAAGAGTCTAATATTATCCATGTTTTGATTATTAGGTGGTTGATTTTCTAAACAAATAAAAGGTCAGAGGTAAAGTCTTCATGATCATTGAACGAGTTAGTGTTATGTGTTTGTATTTATCGTTGTCTTTAAAGACAATGCTTGATGATAAACGAGTTAGTTGTAGTATGTTCTGGTTTCCGACAAAAACTAATGGTATAAGTGAAATATGTCATCATATACATGATGTTTAATTAGTACGTATAAGGTTCCACTATTGACCACTTCACATGTATCCGGTATTCCTTGCATACTATTTTGTTAATTAGTTGAGATTATGTAAACTTCTCATCAATGGTCAGGTCCCAACTCTCGCACCAACAACTTATCTGAGGATGGCTTGAAGCCGGTATGTTCTTCCTTCCAACACCTTTTCTTACTCATAAAATTTCCAATACATGCTCTATTCACTGTATGTCATGTTCTATGATGAATCCTTCTGAAAATCTCTTCAATCTTTAGTTTGTTGATATAAAGTCAAGGTCTATACAAATCTCAGCCAGTGCGAATCAAGTAATGGGGATGTAGGAATGCTTCGATTCTCAAATCAAAAAGCACATTACTGCAAATGATGAACTTTCAGGCATGACATTAGAGTCACACTCAATGACTGAAGCTGAGAAAGAGGTATACTTTGTTACCTTTTGTTCTCGATTAATCAAAATTCTGAATTTTCTACTTCAACTCTATTTAATTGAAATGCATATATACCATGTATAGGAGCAACAACATTCATCATTGCATGAAAATAGTAGCTCTTTAAAACATATAAAGCAAGCTAAGGTTTCAGAAGAAAGTGTATTGAAAAAAAGACCACAAGTTTGTTCAAGAGGATGTTTTTACTGGCATATTCAATGTATGGAGCTGCTCTCAAAACTCTTCTTTCAGTACCTTCTTTGATATTATTGATTAGTATTTTTAAATTTTGGTCCAGGATGCTTTTCCATGCACTGCTGAATGATCTTTTGCCCTGCTATTGAGCGATGGTTTAAGTTTTACAAGTGATTACCGTTCTATTAGGAATAACATCAATCTTAATGTAAGCATCACACTTTGTTATCCGCATTCATTAATTATAAGTTCCTTTGTACTTTCATCATAATTCCATCAAAGTCGAATCATGGTATGATTCCAACTTATGTAAGTTCATGTGTATGTGTGCATGTCTTATATTTTTTTTCTTTTTTTTAGCTAATATAGATGGGCCAGTGGCATTCTGTTGACGAATATGATGGTCAAGTTAGAGAAATTACATCTAGATGCCTCTGTAATAGTCCTATGTGCCCTCTGGATATAGTAATGACATAGTGGCACACACTCAAATGTCTCCACAAAAAAATCTCTGGTGAGTCTTGTATATGTATTCAGTGTTATTCTCACTTTTATACGGATTGCACACTCAACTTCGTCCTTAATTGCTACCTTTATGACCTTTGACTTATTACATCCTTTTTTATAGGTATTTGAGACTGTACAACAGGCACATGATGTTCCATTTGGATCTTATTTTGAGGTATCTCTCTGCATCAATTGTCATTTGTTTACATTAGTATCCAAGTTTTTTAGTATTTAGCATGCATGTGTATGTAAAAAGGTCTATTTCTAAAGAGTTTTTTAGTATTTTGGCAAGTTAATAATTTAAAAGTTGCCACTTTCATTAAACAGTGACTATGTTTAGAATACTCTAGTACTAATTTCTTAAATATACATGCTCATAGTAGAGATGGCTCTTATGACTGTTTCAACCTTTTAACATGAAAATGGGTCAATTCGGGTAGATTCAGGTCAAATAAGCAAATTTGCAAAATTTAGCTAAAAAAGGAAATGGATCAAATGGTTTTAATGGAGCACAAAGTATACTCAAATGTTTATGACTTTCTGTATGCTTTATGCAAAACTTTTGTATCATTGTTTTACTAATGGTTTCTATAGATTATGTTTAACATGAAATATTTATTTTTCACCAGGATAAATTATCAAACGAACCCGGTCAAAATAACCAGTTGTACAACGATTGGCAATGTAAACAATTGGCGTAGACAAACATTCTGAACGACAACAGAAAACAATACCCGAACCCCGCACCGAATAGCCAAAGCAATATGGTAAAATGGGATTGAGTATACTTTGGACTACTTTTAAACCATTTGACCCATTTCCTTTTAGTTAAATTTTAAATTGTACATGTATGACCTGGTCATAGAATTTCATGGGTCATAGAATTTTCATTTTATAGTACTTGAGTTATAATGAAGTAGAGGTTACATAAGCTTGTGTCACAATGCGTTATACATCAGCCATTGGTCTCTCTCGTGGTGTCCTTACAATATGAGGGTGTTAGTATGTCTTGACTCGAGGATACAATGGGTGTTAATACGGTACTAATCAGACGAGAAGGGTGTACTTAGGGGCTGATAAAACGAACCCCTAAACCGTGACCCCCTGAACCTAAGTTCATGAAATGATTGTTGAGTTTAAGATACATGACATACAATAAAACATGTAGACACCACAGAGTACACAACGAAAGACTTAAGATCATAACAAATAAATAATTAACTGAATTGATGACGTAACATACCTCTTGCAAATGTCAGATCTCTTGAACAAAGCAGATGAAGTGGTTAAAGAGTTGTCCCTTACCGTTTTACAACTCAAACTAATAGGTGTAAGAATAGTGTCTTACAACCACGCTTTGTACACACGAATTAACCAACGAATCAAGCGATTGCTAGATCTAACACAAGTCCTTGTTTTATAAAAACAAAACCAAAACACCCTTGAAGGGGGGGTCGGGCGGTTAAGCAAGAGGAGGAGAGGCAAGATCTAGGTTAATTCAATGCACAAAGTTATGAAAAAACCTTAACCCTAGCCTTTGTATATATAGTGAATGAATAGCTTGATGGAAAAGTTAGGGCTTGGGCTTGGAAAACCCACCCTTGGCCGACCATGTAGAGGAGAGGAAAAGGGATTCCAAATCTTTTCCATTTTCAAGATATTCACCATATATTCTCCCATTTAACATTTAACGGTCGTTAGTCATTTCCGTTAAATACTTAACGATCGTTAGACGGACTTTATGTGTAATAATTAATCGTAATCATTAACATCAATTATTTAGCTTTAATTCTCATTCGCTAATGTGTGCAATCCGTGGTCACGAGTTCGAATCCGGACATTCACGTATTTATAAATATATACATTTCCAACATCCCACTGGATATGTTTACAAACGTGAAATGACATTGGTTAGCGCCTATCAACACGCCAATGCCCCGGTATAACTCGTGTATGGTTTTCCGGAGAAAACCAAGTTTTGATGATTCATCATCATATTCATCATTTTGTTTCTAATACCATGTTAATAAGAATATGGATCTCACTCATTTCTTAATTAACTATTCTTTCTTACTTTATGTGATTGATCAAGATTACCAATTCTTCCGACATGTTCCGAAGACCTTGGGCATGGCCATGCAAACATCTTGACAACCCTACTAGGGCCCAAGAAGATATACTTCAAAATAAATTTGAAGGAAACAAATCCTGCTTTGACTATTAGCGTAAATCATGAATTTCGCAACATTCAAAACAACCTTACAACTACCGCCATTCGTATAGCGTTAGATTGCTTCACAAAATGCACTACATCCATGACATATCTCGGTATCTCAAGTCGAGGATAAATATTCATGATATACTTAATGACAAAGATCCATAAAGTATCATCATGTAGCGGATAAGTCCTATACTCAATTCATTGAATATCATCTGAAATTAGTCATGCTACGCATCAATATACTTTCAAGTATACTCTAACTAATACTTAGATTTTTCTTAATTCAATATCATTCCCATGTTATTGATTGACAATGGACTATTTAGAATAACTTAAGTTATTCAAGGATTTAAACATGCAAATATAGGATAACATCATAATAAATGAATAATAAACATAACAAAATACTTCATTTCATTTCAATAATAATGTTTACAATATCCTTTTATCTAAAATACTTAGTCACAGATGGGCATGAAACTACTAGCTAAACGAAGTCCAAACTTATCAGACAAATGATTAAGTTTTTCACCAGGTAAGGCCTTCGTTAAAGGATCTGCTAGGTTATCATATGTGTGAACTTTGAGCAACTCAATTTCACCTATCTCGACTTGTTCTCGAACATAGTGATATTGTCTAGGATAGTGTCCGGTGCCCTTCATGACCTGTGTTCATGGGCAAAAGTTATTGCGCAGTAATTGTCACAATATACTTTAATAGGATTTTCAATCGACGGCATAACACCAAGCCCAAACAATCTTCCTTATCCAAACAACTTGATGGCACCTCGACCGCTTATGTACTCACTTCAGATCGTACATCGCAAGTGTTTTCTGCTTGCTCTTCCAATCCACAACACCTCCATTGATGACAAATATGTAACCCATCCGAGACTTCGTATCATCTTTGTCACACTTCGGGATGCATCGCAAGAACTCGTAATGCAGCGCTCGCTCGGATTTCCCCATACACTATGTGTTGGTCCAAATGATTGAGAAAATCTTGATAAAATAAGAACACATTCATTAATAATGAAGAACAATAGTAACAAGATTTTTCAATACCAACTAGACTACATGATAACATCCTCAACTTTTTACGGGGATAATCTCGGTATATTATCCCCATTGAATGACAAATAAACTCTCATTGATCCAAGCTTTGCTTGTGTTTCAATGAGAGGATGATCCTAACAACTAATACTATGTATTGTGTTTGTTTAGAATGCATACCTATCTCTATTACAATACAAACATATATATAGGAAAATACAAAGACTTGAGGTGGTAGGTGGGATGTAACATGTGGTGGTAGGTGAGATGTCATCCATCATGTGGTCCATCTTCATCTTTCCTCTTTTGGAATAGACCAACCATTCTTTTGAATGTGTCATACAATATTCCCACTTTTTGGTAAAGTCTTGTACTTGTTTGACTTCTTCTCTGGAAGTTCCACCCAATATTTTTCATCTGTATGTAGAGATAGGTCTTCGTGATCACCGAGACATTTGTCAAAATCTCAGGTCACCGGTGTTGTTTGTAGCTCATATATTTTAATAACTCGACACCGTATCGATAAGTAAAGAGTACTAAACAACACTCACCGATTTCTTTATCGATGAGTCACTCACTATTTATTCAAATGAGTTAGGCTATTTTATTTTCAAATCTTGTTCGGGGTGATTGGGTCAATTTATTGGACCCAACACTATGAACATATCTTTGTAGCCCTAAGGTACTTGAGAATATGTTTAAAAGCACCCGTTGAATTTCACCCGATTCGTTGATACCGACCGGTCAAGTTTTGAGCAAACGCCACATCGTGCCTTGTGCATCGTCTCGCATACATGATAGATCCTACACCAAGCATAAGGAACTTTCTTCATACACGCCACCTCTGCAGTGTTGAAGCACAACCTTGGTCGCTCAAACCATGGTTTACTTGCATTGGCAAAAATCCTTCTTGAATTTTGCATATTGAATCTCTTCAATATTTTGTCAATGTAAGCACTTTGGCTTAAACCAATTAGCCTTTGATCTATCCCTCGTAGATATTCCAAGTATGTATGCCGCTTCCCCTAAGTCCTTCATCGAAAAACATTTACCAAGATAGGCTTTCACCTCATTTAGACTTGGTATATGATTTCCCATGATTAATATGTCATCGACATACGTAACAAGGAAAGTAACATGACTCCACTAGCTTTGTGATATACATGGCTCATCAAGATTCTCGAGTAAATCCAAAACTTTTGATTTCTCCATCAAATCTTTTATTCCATTGCCTTGATGCTTGCTTCACCATAAATGGACCTTTTAAGCTTGCATACACGGTTAGGAAATAATGGATTCACAAACCCTCAGTCGTGCCATATAGATGTCTTCATCTAGAAGACCATTCAGAAAAGCGGTTTTGACATCCATCTGCCAAATCTCATAGTCATAGTGTGCAGCTATAGCTATGAGAATCCTAATAGCTCTTATGTCCGCTACAGGAGAGAATGTCTCCTCGTAATCAATGCCATAGGTTTGAGTAAAACCTTTAGCCACTAGACGAGCCTTGTAGGTGTGTACATTGCCATCCATGTCAGTTTTCTTTTTGAAGATCCACTTACTTCCAACGACTTTAGCATTGGGAGGAAGGTCCACTTTAATCTAGACATTATTATCTTTCATGGATTGCATTTCCCCATTCATAGCAATCGCCATTTATCCTTTTCGTGATCGCCATGGCGCCTTTATAGTTAGCGTGTTCATTAAGATCCCCAACCATATTTTCCTCCACCCTACGTTAAGACATAGACGGTCAGTGCACGTATAGTCCTTTCGCACTCACGAATGGGAACAACTTGTGAGGAGCGCCTAAGCTTTCGTGCTCTTCTTGAAGTTGGCTAGTAGTTTCGTAAGGTGTTGTATCTTCTTGATCATATTCCGCATCATATACTCTCCCACCGAAGTTCTTGAGATATGAGATTCCTTTCAAGAAATCTCCATACCTAGCCACGATGACTTTGTTCTTAGCTAGGTAGTAAAAGTAGTACCCCATAGTTTTTTTTTGGGTAAAAGGGTTAATTCACCCCTGTAAAAGTAGTACCCATAGTTTCCTTAGGGTATCCTACAAAGATACACTTAATGATCCGGGTTGGAGCTTATCCGTGAGTCACGCTTAACAAACGCCTCACATCCCTGCACCTTTAAGTAAGAAAATTGGGAGCTTTTCCCGTCCATATTTCATATGGAGTCTTAACAACCTTCTTCGTTGGAACCATATTCAAAATGCGAATAGCGCTTTCAGGGCATAATCCCAAAAAGTAAAAGGAAGAGTCGTAAGTTCAAACATTGATCGTACCATGTCAAGTAAAGTACGATTTCTCCTTTCGAATACGCCATTTTGTTGTGGAGTATAAGGAGATGTGAGTTCTTCGGATAATTCCACACTCGCCTAAGTAATCTTTGAACTCTTGACTTATATACTCACCACCTCTATCGGATCAAGAGCTTTAATCTTCTTACCGAGTTGTAATTCTACTTCACTTTTGAAAACCTTAAATGTTTCAAAGACTTCATGTTTATGTTTAAGTAAATAAACATAACCATAACGACCGAAATCATCCGTAAAGGTTAAGAAGTAGGTAGCACCACGCTTTGACACATGTCTAAGTGGACCACACATCGCTGTGTATCAATCCAAGTAGATCGAAGCCCTTTGTGAAAAGGTTTCCTTGTCATCTTCCCAGCTATGCAAGACTCGCATTTGTCAAATGATTCATCATTGACCGTTTGTAAAAGCCCATCGTGTTGTAGCTTTTCCATGCGTTTCTTGCCTATATGGGCAAGGCGATAATGCCAAAGATAAGAAGAGTCATAGTTCAACTTGCTCTTCTTATTGCTAATGCTATACAACGAATTATTTTCATTGGATACACAACCATCCATATCAATTTCAAACACACCAAGAATAGGAATTGCATTAAAATAAAAAACATTATTTAAAGAAACTGAAATTCCATAACTGGTAAAAGTGTGCACAAAACCAATATCTTTTAACAAAGAAACTGAAATAACACCCTAACAATGGAGGGTGCGACAATTATTTAGTTCCAAAATTAAGCCCGAAGGCAACACTAAATCAAAAGTCCCTATGGCTTCGACAAACCGCACGCTTTCCATTTCCAACGTGCAAGTATCTCTCTCCACAGTCGCTTCTTACTCCTCTAAGTCCTGCGATGTATTACGGATGTGAGTACCACATCCCGTATCATATATCCGTGAATTTTGCTTATGTGGAAAAGAAAATAATTCAAACATAAAAATACCGATGAGCTAGGCACCATCTTATTTTTATTCGAAGGCACTCATTCGGATAAACCGATAGGCCCACTTCCAAAGGACTGTGAGTTAAATCCTTCTTAGGATTCTCCTTTTCTTTGGGTGGTTCTTCTTAGGAGTCGGTGGATGACAACTTGTTTCCTTTCCTTTTCCTTTCCTTTCTTATCTGCTTGCGGCTTTGGCTTATTCACCCTACCACCTTGTATTGCTAGTACAGTAGGTGTAGGAGCCTTCTTTGGCAATCTCTTCGCGAAGTCTACAAGCATTGCATTTAACTCATTCACTGTCTTCCCCGTGCAACGCATGTTAAAATTTCGCACAAAATCCCCAAATCGTTCCTGATTAAGGGAGTGATTGATGAGGCTGACACATACATCGTTGGAGTAACCACAACCGAGCTTCTCCAATTGGTCCAAGTGATGTTTCATCTTAAGGACGTGGTCAGAGATAGATTTACCAACCTCCTGCTTGCAGCTATGAACCTTTTCAATCAATTCATACAGTTCAGCTGCAGGTGGCTTCTCAAACATACGTTTGAGTTCATCTAGCATGCTCATAGGCGGATAGTGCTCAAATTGTTTTTGCAATTGAGCAGACATCCCCAAAAGCATTAGACACACCACATCATTGTGCTTCTCATATTCAACATGATATGCCTCTTGTTCAAGAGCAGTAGCCGTATCGAGAGGAGCATCAGGCAGAGGTGTAGTCAAAATATCAAGTCTTTTGGCAACACGAAGGATGATCCTAAGTGCACGATGCCAATCATTGAAATTAAGGCCACCGCTTTGTCTCTTCCACCATATCTTTGAAAGCGTAACTCATTAAGCTCATAGTGTTTTCGGGTTGATGAGCCATCTACGTAAAAAGTTCAAAAACCATAATTAGTATTTTGATAATTTTCCTTTTCAATAAACAATTAAATACCCAATGTTTATATTCATATAACCAATTAATAATTATTGAAAACTAGGATCCAAATTGTCATAATCTCATCACGTCAGTTGATCTGCTAGTAATGAACCTTATACAAAGTGGTAGAGCTTTTGCTCAATTGCCAATTTCAATTGCAATTCATAGATTTATGGGATTTACATATAGCCAATTTCAATTGCCATGTAAACATGTTTTATCCCATCTTATGCCTTGAGTTGTCAGTTCTCACCGCCTAACTCAATTAAGTTGTCCAACTTAAGAAACTGCAAAATCGTCCATGCCTGTTCTCACGACACGTGGACATTTTACCCTTTGATTACGATTTAAGTCACATTCTCACGCAAATAAAAGGTAATCTTAGGTGTTTCCGTTTCGCTGGATGGCATATAACTCAAATTAAAGGGTAATAGTTTTGATGTCAAATCAAATATGTACAAAGATGTCATGCATTCATCTTCGTAGCATAGTTTTTATTAAAACATTTATATGCTTGTTTTAATGATTTAAGCTTTTCATCATCAAACTTTAATCGAGGTATTGGATAACCAATTAAAGAATCACCTTAATTACCACTATAGCCTACTACTGCATGAGTCATAAGACCCAAGTTATTCGGATAATTACCACAAAAGTGGCGCGTAGAAATTAAAGTAATTCACCCTTAAGATTTTATGCACACATATAGAAATACTTGGTAGCTCCATTAAGACGCACAAACGAGCGGAGAATCAGGTCAGCGTGAAGCATATTAATAACCCTCATCTTTAGGGTCACAATTTAATGCGTACCCTCCTTGTACCCATCACACAGTTTGTCATTAATGGGTGAGCCGTTCTAACTATTTTGTGCAAAAAATCAATCAATTAAACGATTATGATTACTATGCTTAAAAATACATGTTTCACCATTGTTTAGGTCGGTTTATTTTTCTTATAAAATACCCTTGTTACACATAACAAACAAGCAAGTATTTAAAAATAAACAATAAACAATGAATGCATAACATAATAATAAGTCATGCATATCAAATAGCCACATGCAAACCTTTTGATAAATCCTATTAATAATCAATTTTAGATCCATCAATATGTATATATTTAATTAAGACTTTCACCCGTTTTCAGCTATGTACAAGGTGAGCCACATGCATCGATTCATCGATTGCGTAAGTCAAAATTAAAACATATACCACATAGCACACAATTGATTAAATAATAATAATGATTGAGGTCTTCCCCAATTTTAGATCTATCAAAATATTTAGTGTATATCACTTAACCAAGTAAAACATACAATAAAAGCATATCGATGATAAAACATGCATGTAATTATCATGGATATAAATCACACAAACAATTAATGCAATTAAAACAGAGTTACGCAATACACATAAAATTGCATGCAACCTAGGGTTTCTAATCCAATTAAAACTCAAGTTTACAAAACCCTAATTAGAGCACCAAAAAAACGCCCCCCTAAAAAATTAGGGTTTAGGTTTTGCAAACCCTAGATCTACGCATACAAATAATAACACAATTATGTTAATTTTATTTATGTGTTTCAGTAATTAATTACTTGTTATACAAGGCTCGTGATGCCACTGTTGAGTTTAAGATACATGACATACAATAAAACATGTAGACACCACAGAGTACACAGCGGAAGACTTAAGATCATAACAAATAAATAATTAACTGAATTGATTACGTAACATACCTCTTGCAAATGTCAGATCTCTTGAACAAAGTAGATGAAGTGGTTTAAAGAGTTGCCCCTTACCGTTTTACAACTCAAACCAATAGGTGTAAGAATAGTGTCTTACAACCACAGTTTTGTACACACGAATTAACCAACGAATCAAGCGATTGCTAGATCTAACACAAGTCCTTGTTTTATGAAAAAACAAAACCAAAACACCCTTGGAGGGGGGGGGGTTCGGCCGAAGTTAAGCAAGAGGGAGGAGAGGCAAGATCTAGGGTTAATTCAATGCACAAAGTTATGAAAAAAGCTTAATCCTAGCCTTTGTATATATAGTGAGGAAAAGGGATTCTAAATCTTTTCCATTTTCAAGATATTCACCATATATTCTCGCATTTAACATTTAACGATCGTTAGTCATTTCCGTTAAATACTTAACGATCGTTAGACGGACTTTACGTGTAATAATTAATCGTAATCATTAACATTAATTATTTAACTTTAATTCTCATTCGCTAATGTGTGCAATCCCGTGGTCACGAGTTCGAATCCGGACATTTACGTATTTATAAATATATACATTTCCAACAATGATGACCCTGAACCCCTCAAAGTGAACCTCACATACTGAACCTTATCGCTGAAACCCCGATCACTGATTCTAAAGCCGCAAGGATCGTTGATCTGAAACCACAAACTGATCCTAAACCCAAAAGTCCATGACTCTGAATATGAGTCGTTGAAAACTCAAGACTCTGAAATCTGAAACACAAAGAGTTCTTGAACTCGTGAGGTGTGAGTAGCCTGTTTACAGTAACATATTTGGAGATAGACGATAGCTGATTTATGGTGAATATTTGACTGGAGTTTTTCTTTCTGTAGACATCTAAACCTGTAGTCTCTGAAGAAGGGAAAAAGCTAGGCCTCATTGATACTATTGTCCCTCCTCAAGAGTTACTAAAAGTGTCAATGAAATGGGCATTAGATATTGCCGAAAAGCGTATACCATGGGTCCGGTCCCTTCACAACATCGACAAGATTGGCTCCTTATCAGAAGCACATGAGATAATTAAGGTTGCGAGACAGAAAGCCAAGCTGACCACACCTAATATGCCACAACACGTAGCATGCCTTTATGTAATTGAGGAAGGTATTTTGCAAGGAGGATACCCTGGTGTTCTGAAGGTATGTTTGTTTGAATTCCTTTTGTCCCAAAATAATTCGATAAGAAGCTAAGCTTTTTATACTTGACCCGTTTGGATAAACATTAACTAGATGAACCTATAATAAGTATCTGGGTCAACAATTCTTATATTGCTATGCAACCTAAACTTATACATATTAATGTTCCTCAGGAGGACAAACTTTTTAACGAGTTTGTAGTTTCAGACACATCAAAAGGTCTATGTCATGTGTTCTTCTCACGAAGTGGAACTTCAAAGGTATAACAAACTCAATTATGTGAATATCTTTTGCTTTCTGAACATTATATATGTTTAGCTTACTTTTCATCACTCGCAGGTGCCTAACATTACCGATATCGACTCAAGCCAAGGGCCGTCAAGAAAGTTGTTGTGATTGGTGGAGGTAAGAAGTAGGGTGTTAAGAGGGCTATAACGGGTCAAATTCTAAACAGCTGGTTAAGAGGGTGTTTGGAAGCAGATGTACATGCATCTAAAAATGCTAAAAAGAAAGGCCACACATTTTTTGGTAATAATTCATCAGGTACATGCATACCCACTGACCAGCCAATTGCTCTATTTTGTCACCAATAGCTCTGCTCTAATGAAAGCTCCAACAATTCGTGCAACTACTATCAAGAAGCCTATTGGTTCAAAAAAACCTGGAAAGACTTGAGGGTTACCAAATGCGTTGTGGCAGTTCCTTTCAGCCTTCACCTATATGTAAGTATATTATTTTCCAGATACATTGCGAGTCTATGGTTATTAACATGTGTTTACGCATATAGTATTAGGATTGTTTCAGTCAATACTCATACGAGGACAAGAACATCAAATTTAAACTTTTTTTCATTCTGAATATATCTTGCTACTCGAAAATTAATACACTCAAGGAATAATCAAAAGCTTTGCCCATCTATGAAAATTAATAAGTTTGCTATAATTATTATGTAATAAACCAAATAATCAATATGCAAAATACATATTTTTTATTATGTAACGCAAACTTTTGAAACTCATAATACCTCATATGAATTATGGGGATTGTACCTTTAAAAAAAATTATACCACCTAATTTGAAAAAAAAAAAAAAACGCTAACAAAAACAACAAACAAATAATTATAAAACATGCCGCCCATTGGGCGGCTTCAAAATCTAGTATATATATATATATATACATATATATACATATACATATATATATATATATATATATATATATATATATATATATATATATATATATATATATATATATATATATATATATATATATATATATATATATATATATATATATATATATATATATATATATATATATATATATATATATATATATATATATATATATATATATATATATATATATATATATATATATGGGTAATAAGTTATCTTTGACACAAATATTTTGTGGAAAACTAGAAGGGGAGTTGAATAATTTTACCGTTTTAAAACTTAATTTGCTTTGAATAACAATGAGTGAATTCAAACAATATAGATAATTAAGAATAAATAATATGCAAGTAGAGAACGAAATGATCAAACGACAACACGGTTGTTTATAGTGGTTCGGTCTACAAGGACTTTTTTTCCTTGCCCTACTCCACTCCCCGAGTCTACAAATCGAGAGTTATCTTCACTAATCAACAAGCTCCTCTAACCGGCTGAGAAAACCTTTACATGTCACTTACACAATATTTTCGACACAAAGCTAGATGTCGAGTTCTTTTACAAGGGCACAACCACTCCCAACACACTAAGTATTTTAAGGACTAAAATATTAACCAATCACACTCAGAGGTTTATGATGATTTGGTACAAACAATTATGTATGAATAACAACAATCATACAACTATAAACAAACAAGACTTGCAACAATATGTTGAAGGTTGGAATGTCTTGATCTTCTTTGCTACAAAAGAAGATCACTAAAAAATGAAATGAGAATGAGTTAGATGAAAGAGAATAATAGAATATATGTGTTTTATGCTTGGAAGGGATGAGAAAACAACTTGGTGTGGCTTGCTATTTATAGCCATAAAGCTCAAGAACTCCATCGGATCACACGGAACCAAAAACTTGGTTCCGTCCTTGTTAAATTTTGGTTCCGTGGTCCGTGGAAAATCTTAACAAAATATTCACCACATCTTACCATGATCTTAACATATCTTACCAAGATTACATTTGATATGTTGAGTGAAAATCTAAACAAAATATCCAAGAAATCTTCTAAGGGTTTCCATAATAATGCAAGACATGATGCAATATGCATTTTTCATTTTTAGTTTTATATGTTTATGTAAATAAACATTGTAATGTACATGTTAGCAAACTAGAAGAGTTTGATTATATGAGTAAAAACTAATTTACTTGTAAAATACTAGAAATGTAATGTGTCTTTTTGTTTAACATCTAATAGTGGCATTTATCTTAAAATGACAAACTACCATTTTGTGAACAAATGTTGAAAACATTTTGTATTTAAGAAAAACTTGTAACTATATGTAAAAGTCTTGACAAGATTTATACTTTTGCAAAGATTGTAAAATATATGTAAACAAATGAAATTTATTATTGTTAACAACAAAATATAGCAAAGATCGTAAAATATAAATGACGTTTTTTAGTCGATATTTGTATTAACAATCTCTCCCTTTTTGTTGAGGACAAAACGTAAATTTTATTTTTAAATGATTGTATAAAGTTTTTTAAGAATTATAAAAATATGTGCCATTTGATTCTACTTCTGCTATACATGTTGTTCCAGTTGGTAGTGTCGTACTTGAATCTGCTCCTAACACAGTTGGTACTACTTTAGAAGGTCCTAATGGTGGTTAATGTAATGTTGCTGATGTAGAAGTGACAAGGGAGTTGGTTTATAGTTTGCAATTTTCTGATCATATTCCCACCGTCACATCTTATGAGCATGGTCCACAATCTGTTGGACATGGTTTAAAAGGTGTTTTTAATGCACCACTTGAAGCACACTTTAATGAACCTGATTCTTCTAAGGTACATGTAGGGAGTGCAACTGATGAGGTTACTGTTTCAGGAGCGAAAGTTGTTATTCCAATGGCCGTTGTTGATGATATGTGCATTAAATTTGCGAATACATTATACGGTTATTTCATTGGTCAACGTATAGCGTTTCCTATAGTGGAAGATTATGTCAAGCATGCTTGGGCTAAGTTCAGCTTTGAGCACGTTATTTTGCGGAATGGTTTCTTCCTTTTTCAAATTTTCATCACTAGAAGGTATGACTAAGGTTCTTGATGGGGGTCGTTGGTTTATTAAATCGATGCCTATATTCTTGCATGCTTGGGTGCCGAATACTAGGTTGGAAAGGGAGAAAATTACTAAGGTACCGGTATGGGTGCGTATCCATAATGTACCTTCCGTTGCGTATTCTAAAGTTGGTGTAAGTTTGATTGCGAAATAGTTGGGGCGGATTATACGTTTTGATGCGGGTACTAATGCTATGTGTAATAATCCTTGGGGTCGTTATTCATTTGCACGGGTCCTTATTGAATTATCTGCTGATATGGATGTTTTGGAATCGATTGAGGTTGTTATACCTTTGGCTAATGGTAAGGGACATTACATGGTAGTTCTTGAAGTCGAGTATGAATGGTGGCCATCTTGGTGTTCTAAGTGTATTTGTTTCAATCACGATGATGATGCTTGTCCTCTTAGACGAAAGTTGGCTAATAAGGGAGAGACTAGTAAAGATTCTAAAGGGTCTCGGGTTTTTAAACCAAAGACTAAGGTGATGTATAGACCAGTTTCAAAACCGGCTACCAAGAATAAGAAAAAGAACCCCTCCAATAATCATAATTTAGGGGCTGAAAAGTTGACTAGTGATGGTTCTCCTTCTCTTGGTACACTTAATGGTGCGGTAAGGAGTGATGAAGGTCTGGATAAGGTACAGGAACAACATGCACAATCTTCTAATGTTGCCGGTTCTTCATGTGAGGGAAAGGTTAATGTTGGTAAGGGTTGTAATCATCAGGTACCTACAACAAGTAAGACTGCAGATTTGTGGGAGCGCTTCAACAACCATGTGGCTGCTACAAGTAAGGTGTCGGATCTTTTCCCTAATCTTAGTGATGTGGCTTCAACTTCTATTCAGGGTCAAGGTTCTTTTGTGGACGGGGTTATTGAAAGTGATGATGAAGTCTTTGAGAACTATGATGATATCGAGATGTATGCTTCTAAATCCAAGAATTATAGTGGCTCTGCTAGAGACTTCAAGGTGCAAGGACGCAAGAAGAATTAGATTTATGTTTTCTTTTGTGTTTCTTGGTGTTAAGTAGCTTTGGTTAGCTTATTTTATTTGTAAGTTGCACATATGTGTGTGCATGTCTATTACCCTTTGGGCTGAGATGGGGGACTCACTTCCATCCTTTGTACTTCAACATTTTTGGTGTAATGTATTATGCCAGGGTGAAAAATCCCTTTTACCAATTTTTTTTTTTTTTTTTGGAAAACGTTTTTTAAAAACGATTGATTTTCCATATATAATGTTACCACTCCATTACCCACAGTCTTTTGCGTGTTTCAAGGGAAAACAGTTGCTCAGCACAGTAAAAGTGCTTTTCAAGTGGTAATGTCACCAATAAAATATCCTAAGGATATTTGATGTATGCATCTTCAATTAATTCCAAGTGGGATAAGGTGAAGGATGTGGGGGCCCATGACGTGGATGACAGTTGGGTCAAAAAACATATATTCCTATATTTAATTGGCTTGTTTACCAATCTAGCACATTAAGTAACTGAATACTTAGAGCATTTAGTTACTCATTTAATGTGTTCTATATCCAATGTCAGGGACCTTGAATGAGTTTTACTCATTCAATGAGATTGATATATGTGTTTGTTTTGATCATGGACCATTATTCAGTGAATATGTACACCATGTGGAACATAATCAATCAGTGGATTGATAGTCAATGTTCAACATTCCAAGTTCTGCTTTCAGTCGTTTGAAAGTAGGTTCATCTAGGGGTTTTGTGAAGATCTCAGCTAGCTGATATTTAGTGGGGATGAAGTGTAGCTCAATATCACCTTTCATGATATGGTCCATGATGAAATGATACCTAATGTCAATGTATTTGGTTCGTTGATGGAGTACAGGGTTGTTGGAGATGGCAATTGCACTTGTGTTATCATAAAAGATAGGTATCATCTTGTAATGGATTTCATAGTCACTGAGTTGACTTTTTATCCATAGTACATTTGCACAATAGCCTGCGGCAGCTACATATTCAGCTTCAGCAGATGACATAGCCATTGACTGTTGTTTCTTAGTGCTCCAACACACTACTTTTCCTCCAAAGAATTGGCAAGAGCCTGAGGTGCTTTTCCTATCCATGTTACAACATGCATAGTTTGAGTCTGAATATCTTTTGAGATCAAAGCCTAGACATTTGGGGTAGTATATTCCAAGATTTAGAGTACCCTTTAGGTATCTAAGGATTCTTTTTACAGCAATGAGATGTGACTCTTTTGGATCTGACTGATATCTTGCAATCAAGCAGACTGATAATTGAATATTAGGCCTTGAGGCAGTGAGATACATCAGCGACCCTATGATTCGTTTGGAATAGTATATTAATAATATCAAATACACGATACATGCGAGAATCGACAAGTCAACCCTTTAGGAAAAAGGTCAACACGCAAAACTCGCAAATACCGTATATGATACCGGGCAAGTGATACCTGGGTCGTTTCCTAAAAAGGTGTGAATCGAGGATTTCATTTGAGGTTTGGTATTAAAATGCTTGAAATTTAGGTTTTCATGTTTTTGGTTTGTGTTCTAGGTTTTAATAAAGACACGGGAATTTTGAGTCCTTGGGGATATCCTCAACAAATACCATGAAGAATCAATAAGCATGCATGACTCGAATAATGAATGGATTAGGAAATTCAAGGAAACCACGAAATTGAATTAAAAAAAGCTCGACGTTGAGAGGAAAAATGTGGAGGTTAAGTTTGAACGATTAAACCAAACAGTCCTGCAAAATAAAAAGAATATGGTAGGAAATATCAAAGCAACAGTGGGAATGATCAAAGAAGTCAACGAGGAGCTGGTTCCTTGTGATTCACTTATTGTCAAACCTTATGTACCACCTATCCCATTTCCACGGCATTTAAACAAGCCTTTCAAACCTTATGTATATGAGGAAGCTCACGAGGTTGTGAGGAAAGAAGAAACAAGCAAGGAACAAAGAAATTCCATAGGCTAATATGGAATCAACTACAACAAAAAATGGTATGACTTATAACTCTTCTTTTATTACCAACGATCTTGCTAGTTTTCCCATACAGGTTGCTGAAATTATGCATGAAATAGTGCAACCCTTAACCTCACAAGCAATGCTTATCACAACATCCCATGATGGTTATGTAGCACCAGCCACCGTACCACTTTTGATTGGGCTTGTGAAATAACGAGGAGATGTAATCTTGGACACTACCGTGGCATGGAGGCCAATAATTCAACCACAACACGAAGTATTCAAATCATCAAAAGCATCAACCAATCAGGGTAAAGTAAGGAGGGAAATGACATCCCCTTTAAGGTATGACTATAATTCATCATTTCCCTACCCCATAGCAAATTCACACCCTCACGGTGTTTATTACTGTTTTCACCCACACTTGATTTCAAGTGAGGGGATGAACACCCTTTTACTTAGTAAATAAGGGTAGAGTCAAGCTTGTGACTCGAACAAAAACAAATGCTTCATGGGAGGCAACCCATGCTTATCTTTTTATTTAAGCTTTCATTTTATAGGATTTTATACTTGGTATGTTTGTGCATATTTTTTGCAGGTTTTTACAATGAAGAAATACATGCGAAGTGCTGGAGGGGCCTTTTAATGGTCTAAAGAAGTTGAGTTTTCTGAGATTTGCATCAGGGACTTTCTACGACGTAACTGCATCGTTGGGGTTACGCCGTAACTATTTACCAGCACACATGAATTGACATGTCACTTCACTTATGACGTAACTCAGTCAATGAGGTTATGCCGTAAATTCTTCCTGATTAAAAACCATTTTCAAAACAATTGCCAAGCTTTGTATATTTTTAGTTAAATGAACTTTGTGGGTATGTTCCGTGTAAACCCTTACGAGACTTCACTCGTCCACTCGGAACACCGAGTGGTTTAAAAGGCTTGTTGCATACGCTAAATGCAACCGTGACTCCTTTGAAAGTGAGTTAGGTTTATCTTTTTCTCGAGTTCTTAATATTATTCTAGTATGATGCATTTGATTATTTTAGTGAATTCAGGTAATTAAAGTTTTCTCATGGATCTCAAGGCGAGACTTGTTTATTCGTGTATCTTCGATCATTCCAAGCAAATCCAAGGGAGTTTTCCATTCCATTTCTAACCCTTCTTATTTTTACTTATTATTCTTAGTGAGACCCAAGTGTGGGGAAGGAATTGGAACTAAACACCTGCTTGATTTTATTTGTCTTTATTTTTCTAGTTTTTAATGAAAAATGTTTCATCTTTAAATTTTGACATGTTCTTCATTACTTAACTAGATTAATTTAGACTAAGCACCCCTACCCTATATTTCCATTGTGTAAGGATAAGCCTTTCCGTTTTCCCCTTATACATATTTCCATAAATATAAATGTGCTCGGTGGTTGTAGTAGACTCTACAACTTCGCATTGCATATGTTTTCGAGACCATTATAATGATCATTAAACTTAGATAACTTGGTTAAATCGGTGCAGCTAGGATATAAGGAAATATTTAGGATTAAAACTAAATAGCCCATCCATTTATGTTATGATTGTGTATATTGAATTTTCCTATTGATTAGTCAACCCCCCCCCCACCATGAAACCCTTTTTGTTGCACTCACTATTAGTGCAAGATACCCCTGGTAAACCCGTCTGAGCCATTCTTTTCATTTTGTTTACCCATTACATATTTGTTTTGTTACACCTATCACATAACCTACCCAATAGTTTCTTTTAGTCCATGGTCCAAGCGTTGTTAGTTAATTTTGGTTCTACTGGTGAAAGTCGCGGGTTTTGAATAAAAGGTATTGGATGAAAGTCGGGTTAGATGGTAGTTGATCTCAAGTGGGAGGATGCTTTTATATGTTTGTATCATTTTTAGTCATTCTTCTATTTCGTCATGTATACCTTGTCTTGCATAAAAAAAAGAAAAGAAAGAAGAATGAAAAAAAAAGAATGCAAGCAAGCGTTTGCTTCTTAGTTTTGTTTATAGCTGATATCATTATGAATCAGCTCTTATGTGTCATTTAACTTATCCGTTTTGATATGTTTTAATGGATAACACTTAAAAACCCGTGCATTTCTATCTCTCCTTTCTATTTAAGTTTCAATTTGTACAATGGGATCATTGTATATCTCTAGTGTGGGAAGGAGATAGAAATAAGAGATTATATGTTTTTTGGTCATAATATGTGCTAATTTTACCCAAATTTATAATTTTTTTTATAGCATATACCTTTTTTTCATTAATGATGAAGGCCGAGTTAATACATCTTATTTGCCTAGTATATGGAGATTATGTTTTTTTTGGGTAAAAGGGTTAATTCACCCCGGTAAAATACTATTACACCAAAAAACATTGAAGTACAAATGACATGGGTGAATCCCATGCCCTCACCGATCGTATGACAAAACAAGCACAACGCTGCAACATACAGTAACCACTATATAAGAATGACAGCCATTCTTTAACTACCAACTACAACGACTATGCAAAATAAATAAATAAACTAAGCCACAACCATTATAGTACTTCCGAAAACCTCCTTGCTATCCAGAACACATAAGAAATAGCATGAAACACATTTAAAATCCACAAAGAAGCATAGAATCCCATGAAGATATCCAAGCAATGCAAGGGATCATCTTCAACAAGTAATGTGTTATTAGTAAAAACACCAAGAACACAACTTCCATGATGCATTGAGACTTTGACCAACCTCCAACCCGATAATAGACTTGAAGCAATCGAATAACGAGCAAAGAGAAGACTAATGGCCTAAGACTCAAAATACATCGACCAAGCCATGTACCCCGATCAATAGCAGCAAGATAGCAAAATGTAAAGATCGGATAACAGGCCAAATGCAGTTTTTGAATAAGAACCAGCATAACAAACTTAACTTACACTCTTTCCAAAATCCATATGACCCACGTCCTTGATAACCAACGTGAAAGACCCTTGATCAGACAACAAATGAAAATAAGAGTGCGTTCAATCAGACCAGAAATAAGGAGCGAGCAATAGGGCCATCACCAACCCTAACGTACCAATAATAATACTCAAATGATGCAAAAAAATAGATTGAGCAGCAGGTAGAGATTGAAGAGCAAACCATTCCACAACCATTCCCGTAAAGACCACAAGACAATCTTCATATCGGCTACACATAGGTTGTTCAAACCCTAACTTACATGAAATCGATCACAAGATCAAAGACGATCATAAGCGACCAATTCCAACTTAAACTAACACCAAGAGAATCATGTACGACCTCCATAGAATCAAATGGATAAACCAGTCATACATAACCTTATACATCTTCAAATCAACCCCACCAATAATCAACGATAAGAGCGAGAATTTGAAGAGAAAACTAGGGTACACTAGACCCTAACCTCCACCAGATCCCACATGACACGAGAGAAGCATCAAATTAAACAAAGAAACAATGAATGACCATGGATTTGTTTAAACACCATCATAACCATGAACCTTTATCCCTCAAAACCACGAACAATCATAGATACGTGTTACCCATACATAACAAAATCCTAACTGGGTTTACTTCCATTTGACAAAAACTACACACTAGACGACCAATAAGATGGTCATTGAATGAAAGAATAGGTGAGACAATCACCAATGTGCAACGAATCTAATACAAACCTCAAAAATCCTAGCTCTAAGAGGATGGGAATAACGATTGGAGGGCAGGGTTTCGTTAAATCAGAACTGAGAAACAAGCCCTAACAAGAAACAGTTATAAACCCTAAAAACCTAAATCATAAATCCAAAAAGATGAATAACAAGTAGGCTATAAGGTTTAGGCAACATATAAAGAGTCGATTAAGGTTTTTGGTAGGGAATTACCAAGAAAACAACCTACCAGCCGCCACCTCTTAGAGTAAAAACAGCCCTAACCCACGTATTGCATACCCAATTAGTGATAAAAGGGTAGAGAGGACGTGGTGGAGACGTTTATGGCGGAAAAATAATAAGGAGGGCGGACGGTTTTAGTATATGGAGATTATGAGGCACTACACTACACTTTTATGCATTAACCAATTCTCAATTTCGGTCATTTCACATTTACTATTTCATCGTATATTGTAAACTAGGTTTACAAGTATCAAATTCACGTAACCGTAATGGTTTAGTGTGAATTCATGATCATATCATCGAGGACATTTCATATAGACTAAGTTTAGTCTACATATCATTAACATCATTGTCATCACATTAGTTCATGCATGGTTTTGCATTTCACATTAAACGTCTAATCTCATATTAAATAAACGTTATCGCGTGATTTATTTATTTTGAACATTTGATCCGTTACTTCCAAAAATTATCACAATATAATTTTTATACTCATATTAAGTTTATAAAAATATTATTATTAGTTTACCCAGTGTTTTAAATTTATTTCGTATATAAATTGTTATATTTATATAATTACGACGGTTTTCGTAAATTCAAAACGATAGTTATTATTTCACTCAAATTTTGCAAGAAATGTATTTTTATAATTTTTATGACTTCAATATATTTTATTTTGCTCCGTTAAAATTTATTTTTAACTAACGCTACCTTAAATGCTTAAATAAATACACAAGTTACTAATAATTCTTAACTAACTACACTTTACTTCAACAAATATGTATTTAGATAGTCAAAATGCATTTGGTGTCTTTTTGACTTGTACATGTCGACCAATCCATGGTGACACACACATAGTACTTACAAAATATCTACTTATATCTATTGTTTATTATATAATACAAACTCATTCAACACATACATCAAAAGTTCTAAAAGTGTAAACTCAAATCTCTTTTCTCTTTTCTCTCTCCAAAACCGGCAGCCCAAGACCAAGAAGGAAGGAATCATCACAATAATTTTCTAGACAAGTTATTTAACAATCTAGTATCACTCTTTGTTAAGGTTTTGCAATAAAACCTAAGGTGATTAGGAAAACTCCTTTGTCCTTAAACCTCATCATATTTCTTGTAAGCATTCATATTCATGTTTTTATTTCACATTCATTGTTATGGTCATATCATTTTATTTGAGAAACATGCAAGTTATGTGATGTTTATACCACTTTTAAGGTTTTAAGTGTTAAATATATATAATCCATCCTATAATTACTCCTTGTTATATATTATTTTTGGTGATGTCTAGGAACCCATGACACCCTAAGAAGGTGTATGGTAGGATTAGAATAGCTTGGAGTTGTTTTGAATGGGTTAGAATAGGTTTGGCGAGAAAAACTCATTTCGACAAGTTTGCAAAAGGGTCTGTCCTTATTTTCAAATCTGGAAAATCCGACAGATAGGTAAAATTTTGGCCTAGATATTTAGAAAATATACTTTAAAAGCGAAACCGTGGCGCTTGAGCGGATTAAAGCGGAGTTATAACGAAGAAGTTATGAATTTTTCAAGTTGGCGGCGAAAAATATAAATTTCGGAATTTCAAAAACATTGTTTATTTTGTACGAGTCAAAAATGAAGCTTGGGCGTTGTAAATTATGTCGACTTGTCAAAGATATGTTAGTATACTTTGATACAAAGCTAAGGACCTTTAAAACGTAGAAAACGGATTTGTAACGATTAAATTATACACGTTTACAAAAGTTGCCGTAACTTTTATCATATAAGAAAAACTATCTTGATTTCTAATAGGCAAGTTTTACGGCAAAACTAGAGACCAAGTTGAAGGTTGTTTTTAACATTGATTTAGAACTTTTTATAAAGTGATGTCTTCTAGTAAAAGTGAGATCGCCAAGTATATTTACCAAAATGTCCGACCGTTTGATTAGCGGAGTTGAAATGACTTAATTACGTTTACTTAAACTTTGCCGAAAACCATCTTTAAACTATATTTTGGACTAAAGTACCATACTTAACCTATATTTTTCTTTGTGATCGAGACCTCTAGAATGGAAACTTAAACACTAAAACTTTGAGATAATGAAACGAGCTTCCCAAAACCGTTGAGTTTGTTTCCTAACGCTCGACGTGCACCATTTACGACTAGCTTTTAGAGGCCGTTTAGTCACTTTCATGGAAATTTCAATGACATTATTTTACGACGAAAAGTTATATTCTCTTAATAAATCACTAAATGATTATCGTCGGATATCATTTCAACGTAAACATATGTGAAGTAATTTGATAATGGTCAAGACGTTAAAAGATTATATTTTCGACGAAGAGTATTGTTTTCAAAAATTCATAAGTGGTATAAATATCATCCGAATTGCATGCATAACATTACATCATGACTTATTACATATCATATCATTCATAATAGGTCAGTTTCGAGATTCACGCTACTTTTCGGTGTAACCACTTTTGTCATCGCATCAATTCATCAAGTGAGTAAACACACCCCCTTTTTACCGTTTTGCTATATTTTTGGGGCGAAATGCATGAACCATACTTGAATTGAATTGATTCTTACTTTTGTGAACTCTTTGACTTGAACATTTGAACTTGAAACAAATCCTTGAACTTAAATATAAACTTATGACTTGTTTGGACTTATTGAACCGTACGTGTTATGACCTTGACCTAAAGTCTCCCATGTTCGGAGCATCACTATAAAGTCTCCCTTGTTCGGAGCATCACTATAAAGTCTCCCTTGTTCGGAGCAACCTAAAGCCTCCCCGGTCCGGAGCAGTGTCTCACTATGTTACGGGCGTTCTCAAAATTCTCGCCTTATTGGTGGAGTGTGCAAATTCTCCCTTGTTCGGGTGTTCTTAATTGTATATAATAGTTGTATGATGTACTTGTTCGTACATTCGCATTGTTAGTCTCCTATTAGTAGGTAGTATGGATAGCGCTATTAGAGGTCGGCCAACCTCTCGTCCACTATGTTACGGGACGCATATTATTTATTCTAGGGCTTTGCACGGCATACATTATTATATCGTGGTACTATATTGTGAACTATTATGACCACTTATACTTGACTACTTGACACACTATATTTTGTGCAATGGGTTGTGAACACACGGTTGCAAGTTTTGTATGGGCGGAACTTGGGCCGAGTGGATTTACAATGCCTTTGCTTTGTGGACTATTTCAGATGACCGAAACCTTTGAATATTTCTTACGAGTTTTCTTATTTTACTGAACGTGTATACTCACCAACTATTTTCATAGTTGACCCGTTTTCTCTCATGCATTTCGGTGATCGTTAGTAAGCTTTTCTACCGGTCTTGCATAATGAAGTTTTCACTTGTCACTACAAATCGTTATGTAATAAAACGCTATATTTGGAATCTAAACTTTGTACTATATTTGCCGATGTCGGCTAAACCGGTATTGTAATGGTGTACTCTTTCTTTTAAATCTTAACGTTGGTATGTTCTATTATCTTGTGCTTATGTTCCTTTCCGTTACACTCGTGTTTCCGCCTCCGGCGAGGTGTGACAAATTGGTATCGAGCCAAAGGTTATAGAGAATGCCGATTTTCAAAAATAAAAATCACAGCTATAACCGGAATAATTTTTTTTATTATTTTATTAAACATTGAACACCATCCGAGTCAACTAGTCCTATCGTTGCATCGTTACTCATAAATTATACATAGCCTGATCAACTATGTCTAATTTATGAAGAACCATGCAATGATAAGAGTGGTAGTTTTAAATCATGTTTAGTCGAGTCTTTTGAGTCTGGTCACCTGAAGTTGCATTGGTCGGGTGGGTATGCATAGCATGTTTTTAAGTTCATGTCTACATTACCGTATCTTATTTATACCCTCTCTTTTCCATCTTTCGACTTGTTAGACATAGCATGTCTCTGTTCCTGTCATGTTTCGATCACTATAACACATTACCACCGTTCTAAACCTCATCAGCCTTCGTCTGAGTGTCATTTACTCGACCCGATATTTTGGTCCATTGCAGGATCATGGCTGCCAGAAACACACGCTCAGGAGTCAACAACAACGGCAACCCAAACAACAATGACAATCCAAACAACAACGCGACTGGAATAGCGGATCTACTCACCCAAATTATGACGCACCTTGATGCTAGGCAGACCAACAACGGAGAAGGTACTTCAAACACCGGTCATGGATGCGACTACAAGACTTTCATGACATGCAAGCCGATGGAATTTTATGGTCGGGGTGCCATTGAATCGTTAACTCGGTTCGAGAATGTTGAGTCGAAACTTAGTATCACGAAGTGTCTTTGAAGGAAACAAGGTTGAGTTCTCTGTTGGTCTACTACAAGGTCGAGCATTGACTGGTGGAACAACCAACTGCAGACTAGAGGAAGAGGGCTGCAAATGCGTTATCTTGGGAAGCATTTAAGAAACTACTAACGATGAGTCTGCGAGAAAAGATGAAGTGCAAAAGCTGGAAGCGGAATTTTGGAATCACTTGATGGTTGGAGTAGAAGTCGACAAGTACACGATCCGTTTCCACGAGCTAACTAGGATGGTTCCTCACATGGTTTCCACTGTGGAGAAGTTGATCGACCGATATATATGGGGATTGATACCGGAAATTAGGAGGGACGTCACCTCATCGAACCCAACCACTCTGCAAGCCGCTGTGGGCATGGCGTATCGCTTAACAAATGATGTGATCAGGTCTGGAGAACTAACAAAAGCAAACGACAATGGACGAAAGCGACAGGATGATCATCAGGGAAGTCGAGACCAGGACCAGCAAAACAAGAGGCAACGAATAACCAGGAACTATGGAGCGACCACTCGGGAGCGCAAAGGATATCTGAGTCCACATCCTATGTGTACTCGATGTAATTATCATCACTCGGAGATCGCTCAAAGTGCCACAAATGTGGACAGACGGGCCACATCGCATGGAATTGCTCAAACAGATGGGAACCAAGGACAAAGAAAAGCATGTTACGAGTGTGGAAGTCGGATCACCTTGAACACACCCCAAAGTTGAAAGGAACACCTAACCAAGGAGGTAATCGTCCAAACTGGCGTTGGCAATAGAAGGCCCACAAGATCGAACATTGAAGTTCCCCATGCGTGGTCGAGCATTCTATCCGGTACCGAGGAAGCCCATAGCGTAACGGGTACATTCTTTCGAACAACTACCTTATTTACATGCGACATGATTTTGAGTGCATACTTCCTTCCAATTTTACCACGTTCACGACATTGATTAATTTGAGACCTATCGATATTGACTTTAATTGTACATTATGTTGTTGATTTGATTTGTGTAAGCAAATCCAAGAACGAACGGATCTTTCAAAAGACTTCATTCAAGGATGTTGAATCCTATCATACTAACAACTTGTTTCCTAGCTTGATCTAGTGACAGTTCTTGTTTGATGAGTTGCGAAAATCAAGCTAAGAGTCAAGTATTTACTCAAAAGGTCTTTTGAGGGATACGTTCGGTGTTGGGTAAGTTTACCCTATCAAATCTAATCACGGGCATGTATTTAGTTGGATGAGGAACCCATATGCATGAGCATTGACATGATCATTTAGACTATTAAATGCGAGCATGAACTTTTAGAACCTTTGTCGCGGTTCGGACTATAGTATCATTAATTGAATCACGAGGACGTGATTCGGCGACATGGGAAGAATGTCACAATTCTCAATTTCGGTCATTTCTCACATTTACTATTTCATCGTATATTGTAAACTAGGTTTACAAGTATCAAATTCACGTAACCGTAATGGTTTAGGCGTGAATTCATGATCATATCATCGAGGACATTTCATATAGACTAAGTTTAGTCTACATATCATTAACATCATTGTCATCACATTAGTTCATGCATGGTTTTGCATTTCACATTAAACGTATAATCTCATATTAAATAAACGTTATCGCGTGATTAATTATTTTGAACATTTGATCCGTTACTTCCAAAAATTATCACAATATATTTTTATACTCATATTAAGTTTATAAAATAATATTATTAGTTTACCAGTGTTTTAAATTTATTTTGTATATAAATTGTTATATTTATATAATTACGACGGTTTTCAGAATTCAAAACGATAGTTATTATTTCACTCAAATTTTGCAAGAAATGTATTTTTATAATTTTATGACTTCAATATATTTTATTTTGACCCGTTAAAATTTATTTTTAACTAACGCTACCTTAAATGCTTAAATAAATACACAAGTTACTAATAATCTTAACTAACTACACTTTACTTCAACAAATATGTATTTAGATAGTCAAAATGCATTTGGTGTCTTTTGACTTGTACATGTCGACCAATCCATGGTGACACACATTTTACTTACAAAATATCTACTTATATCTATTGTTTATTGTATAATACAAACTCATTCAACACATACATCAAAAGTTCTAAAAGTGTAAACTAATATCTCTTGCTCTCTTTTCTCTCCAAAACCGGCAGCCCAAGACCAAGAAGGAAGGAATCATCACAATAATTTTCTAGACAAAGTTATTTAACAATCTAGTATCACTCTTTGTTAAGGTTTTGCAATAAAAACCTAAGGTGATTAGGAAAAACTCATTGTCCTTAAACCTCATCATATTTCTTGTAAGCATTCATATTCATGTTTTTATTTCACATTCATTGTTATGGTCATATCATTTTATTTGAGAAACATGCAAGTTATGTGATGTTTATACCACTTTTTAAGGTTTTTAAGTGTTAAATATATATAATCCATCCTATAATTACTCCTTGTTATATATTATTTTTGGTGATGTCTAGGAACCCATGACACCCTAAGAAGGTGTATGGTAGGATTAGAATAACCGGAGTTGTTTTGAATGGGTTAGAATAGGTTTGGCGCGAGAAAAACTCATTTCGACAAGTTTGCAAAAGGGTCATCCTTATTTTCAAATCTGGAAAATCCGACGGTAGGTAAAAATTTTGGCCTAGATATTTAGAAAATATACTTTAAAACGAAACCGTGGCCGCTTGAACGGATTAAAAGCGGAGTTATAACGAAGAAGTTATGAATTTTTCAAGTTGGCGAAAAAATATAAATTTCGAATTTCAACAAACATTGTTTATTTTGTACGAGTCAAAAATGAAGTTTGGGCATTGTAAATTATGTCGACTTGTCAAAGATATGTTAGTATACTTCGATGCAAAGCTAAGGACCTTTAAACCGTAGAAAACGGATTTGTAACGATTAAATTATACACGTTTACAAAAGTTGCCGTAACTTTTATCATATAAGAAAAACTATCTTGATTTCTAATAGGCAAGTTTTACGGCAAAACTAGAGACCAAGTTGAAGGTTGTTTTTAACATTGATTTAGAACTTTTTATAAAGTGATGTCTTCTAGTAAAAGTGAGATCGCCAAGTATATTTACCAAAATGTCCGACCGTTTGATTAGCGGAGTTGAAATGACTTAATTACGTTTACTTAAACTTTGCCGAAAACCATCTTTAAACTATATTTTGGACTAAAGTACCATACTTAACCTATATTTTTCCTTGTGATCGAGACCTCTAGAATGGAAACTTAAACACTAAAACTTTGAGATAATGAAACGAGCTTCCCAAAACCGTTGAGTTTGTTTCCTAACGCTCGACGTGCACCAATTTACGACTAGCTTTTAGAGGCCGTTTTAGTCACTTTCATGGGAATTACAATGACATTATTTTACGACGAAAAGTTATATTCTCTTAATAAATCACTAAATGATTATCGTCGGATATTATTTCAACGTAAACATATGTGAAGTAATTTGATAATGGTCAAGACGTTAAAAGATTATATTTTCAACGAAGAGTATTGTTTTCAAAAATTCATAAGTGGTATAAATATCATCCGAATTGCATGCATAACATTACATCATGACTTATTACATATCATATCATTCATAATAGGTCAGTTTCGAGATTCACGCTACTTTTCGGTGTAACCACTTTTGTCATCGCATCAATTCATCAAGTGAGTAAACACACCCCCTTTTACCGTTTTGCTATATTTTTGGGGCGAAATGCATGAACCATACTTGAATTGAATTGATTCTTACTTTTGTGAACTCTTTGACTTGAACATTTGAACTTGAAACAAATCCTTGAACTTAAATATAAACTTATGACTTGTTTGGACTTATTGAACCGTCGTGTTATGACCTTGACCTAAAGTCTCCCATGTTCGAGCATCACTATAAAGTCTCCCTTGTTCGAGCATCACTATAAAGTCTCCCTTGTTCGAGCAACCTAAAGCCTCCCGGTCCGGAGCAGTGTCTCACTATGTTACGGAGCGTTCTAAAAATTCTCGCCTTATTGGTGGAGTGTGCAAATTCTCCCTTGTTCGGAGTGTTCTTAATTGTATATAATAGTTGTATGATGTCTTGTTCGTACATTCGCATTGTTAGTCTCCTATTAGTAGGTAGTATGGATAGCGCTATTAGAGGTCGGCCAACCTCTCGTCCACTATGTTACGGACGCATATTATTTATTCTAGGGCTTTGCACGGTATACATTATTATATCGTGGTACTATATTGTGAACTATTATGACCACTTATACTTGACTACTTGACACACTATATTTTGTGCAATGGGTTGTGAACACACGGTTGCAAGTTTTGTATGGGCGAACTTGGGCCGAGTGGATTTACAATGCCTTTGCTTTGTGGACTATTTCGATGACCGAAACCTTTGAATATTTCTTACGAGTTTTCTTATTTTACTGAAACGTGTATACTCACCAACTATTTTCATAGTTGACCCGTTTTCTCTCATGCATTTCGGTGATCGTTAGTAAGTTTTTCTACCGTGTCTTGCATAATGAAGTTTTCACTTGTCACTACAAATCGTTATGTAATAAAACGCTATATTTGGAATCTAAACTTTGTACTATATTTGCCGATGTCGGCTAAACTGGTATTGTAATGGTGTACTCTTTCTTTTAAATCTTAACGTTGGTATGTTCTATTATCTTGTGCTTATGTTCCCTTCCGTTACACCTCGTGTTTCCGCCTCCGGCGAGGGTGTGACAAAGAGACCATCGGATTTTTCCTTATGGGATTGATTGCGACTAGTGACGGGGCGATTGTGGACTTTAGGAAACTATTTGTTTCGTGTCTTTTTGCTTACACCTATTAAATGTTTTCCCATGTATTTATACTAGCCTTATCATTCATTAACTTTAGCTTATTCGAGTTAAGGAATTGAGCAGTCACAAGTATCTCGTTCATAGATTTGGGTAAGCGTTTATTTCTTTGTCGCCTTTTCTAGAACAATGGTATTGGTAGAGATTGATTCACCTCGTAAGCCTTATTATTGTGTCAACCCATTTTCCTTTTGGAATAGCTGCATCTACAGACTCTAGTGGTGGAGATTAGTATCTTTGCCAAGCCTTAGAATACTCGCCATGACTGAGCAGTTGAATGATCACCCAAAAACAATAAACACGTTGATTAGTGAAAGACGAGTGTGACTCCAATTACCTTTTCGTGAGGTGATCGGTTTGGAAATTTCTAGCCTAGGTAATTTTTAAACTCATATCTTTCAAGACATCTTGGGAGATATCTTTTTAGAAATGTTTTAAAGGGTCTACTTGAGGACAAGTAGAGTTTAAGTGGGAGGATATTTGATAACATCCAATTAGCCTGATATTTTACATATCAAATTCCCGTGTTTATTGCCTCATTTATATTAATATGGTACTTAATTCGTTTATATTCGTTCATATTTATATTTCAGGTTAATTGTGGCATTGGAACTGAAAATATACGAGAGAAGGCCAAAAAGGACAAAAACATATTCATAAGATAGTTACGGCGTAAGTGGCATGATTGAATTACTCCGTAACACATATTACAAAGGCCAAAAAAAATTTCTAAGTCTCAAGAAAGTTGCGCCGTAGCAAATTAATGGGGTTACAGCGTAAAAACAGAAGAAATATTAATGAGAGTTTTACGTTCGTAACCTATCCTTTTAAGGTTACACCGTAATTAATAATGTTTTAACCAAGTGTGAAGGTTACGGCATAACTTGGTGATTTAGTTACGCGGTAATAAGATTACAAGCGGTGGAAAAGTATATGCTGATGAAGGGTCACGGCATAAGTGGGAGGATTGAATTACGCTGTAACTATTACCTTGGGCGCCAAGGGGTTCAAGTCTAGGGACTGAAAGTAAAAATAACAAGTACGATGGAGGACTAAAGGTGGACGAATAATATGAATATTAAATGATCACAAGGACTTGTTATTAAAATAACAAGAACGATCAGGGACTAAAGGTGACAATTCAAATAAACTTTAATTATTTCACAAGGACCAAGTATAAAAATATCGATAACGATGAAGCGTTGAAACCGCACATATCTTATAAGTATTACACTTGTAATGGAAAAGGAGTTCAAATAAAATCTAGGCGCTACTTCAGGGGGTAAATCTGTACATGTTGATGGCATTTGGATTAACCAATCAAATGGCTTCAAGAACTAAGTTACGCCGTAACATTTGTAGAAATTGTGTACAAGTGTTTTACGGCGTAACCCGTAACTTACGGTTACGCTGTAACTTTGTTGAGGCCTATAAAAACAACCATGATTAAGCTCATTGGAGGATCTCTTTTCACCCCTTCATGGGGGACGACTAGGGCATGATTTCAAGACATTTTCCAGCAATTCTAAGCCATCTTTCAAGGGAGAATTCACTTCAATTCATCATTCTTATTAGTCATACATCAAGTAATTTGTATCAAACACTATGTTTAATTTATTTGATGTTTTACTCATTTTTGTTTGTCTAATTTACATTATGATTGGCTAAACACTTTATGTGTTACCCTAGTTATAAAATTGTTATTTCCATGATTTAGTTTTCTCAGATAGCTTTATGTGCTTATTTTCTTCGCTTATTCGTGGACACCTTTGTTTCGAGTATTAATGTTTGGTAGTATCTAGGAAGCTAGGAGAATTGACCATCGGACATTAGATGAATAGGTTGCGAGTAGTGGTAAGAATTGACCATAAGATTACCAGTATCTTGTGTGAGAATTGACCATAGGATCACCTACCAAACGGAGATGCTTATAAGTTAAGGGGAAACCTAAGTTCTGAGAATCTGGGTTTCCTTAGAATAAGTCTAGATTGTAGCTGGTATTTAATGACTCATAGGTTAACCCATAAACTATGGGAATCGTATGGTTCAGAATTGGAACCTATGGAACATAGGCTAACGAATTTACCGAGGAGTCTAGCGACATTTACCGCTACATGAAGCGATAGAAACATTAATAGGAAAAATTAATTATGGCGTAACAAGATTGGTATTTAGGTTATCACTTTTATCCCTATTGATTGTTCATCACTTTTAATTTGCTTTGGTTTTATTTTCATTATTTTAATTATTAATCAATTCAGAACCCCCTTTAAAATTAGTGACCTTAGAACTTAGATTAGATCCATACTCATAGCTGTTGGGACAACCTCGGTTTTACCGATTACTACACTACAGGACCGGGTATCTTGCGTTAGTGCATAGGTAGAACTTAGGTAGACGAGAAATTATAAATAGTAAAACACAGTCTCGAAATCTAGTATCGGTTAGCCAATGATAATATGGAAGAGTGGATACCATAATCCGAGGTCAGTACTCTAAACCTTCTTAATCGCCGTTCAACATCAACCTCATGCCAATTTCGGGTAGCTTCGATGTTATTATTGGTATGGAGTGGTGTCTAAGTACCGTCTTTGCTATTTTACGTGAAGAAGATCATTCGTGTACCTTCACGAATCGAGATCTTGACGATATACGGAGATGGTAGTACTCGATGAAATTTGTTTAGATTGAACATCTTCTCCTGTACCAAGGCTCAGAAACACATCGAGAAGGGAAGCCTTCTCTTTCTGGCTCAGGTTACAGAGAAGAAGGATAAGGAAAAAGAAGGGAAGCAAATAGGAGACTTACCGATTGTTCAAGATTTTCCTGAAGTCTTTCCTGAATACTTGCCTAGGATACCACCAATTAGGCAAGTTGAATTCCAAATCGATTTAGTGCCAGGAGTTGCACTCGTGGTGCGGGCACCTTATCGATTGGCTCCTACAGAATTGGAAGAGTTGTCGAAAAATTTATTCGAATTGTCAAAGAAAGGATTCATCAGACCAAGTTCCTCACCCTGGGGAGCTCCGCTTTTGTTCATTAAGAAGAAGGATGGATCCATCGATTACCGAGTACTAAACAAGCTAAACATAAAGAACAAATACTATCTACCCAGTATCGACGACCTATTTGATTAACTACAAGGATCAAGTGTTTACTCGAAGATAGATCTACGATTTGGGTATCATCAAATTAGAATTCGAGAAGAAGATATACCACAGACCGCGTTCAGAACCCGTTATGGACATTATGAGTTTTAAGTGATACCTTTTGGATTGAACAATGCTCTAGCTGTATTCATGGACCTCATGAATCGAGTGTGCAAACCCTACTTGGATAAATTTGTGATTGTATTCATAGACGACATCCTGATCTACTCGAAGGGAAAAGAGGAACACAAAGAGCACCTGAAACTCATATTAGAACTACTCAAGAAGGAGAAACTGTACGCAAAATTCTCTAAGTGTAAATTTTGGATTCTGACCGTGCAATTTCGTGGTCATGTGATTGATAGTTGGGGTATTCACGTAGATCCCGCCAAGATTGATTCTATTAAGGATGTGGCAACCTACAACCTCGATGAGATCGTCCAATCTTTAGGTCTTCTTGGATATTACCATAGATTTATCTAAGGTTTCTCCAAGATAGCAAAGCCTTTGACCACATTGAAGATGCATTTCAACTATTGGCGAAAAAGGCGAAGAAGATGCATTTCAACCACGAAGGAGAACTATGTAGTGCACCTATTACGGCCTAACACGAAGGTAGCCAAGACTTTGTCATGTCTTGCGATGCCTCGCGTAAGGGTTTTGGAGCTGTATTGATGCAAAGGGAAATGGTGATCGCTATGCCTCTCGTCGACTCAAAACCCATGATAAAACTACACTACTCATGATTTGGAATTGGGTCTTGTTTTTTGCACTTTCGAAATCTGGGGCGTTATCTCATGGCACAAAGTGTCTTGTGTATCTGAGATCATAAGAGTCTACAACATATCCTAGAGCAGAAGGAGCTAAGCATGAGGCAACGTCGCTGGTTGGAACTACTGAGTGATTATGACTGTGAAATTCGTTATCATCCTGGTAAAGCAAATGTCGTTATTGATGCTCTTAGCCGGAAGGAGAGAGCACAAGTATTGAGATTCAAAGCACTAGGGAGGACTATTAATTCGCCATTACCATCCTAAATTCTAGCCGCTTAAGCCGAAGCCGTCAAAGAAAAGAACCGACCATATGAAAATCTTTATGGTATGTTGGAAAGTGAAATTGGCCGTGAAGCGTTCGATGTTAGGATTTAGTAAATCCAGGTTATTAAAGAGTCGGTCACCTCAAGTATATGTAATCATTAAGCTCGTAGTCGTAGATTATTATAAGTTAAGTAGTATTTAGTTTAAGTAACACTTGTGGAGGACGGACGGGTCTTTACCCATGTATGCCCGATCCACACCCGGATAGGTGGCGATTTATGTAATGACTTTAAATACTCTACCTTCCAAGGTAGAGTTGGAGCTCATAATAAGATTTTCTTTCTCTCACTAAAGTTCCCAACCTCTATCTTTCTCTCTAAAACATCATTTATCGCCTACTTGATCTTGTGGTTTAGTGTGTTTATGAAATCCAAGATGTTACAAATGGTATCAAGAGCCATGGTTTGATCATATCTTACATATCATTGGATTTCTAGTGATTTTTAGATGGTTTTAGAGTTTGAAAAAGTTTAGTGGTTTTTGCATCATTTGGATCATTTCTAGTGTTAAAGTTTGAATCTTGGGTGTAGTTTTGTGTTCAGAATCATTGTATGTGCTTGGGTTTTGATTTGGTAAGCTTGATTCATCGTGGTTGGGTTGTTTTTGGATTGAAAAGTGGTGTTTGTGTGATTTTCTAGCTAGCGACTTGAGCCACGGATAGTTAGCGTTGTTAGCGACTTGCTTTGTAAGCTGGTAGCGAGTTGTAGTTGAAGTTCTTAGAGAGTTGAGCTTAGCGACTTGTCTGTTGAGACAATCCGACAAATAGTACACTTAGTGGATTCTCCACTACGGGTAGCGACTTGGTGAAAGATAGCGACTTGTACTTGAGTTTGTTAGCGACTTGGTGTTAGCGATTTGGTGCTTAGCGAGTTGCTATTTAGCGACTTGACAACTTAGCGATTTGGTGCTTAGCGAGTTGCTATTTAGCGACTTAACAACTTAGCGACTTGGTGCTTAGCGACTTGCTGTCAAAATTTGCTAGCGACTTGGATCTTAGCGAGTTTAGTTAGCGACTTGACTGTGTCTTAGCAACTTGGCATTATAGCGACTTGGTGCTTAGCGACTTGGTTTAAGGCTTCTTAGCGACTTGGTTGATTTTTGTTTATGTCTGGTTCTCTCATTGAGTTATTAAATCCGTGTAATTTGTTAACATGTCTACCAACGTACCTACAATCATCTCCATTGTTGCAGAGGATGTTCAAGCGGTGGCTCGAGATACTAAATCCACCCATGCTTGATGAGAACCGAATACGACTCTTGGGCACAACGAATCGGTGTCTTTGTCTTGGAAAGGAAAACGAGTCAACATTCTCAAGTCCATTGATGAAGGACCGTGTCGATTGAAACTACAAGAGACATAATTGACCTTTCTTGAAGATGGAACAATAATCTATGGAATGGACGGACCAAAGCGGTATGATGAGCTCAATGATAAGGAGAAGAAGAGATTCGATGCGAGATATCGGGGCTTCTAACATTATCTGCAAGGTCTTCCAAAGACATCTACAAGCTTATCAATCACAACATGAAGCAAAGGCTATATGGGATAATGTCAAGATGCTTCTCGGGTTACGAATTAACTGTTGAAGACAGAGAATCACAACTATATGATGAATTTGAGCATTTCAAGATGAAACCATATGAGAGTGTCTATGAGTACTACGTGAGATTCCATAAGCTTGTGAATGACATGAGGAACATCAGAATGACCATGCCTAACATTCAGCTGAACTCAAAGTTTGTAAACAACATGAATCCCGAATGGCACAAGTTTATCACTTCTGTGAAGCTTACTAAAGGATTGAAGAATACAATTTATGAGCAACTGTATGCCTTCCTTCTCCAGAATGAAAGACATGCTATGTTTGAAAAAAGGATTCTGGAACAGTTCAAAACCAATCAGGGAGAGACAAGTTCATCAAATGATTCAACTGCTTTTTACACAAATGTTGGGATTACCACCAAAGCTTCTCAAGTTGTACCCATGGGTAATGGTAATCACAAACTCATTCCCGATCCAATGTTCAAACAAGCTAATGCTGATGCAGCCGTGGGAAACTTCATTAATCAACTAGCTCTCATGATCAGTCAAAACATGAACACTCTCCCACACACCAACAACAACCTCGAGCGGCATCCAAGCCACACAATCAAGCCAGCATCGGAGATGGGAAGGTTATAGTGCGGCCCGGTTCAAGAAAGGCGGTCGATCAAAGAAGGGTGGAGTAGGTGGAGGCTATGGTGGAAATCGAATCGGGAAGGATTGGAAATCGGGACAAGCAAAGCCGATCAAGTGCTACAACTATGGTGGTGAGGACACATTGCAAGGAACTCGCACATCTCCAAAACGTCCACGAATGCCGAGTACTTGAGGATAAGATCTTGCTAGTGCAAGCTCGGGACAATGGAGCGACTTTGTATGAAGAGGAGTTCTTGTTTCTTCTTGAAGGGAATGCCAAGACTTATGATCTTGATGTTGATGAACAACCAATTCGGGAGATAGGTCATAATCATCGAATGCCTTTCAAGTAGGCGATTGTGATGCATTTGATTACGATGTAGATGATGAACCTCTTGCTCAAACAATCTTCATGGCTAGCATCTCTCCTATGGTCTCTCCAAAGGTCTCTCCTCCACAACAAAATTTGGTCCATCCAAAGACAAAATCATTTCGAGGTATTAAAACTATATGATGATGTTGATGAGCGAAAGATGCATAATGAGGTACAATCTCTTGAGACTTATGAATCGAGATATTGATGATGTGGGTAATAGCAATATTGTCCCATATGATCAATATGTGAAGCAAAGTGAAAGTGAGGCTGTACCAAGTTATGTATCTTCTGATCAATAATGACTATGTCTTTGATGAATTCACCGCATGTACCCTGATGATTCTGCATTGTCTACAGGCTCGAATGCCTATAAAGAGCGTGTTGCTATTTATGAACAACGTGCTAAATTTGAGTTGACCACCGGTGAGCAGGAAATGGATGACCAAATCGTGCAATCATTAGAAAAGTAATTTTAGAAGAAGTATTAAAAAGAGTTAAATTCCTTACAAGAAAAGCTTTCTAAAAGCGCTAAGCAAAAACAAGAACTTCAAGAAATGTGAAAATGCTAAGCAAGAATTCAATGCTAAGGAATCAAAACTTTTGAATGATTTTTCCAATCTAAAACTTTGAAAAACAAGATTGAAAATAAGTTGTATGTACAAGGAACACCATTTAGGTGATCACTGATCACTAAGCATAGAGTCTTAAGCTATAAGCATAGCATTCCCTTGTTGAGGAACCAAATCGAGAGGTCATTAAAAGGCTAGAAATGCTCATAAGGTACTTTATGATGGCAATGAAATCCTTAAGCCTAGGCAGAAACCTAGTTCTTGTTGAGTGCCTTGAGGAAGATAAGAAATCGAGATGAAGTCACTAGGAGAAGATGAACAAAAACTTGATGATCCTAAATGTAAAGAGAAGAAAATAACTATCAAACCCCATGACTACAAAAGGAGAATTGGATTTCTTTGAACAAATTTAAGCCTCGGACGTTGTTAACACCCGAACAAGTGTTATGGAAAAAGTTTAGATAAGCAAAAGCGAGAATCTTGTTGTAACAAACCCCCTTTAGGAAAATGCCTTGACAGCTGTATCCTCCCAATACACCAATGCATTTAGTCTCTAGAACTATTGCCACTAAAAGCAAGACCTAAATCGGTCAATATGTTATCTTTCAACTATTTGTTGATTTTGAGAAACTTGTGAAAAGGATCACACCACTGGTATAATCGAAGGGAAAGGGGTTTGAGCAAACTAAAGAATGCTATTTAAGCGAGGTCATGCCTTTCTTTAAACAACTAAAAGATCAATTTGAGAGTCTTAAAAAGGGTGAATTCGATATTAAAGAAATGGAAAAGGAATTTGATGCAATGATTGTTGAGGTTAGTGATTATGAGAGAGAATTAAAATATAGTGAGATTGAGAGGAAGAACTTGCACACCGAATGAGAATCTAATTTACGAATGTATTGCTCAAGATGTGTTTTTCAACACTACAAATTGTTCCATTAATGCTTCTCAATTTCATGAATTATCATTTGCTCGAAAGTCTCCCACGATCGTGTCATTGAGCTTGAAAAGACTAATTCTAAACTAAATGAGAAAATTGATCCGGATGATCACGATAATTTGGTAAAACACCTTTCTAAACTAGAAGTTGAATATTTTAATTTACAACTAAAATATCAACATCTTAAAGAAAATGTCAAAACCTCAAATATCAAGACATCTTGGATGCTCCGAGTTTGATGCGATTTTTCGGATAAACAAGCGAGGCGAGCATTCAAGTTCATTGTAACACGATCAGAAAGTTGAAAGCCCAAATTTCTCAATTAAAGAGTGAAAAGAACAATGTGACTGGCTCCCAAATGCCTCCTCCTTTAGATTCTCAATATTCTCAAACGTTTCATCTTCAAAACTTAGTAAATGCATTACAAAAGGAAAACGAGAGTTTTCTAGAAGAAAATGAAAAGGTTAAACGTCACTTTAAAGAGTTATATGATTCAATAAAAGTCACTCGTGACAAAAACAATGAAAAAATAACTTCTTTACAAAAGAAATTGAGAATCGAGGAATCGGAAAAACAGGCGCCACTTGTTTTTAATGAGAATGTTGCTTCAAACTCATCCTCATTGCAAATATTTTGTATTTGTTAAATACATTCCTCCTCATCTTAGGAATAATGAACTTGTGTTTCATAATTCTTGTGCTTACCTTAAGGATAGTCTAGAATGTCTCAGTGAGATCGTGGAAGAGATTTCATTAATAAACCTCTTGACGGAGAAATTAGGTTTGCTTGCATTTGTGCCAAACGATCTCGGGAGGCTGCTAGAATGTTTAATTGCAACATGTCCTAAATCCTTAGGTGCGAAAGGTAAAGTCAGTAGTGCCTTGCTCTATGCCTAGTGCCAAGCATAAAAACCATTCCATGCCAAGTTTTAAGAAAGTTAACACTAATGTGCCTTCTAGTAGTTCGGATCCTTGCACATCTAGTTCGGGAATGCAAAAGTAGATCAACCAACTAATGTTCCCATAATTCCCTCTGAGGAGTAATCGGTGACATTAAAGCAAGCGGGTCAAAGCCTCCGGGCAATACCAAGCAAGATAGGACCTCATAAGCTAAGAATGTGCATTGGAAGAGAGTAGAAGACCAACCTAGGAACTTTAAGTTTGTGTTGAATAAAGCGAATCGTTTTGATTCTAGTATTAGCCATAGGCGTCTTGTAATTAATTCAATTACGATACTATTTGCAAACCATGTAATGATGTCTGCTTGAATTACATTACTAATCATGAATGTGGTGTGAATGCTTTGTCTAATCTTGCCAAATCCCAGTTAATATTGTTAATGCAAAAATCATGTTAAGAAGGCTAAAAGGCAAAGCGAAAGAAAGTTAGAAAATGGAAACCCACGGAAAAACATTGATGAAGATAGGTTATCAATGGATACCTTTTGGCCATAAGGTTAATCGACAATGCCCACTAGAAAATGGATGCCTCTTGGTAGAACTATTCCTTAAGAAGTGAACATACTTTGAATAGGTCAAATCGGACACTAACACTGCATCTATTTCTAATGATTCCATTGCTTCTATTTCGACATGGATGTTTCTATTTACGATGTGGGTGTTCCAATCATCATTACTAACAAAATGGAACCCATTCTTGCATGGGTATCCCAATTATCCAGCTTATCCATTCTTGTGCGTGTTCAACCGCGGATCGTTCAAATCGTTCGCAGTACACGGACTCAGTTTGTTCCAAGCATATATTTGGAGACCGGTCATGCTCATGAACTTCGTGAGTAAATTCATCGTGACGATTAGATTCGAACGACCATTTTGGAGCTATTATGGGTTATGGAGATTATGTGGTTGGTAAAAGTGTAATTTCCAGGGTATATTATGTGGAAGGTCTTGGTCATAATTTGTTCTCTGTTGGTCAATTATGTGATTCCGATCTAGAAGTGGCTTTTAGAAAACATACTTGTTTTGTTAAAGAACTTGATGGTGTGGAATTATTAAGAGGTACTCGAGGTTCTAATCTATACACCATCTCCATCGATGACATGATGAAGTCTTCTCCAATCTGCTTGCTGTCAAAGGCTTCTAAAACAAAGTCTTGGTTATGGCATCGTCGGCTCAATCACTTGAACTTCGGCACCATAAACAACCTTTCGAAAGGATCTTGTCGAGGCTTACCCAGTTAAAATATGAAAAGATCATCTTTGCTCGACGCAATTGGGTAAAAGCACGAAATATGCCCACAAACCTAAACCCACAAACTCTGTAATGGAAGTTCTTCATACCCTTCATATGGATACATGCGGTCCAATGAGAGTGCAAACTATTAATGGGAAGAGATATGTGTTAGTAGTGGTTGATGACTACTCCGATTCACTTGGGTTAAGTTTTTGAGGACAAGGGCGAAACTCCGGATGTCATCATTAAACTCATTAAACAACTTTAGATCCGACTCAACAAAACGGTTCGAATCGTCCGAATCAATGGAGCCGAGTTTGTTAATAAAGTACTCAATGAATTTTATGAAAATGTTGGAATCACCTCAAAGAAGTGTTCCTTGAACTCCTCAATGAGCGGTGTAGTTGAAAGACGAAATCGAACTCTTGTAGAAGCCGCAAGAACAATGCTGATTTACTCAAAGGTTCCAATGTTTCTATGGGGTGAAGCTATTGCCCGCTTGTTACACTCAAATCGATCTCTAATTTACACATCTCATGGAAAGACTCCATACGAACTTGTCACAATCGAAAACTGATCTATCATATCTTCGTGTGTTTGGTGCTTTATGCTATCCAACTAATGACGGACAAGATTTAGGTAAATTGAAAGCTAAAGCGGACATTGGAGTATTTGTTGGATATGCACCAAACAGAAAAGGTTACCGAATCTACAACAAGAGAACCCGAGATATCATGGAAACAATTCACGTTACGTTTGATGAGCTGACCGGTCAAATGGCTCTAGGACAATCCAGTTCTGGACCCGCATCTCAACTTTCATCGAGTAGTCCTATCAATTCTACTCTTGTACCAATTCCGTCACCAACAACTCCTTATGTACCTCCCTTAGAAGATGATTTAAAGAAATTGTTTGATCCTATGTTTGATGAGCAATATGAGCCAAAATCTAATGATCTGCCAATTCCATCAACAGAGGTTGCTTCTATCCCTGTCAATGAAGATAACCCTTCAGTGTCAATATCATTAAGTCAAGAAGCGCCTGCTGCTGATCACTCTGTCTCATCAACAAATCATCAATCATCGAGTGTACATCATGGAATTGCTTATGGCACCAATGATGAAGTTAATCCCTTTGCTACTCCCGAAGATGCCCCCTTTGAGAACGTATTTGCTCCTGAATCATCATCAGAACCATCTTCATCAGGAGAAATTGACTCTGCAACTTCAGTTCCTCAACCACAACTACATGAACACCTCAGAAAATGGACTCATGATCATCCATTGGACAACATCATTGGAAACCTCTCTCGTCCAGTATCCACTCAGAAACAACTTGCAACCGATGCCTTATGGTGCTTCTTCAACTCCGTACTCTCTAAGGTCAAACCAAAAGATGTTAAAACCGCCATGAATGAAGACAGCTGGTTCAATGCCATGCAAGAAGAAATTCATGAGTTTGATCGACTTGATGTATGGAATTAGTACCTGCTCCAGTTGTGCTATGATCATTGCTCTAAAATGGATCTTCAAAGTGAAACTTGATGAGCATGGTGATGTCTTAAAGAACAAGGCTCGATTGGTTGCAAAAGGATATCGTCAAGAGGAGGGTATTGACTTTGAAGAATCATTTGCTCCTGTTGCTCGTATCGAGGCAATCAGAATCTTCTTGGCTAATGCTGCAAGTAAGAACATGGTGGTCTATCAGATGGATGTAAAGAAGGCATTTCTTAACGGAGATCTTAAAGAAGTCGTCTACGTCAACCAACCTGAAGGCTTTGTGTATCGAGAGAATCCTACTCACGTTTACCGTTTGAAGAAGGCTCTCTACGGATTAAGCACCAAGGGCATGGTATGATACACTATCAAAGTTTCTTCTATCTCTTTGGATTCAAAGAAAGGAGTAGTTGATCCGACATTGTTCACTAGGAAGTCGAGCAAACATTTAATTCACGTTCAAATTTATGTTGATGATATCATCTTTGCCTCGGTGACCCCAATAAATGTGACCGTTTTCTAATGAAATGGGTTCTAAATTTCAAATGTCAATGATGGGAAAATGTCATTTTCTTGGGATTACAAATTTCACAAAGTCCGGAGGCATTTTATAAATCAATCTAAATATGCAAATGAGATTTTAAAGAAATTTGGATTTGATTCTAGTGACCTGTTGACACTCCATGATTGAGCGTACTAAACTAGATGAGGACCACTCGGGAACATGGTAGGCCAAGCGAAATATCGTAGTATGATTGGATCACTGATGTACCTCACGGCTAGTAGACCGGACATCTTGTTCATTGTTTGCATGTGTGCTAGATACCATACTAAGCCTACTAAAAAGCACCTTGAAGCGGTTAAGCGGGTCTTTCGGTGCCTCCAAGGAACCATCAATATGGGACTTTGGTATCCGAAGGAAACCGGTATGTCACTAACGACCTATCTGCGATGTCTTGATCATGCGGGATGTCAAGATACTCGTCAAGTACGTGCGGAGGAGCTCGGTTTTGGGTGGCAAGCTTGTGGTGGTCTTCAAAGAAGCAAATGAGTACTTCTATTTCCTTTACAGAGGTGAATACATAGCCATGTCATCTTGTTGTGCTCAAATCCTATGGATGAGATCCCATTATCGACTATGGCTTTGAATTCAACAAAATCCTCTGTCTTGTGATAATAAAAGTGCTATTGCTCTCTCATGCAACAACGTAAAACACTCAAGAGCAAAGCACATCGACATTCGACATCAATTCATCGGGGAGCAAGTTGAAAACGGTGTGGTGGAACTTTACTTTGTGAGGATGAATACCGGTTAGCGACATCTTCACAAAGCTCTTCCTAGAAAACGTTTTGAGTTTATTCTTCCACGACTTGGTCTTAGAGCCTACAACGGAAACACTCAAGCGTCTTCAAGAGGAAGAAGAGGAGTAAAGGTTTCCTTCATCTATCTCTTGTAAATATTTATTGAAAAACAAAATAGAAAATTATAAAGCGTTCAATATCCATAAAAAAAAAAAAAAAAAAAAAAAATGAATAATCTTCAAAAATATTGTCATTTTGTCATGTTTTCTCGATTCGATAATATCTACGGTCTTGATCTTGTCACTCAAAGAATGACACGGGACTTTAGATGTTGTTGAATTTTCAAAAAAAAAAAAAAAAAAAAAAAATCAAAATATATATATATATATATATATATATATATATATATATATATATATATATATATATATATATATATATATATATATATATATTGGGAGAAAAGAGAAACAATGGTTTATTGTCATTTCACCAATAACCCACTTTTCAAAGAAAGAACGAGCCATGCTTTATCTTGGTTTTCAAATTTCATGCTCGATTCTTTAAACAAATCCTTACTATCTAATGAAAACTAGTTGCTTTGAAAAATAACTCGGACTCTATTTTTGGAAATCATACGGACTTAAAGTTTGTCAAAATATCTATCTCTTAATCAACAACTTAGGTCATTGATTGAGGGAGAATGATTTCAATTAAATCAAAAGTTATTTGTCATACAATTGTTTTCAAAAGATAATCATGCATGTATAATCAATGGAGTTTAAAGTCTCATAACTTGATCCTTATCGGTCAAAGCGTTTTCATAATCAAGTCAAATTCTCCTTAAAGCTTTCAAAATCAATTTAAATCTCTGAGATCACAAATCTCAAATGATTTGATAATTGTGATCGGGGAGAATTTGTGATTTAAATTGGTTTAAGCGATAATTCGGTAAATGGTTTTATAAGGATGTACAAGCTCTCCTTCCCACATGTGCCAAACGATTTCAAAATTTTCCATGCACATGTTGAGGGGAGCATCTATCTTAAACCACAAAGATTTGAAAGCGTGATTGATTTATTTCAATGTGCGATCTTTTCCCTCTAGTATGTGCAAAACTCTTTCAAAACCTCGAGGCACATATTGAGGGGAGCAAACTATGAAAACCTCATCCTTCCCTAATATGCTTTATCTACTTGTTTTGATCGGGAAGTGATGTTGATATCTTTAAAAGTGATAATCAAAGTTAATTCTTCCTCTTGCCTCCGTGTGCTAAAACAATTTCAAATATATGAAGCACATGTTGAGGGAGCTATCTTATTCTAAAAATATCAAAAACAATTCGGTACAAAATGCTTTGATAACATATCACAAGTATCCGGATTGATTTTTCAAAAGGTTTTCAATTGGTTCCAATGGCGGATGAACAATACCAAATAGACCGACCAACTTTACTTTATGTATGGTGATATAAGGGCGATAAGGTTAGGTATTTGTTCCCATGATCCGCCGAACGGAGGGATCTACCGAGGACTATCCACTAGATAGTGTAGAAGTCCTTAGGTATATTGAAAAAGGAGAAAAGTGAGATATGGGAAGAGTGCGGATGAGATTGAGCTAGTCTTGGAATAAACCCAACAAGGTTCTAGTTATGAAGTCTCGGTAAGCTTGAAGGGTTGAAGAATGAAAAAATTGAATGAGAAAAGGGTGAAAACAAATAGCCCTCAATTATTCAACCTTAGGCGGATACGGGTTCAATTCATATGCTCTTGGTGGTTACCAAGGTAACATCGGTATTGAAGACAAGGCGTCATGGACCCGATGGCCTTTTCACTTCAACTTCCCAAACCACTCAAGTTCCTCTTAAAAGGACTTGTTTCATTCTCACGAGGAACCAACATTATCTATCGACTTTCTCTTGAGATTGTTGATATTGAAGAAGGAGACCCTCTCCCTAGTCTTGATATAGGATCCAAATATGCACAAATTGAGTCTAGAGCCACGAGATCATCAATAAATCTCATTAGGACACTTTCAATGAAGGCTCTCTGTTTCACTCAATGTGGAAAGAGATTATATCTTGAGTCCTACGCATTATCCTTGTGGTATTGCGGAACATCCGAGTGATATATTAAACATATTCACAATGAAGATGGAAAGCCTTACGGAGCCAACATCAAATAAGCTCTGGTAGGTGGCATGTGAGATCTATTCAATAGATCAACCATGTGACAACCGAAGCGAAACAATGGGGTGATTCAATCTTTTGAATCAATCACAGTTCGGATATGGATTGACGGATACCTTTGAAAAACCGGTCGTTGTGCTTAAAACTCTTTTCTTTAGCACATCGACCGTGTCAAAATATTTCAATATAAAAGGTGTTTATGATTGATAATTGATTTTCATTAAAACATTCGTTGTATTGCAAAACAATTTCTATTGAAGCGATACACGATTGTTTATCAAATATCTTTTATCAATCGGTGAATCTCAATTTCTTTGGTTTACTCACTCCGTGTTGTCTTCTTTGAGGCGTTCGGTTTGAGAACGACTAGAGCAATTCGCGAAACCTTGTCAAGAAATTCTTGATTTTACGATCACAGACGGTACTTGTCTTGATCAGCGGGGAACCGTGGGCGTGTACCTCAATTCAGCGAAGTGATCAAAGACACTTTCGTGCACTTTATTGCTAATTGTTGTATGCGTATCGCCTGTCGTTTGCGGTGATCGAATGAAGCGGTCAATCCATAGCCACATTCTCACACTACACATTCATCTCTAAAGAAATCATGATTAGTGCATCAATGACTCGATATTTTCACTCCATGCTTTTGCTACTGCTCGCCCAATATCATGAATCAATAAAGCTTCCGCTACTCCGATGAGAATATATCATGATCCGTAATGTAAGCATGTCGGTCCAATTGTCACAACATCACATAATACCAACACCACAACGGATGAGTCAGAGATTGATGTTAGCTGATGATCTCAAAACTGGCTCAAATCTCATTATCACGTGGATCAGTAAAAGACCTCCACTTGGATTACCCAAACATGCAATATGAAGAATCAATGACTACGAGCTTCAGAGCAAACTACTACATCAAGAATGCAAGAACAATTTATAATGTAATATCTGTTTGTATTCTTTGTAATTTTAAGATGTGTTTGGGGTGACCTCCATAGGGGAGATTGTTAGGATTTAGTAAATCCGGTTATTAAAGAGTCGGTCACCTCAGTATATGTAATCATTAAGCTCGTAGTAAGTAGATTATTATAAGTTAAGTAGTATTTAGTTTAAGTAACACCATGGAGGACGGACGGGTCTTTACCCACCGTATGCGATCCACGGCCGGATAGGTGGCGATTTATGTAATGACTATAAATACTCTACCTTCCAAGGTAGAGTTGGAACTCATAATAAGATTTTCTTTCTCTCACTAAAGTTCCCAACCTCTAACTTTCTCTCTAAAACATCATTTATCGCCTACTTGATCTTGTGGTTTAGTGTGTTTATGAAATCCAAGATGTTACATCAGATGAAACTCGTGTTTTAAAGAAAAGTTGGATTCCATGTTATGGAGGTATTCGTGACTTGATTATGCATGAGTCGCATAAGTCAAAATATTCTATTCACCACAGTTACGACAAGATGTTTTATGACTTGAAGAAGTTGTACTAGTGGCCTAATATAAAGGCCAAGATAGCTACATATGTTAGCAAGTGCTTAACCTGTGCTAAAGTTAAGGCCGAATATCAGAAACCCTCCAGTTTACTTGTGCAACCCGATATCCTTGAGTGTAAATTGGAACGTATAACTATGGATTTCGTCACTAAACTTTTGAAAACATCTAGCGGTTATGACACTATATGGGTTATCGTTGATCGTCTCACTAAATCTGCTCGTTTCCTGCCAATCAGAGAAACGGAGAGTATGTATAAACTTGCTCGTCTGTATGTGAAGGAGATATTTTCACGTCATGGAGTGCTGATTTCTATAATCTCTGATTGAGATAGTCGTTTCACTTCAAATTTCTGTAATCACTCTAAAAAGCCATGGGAACATATCTAGATATAGTCTGCATACTAGTGTTGGACCTTGAAAATACAATGGAAAAATACATTGAGGGGCGCCTCAAAGTATTGCGAGGAATATCACCGCATCTAAACCCCGACTCTCGAAAAGCCATCATCATTGCCCAAAGATTACTAGATCGGGAAATTAAGCGGGTTCCACATCGAGGACAACATGATCATAAAGAAAGTTCGATGATAGAAAGACCACTCACGAGAACCACAACAATCGTAACCACAACTACCGGCTAAATCATAACAATCATCACTACCTGACAAAATCGCGAGGCGAGAAGCTACCGAGTTTATGTTGCGCACCGGTGACCAAGGTGGTTATATCAGAAGATACCCCATGTGCAATCGATACGGAATGCATCATACTAGACCTTGTGTTTCTAAGTGCGTAAAGTGCAAAAGGATCGATCACAAAACTAGCGAGAAAGGACACTACAGAAGTTGGTGCCCAAATCAGAAAGCCAACCAGAACAACACCGCTCGTGGAAGAGCATATGTCCTGGGTGACGGAAAGGGGCCGCAGTATCCTGATGTAGTCACGGGTACATTCTTAATTAATCAACAAAGTGCTAAAGTTTTATATGATTCTGGAGCGGATAAGAGCTTTGTGTCTACTTCATTTTCCTTCCTGCTTAACATTACCCCAACTAAGCTAGACACGCATACAAAATTGAAATGGCTAATGAAATCTACTTGGCACAAACAACATAACACGAGATTGGACCATAATCTTACAAGACCAACCTTTTCATATTGACCTTAAGCCTATCCAACTTGGTAGTTTCGGCGTCGTTGTTAGTATGGATTGGTTGTCCAACACAGTGCTATAATTTTACATGACGAGAAAGTCGTCCACATTCCACTCGGTGAAACCCTTATTGTTCAAAGCGAGAGAAATAAGACTCGATTTGACATTATCTCATATGTCAAGACAATGAAGTATGTGAACAAAGGATGTCGCGTTCTTGATTCAGTGACAAAAAATGAGTCGGAGGAGCTTGACTAGGATGTACCGATGGTCGGGAGTTCCCAGTGTTTCTGAAGAGTTACCCGATCTTCCACCATCCACCAAGTGGAATTTCGGATCGATTTAGTACCAAAAGCAACACCGGTGGCGAGGGCACCCTATAGGTGGTGCCATCTGAAATGAAGGAACTATCCGAGCAATTGAAGTAATTATTAGACAAAGGATTCATCGTGAGCTCATTACCTAGGGGAGATCCGGTCTTATTCATCAAGAAGAAGGACGGATCTTTCGAATTTGTATTGATTCTGATTTGAAAAAACTCACCGTAAAATTGATATCCTTTACCGAGGATCGATGATTTGTTCGATTAGTGCAGGGATGGAGTGTCTACTCGAAAGTTGATCTAAGGTCAGGATATATCAATTGAGAGTCCAAGAAGAAGACATTCCCAAAATAGCTTTCCGAACACGATATGGACATTATAAATTTAAGGTGATGCCCCTGCAGTGTTTATGGACCTGATGAATCGAGTATATAAATTTCGTAATTGTATTCATCGACAATATTCTAATCTACTTCAGCAGCAAGGAAGAACATGTTGAACATTTGAGAACAATCTTAAAGTTACTCAAAGAGGAGAAGTTGTATGCAAAGTTCTCCAAATGTGACTTTTGGATGCAAAGTGTACACTTTCTTGGACACGCCATCAACAATCAGGGCATTAATGCGGATCCTACAAAGATTAAGGCGGGTTAAGTTGGGCTTCTCCTACAAACCCAGAGAGATCATAAACTTTTAGGCCTTCTTTGATTACTCTGAGAAGATTCATAGAAGGTTTCTCCAAGATCGCCAAGCCTTTGGCGGGCCGACCAAAAAGAACAAGAAGTATGAATGGGAAGAAAAACAAGAGTCGACTTTCCAACTCTTGAAGCAAAAACTATGTGAAGCACCAATCTTGGCACTACCGAAATAAGGAAGACTTTCTAGTGTATTGTGATGCATCTCACCATGGTTTAGGCGTTGTCTTGTCTGCAGAATAAAGTGATAGGCTACGCTTCTCGATAAGTCAAGAAGAATGAGAGAACTACACAACTCATGATTTGGAATTAGAACATAGTCTTTGCTCTTAAGATATGGGGCATTATCATATAGCACCATGTGCAGTATTCACTGAGACCACAAGAGTCTTCAACACATTCTTGATCGGAAGGAGGCGAACATAAGGCAACATTGATGGTTGGAGTTGCCCAGTGATTATGATTGTGAAATTCGCTATCATCAGAGAAAAGCAAATGTTGTGGCAGATGCCTTGAGCAGAAAGGAGCAAATTAAACCTCTCCGAGTCCGATCTTTAGGAATGGCCATCTATTCACCCTCCCATCGCAAATCCTCAAAGCTCAGTCTGCAGCTCTTAGGATAGAGAACAAGTCTAGTGAAAAGTTTTACGACATGCCGGAAAGTGGGAATGGCTTTGTGAAAAGAGCAGACAGAATGGTTTGTTTCAAGGAAAGAAGTTGGATTCCACACTATGGAGGCATATGTGATCTCATCATGCATGAATCCCACAAATCCAAATATTCCATTCACCCAGGTTCCGACAAGATGTACCAGGACCTCAAGAAACTCTATTGGTGGCCGAACATGAAGGCTGACATAGCCAAATATATCGGGAAATGTTTGACCTGCTCAAGAGTAAAGTCAGAATGTCAAAACCATCAGGATTTTTGGTGCAACCAGAGATTCTAGTATGGAAATGGGAGCGTATTACAATGGACTTCATCACCAAGTTACCAAAGACATCAACCGGATATGACACCATCTGGGTCATCATCGATCGTCTCACCAAGTCCACTCATTTCCTACTGATCAAGGAAACGGATGAAATGAGTACTCTCGCACAATTTTATTTGAAAGAGATAGTCAACCGACATGGTGTACCATCTCCATTATCTCATATAGAGATAGCCGTTTCACATTTAGGTTTTGCCAGACCCTACCAAAAGCTCTAGATACTCGTTGGATATGAGCACTGCATATCACCCCTAGACTGATAGTCAGAGTGAAAGGACGATACAAATGCTAGGGACAAGCAAAAGAATTCTACTGATGTGAGGTGAAAACCAATGGAATTCGAGGTTAGAGATAAAGTCATGCTAAAGGTATCTCCACGGAAAGGAATGGTACACTTTGGAAAGCATGGAAAGTTAAACCCTAGGTACATTGGACCATTTAAAATCACAGGAAAGGATTGGTCCGATTAGCTTATAAACTTGAACTCCCGGAGGAACTTAGCAGTACACATCGTAGCAAATTTGAAGAAGTTTCTATCAGACGAATCTCTTGTTATTCCAACTGAAGAGATCAGAATTGACGAAAAACTCACCTTCTGAAGAGCAGGTGAAATTATGGACCAAGAAGTGAAAAAAAGCGAAACAAAGCTGTATCCCTATAGTCAAGGTTTGATGGAACTCTAGCGAGGACGAGAATCTGGCGTGGGAGGCGTGAAGACCAATCTGAACCAAGTACCTACAATTTTTCCTTAGACAACCCGACACTCACCTTAGGCGAAAATTCGGGACCGAATTTGAATGAGGAGGAAATCTTGTAACATCATGTAAAATTCGATTACCAATAAACATTAATCGATAAGTAAATTGCTATTCAGTTCACTTAACTATTTTTGCGTACAATTTTGTTCTTATATATATTATGACATGAAACAATATATTATTACTGGACTCACATTTATTGGGACGAGCTTACCGTGCCATGGCATTCTAATTGTTACCAAAACACTATACGTAACTCACAACCCCCTCAATCTACTATTTCTCATATTGGGCCCACAAACCCTATCGAATCACTAACAACCCTAAATGGGCTTAACAAACTAAATCGGACCCTTAATATAAGGCAATTGGGCCTAATCCAAAATCTAAGCCCAATTACCAAATCCAATAAACACCTATAACTCATATATGGACATTTCAACACACTAACACTTTGGCTCGATTTCTCAGAATATCGACACACAAGCTATGCCATAAATTACATGACTCGGTAGAGCTCGTGACAAAGAATCTAGAGCACCAAAGATATAAACATAACTCAAAGGTTTGAGCATTAAACGAACTCCAAAGTAAATCATACTCGGCACTTAATTCTACCATGTCTAAAGTTCTAAAAATAATCCTAACTCTTTCTAAAGTGTTTCTTATCATTTAAACAAGTTTCCTAATCAATTCACTTGGCCTCACAAGTAGTGCTCGACTCAAATGAGTTCCCATAGCACATTTGGTCATGTTGAAACGTTCTTTGGACCCATTCAAGGCCTAGTGAACCAAACGAGCTAGTGATGTATTCCATATGATCACATATGCTAACTAAGACTTCAAACACCACTTGAACTCTTGTAGCGTGTATTTGGTCACATTGTAACATTGCTTGGACCCTAAGAATACCAAATAAAATCCCACAAATTCGATCACATTGTAGCTTACCCTTCCCATACTCCTTATCTCCATCCTTTTACTATCACATCATCCCAACTTGCTTATATTCACATATAGAAACCCCATGCAAACCATTCCATACATACAACATCAAACTATCACTTTCACAACCTTTTTCAAGTCACTTTTGTATGAGAGGAAGGGCTAGGTTCCAAAGGGTTAAAAAACGCAATCAAGCCATCTTTGGGTTACTCTTGAATCTTGGTTGGGTGGTCTAACAAACTACAAATTCCATACGCCAAGTACAAGTCTCACCATCAAGTTATACCTACCCATTTGTGGTGTAGTAAGTACCCTTGCTCAACACTTAGTAAAAATTTCATGTTTTGAATATCATGTATCGCGTATGAGACTAGTTTGCTTGCCTTCGTTATTTCTATGTTCTCATAATTCTTATTCTTATATTAAACGACCCTTTGATTCCTGGTAAGGCATGGGTTGGAGTAGAAAACTTGTTGGCAACGTATAACTAATATTACACTGTTTTATAACATGTTCTAAGTCACCATGACCCTATCACTTAATTTACCTAAGTCTAATACTTAAACAGGAAGGTATATGTCGACTAGAAAGGGGTTAGTTAAATCAATTTTAAACAAGTGCAAGACCACACAAATGGCTCGACTCAATTCCTTGTAAACCAAATGAATAAGCTGTACCAAATAGACGCCCTTAAAAGCTCATTTAACATTTCCTTGAACCTCAAAGCTAAACACCCTCGTGACAGTTTGTGTAAAACTAAACAAGGTTAACGGGCCTTAAGGCCCAACAAGTGCTTAATAATCACTTTAGAAATAAGCAGTGTAGTTAAGTGGAAAATGATCTATTTTAAGCCCATGTGAAATATCAAACGAAATTGAACCCATTCGACCTTTAAAAACCTAAAAGGCCTTAAATGGACCATTAAGGCCCAATGACTCAAAATAAGCTAAAGCGAGAAAATAATTTGTTTTGTAAACTTAAATAAAATTTGTTTGGAACATATTTACTAAACGAAATGATAACCTTTGAAAACTATGAATTTGGACTAAAATGCAAATTTTACAATAATTGGGTTCAATGTAACTTTTATGAAAGTTAAGGTATAAAGCATCAAGGTGACAAACTAAGGGTGAAAACTGAATATAAGGATACTTTTGCGGATAAAATGTAAAGTTTGAAAGCTTGAAGGGTTAAATTGGAAATATATATTATTTTGGACTATAAACGTAAAATATATAATGTAAGGGTTAAAAGTGTAAATTCTTAAAAGTTGGTGTCAAAACTGTCACTTTGATAATCTAAGAGTGTAAAACAAATATTTGAGAATCATGAGTATTAAAAATGTCATATTTGAATAGTTTGAGCTAAAAATGTAAATATACTAAAGTTATGTACTAAAAATGTAAATATTATATTATTAGGGTTGAAAAGGTAAATTTGATATAATTAAAGGACTATCCACTAAATTTTGAAGAAACGATACCTACGGATGATAAATACGTAAGAACAAGTTAATATTACACAAAATAACATTGCTTTTGAACTTTAAGAATTTTAAGCATCTCGATCCATCCTTACCATAATCCAGTTCATTTTTAGGGGCGTTTCTAAAATTATTATTCGCACCAAGTCAAACTTGAAACTATCGAAATCTCGGACTTCGTATTATTGAGTCATGTGTTGGAGCCGTTCCCACATTGCATTTGACATCCCATACTTTGCCTACTATCACCGGGTGAGTTCATAGTCTCACTTTTACATGCTTTTCAAACTCGTGAGGAGATACATGCTACAAACTTGAACACAAATATTTTACGTATGCTATGGTGATTGATATTGCCTAAATTACCATTGTTGCCAAAATTCCCTCATATCATGAACCATTAATCACTTGCGAGTGAAAGCGAATCTGATGAATAGATCTATTGGCGGTTAACAACCCATTTGAGTTAGCCGGAATGGCGACCAAATGCACTATATTTGAGTAAACAATAGGAATATGGAAAATTCCTACGAGGGCCTTATTTACACCATGTATGGTGTGTATTATTTATATCATTTCTATTTTTGGGGTAAAGGGTTAATTCACCCGGTAAAATATATTACGCCAAAACATTGAAGTACAAAGGATGAGGTGAATCCTCATCTCGATCCTAGGCACTTACAGACTCTCCTATAGGAATGCAACATCATTCCTATAACACAATATAAGCGTGTGGACCACACTTATAACTAAACATTAGACTACAGCGATAAAAGAATAAAAATAAATATACTTCAAGTAGAAATACTTGAATCTTCAATCACCATAGTAGTCCAAACTTCCAATCGTCCAAATATACAATATCATGGTCCTCAAATTGAAATCATCCACAAGTTTCACACAACAATTGGTGATGGACTCTAAAACCACGGATAAATGACAAGCTCACAACTCGCTCCAAAGGTGTATGTTGAGATGCAAAATCGAACACCAATAAGAAAACCTAACAAATCGTATAAAACCAACGCACATAAACTCCATGATCATGTAATCGGCAAATAAGAATCGGTTTACAAATTTCGCTGTGATTGGTGGAAAACTCTAAAACCACGGATAGGCGACAAGCAAACTCGCTCCAAAAGTGTGCGTTGAGATGCAAAACCAACAACCCCAATGTGATACCGAGCATAGAACATAATCATAGGGTAACAACCCCTAACTTCCAGCTAATACGAACCCAAGACCAAATAAAAATCAGCAAACATGTCCATGATGATTCGAATAGCACTTGTCATAACCAAACTAAAACAGGGTTTTTGAACAAGTTACCCTAAAACTTAACTTCCATCTCTCCCAAACCCACTTTCATCATAAAACCCACTTACACAAAGCAAGAATCTGGTGTAGAACTTGTAGTCGATAGACAAAGCCATAACACAGTTAACATGTATAGTTACACACCGATATGAGTATCACAGACCAGCGAAGAAAAATAACAAACGAAACCCTAAGAATAGGGCTCCATTCGATCATATAAGCTTCCATCAAGCATACCACCATCACAAAGTAACCAAGTCTCAAAAGACTTAGTATTAGCAATCAAAGAACTAGGCACCGACGATTGAAAAATAAGAAACCCTAAAAATAGGGTTTCGCAGGTATGATTTATCAAGCCTTCAACGATTCAAGATATTCAATAGGAGATCATTAAAGGTTTATATACCCAAAACCGACTAAGAATATGCACTCAGATTGTCGGTTTAATGGTACAAATCAATAATCAGAAAATCGAAACCCTAAAAATAATAATAACCGATTTAGAGGTCGGTTTATGAGAACAAAGCATAACCCAAAACACTTTCCAGTAAGGAAAAACGATTTAGGGATTAGGGTTCGAAATAGAGACGATATCAAAGATGTAATGATTAAATAGCAGCGACACACCCCTACCCAGATAATAACTACCATCAAAACGATTGCATATCATTCAGAGAATGATAGAGAGGCGATTTACATGGTGGTTAAGGGATCGGAATAGTAGGGGGAGGGGTGGCCTATTTATATCATTTCTATGATATCACACATGTTAACGTTTGAGTGTCATGAGACTTAGGGCAATATGCAGAGTTGCAATATCATTGATTTCTATTATGATTGTATTTCTATATAATTACACGACTGGAATTTGTATTCAAACTGATTATTATGCTTAAACACTATGGATTCACTCAACAATTTTGTTGACTTTTTAGCATATTTATCTCAGGTAATTGAAGAAGCATTCAAGGCACGGAGTGGGCAATAACCGGTGGTTTTTGGGGTTAAATGAATTATCATTCATTTTAAAACATTCTATAACTTTACTTAATATGCAATACTGAAATCTCTTTTGTATTTGAATTATTAAATGAATGATAATGATTTATAAACGCCTCTTTTGAGTCGTTTTCTATGATAATGACTATGATCCTCTACGTAATACCTCGATTAGTCTTCATTTGCTAAATCGAGATTTTGGGGTGTTAAACCTTACCCTTTGCATTAATACGCACCCAAGATAGCTTTTCGGACTCTCTCTCCCTGAGGAGATTTCCGACGCCACCCTTATCTATTTTTCGCCAAAATCTTCTTACTATCCGTCCTCTCTACTACTAGGGTATGCAATACTGGATTAGTGGTTTTGATTTTCATTGCAAGGGTGGTGGTTTCTGCTTTTCTTTGCATAATCTTATCGAAATCTCCTCTTGTTGTATCAATGAAACCCTAACTATCCTTTATTCTCTTGCGATCCTCCTTTTATTAAATCGTTTAGGCGTTTCAAGGGTATTATTTTAATTAGGGTTTTGGCTGATTTGTTGTGCTATCGTATCTGGTACTTTATACATAAATCGTAGTCGATTTGATTATCCATGTGATGAATAACTCGATTCTCTACTCTGGGTGCGATCGGTGATTTATGGCTTGTTTGGATCGATTTGTCACTATTATAAAACCTTTTGGGTTTTAATTTTATTCGGTTGTTTTGGCACGACTTAATGGTAAATGACACCCTAAATCTTTTGGGTTTTGTTTCTTATTCGATTTGTAAGTAAACTGTTATGGGTTTTCGTTTATGGTTGTCGATTGGTTTTGCTATTACATGTGGGTTAGGAGAGATGGTAGTCGATTTGGAAGTCATGTTTGGTGGTCACTTGATCCGTGGTGTTTACTACCTACACGTTATTCGAGGTTGAAGAAAATCAATACACATGATACTATTATGGTTATATTGTTGTTGCCATGGTTTGGTGTTTGGTTTCATTTTCATCTTGGTCACTAGTAAGACATGGGTCGTCCTTGATTACGGTCTTTGTGGTACATTCGGATTGTCGTCTGGTGTGATTCAAGGCTTCTTATATAAGTTTGCATATTGCCTTAATCCTAAATGGTACATGATTGCTTGGTCGATTGTTATGGATTTCGGTATGGATCGTGTTTGATTAGGGTGTTTTTTACGATTGGAGCACTCGATGGTTGAAACTTTATTGTTATCTCCATGAGGCTATCTTGCACGGTTTGACTTTATGTCAAGGCATGTTCTCTTGTTAGATTTGGATCTGTTTGTACGTGGGTTTTGAGAGGGGATAAGGTGAATAGCGGTTATGGTCCGTTTATTCTCTTCTTGGTTCGGGTTTGACGTAGTCGTGTTGTGCTCGTGTGGTTTTTCCATGATTGTTCAAGCACGTTTAGGTTATATCGATCAAAGATGATGTTCACTCCGGTTTTCTACATGGTATTTTGAGGCGCTTTTCCGGACTAGGAGTTGATTTCATTTGTTGATTGAATATGGTGTGATGGGTCATGTGATTGGGATTTATTCGATTGCATGTTTTATTCTAACCAATACTTGTGCTACTCGTTGATTTCCTAGTCCCATGATCTTTAGTATTCATTCTTATTTTGTGGGGTTAAAGGAAAGGTGAATTGGATGTTACGTTTTGCAAACCCTATATTTCGTTGTTATCTCTGTTCTGAATTGCGTTGTTTTACATTCCGATCTATGTTATTAGTATTCAATCCCTTGAATACCATTAATGACTGCTGCAATGGAGTGAGATTACGTTGACTAAATTTTTGATGCGGTTTACTTTTATTCACGGATCGCATTAGAGTTAGGGTTCTGAACCCTATATTGGTGTCCGACCGATCCTCTTGTTTGCTCTTATATGTTATTATTCGGTCCGTTTGGTATGATGATAGCAGGTTGCAATTATGGCGGTTGGGGCTGATTTAGAAGTCGTGGTGGGTGGTTTTTTTGGTGAAAACTACTCCCATGTGGTTAGATGTTGAGGACATGTCCTACACTTACTAGTCAAGTATGTATATTCTACAGTAGGTTGGTGTTTGGATACTTGTTAATCCTGGTTTTCACATCTTGGAAGTTAGGGTCCCCTCGTGTTCCCTATGTCATTTGTTATTCAGTCCATATTGCATGGTTATCGGATGCATTGGATCGTTTTCTTTGGTTAAGTACATTTGGTATTCTCTATTTTTGCTCCATTACATTTATTCACAGTTTGTAAGTTATGGTACATGTACTAGGGTCTTCTATTACATATTACATATGACCTATTGCTGTATTTTGTATCTATATGTGGTTAAGTGCAAGTTGTAGAAGTCGTATTATGTGGTTTGGAAGCTATTCAGTTTCTACTGATCGGGGTACATTGTCCATATGGAGCGTATTCCTACCATTATTGCGTGAGGCTTCTGCATGTAAGTTTATTGTTCCATATCGGATTCCATCGAGTCTAATGATGTTCATGTATATATACGGGTATCTCATTGGCTAAAGGCTATTCGGGATGGCATGGATGATATGTTGGAGTGCTATAATGACTATGAAGGCTCAGTTGATTATCTGGGTTGGACATACATTGTTTAAATTTTATGATATAGTCGTTGTAGTTTTTTATTTATTTTGGCAAGTTATAAGAATGGCCTGTATTCTTATATAGTTGTTTCATGTAAGTTGCACACGATGTGCATTTTTGTCGCCCTGATCGGGCTGAGATGGGGGATTCACCCCCATCCTTTGTACTTCAACGTTTTTTGGTGTAATGCATTTTACCAGGGTGAAAAATCCCTGTTACCCAAAAAAAATACGCACCCAAGATCTTGACATTGCGCACTACGAATACTACAAAATTTTCGGTCCATCGGAAGGGCCGGATTGGTGTATTACAGTGTTATCCTTCAACATCCGAAAGGCCTTATCCTGCTCTTTGCCCAAACGTATTTCTTGTTCTTTTGAGTCAGCGAGGTGAGAGGTTTGGCAATCTTGGAGATCATGATAAATTGTCGGTAGTAACCTGCCAGACCTAGGAATGAGCGGACTTCTATCGGAGACTTAAGGGCTTCCCAATTCTTTACTTCCTCCATCTTGCTTGGGGTCCACATGAATACCATCGTTGTTAACCACATGTAAAAGGAAAAATTGGACTTCTTGTAGCCAGAACTCACACTTCAAAATTTTGCCGTACAATTTCTCCTTTTTGAGTAATTCCAGGATTAACTTTAGGAGCATTTTGTGTTCCTCTTTTATCTTGGAATAGATTAAAATGTCATCGATAAATACGATAACAAATTTATCTAGGTATGGCCTGCATACTCTAATCATTAATTCCATGAAAACCGCAGGCGCATTTGTCAGTCCAAAAGGCATCACTATAATCTCAAAACGTCCATATCGAGTTCTAAACGTGGTCTTTGGGATGTCGTCTTCATGTACTCGTAGTTGGTGGTAACCGGATCAAAGATCTATCTTGGAAAAGAAACGTGAGCCTTGTAGTTGATCAAATAAGTCATCGATTCTCGGGAGAGTGTAATAGGTATTAATGGTTAGTTTGTTCAAATCCCAGTAGTCAACGCACATTTGAAACGACCCATCTTTCTTTTTGACAAATAACATAGGCGCTCTGCAGGGCGAAGAGCTGGGTCGGATAAAATTTTTGTCTTGGAGCTCCTTGAGTTGACTAGACAACTCTTCCATCTCCGTAGGTGCCAATCGGTAAGGAGATTTTGCAATTGGCATCGCTCCAGGAATTACGTCTATGCGGAATTCAACTTCTTGAGAAGGGGATAATTCGAATAAATATTTAGGGAACACATCAGGAAACTCTTGAACAACTGGGATGTATTCTAGTTTCTTCTCCTCTGCCTTCATGCTCATGAGATAGTTTACTTTTTCTTCAGGTCGCTCTCCATGGACCTTAAGTGACTCGCCATTTGGTAATGGTGTTCGAACCAAATTCTCGTGACAGACAGTTGTTTCAGCTTTATGCTTGGACAACTAGCCCATTCCCACAATTACATAAAAACTGCCGTGTCCGAAAGGTATGAAGTCAATGGTAAATGTATAACCTTCTAAATCTAGTTTAGCTACCGCTTTAGAATCTTTGGCAAATGACCACCTTGATTACATTTGTAACACACTTGGCATGGACTAGATTCTGGTGATGGTAATACTGATTAGCAAACTTAGGCGAGGGCCTTCATATCCCTTCCTACCCGAGTTCGTTGCACAAACCCTTTTCCCACTTTTCCTTCTTGTTTGTGCCTTATTGCTTGCTAGCTCACTCTACTTTTCCTCTTTTCACCACTCTTGGACAAATTCCCATTCCTGACCATATCGTCTGTTAAGGATGCAGATTTCAGTATCGCACTTTGAGTAGTAGAGTGCTCGACCACTTTCACCATTCCGCAAATTTCAAGAAACAACCCATAGATTTACCTCTCAATTCTGTTGGACTCAGGAGTGACTAGATGAGGAACCAGTGTGGCTAGTTGATGGAACCGATCCATGTAAATGGCATAACCAGCTCCCACCATAGCTTGGTTCCAGAACTCATTTTCTAATTTCTGCATTAGATTGTTTGAGCGTTACTCCTCCTTTAGAAAGGTCTTAAAGTCATCCCAAGTCATATGGTAGCTTCCCTGTCTTTGTCCTAAATTTTCATGTTCCACCAAGTCAACGCCTTCCCAACCAATGAACATGTGGCATACTTCACCTTTTGGTGGGTCGTACAGTGACTTATGTCAATCACAGACTCCATCTTTTCAACCCATCGAGTATAAGCTAACACACCTCCATTTCCATCGAAGTCCATCAATTTGCATGCTGAAAATTCCTTGTATGAGCATCCTTTGCCAACATTGTTATTGTTGCCATCATTGTTTTAGCCACTTCGAAGGTCGTTATCGCATGGTCATTCCGCTTCCTTGTTCCCTAGGTTATCGATATAATCGCCAACTTGGGTGGCGATAGTGGTAGCAACCTTGTTTTTGCTCGACGATCATGGCGAAAATTCAGGATTTTCATTGCCGTTACCGTCCTTCCCAGTGCCGCGGTCACCTCCTCGTCCACCGGTCCTTCCACCTCTTTGGGCTGCACCACCTCGGTTAAGTAGAGTCGATCTTCTTGGAGGCATGATTACTACAAGGAAGGACAGTGGTAAACATTAGTTATGAGGAGGGTAGGGTAGGTCGATATATGTGTCGTAATTCTATGCTCACCCACCTATTTGACAATCCATGAATTTGATAAGTCCACATCGCGTCATGTTATCATAAAAACATTGGCCAAGCTTTTTTAGGATAACATCATGCCATATTTTCTTATCATCATCACTTCACATCAATATAACCTATTCCATTCTCGAGTAGATTCTCAAAACCATTGAGTTAAGTAACAATTCAACTTAATTTCATAACTCATAAAACAAGAACCGCCTTGAAATTAATTAAGTAAATCGTTAGAAAACTAAATGGTTTTGAAAAATGGACTCGGTTCTGGAGGTTCATAAGGTCTAATACTAGGTGTCAATAACTCGCAATATAAGCATACACATAATTGCATACATAGGTCCTATTATGCAATCTATATGAATGTTCCTAGGATATAGTCTAGGTTAAACCACCTAATTCTCTATAACCAAGGCTCTTATGCCAATCTGCCAAACCCCAAAATGGCGTAGCGGAATGGCATTTACGGGTATGACTTCATGATTAAGAACATAAGGTGTCTAAATAAAGAAATACTAAATGTAACATCACATCATAAGTCAAATTACAAATATACCAAGATTCGGGTGATAACAAGTCATAATAAATAAGTCCACAATAACTAAGTCTTCAGGAAGCTATTTAAAATGCATAACTCAACGGGTACACATCCCGGGAGGGTCTTGTCTTATGTCTGCTAAGCCCGGCCAGTAGTCAACCTTCTAAGCAACTTCGTTCTTAACACCTGAAGATGGTTACTCAAAAATGTAAACATAAAGTTGGTGAGCTCGTAGGTTTAAGAGTTAAACGGCGAAGCTGTGAAATATAATAGCATAGGACAATAGGGAGCATGATATACCAGTATAAGGACTTAATGAAACTACAAGGTTTGCGACAACTGAACCTACCAAATGTCACACACAAGTTGCAAATAGTGGGGGAACTACCCCGATAGTACTATCAAAATGCTTCGGCTCCAGAACGGAGTTAAACAGTTGCGCAATTGAACACATATGATAAAACCATACAACAAGGCACATATTGGAATCAAACACACATATTGTCCAAAAGAAAGCATGAAAATATTTAATCATAGCATGTAAAATAGTCAAAACATCATTTGAGTACCATTTTCCCCCAAGGTAAACATCATGAAAAGGGGATACAAAAACTCACCTTAGCAAGAAATGATAACATAAACAATTGTGAAAGCTTGAAAGGTAACCCGAAAGTCTTAACCGCGACCTAATAATTTAAGTTGTTTGAGATAATATGATATGTACATATGCATATGAGTTTTCAAAAAAATTAAGAAAAATGGCTCTTATACACTTGCAATGAGGTTTTATGACTCAACACATAATAATATGAAAGTTATAAAATTTATTTGTTAAGTTTTTAGATTTTAATGTATGTATATAAGTATCTCTTTTTGGGTAAAGGGGAATAATCCTGCACCCCGGTAAAATATATTAACCAGAAAACATTGAAGTACAACGGATGAGGGTGACTTCCCTCATCTCAGCCCCTTAGGATACTTACAGACTCTCAAATAAGAATGAAACAACATTCCTATAACTTACAATATAAGAGTGACAAACCACACTTATAACAAATAATTGAACATTAGACTAGAACGACTATAAAAAGAAAAAATAAATGCACTTCAAGTAGAAATACTTAATCTTCAAGTCGTCATAGTAGTCGAAACTTCCAGCGTCAACCAACCACACACAAACCCGCGGCACCTTGATCACATGTGAGAAAGTAAAAAGATACGACTTCAAAGACAAACCCCACCAACCATAATGATCCAAGGAACCACATCAAACAATGGTACCGTGAAAGTACGAAGACAACCCATGTAATTACACAGTAATAGCTACTATCCATCATCAATTGCAAAGAAAGAACTAACGCATATGAATAGAAGCACACCAAACAATAGGTTTTCGCCCCTAACTTCCATTAACAAACGTCACAAGACATCAGATAGCTTAAGCATACTACAATCAGTAGCAGCACCAAAATAGGTCCATGTAAGAGGTTTTTGAACAAGAATACCCCAACTTGACTTCCATCACATGCAATTCTGAATGGACAACATGAAATCAGCATGACGATATTAAAAATACATTAAAGTAACAGCAAACCCATCAACATGCAATCATCATATCCACACTAAAAACCACTATGGCATGAATCGTTTACAACAGCAGCATCCACGAACATCAAACGATCATGAATTGCCATAAACAAGAAAGAGGGTTGAAAAAACCCTAACTTACACAATAACCAACCATAAAGATCTGCTGGGAGAATCAAAAGCATAGCAGCAATAAGCGTAACCCACATAAACCAGGTCGATCATCAACACAAGAACTAGGGTTTCATCCAACCCTAACCTGTAAACACGGCCCCACCACTGCTGATGGACAGTAACATGTCGACAATCCACAAATCAGCATCACCAATATGCAAACCAAACAAATAGTCAATCTTAAATCAACACCAATGTTGTAAAGAAAACATATTAGACTTGAATATGGTTTTGAAAACCCTGACATCCAGATTAGATCATAACTCGATCCACTAAACGATACATAACAGCAGGATCCCATTAGATAAACAATAGGGTGAACCCTAACATGTATCGACGTCAATCTCTCCCAGCAACCCAGTTACAAACAGAATCATATAATAACCCTAATAGGGTTAACGAACAGATAATAAAGCCCTAGCGAGGGTTTACTTCCACAACAAGAATCGACACAAGTAAAACCTAAAAGGTTTATAATCATTCAGCGCAAACCAAATCAGCAAATCGACCCATATATATGTAATATCAATAAGAAACCGACATATGATAATAGAATAAAAGGGACGATTTAAAAAGAGCGAAACCCTAAATAACAGATCCATAAATCGAATTGGTTAGGGTTTTGGCCATATGATAGGGACGATTTCAGAAAAAAGCAAACCTCTACCCAGAAATTTACAAACCATCAAGATCCAATTGCATACACACAAGAGAGAGTGATAGAGAGGCGGATTGAGGGTTGTTTTTTGGCCGGATCAGAAGGGGTGTATATAAGTTTCTCGTAACTTAAAACTCCATAATTTCTTCATCATAAGCACATTTTCGCTCATTCAAGTCTCTAAACCTAGCTAATAACATTAAGTTTCAATATATGATGGAAATCAATACTTTAGACATGGTTTTCAAGGCCATTCGGGTCAATGAAAGGTCTATTAGGTAGAAATTTGGTCAAGAGATCGTCCAAATTCTCGGGTTCGTATCTCATTCAAAAATAGCTTATTTTACGTGTTTCAAATTCCTAAGCTTAAATTTAACATTTATAATTTACATATTTTAGGGCCTTATTAATTTACAAATCAATTTTGGTTAAGGTTTTGAACACAAAAGTCTTTACCCGAAATTTTTTTGGGTAAAAGGGTTAATTCACCCCGGTAAAATTCTATTACACCAAAAAACATTAAAGTACAAATGACATGGATGAATCCCATGCCCTCAGCCCGATCGTATGACAAAAAAGCACAACATGTGGAACTTACATGTAACACTATATAAGAATGACATGCCATTCTTATAACACAAACAACCAACAAGCTACAATGCCTATATAAAAGAAATAAACAATGTAAGCCCAAACTCCTAAAAAGCCCGACCTTCCAAAGCCATAGTAGCGAATTGTATGATCTCCATGCCATAACAACATGAAAAATCAATATGATACGACCCCCAGAATATGATAAAAAACATGTCACAACACGGGTCGAAATCAACTTAATAATAAGATACACGCATGCATGCACCTTAACTTCCTACAAAGTGGCGCGATCCAAATGCTCGTCTTCTACGACAAAACTACCCCAACAAAGAATAAGAATTCTAAACCAAACATATGAGAACAGAATCGAGTAATACACGAAGACCAGAACCATAAACGTGAACCACACCACCTAGTCGCATCAGCACCATGTATACGGATAACATAATGAATCAAACCCACGGCTCGAATACTAACCAATTAAGCTTCACTCCGACAACAACTTCCAACCGCCAAGATGTCATAACATCAGCGAAAACCAGGTCGACTAATGACAGATCAAAAAAGACACGAGTAGGGTATATAAAGCCCTAACTTCCAGTAAGCATAAATCAAATGACCATTAAATATAGATAGCATTCAAACTCAGGTCATGACCAAAACCAATCAAAGAAAATCAGATCCACTACAACTGTTATTGTAGGCCGCATAAACTAACCAATAATAACTTAAATACGAATGAGAAACCAAGTAGTACGGATCTGAAAAAAGAGAATAGGATTATACCAACCCTAACTTCCAAGTATGCGAGTAAACTAAGAAGTTGGCTCCAAAAAGATAACTTGGAGAAACCGAGGACTAAATTCACCCATAAACGAAAACGGCATAACCCATGGGTACGGCTAATAACGATCTGAAGATCAAGTAAACTCGACAAAACAACAAATGCATCGCAGATCCAACATGGGACATCCAATCGTCTACATGACACCACAAGAGACGAAACCAACCTGATAACAAACCATATGTTGTCACAAGAAACATCAAACATCTAGGAAGACCGAAATCATCCACTTGCCAACTCTATAATACCCACATACAATAGAAACACACCCCACGATCAGAATCATCAAGGAAAAACATCCCACTTACAAAGCTAAAAAAGCCAAGAAGGGTTCACGTACAATCAGAAAAGAAACCAAACCCAATGATGGATTTCGTTTAGCATTAACGCCCAGCAATCTACTAACCCATCAACGGATCAAAGATAAACACTCAAAGCGCAGATCCACACATCCAAAAAAAACCCAGAAAGATGTGGCGTGAAAGTATCTATAGTAAACAAGATCAGCCGCGTTTAACAATGCATCACCAATCGAACCACAACAGGAACGAACCATAACTACCACAAGAAACCATAAAAAATAGGGTTAAACGTAAGAGCCGCCATGTTAAACCAATCGATTAAAAAACCTGGGAGAAACCCTAAAAAGAAACAAACGAAATCCTAAACCTGAGCGGTATTAGGGCTTGATCGGTTACAGAATAGATAGGGTTTACACCAGGTCAGCGATTTCACATAAATATAACAAAGATTTGCTCGCCGCCTCTCATATAAATCACAACTAATAGTCTCGATTGCATACCCACACGAGGTAGAAAGGCGGACTTATTAGTTGGATTGACTGGAAACAAATAAAGAGATGGGGGCGCCGGAAATCGCCTAGGGTAGAGAGGTAGGACAGTATTCTTACCCAAAATTTAGGTTTTCTAAACGGTTTTGTCAACTTGAAAGGTCCATTTCTCCCTCGTTTCTCCATGAAATAACGCGATTATTGGATCCAAAATTATCTACCTGCAGTCTAGTTTTCAAATATGTAAGCCTCATATTTTTCCCATGTGCCAATTAGTACAGTTTAATCATTTTATGTACTGAGGTCACTGCTGCCAAAAAACATAAATTTACCGTGTCGGGTTTTGGCCATATTTCCTTTGTTATTTATCGTCATGGCTCTATCCAACTCCCTAGACCTAATTTCAGATGTCCTCTATCTTTTTCATGTGTATCATTTGTACTCATTAGGTATTAAAGTTGGCTATTTTCTTGATTTAGTTTCAGAACTGAGAAAAGTGTCGATTCTGGACAATATAACTTGTTGCAATTACCTAAAGTAGTAAACCTTTTTCTAAAATAACAAAATCCGGTGTGGTACATCCTAACACCTATATATAAGTATGTTTAATTCATTTTTTCAAAAGAAAATGTGTAACTATTTTATTTAAATGCATTTGTAAGGCGTAAATTTAAGACAACAAGGGCATATGTAAGGCGAATTTAAGACAACATAGCAAGTGTATAATATAAGATATTGGTTTTCATAAACACATAACAAACACAATATGGATCGAATGATGCAAGAGAGTTTAGAGAGAAAGTAGAAGATGGAGCCTTTCTAGAGAGAAAGTAAACAAAAGAAAGAAGGTTAGATTGAGTGAAAGGTCCAACCTCTACCTTGGGAGGTAGAGGGTATTTATAGTTACATACTACACGTCCTCCTTCGGATCGTGGATCGTGCATACAATGGGTAAAGACCCGTCCTTCCTCCACGGTGTTACTCTAAACTAAACTAAGCTAATAACTAACTAATAAACTACTAAATAACGATATGTCTACGAGCTAACTTATGCTAGATTATATTTGGGGTGACCGACTCTTCACTATGGAATTTCTAATTCCTAACAATCTCCCCTAAGGAGGTCACCCCATGATTTACATTTTGAATCCTAGCATTCTATTTTATCTTCGCCTTGAGCTCGTAGACTTTAATTCTTCAATTCCGCAATCTTTGTGCTTTAGTAGTGATTCTTCAAAGTCCGATTAGTTTTGTACTTTTAGTGGAGGTCTTTGAACCGATCCACATCTTTGATGATCTTCGAGCTTTCTTTGAGATCATCACCACAAGAAATCTCTGGATCACCCTTTGTTGTGTTGCCATCATGTGATGTTGTGACTTTTGGACCGACATGCTCACACTTTTGGATCATGACATCTTTCCATCGAGTAGCGGAAGCTTTATTTGGTTCATGATATTTGCAAAGAGTAGTAGCGAAGCATAGTATAAAAATATCGAGCCGTTATGTAGATATGCACTTGTCATGATTTCTTCAATTAAGTGTGGATGTGTGTGAGCATGCGGCTTTGGATTGACTTCTCAATTCGATCACCGCAACCGTCCAAATGTACCGCAAACAACAGCTAGCAATAAAACACACGAAAGTGTCTTTGATCACTTTCGTTGAATTGAGGTACACGACCCACGGTTCCCGTTGATCGAGACAAGTACCGCTCGTGATCGTATAATTCAAGAATCTCCTTGACAGGGTTTCGCAATGTTCTAGCCGTTCTCAAACCGAACGTCTCAAAGAAGACAACACGGAGTGAGTGAACCAGCGAATTGAGATTCACTGATTGATGAAAAATTGATTTGAAAACAATCGCGTATTGCTTAGAAGAAAGAGTTTTGCAATACGACGAAGGTTTTATGAGAAAGATCAATTTTCAATCAAAAATACTTTTGTATTTGAAAGAGAATACACATTCGATGTGCTAGAGAAAAGAAGAGATTTGCACATCGAACGGTTTTTCCAAAAGTATTTTTTCAATCAGAGATACTTTTTGTGTTTGAAAACATGAATACACATTCGATGTGCTAGAGAAAAGAAGATTTGCACATCGAACGGTTTTTCAAAAGTATTCGTCAATTCATTTTCTGGACCAAGGTTGATTCAAGAATGAATCGCCCCATCGTTTCTATCCGCTTGTCACAAGCTTGATCTTTAGAAAAGATCTCACATGTCACCCACCAAGAGCTTGTTTGATGTTGGCTCTAGAAGGATTTCCATCTTCATCGTGAATATTTTACATATCACTCGGATGTTCTGGCAATACCACAAGGATAATGCGTAGGACTCTTAATATATATTTACTTTCCACATTGTGTGAAACAGCAAGTCTTCATTAATTTTGTGTCCTAATGAGATATTGTGGATGATCTCTTGGCTCTAGACTCAATTGTGCACATTTGGTTCCTATGCCGGAGACTAGGGAGAGGGTCTCCTTCTTCAATATCAACAATCTCTAAGAGAAAGTCGATAGATTATGTAGGTTCCCGTGAGAATGAAACAAGTCCTTTTAAGAGGAACTTGAGTAGCTTGGGAAGTTTAGTGCGGTCGTCACTGGGTCCATGACGCCTTGTCTTCAATACCGTGTTACCTTAGTAACCACCAAGAGCATATGTATTGAACCCGGTTTCGCCCTAAGGTTGAATTATTGGAGGGCTATTTCTTTTCACCCTTTTCACATTCAATTCTTTTTCATTCTTCAACCCTTCAAGCTTACCGAGACTTCATAACTAGAACCTTGTTGGGTTTATTCCAAGTACTAGCTCTATCTCATCCGCACTCTTCCCATATTCTCATTTTTCTCCTTTTTCATCATACCTAAGGACTCTACACTATCTAGTGGATTGTCCTCGGTAGATCCCTCCGCTCTGGCGGATCGTGGGAACGAATACCTAACCTAACCATCCTTATAACACCATGCATAAAGTAAATTGGTCGGTCTTTTGGTATTGTTCTTTCCTTCTTGAAACCAATTGAAAAATCATTTGGAAAATCAATCAAGGTACTTGTGATATAAAATCAAAGCATTTTTTACCTTAATTGTTTTGATCATTTAGAAATGCTCCCCCTTCAACATGTGCATATGATTTTGAAATTGTTTAGCACATGGAGGCAAGAGTTCTTTGAAATAATTTCTTGATCACAATTTCCATAGAAAAGCCATTTGATTTTCTTTGGTAAATTCTCCCCTCAATATGTGCGTAGGATATTTGAAATCATTTTATCACATAGAGGAAAGAGTTCTTTTGAAGTACATCCACGTTCACAAAAGCCATTAAGAAACCATTAGAAAATCAATCAAGGTACTTTATGTTGAAACATAGAAATCATTGTACCTTGAAAGTTTATTTTCTTTTTGAAATGCTCCCCCTCAATATGTGCTTCGAGATTCGAAAGCGTTTAGCACATATGGGAGAGTACTGCACATTTGAATCAAAATGATCATCTTTTATCAAATTTCATTATTAAATCACAAATTCTCCCCGATCAAAAATATCAAACCCTTTGAGATTTTGGATCCCAAGTGATTTAATAAGGTTTAGAAAACATGGGAGAAAATGTGCCTTGTTTAAATACTCTTCGGTTTTGGTTAAATGCTCCTCCACAATCATGTGCATTATGTATTTCAAAATCGTTTGGCACATGAAGGAAGGAGTGCTTTTGAAACAATCACCCTTTTAAAACTGATTTGAGATTTAAATCACGATCTCTCCCCCGATCAAAAATTTCAACCCAATTGAGATTTGTGATCCCAATTGATTTAAATCATTTAGAAAATTTTGGGGAAAGACGTGGCAAGATTTAAATTTTGAAATTGACTGATAAGGACCAATTATAGACATTAAAGATTGTTAGTGTCAGGTATGATTATTTTAAGAGATCTTTAAGTAAAATAAAACAATTTCACAATCAAACAAGAACAGTAAAAATTTCATTTTGAAAGATCTTTGAGTTTTAAAGAAAATCATACCATGACATAACATTAAATCTTTAGATCACCACTTATTTTGTACAAACGGACTTTTATGAAGAAATATCGTTTGAAAATATTTTATTTTAAATCACTCTCCCTCAATCGATGACCGTAGTCGATGATTGAGTGACTTAAGTTTTGATAAAATGAAGTCCGGTGATTTCCAAAATTAAGTCCAATTTATTTTCAAAACAATATTTTTCCATTTTCAAAACAATATTTTCAAAATTGTTTAAAAATGGTATCATCACTACTTATCCCGCACAAAGATACGTTAGGTGGTTGAGTCGCTTTTGTTGTTGTTGTTTAGGGTTTGAAGAAAACCATCTGCGATGCAATGAGACCTCTTACGTTGCATTTTTCATGCCAACTCTCCATAGAGGTCAAATTAAGCTCCATTTCTTCATGCCAACTAGAAAACCATAGAGATCCTCTTACGTTGCAATTAAGAAGTCAAATTAAGCTTTCTTCATTTGTCAACCCAAGATATAGTTACCCTTTCCTTTCGGCATCCAATCATCTTCTTTTGTGGGATCCGGATCGGGAACATTCTTATATACCAATATACCGCATACGTTAGTGAACACACATACAGATATATGGTGGTCGACATCACCCAAACAACAATCGACTAATAAAAGTCAATCCAACATATCAATCAGATCATATAAAGGCATGGGAATTATGTGTTTATCAAACTCTAATCATCTAATCCTAACAATCATATCCTAGGCACCTAGTCCTTCAACGTAGGTTAACATCATTTTCATTTAAGTATATAGGATAATTAGATAAGCTCGTTAGATGATATAAATTTGAAAACATTCTCCCCTCAATCAATGACTCATTTTCCGAAAAGTTTAAAAGCGTCAAGTCATTGATTGAGTTTTCAAATTTATGAAAACTCGATTCGATTGATTTTCAAGCAACTCATTTTCCACCATTTTGTTAAAACAAATATTTTTCTCAAGAATTTTAGAAGGAAAAACATTTGTGTAGGAACAAAGCATCCTTCGACATACTTTCCTCATTTTGTTTTAGGATAAGTGCACGAAATATTTGAAAATTGGTTTAGCGCAACACTTTCCTTTCTTGAAGAGCGGGTTGCTATCGAAATAATAGCAAACCATGGTTTAAGCACGGGTTACAATCAAAATAATCGCAAGCCATATTTTGAGACATGTTTTGAAAAGAAATATTTACACCTCCTGCTCGAACTTCATCTAAAGTCCCGTGCCATTATTGAATGACATTTCTAAGACCGTAGATGTTATCGATACCGTAAGACATGTCTTGAGAAAACAATTTTTTTTTATTTTTCAAATTTTCTTTTTTTTATGGGTTTTGTTGGTTTTATATTTTCTATTTTCTTTTGTTGGTTTTATATTTTTGTATTTTGCTTTTGATAAATATTTACAAAGATAGATGAATAGTTTAAGAAGATGATGATACGAGTACCGAGATAAGGAAATCGCTCAAGACTTTGTAGAAGATAGAAGTCATCATCTCTTAAACTTTCACCACCAAAGCATTCGAGGCTCTTGAATCGTCGCAAGAACTTGAGCCTTCAAGAAGATGAATCTTTGGTAGCTTCCCCAAACCGACAATCCTCGAAAAAAGACCATTTCCCCAAGAAGAAGAAGTGAAGCAAACAGTCTAATTGTATGAAGCTCAAGAACCCAAGAAGACGATAACAACGAGTAACAAGTTAACACGGATCATTTCGCGGTTATCAAACCCGAAATAAATGATTAAGCCCGATCACATGATCTTGTTGTGCGTCCCGATGTACACATTACTCTTCGAGTTTGAGCAAGTTGTCTATTCGGAGAACAATATATCAACATCTTCATTTCACCAAATGCATTCCGCTTATCTTCCATATAACCAATCACCCCATAATGTACACATGTACCCAACAAGAGTAGAGACGATGACATCCAAGTAACATGTTGAGTCACTATCATCTCTGCGGATGTCAACTCCGAATAACCGAATAAGCTCGATCATGTGAACATGTTGTGCATCCTTGATGTACACATATCTCTCCCGATGGTTGCGATCTCATCGGAATCATCATTACATTGTGTACATGAAGCAATAACCGAAGCACTACCATAAATCATATAGAAGATGTCGATAAGCAATATCATCTCACGCCCAAATATTCTTCTCATATTTCTTCCCACCAAGGTCGAGATAACACATACCAAAAGTATCCAGAGACCACTTCCCCAAATGGTTGGAATAATACATCCTTCCCCAAATAGTTGGAATAATATATCCTTCCCCAAATAGTTGGAATAATACATCCTTCCCCAAATAGTTGGAATAACACACCAAAGGCTACGAGTTAAACACCGAGTTTCTCTGCGGTTATGACATTTGTCTTTCCGGGATTACTTCAATAGAGAAGAAGTATTAAGTTCATCACGTGTACTCGTTGTGTGTTTAGATGTATGTCTCCTTCCCCTTGTTGGTTTTGATACCTCGTAATCAAGAACACATTATACATACCAAATATTCTTGAAATAGAGAAGAACAAACAATTAGCTCAAATGAATCTCGTGAGAATCAACTGCACAAAAACTCTCTCTGACTATCTTTATCAACCCATATGTAGACAATTTGAAGTGACCACTAATGAAGAAAACCCGATATACCAAACTTGAAACTAAAGTCGAATTCCCCACATTTGTATCTTAAGCTTGCACTTAATGATGGAAGAACGGTGTCGAGAATTTATGCTTCAAGCAAATCTCTAAGTACTCACTACTCAAACAAAGTATGAGACATTAACACCTCTTGCGATTATCCACAACGACATCTGCGTGTGACATCGAGTAAAACAACGTAACTCCTAATAGTGATAGTTAACCGGTCTTCAACCATCCACCCCGATCACGGTAACTAGATAAACCAAGTCTTCAACTCAAATTCTTAAGCCCGAGCAAGTTATCAAATAAGAACACGCCTTTGTGAAAGTCAACTTCAATCTCAAATAAGTGATAAATGATTAACTCTGAAGTAATCAACTTGTGTCAAATGCCCACTACGTGAATAAACATACAATCGGATGTACATTGACCCACCGAATGAACCGGAACAAATGATTCCTCAACATCAATGCATTCTTCCTAAAGGTATACATGTAGAGACTGATATGGAAGATTCACCAATACTGTCTTCGAGCGGATGAGGTAGTCATATTCCTTAATGTTCATGAGGTTGATTTATAGCATGCATAATGAGAGGAACAATAATCCGTGAAGATTTGGCAAAGAAATACCAAAGAGCGGATCATTATTCATGAACAATAATCCGTGAAGATTTGGCAAAGGAATACCAAAGAGCGGATCATTATTCAATAGTGCAACTACAATATTATGATAGTCATTATCAACGCCTTGTGAAATAACTAGAGATTGGGTTTCTTGAGAATTCGAGAAGTACTTCTTAGATGGTGAACCAGTTGAGTCAGTAGGAACCGGAGCATGAGCTTCAGAACTGGATGATCAACATTCGTTGGAGGTTGGAAGTACTCATCAAACATATCTTGAAAACAATGAATCCCAAATAGTAAATCCCATTTATCCTTAGTGAAGTGAAGACATTAGGCGTTGAGAGAGAGTTGATGACCATAACTCAAGCATCCATCAACATGTAGTATATTCACTCTTCTCCCCTCAAAATTGCAAATGAAGTTTGCCATTTTGATTGAGCAAGTGAATAAGAATATACACCAATGAACGAGATCCACTTGAGGATTGAATGAGCATGGAAAACATGAAGCTTGTTGATGAAGAATGTCGATGAGAATGGTCATAAAATGAAGATTTCTCTTCTTCAAGATAAAAGCGCATCAAGCGCATACACTTTTCTTTTCTTTGAGGAACGGGCCTCAAGTGTTATCTCAGACGCCATAATGATGAAGAACGAGGCCCGAATCGATGTGAATGAGACGTCATAGCCGAATGAATATCAAGGTTGAGTTACTTGAACCCGTGAGTTATGAGATATCAATCCATTTGTTATCCATACTTTAAGCCACCCATGTAGTGAAGGATCAAGTATCTCGCAATCGAGTAAGGACTACCTGCACTAACATTACAAGCTTGATTGCATATATATTGGTTAGTGACATTAGTATCCAAACCCTTTGGGGTTTCACGGTCAACCTTGATTTTGCCATCGGTAAATAGCTTTCCGGTAGGTATCCACCTAAGTCCAACATCCTTAAACATTCTACCAGACGGTATCCACTTATGGCAAGGTCTAGGATTGTTGATATTCTTATGCACAGTGGAAGACTTATCGTTATTCCTAGACTCCAAAGATTTAGCAGTTGGGATCCATCTAGGTGAAGTTTTAGGTTTGTTTTGCTTCATAACATGTTGAACCTTAGCCATGTTAGTAGTCTTAGTGGATTGTACCTTAGCATGTGAATTAGGAAAATGTTTCTTATTCGAAAAGACTCGAATTTCTAGTTTCATTTTCTACATGCTTAGCATTCTTCTTCATATAACTACTCTTAGATGCAAGCCAACCCCTAGTCTTTTGAGTGTTCCTAGGTAATGGTTTACTACTACTAGCAAAGGCCTTGAAATTTCGTGGAATGCATCACCCTAGGTCTTGCACCTAAAATTCCATTTTTTCGAATCTGTGCCTTTTTTCTAGCTTCTTCTAGATAATAGTTCTTCCACAAGTCATTCATATCATATGAATTCTGGGTTTTAATGCTTGGTTTTGACATTGTTTTCGAACTATTCCTAGAGGTGCTGGGAGTAGAAGTAGCTACTTGTTGAGGGTTAACGGAGCTAGAAGCATTATTCTTAGGTAACTTAGGTGAAGTGACTGGTTTTGACAAAACTTGTATCGCATCAACTTGGGAGGCAAGCCTTGTCTTTAAAGATTTTGTTCTTTCAGATATAAATGCAGAGGGTCGCCTAACAATGGACCGGTCTCTAGTGGGATGAGAAACCGGCTTCCCAAGGTTGATGGTTTTGTAAACTTAGTGTTCACACTTTTCCCTACGCTTTTCCTAAGCTCATTTTTAAGGCAACAATAGCGAAACTCTTTTCCTCGAAGTTGAGCTTTGAGTTCATCAATTTTGCTATCAAAGAATTTGTTTGTTCCATTGACTTAGTTCTAGCTTCTTTGACAGAGTCACTTAGTTCTATGTGATGCTTTCTCAAAGACTCATTTTCCTTTAGTAATTTGGCCACACAAACCGCTAATTCATCATTTCTCATTTGAATATCATAAATAGCATTAACATCGTAATTACTTGTAACCAAATTACTTTTCACATGCATACCGTAAATATGTTTCTTCAAATTGTTGATAGTCGAGTTTTTGGCTTGAAGTCGAGCTTTTAAATCGTTTATTTCAAAAATTCACGAAATTCGTGAAATTCGGATTTTTACATGGTTTCTTAGTTTGAAAACTTTCCTCCTTTCTTTGTATTGCAATTTCAAGAGAAATGCAATGTTTTTCAAGTTTTGAGAATTTGTTTGAAAGTTCATCAAAAGCCTTTTATCAACCATATCATTTGTTTTGAATTTATTAGTCTCACCTCAACCAAGGAACATTTATCGAATCATGTTCAAGATTAAGATCGCTTTGTTTAGGTACATTAGCGGATGCACTATGTTGAACAGCTAAGGTACCTCATCACATGACACCTGTTCATTTGTCGGTCCGATATTTGCATCCACATCATGTGTAACAAGAGTCACCGAACTACTGGTTGTTTCAAGCTTATCTATCTCGAGCCTCAGATTCAAAGTGTCAATCGATCCATCATCCGATGCTTTACCCGACTCAACACTACAATTTATTGATTGTACCCGACATTCATTCACCTTTCGATCGATCACACATCCACTTCTTGTGTGACAGAGTTATTGAACAACTTGGTTACATCATTCTTTGTTGTCTCGATATTCGCATTCAAGAACACCCGATTCTTCAACCGATACATTACCCAACTCATCACAACTATCTCTCAACCGCACTGCACTCTCATCCACTTTTTCATCTTTCCGAGTAACTTCCTCAATATACTTCTCCACATTATCCATGAGATGGATAAGTGTCTCTATGAACACGCTAAATTTCCATTCCAGTGTGTCTCTTGAAAGACATTTCACCATGTCTTGATCATAATCGATGTAAATTCCCACTAATGAATGACCGAAATTGTTTGTAGATCACTTGAAGTGCAACACTGAACTATCCTTTTGAACCTTTTCTTTGTCAAGTTGTTGTTCCAATTGTTCTAAGTTTAACAGTAATGTTCCCGTTAATGTGGATAAGTCCCGACGGAAGAGGGCAATACATGTTCGCTCCATTGTTATGGGTAGAAGTAACATGAGGTGAGAGTGAAGTTGTTGATAAGGTTCAATGCTACTTTCCTTTTGCATGGCATTCTGTAGCCTAAACAGTGCAATTCTTTCTCATTGGACTCGAAACATGAAGATCTCACATCCTCATTGATTGATTCAATCATCTTTAACCGCTCAAGATAGCATATATTATCATTGTTGTCCACAACATCATACAATTTAAGTACTTCCAAAATCACAGAATCGGAGTGTAAGACATGATGTTGCTGTGTACACGGGATTTTACAAGTCTGTGATTTAAACCGAGAAATAGAATCTTTCGCGGGATTTTACTAAAATCAAGACCAAACCGTTAAGCAATGACCAATGGAATGTGTTAAGATGACTGATGGATCGACACAATGATAGAAAATTGTGTGTTAGGACATATGATTGTTTGTAGGATTAGCAGAGATGTTGTTTGGTTGAGATTTGGATTGGTTTATGCCTGTTTTTACGGAGAAATTTAGGTCTAAAACATAAAACCTCAATAACTTCGCTCGAGCGGATTTAGGCCTCAAGGTTGACCCAAGTTTAGTTCGGTGTGCCATTCTCCTCGCTCTCACGGTCGCTTTGATGGGTAGAACGAAAACGGAGTTACGGTTCAAAAGTTATGGCCGTTTGAAGTTTTGTCGGAAAAGTCAACAAAACGCACCGAAGACAACTCGCACCCAAGACAACTCGCACCCAAGACAACTCGCTTTGATGACAACTCGCTTAATAGACAAGTCGCATGAAGACAACTCGCATAAACGACAACTCGCTTAATAGACAAGTCGCTATAAAACTCAACTCGCTTAAAAACAACTCGACAACTCGCTTCCAAGTCGACAACTCGCTTAGGCGACAACTCGCTTAAACGACAACTCGCTTAAACAATAACTCGCATAATACACAAATGACAACTCGCTTCCAAAGACAACTCGCTTCCAAGACAACTCGCTTAGGGACAACTCGAAAATGACACAACTCGCATCAAGAAGACAACTCGCATCCAAGAAATGCACAACGAGACTCAACTCGCTTCCAACAAATATTCAAAAACACCACTTTTCAATCCAAAACAACCCAACCACGATGATTCAAGCCTTCCAAATCAAAACCTAAACACTTATAATGATTCTAAACACAAAAGTACAATCAAAATCCAAACTTTAACACTAGAAATGATCCAAATGATGCAAACTACTCTAAACTCATTCAAACCCAAAAACCTTATGAAAACCACTAAAAATCCAAGAACATGAAAGATGAGTGATCAAACCATGGCTCTTGATACCAATTGTTAGATATTGGTTTTCATAAACACATAACAAACACAATATATGGATCGAATGAGATAGAGAGTTTAGAGAGAAAGTGGAAGATGGGAGCCTTTCTAGAGAGAAAGTAAACAAAAGAAAGAAGGTTAGATTGAGTGAAGGTCCAACCTCTACCTTGGGAGGTAGAGGTATTTATAGTTACATACTACACGTCCTCCTTCGGATCGTGGATCGTGCATACAATGGGTAAAGACCCGTCCTTCCTCCACGGTGTTACTCTAAACTAAACTAAGCTAATAACTAACTAATAAACAACGTAAATAACGATATGTCTACGAGCTAACTTATGCTAGATTATATTTGGGGTGACCGACTCTTCACTATGGAATTTCTAATTCCTAACAACAAAGAAGCCAACAAGAGTATTATCATAACGGTTAAACACTCCTCCATAGCGACCTTAGGAAGAACCGTATCATGATTATCAATATGATTCTCATTCACTAATGGTCGAAAATTAACTTTCCTAGTGACTTTTTCCGGCCTTAAAACATTCTTGCGTTATTAGACACATTTTCACTACCATTGACGACATGACCAGAAGTAGACGCCTTCACCACATTCGTAGCAGCAATGAAATTACCATCCATCGAAGCAACACTAGGAAATACCAAATTCAAGTCACACAAGTATCCGGCAAAGAACATTAATAGAGTCGATTAGTGCTCGAATCCACCCCACCCATAGATGTACCAACCTTATCACAATCAAGCCCCACCTAGAGTCACCCGTGGGTCGGGGCGAGATGTTTGTTCCGGGTTAGAAGTGCTCCAAGTCGATTCAATCGGATTTTCCCAAACAGATTACCATCATGAGGGTTTTGAACAACCTGGCGACTTTTACGCACCTCGTGAATGTGAGTATCACCATCAATAGCATGCTCACCTTTGAGACGCTTTTAACCTAGCATCCAACGCATTAATATCCAACAGAGCATACGGATTGATTCCTTATTCAAGCCAACTTGATCGGCCAAGTTGGTGTCTGCTTTTTCAGCCTTCTTTGACGAACCATCCTTGTTAAAAAACCCTTTCCCCATCTCTCGAAACCTAATCAAAACGAATTCAGACCAGAAGCAACCATAAAACGACTAATAATAAGGAGAAAACCCTAACTGAAAGTTAGGGTTTATACTATAACGCACCAAACAACTAACCAGCCTCCATAATCAGATGATACACTCAAGTGTTTAATCAGGTAAATAAGACCCAAGATACGTGATAAACCACCCTTGAATGTATAACTCGACACAAAGAATCAGAATGATGAGCAACGATTCAGAAAACCAATGGCGGTTTAAGAAAACCCTAACAATCGTTATATAAAAACCCTAGCTATGAGTCATTTGGTAATCTTGAAAAAATGTCTATAATTCAGTAATCCTTTGTTAAAATAATTATGTTGCCTCTTCTGAAACTTGTATTTCAAACAACATTGTAACTTGTTGGGCTTATTTTATGTTATCATGTATGATGTTACTTTATCATCCTTTGCGAAATTTATTGAATCGTCGCATCTCGTGTTTCCGCCTTGGAGGGGCGTGACAACATGTGTCGTTATTTGGACGCCGCTCCTTTGGTGTTTCATTGCTTTGCCATTTAGCACTCAACTTGTTGCCCTTGATGAACTCTCTTACTAGTTCTAGGCATTCTTTCAATGTTTTGGTGGCCTGCGGCCTTCTTTTGAGAATTGACCCTTGATCATTCCTGCTATGAAGGCTCCAATGAGTTGATGGTCGATGATACCTAGGATCTTGATTGTTTCATTGTTGAACCTTTCAGTGAAGTCTTCAAACGATTCATTAGGGCCCTGCCTTAGTAGTTGTATGTCTATGAAGTTTCTTGTGTAATTCTGCATTGGTTAGAAGTTGGAAAGAAACTTCTCCTTCAAGTCCTTCTACCCTGAGATGTGCTTGGCCTAGGTTTTGAACCATCTTGTTGGAATCGCTCCTAAACAAGATTTCAAGTATTTATATTTCATATGTAATAGGTAGCTTTATTATGGCCTTTATGTTTGTTTAAGGTCCAGACTTATGTAGAAGGCCCATGTCGAGGCCCAAGCCCAATAAGGAATAGGAAGGAGAGGAGTGTTGCCCTAGCTCCTTGCCTATAAACTATTGTAAACCCTCATTCGAGGGTTGGTTGTTCAAGTTTTCTCTCACTCATTCTCTTTGCATAACCGTGTTTATTATACGTGAGTGTGTGTGCTTAGCTTGTTCATCCGCCTTTATCTCTTCTCTTATAAGCTTGTGTTGTAAAACTAGTGACCTAACAGTGGTATCAATCGCCAAATAGTTGGGTGTACTCGCTTGTTTTTGAAGTTTTGGTTTTGCATCTTACGCGTAGAGATAACGCTATCTTTGGTTATCTTAAAACTCATTTTTACACTTTTAATCCAAGATTCTTGTACTTTCAATGTTTTGAGGTGTTAGAATACTTGTTTTGGCAAAAGTTTCAAACTTTACGCTGGATTTACGCTTTTAAGCTTGTTTTTGTTCGTGGGTGTCGTTCACGCAGAACCCGCTTAGCGCTTTTGGTACATCAAAATTCACACTCTTGTGTTCTTTTGGTACTATTGAAGCTATTCCATAACAAAAACGGTTTAGAAACACATTTGGGCAGAATCAAAGTTACGAGTAATCCTACGTAACAAAACCCTAATATTACGCCGTAAGACTCTCCTTGGTTTGATCTTCAATTTTCGGTTTATTCCGTGTTTCTTACTTGGATAAGTCCGAAAATACGCCGACTTTGGATATCTCTTGCACCGTGAAGTGTAAAGATCACTTGGGATAAAACCTAATCTTACGCTTTAAGCATAAAGCTTACGCGAGAAAATCTTACGCTTAAGATTCATCTTACGCGTGAGACCTAGTCCCACGATAAGGTAATCCCACGCCTAACTTTCTACGCCTAACTTATTGTTTACGCATAACTTTAGTCTTTTTCCCTTCGCCACGCGTAAGCTAAATCCTACGCAGAACTATTCTTGTTACGCCGTAACTTTTGGTGTTTTTACGCATAAGTGTTACTTGGTTCTTGTCTTTCCTACGCCTAAGGATACTTCATCAACAAAGGTTCATTCGACTACAAAGATCCATCTTTACCACACAAGTTTATCATCATGTCTCAACCACCATACTCTAACTATTTCCCTCACACTTATAATCATCAACAACAACAACAATTAACTCCACAACATCAACAATGGAATCAACAACAAGCCATTTATCAACAACAATTTAATCAAGAACATACTCCACAACTTGGTGCAATTCCACAACCACAAATGGTTCAACCACAACCAAGCATTCAAGTTCAACCCTACACAACGATTTCAATCAACATCCATCACGGACAACTATGAAGGAACCCACTTGGTTTGCTAAGATGTGTGAAGCTTTAAGCGACCAACAATCAATTCATGAAGTCGGATCCTCGATAGACCTCCAATGCTCACTCCAGAAACTACGATCAATGGGTGATAAGGTTCTTTAGGTTCTGTGATCCAAGAAGCCACATGGAAAGTTCTTAAAGAAGGTTATCTTGGAAGGTCCATTTGAGATGCCTCCGTCATTGTACCCGGAGATCCAAACGCTGCTCCACCAAGAGATGAACAAACCAACATTGCTCACATTGCGATTTAAATCCTACGTAACTTCTACACTATGAAGTCGATGAACTTGCAATGGAATACATCCTCTTAGGATTACCAAACCCAATTCTTCGTAGTGTTGATGCTCAAAAGACCGCACAAAAGATGTGGGATCATATTCGTCTTCTTATGGAAGGATCGGTACTCAATCGTGAGGATTTGGAATCCAAAATTTACTTGGCTTATGAACACTTCATGATTGAACCTCGAGAGACACTCGAGTCATATCATCATCGATTTTCGACATCATCAATGATTTGGATAAACACAACATCATCATGCCAAGAATTGCAGTGAATACTAAGTTCCCGAGTAGTCTTGGTCCGAATGGGAGAAGTATGTCATTTTTCTCTCGCTGCGAAGAATATGCATCATTCTACTTATGGATTGTTGTCGATTACTTGAAGCCTCATGAGAAGGAAGTTGATCGAAAGGATTCTCCGTGCTCAAATTGCTAAACAAATACAACCGGACAATCAACAACTTGCCTTATATGCTCAATGAATTATCCTCTCTACCAAAGAACTCAACCAATCGCTTCCAACACACCTTCACAAAGAATAACCTCAACCTCAACAAAATCAATTGGTTCCATACGGCAACAATGCTCAAGCATATGTCGGTGAAGCTACCGAGAAACAGATCCGTCAAGCTTTGCAACAAGGATTTGTGATGATTGCTAATGCTTTTGGTCGTTATAACCAACAAATCCAACAATCGTAATCGTTCCTCATCTAACACACGGACTCAAGTCATTGTGAACAATGGACGTGTTGAAGTTCGTAATCGTGATTATGGTCGCGATGGGCGGTGGTCAAGGGTTTAATGTGGGTAAGAATAACAACGAGCTCAAGTGGTGGAACCGGAAATGCTCAAAATCGGTTAAATGGTCTTCGATGCTACAACCGCAATGAGAAGGACACTGGCTAATGCATGCCCAAAGCCAAGGACTAGGGGCGGTGCTTATTTCAAAGAGGCCTTACTTTTGGCTCTTAAGGATGAAGTCAGGATCTCTCACAACCAAAGAATGAGCTTTATGGCGATGCGCACTCGAGATGATGATATGGAGGATTTGCAGCGAATGCAAACATTATGTTGATGGCTAATATGCATGAGTGCACATGAGTGATACAGCCCAAGTGTATGACAATCGATGGCGTGTCTCGGTACCGAACAAACCATCATCATATTCGAACTAATATCTCCGCTATATCTCGAATCCGCACGGATCGATCGCTCAAAATGAGTCTTCACATCTTCTTCGATGATTTTCGTTAACCCTGTAGTTACATTTGACGATCAAGATGACCTCATGGTTTCCTTTGATAATCAAATTGACTCCGTGGTCGTATTTGAGGATCTAAAGAATGATCATGTTGAGACTCATGTTGAACAAGATGATCTGTTGCCTCATCCGGATTTTGCTCGGTTAATTCAAGACCATAAAATCAAAATGGAGGAATGTTATGCATTAAATCAATCCTTAAAAAGTAAAATGCATCGTTAACCAAGGATTTTGAATGTTTACAAATGCAACTCAACTTTTCAAAACTCAAGAAAACCGTGAAAAAGGTTTTGAAGCCGCTTTTGCAAAATCTCATCAAAACGAAAAATATTTAGAGAGACAGATCGTGATCTAGCCGCCTCGAAGAATGCTTTGTTGTCCGAATTAGAACAAGCTGAAACATGAACATAAAAGCAACTTAACGCTCTCACCTTGGAAAATCAAAAGCTAAAGCCGAGTTGTTAAATTGTCAAAAACAGCTCCGCATACAAAAAGCATTCAACGAATCGGTAGATGACCTTCTTGCGAAATTCTCGGTTTGCAAAACAAACTTAAAGAGTTTAAAACTGTTGTTTACAAACATGGTGAATCAAGAATAACTATTGAAAAGTTTACCTTAAAACCTAATCCAAATGGATATGGAAAAATCTAGCTGACATAAACCTAAGCTTTCACTAAAAACATTCAAACCAACTCCTCAAGTTTCCAAAGCACAATACAAAATTGATAATCATCATGAGTGTTGTTGAATACCATCGTCAAGAGGAATTAGATGCGAAGACGAGAGTCGATCTAAATTAAAAATGTTGTTTACAACAAACCTTTTAATTATAAAACGCAATACTTTCACACACCAACGGATTCTTCTAACACACCAAGGGTTATCATCAAAACACCGAGTCTTCTATTGTTAATCCCAAACAGTCTTTGCACAAACTTATGGTCCTTTACCTTCCATTAGCGAAGTAAACTCACAACCCGAAAATCGAAAAATTCTTCGATATTTTGACATTTTCATGGTCGACCTCAAAATTTTACAACATGAGATAGAATATCGATCCGAAATAAAAGTTGAACATTTTCAATCGCCTCGGCGCGAACAAAGAGACATTTTCGTAAAAATCTTTACCTAATGTTAAAACTTGAAAAGTTGTGCAATTGCTCGAAAAGGATTTTCATAAGGAACTTGGGGTAATGAAAACGCTTTCGAGAAAATGAAACATCTATTACTAACACAAACGCAAAAAGAAATTGTTGAGAAAAGATGTTGATCGACTCTTGGAAGATGTTATCTCAGGCCGATATCCATAATGTTGTGCTATTCTATTCGTTGCCATATGCATCCGATCATATCTCTGCCGATATTGTTGAAATCATCAGAATCATGTTGAAAACACCGCTAATGTGCTTCGGATCGAGTCTTTAAAAGTGAAAATAAACGATTACACACGGAAATTTACAATGCAAAACGTCGTCTTCATTGGTGTGAAAAGATATTCACAACCATCAACTTAGTTTTCAAAAGAAAATCGCTCAATTGAGTGCAAAGTCTTGATCCTAAAATTGAGCAACTGGATGATCAAAACGTGTCTTTGAAAAGTCAAATCTCAAAATATGAACAAGAACTTTTAAAAGTTAAACAGAATATGGTGTCATATTTGATTTACTCAAAAGACTCGAGATGAAGCATCTAATGAACTTGATCACTATCTAGCTCACATTAGAGAAGTCATGAATTTTGCCGGTAATATTCGCTCGAAAATCAAGATCCGATTCACACCATCTCTAAGTTACGGAAATGTTAGGAAAGTATGAACAACTCCCGCCATCTTGTGATTAAGAGATTAGCACCAACACACTTAGTAATCGTGAACCTAGAATTCCCACGCCAAATCACAAGTTGCTATTGTGTTTCCTCTCTTGAAACAGAATAGTTGCATCTTTCCAAACGTCCGCACTTCACACCCTAGAGCACTCAAACGAAGAATAGGAAGTTGCGACCTAAGAAAAGATCAATAAGGAATGCTAAAGTAGAAGAACACCCTAGGACTCGAATAAAACTCATGTTACTTCCACTATAGATGTTGCGGCCTGCAAATGTAATAGAAATAGTGATGTAACGAATGCTAAACCGTTAAGTACCTTTGATATTCATCGATGCACCTTGTGATTTTTGTCAAAAGAGTATGAATTCGATTGTCATGACAAATGTGTTGCTAAAGCTATAATCTCTAGATTACGGAATCCTAAGAATCGAATACCTCTAGGCCCACTAATCATTCTAAGTCTCTGCTTGGTAAACCACCATCTTTAGATTCTAAGGCAACCATTGCTATCACAAGAGCTCCCGCTTCACCTCCTAAGAATGTAGTACCACCTAGTGCTTTCACTAAGACTAAAGCAAAGAGTAGTTATAGATGGCGAAATGGATATATAACACACTAGGATTTAAATGGATGCCTAAAATTATAAATGTGTGTATGTCAACATATCGCTTGGAACCCTCACATTTCGGGTTCCACATCTACTTCTATTCCATCCGTGTCGCCCTGTGTAATGCAGGTGTCTGATCATTCTCTCGATTGTTGATAGCGGATGTTCCCGACACATGACAGCAACCTTAAATCGTTATCAAACTTTATTGCAAAGTTCATTGGCACCGTCGAGATTCGAATGATCACTGCAGCCATCATGGGCTACGGAGATTATGTTAATGGGAACATCGAAATCAAGCAGGTTTACTATGTGGAAGGCCTCGGTCACAACTGCTTTCGATGGGTCAATTTTGTGATGGAGATTTGGAGGTTGCTTTCGGGAGAAAACTTGTTTCATTCGTGATCTACAAGGAAACGACCTTATGTCCGCTCGCGTAATTCTAGTCTCTACACTATCTCTATGCAAGACATGGTTGCTTCCTCTCCCATTTGCTTACTTTCAAAGGCAACATCTACAAAATCATGGCTATGGCACCGCTGCTCTCACATCTAAACTTTCAAACCATCACCAACCTTGCTCGACACAAACTAGTTGAAGGACTCCCACGATTCCGGTATTCAAAAGATCACCTTTGCTCACCGTGAACAAGGGAAAAGCACTCGTGCTCATTTTCCTTCAAAGGTGGAACATGCTCTCAAGATGTGCTTCATCTTCTTCACATGGATTTGTGTGGCCCGATGCGCGTGCAAACGATCAATGGCAAACGCTACATCTTAGTAATTGTTGATGATTACTCACGATGGACTTGGGTCTACTTTCTTCGTAGCAAAGACCAAGCTCCACAAATGATCATCACCTTTCTCACAAAGATATGTGTTCACTCCAACACCGCCGAATCATCGTAATGCATAAAGGAACCGAATTTGTTAACAAAACCCTTCGTGAATTTTATGAGAAAGTGGAATTCAAGATCAAACATCTATTGCACGGACACCGAACAAAACGGAGTTGTTGAAAGACGAAACCGAACGTTAGTAGAAGCTGCAAGAACAATGTTAATCAATGCTAAACTTCAGATTACTTATGGGCGTAAGTCGTATCTCATCGCATGCTATACTCAAACCGCTTCTATGATCACAAAACGCCACAACAAAACACCTTTCGAGCTTGTCCACAACTATAAACCGAACCTCAAACACTTTCATGTATTTGGATCCCTTTGCTATCCAAATAATGATCGTGATGATTTTGAAAGCTAAAAGCCAAAGCGATATTGAGTCTTTATTGGATATCGTGACAATTCTAAAGGTTTCCGAACTGGAACCGTCGAACTAAGGAGGTAATGGAAACGATTCATGCTCATTTCGATGAACTCACGGAGATGGCTTCGAGTATAATGACTTAGAACCCGTCACAACCGCTTAAACTTCCTCAACCCCATCATCACCGAAGAAAGCCCTCACTAACTCACAACAAATGGAAAGGTTATTTGCTCCTGCGCTACGTGATGATATTGATGAACGTGCTCTCGTGTATCCGCCGTCTCCACCGCACAACCCGATAATATTCTTATACCGATACACTGCTACAACAACTACATGTGAAGATGCACCTACACCAATTGACTCCAACACAACAGCTTGAACACACCGCTTCCAACAATGATGAACCAAATGATGATATTCTCAATGAAGTACCCCACCGCAGATTTTGATCCAAATGCGTTCTTCAATCCGTTTGCTAATGAGATCGATGCACCGGATGTTGCGAATCTTCAACAAACCATTTGAATCCTCGAAATCTGCACAATGTATACCAACATCAACCCTCTACACATAGATGGACAAAGACCATCCTCTCGGCTAACATCATTGGCAACCCGAATCAACCAACCGTTACGAGACAACGTCTTCACTCGACGGTGAACATTGCATTTATGCACTCACCGCTCCGCTAACTGAGCCTAAAACATTAAAGACGCAATGACAAAAGACAACCGGATTGAATCCATGCAGAAGAACTCAACCAATTCAAACGCCTTGAAGTATGGGAATCGTTGAAAGACCAACAGGGTCTACGCCATTGGTCTAAAATGGATTTGGAAAACAAATTGATGTCAAGGAATGTCATCCAAACAAGTCACGCTAGTTGCTAAGGGTTATCGTCGGGAAGAAGGAATAGACTTTGAAGAATCTTTTGCTCCTGCTGTTCGCCTTGAGGTCGTTCGATATTTCTCGCGTCATGCTCATATGAATATGACGGTCTATCGATGGATGTCAAACGGCGCTTCTCAATGGACAACTTAAAGAAACGGTCTATGTCACCAACCGGATGGATTCGTTGATCCCGAGTTCCCGAACCATGTTTACAAACCGAACAAAGCTCTTTATGGTCTCAAACAAGCCCCTGCATGGTACGATAAGCTATCATCCTTCCTCATTGCCAATAATTTCACCAAAGGCTCGGTTGACCCAACTCTTTTATACAATATCACGGGCACACATCTTAATTGTTCAAATTTACGTGGATGACATCATTTTGGGTCAACACATAAAAGTTTTCAATCGCTTTTGCAAAACTAATGAAGAAAAATTTTGAAATGTCCATGATGGGTGAACTTACGTTCTTTCTAGGACGCAAGTTCATCAATCACCCCGTATTATTTTTCTCGAGTCACCCAAATATGCCCTTGAACTGTTAAACAAATTTGGAATGAATACCGTGATACTTATGCCACACCAATGGCTCATACCAAGAAATTAGATGTCGATTTACATGGGAAATTGGTTGACCCTACCAAATACCAAGTATTATCGGGTCTCTCATGTATCTAACAACACAGCGCACTGATATTGTCTTTCTTGTTTATCTATGCTCCCGTTATCGGTCGCGACTAATCGAAACCCACCTCTCGAGGCTAAAAGAATCTCAGATACATCAAGGGAACCATTAATTTGGGATCCGTATCCAAGGATTCTCGTTTTGAACTAATAGCTTTTTCAGACGACGATCACGCAGGATGCTTAGACTCAAGGAAAAGTATCAGAGCTCTACAATTTCTGATAAACCGGTGTCTTGGCAATCAAAGAAGCAGATTGTACATCGCTGTCTTCAATCAAGCGAATATGTAGCCATGTCCGCGTGTTGTGCTCAAGTCATTTGGATGAGAACACAACTCAAAGACTATGGTTATGTATTTGATGAATCCCGATGTATCATGACAATCGGTGCCATTGCAATCTCGTGCAACTCTCGTTCAAGACTCAAATCAAAGCACATCGATCTACGCTATCATTTCATCAAGGACCATGTGGAACAGTGCCGCTTGAATTATACTTTATGGTATCAATACCAATTGGCGATCCGCTCACCAAAGCCTTGCCTCCCGCTAGGTTTAATGAGTTGGTCCACCGAATTGGTATGAGGTGTTGACTCAAGAGGAATTGGATGACCTCTTAAAACATCTTAAAACCCGTCAAACACCAAAACATCTTTTGTAAATAAATTCTTCAAAACAAAATACAAAATATAAAATCGATAAAACAACAAAATATTCTCCCAATCTACATTTCTTTCAACATGGCAAGTACATTTTTTCCGTCAACACTTTTATCTTTCAAAATTCAAGATTTTCCGATCAAGTGTTGAGGGGAGAAAATAATCCATTAACTGCTTCAAAACATCGTATACTTGCATGTTATCACATCTCGGTTGATTCTTTTACAAATGGTGGTAAATTTCTGGTTCAAAGACACTCCTCGGACTTTAATTAATAACATTTCATTATTTTCTCAAGTCAAGGGGGAGTGTCGTCAAGGTTTCTAAAATCTTCATTTGGTAACCAAAATGGAAGTTAAAAAGCTTTGGATGAAAAAGGAAAAGGTGGAGGGACCAAAACTGTCAAAACCTTAAAAATATTTTGAATAAAAATATCCTCCACCTAACTTTCACTTCACATTTATTACAAAACACCTATTATCATCCTACGCATAATATTCAATCAAGAAATCCGTGTTTCAGATCATCATTTTGTAAGTGATTCTGTGTTTACAACATGTTTTTAAGCAATGGTTTTGAATTTTTCAAAAATCCAACGGTTAAAACTATGTATAATCTCGTTTTTGTGGTCTACGCATAAGTGTATGATCACATGATCAAGATTGTGTGTTTGTGGTTAAATAATTTGTGTCAAAACGTTCATATTACATCTATGATACCAGTTTAACCATCAAATTCCACCCAGAACCACTAATTGAAGATTTTTGAAAATTAGGGTTTAAAAGTCGATTTGGGTATTTTCAAATATGAAGTGTTTTGGTTAAAAAGATAGTTGGGTTATGCTTTTGCATTGTTGAATTGATGATTTCCATAGTCTATAGCCACCCAGAAACACGAATTGGTCATCAATTCGAAACTAGGGTTTAAAGTTCATAAACTTTGGGTATTTTTGATTCATTTGCATAAAAGTGTTAATACTTGGTCTACATGCTCTCACAACTTCTATGATATACCAGAAAAACTTTGGTGCATAATCCATGGCTAGATTTGATGCGCGTAGAACTAGGGTTTAGTCTACGCGTAACTGTTTATGAATGACTCATGCCATGTATTGTTGTTGAAATGAATATGAGTGCTAATTTTGATGACTTGATAATTTATTTCGTGATTGCTACACTTATAATTGTAATCAAGGTCATTTGATTATCACGCATAAGGATCACCTACGCGTAGATTGTTATCGAAGACTTGTCTTACGCGTAGCTTCACGCAAGGTTCTACCATGGACTACGCGATCCCGTGAAGGATATGCGAACAAGGACCTCTACGCTTAAGGTCAACTCTTACGAGTAACCTTACGCGTAAGGATAATATATGCCTCACGCATAAGCTCTCGCATAATGTCTCTTTTCCCACGCGTAACATTTCTTACGCGTAAGATAGGATTCTACGCGTAAGTCTCGCCTAAGCATATATCATACCGCTCACGCATAACTTTGCCAAACTACGCTAACCTCGGATTGATCTTCATGATGAATTGTTACTTGTACAAACTTGTAAATAAACTAATCATATCATCACGAATCCAAAAATGTCACTAATAAACTTAAATCGTTTGATATGTTGTGAACAATAAGTGATAAAATAAACTTTAAAACTTAAAGTTAACTAACTCACATAAACATTTCACGATATCATTGAACTATTGAACATACAAGTGACTTAGGACTCGTAACAATCATTATCACTATACATTCAATAACTAGACAATAAGACCTTCATTGACTAACATTATGTCTTCGATATGTTGGTTCTTTTGGCTAATGTTATTTCGAGATCACGACATGGTCGAACAAATGAATGTGGATGCACCAAGTTCTCTCCATTGTCGATATCTATCCTCATGGCTATCCAATGAAGATTGTAAAGAATAACCTCCGTGTTGACTTTGACACCCTCACTTGCTCGAATCTTCATGTCTTATTGCTATCGACATTACGAAGACTCATCCGTATCGAACATGCTTACTCACTCTGCAACCATTCACGAGATCTACATCCAGCAGCCGGAACACTATGGAAAGGGTCAAAGGAAGGATCACGCGATGAATGACTCGAACCACAAACAAGTCACTATTACACTGCAGACTTAAGGGCTGCTCTCCTTATTCTCAAGTCAATCCAATCAAACTTTATGCCACACCGTCAAGAGCTAACTCTCCAATTCTTAATCGATATCGGTTATGACGAGGCTCGGGAGTAATCACCAAGCACTCTCGTAGAGCTTAAGAGTATTCCTCAACCTGGAGAACACTCTACATGATCATCACCAAGTCTGCATTTACGGTCGTGACGGTGACTATGAGCATCCTAAGCTCATAGAATCGCAAATATTTTGGGCCTTCGTCAACATGAAACACATCGCTATTGAGGCTCGATTTGGGATGACATGATGTCATTTCTCAACAAACTTGGCTCAAAGATTCCCTACATCGGATATACTAAACTGTTGATACAGAGAGCACTTGGACTTCATCCGGATATTCCCAAGAGGCTCAATGACCCGACAATCACGACATGTTGACGGAACCTATTCTCTCCGCGGAATCAAGGAAACGTCCACAAAGAAACAAGGTGTCTTGCCGATTTCCTCTAATCGAAGATGTCGAGCTCAAACGCATAAGAGATATCTGGAAGCGTTAGACAAGGCAAAGTTGGTCATCTTGATTAAAAATCTTCGGAACACCGTCGGAGAACTGTAAGAGGAAGTGCGAGAAGCACAACAAGTTACGTGAGTCAAAGGAAGGTTCCTAAAGGAAAGCTCCTTCTATAAGGATTGTTCCGTAAAGGAAGCCGAACCGATTCCCACACTTGAACCTCAAAGACAACTTAGGGATGAGAGCTCAAGATATCGAGATGATGAAGAGGTTCGGTGACAAAACCTCCAAGTCCTCCAATTTGTCCAAGAAAAGGGAAGACTCCGGCTATTGTACCTTATGATGAGAGCTCAAGAAGAAGGCGAAGAGCAATTGGATAAATCATACAGGAAAAGTTTCACAGCGTCCGACACACTCAAAAGGCACTGAATTTGCTAAAGATCAAATGGGTGGCCGGAGGATCAAGTGGTGCTGCCCACTCCTCTCCGGATCTGATGCGGTTAATCAACCCGATAAGGGATCCGTGCCACCACTCTTCGCAACAACAACCGCTGTTGAAGACACCATTGTGTATGATTTTGAGAAGCGAACCGAGAAAGAAAAATCTAAGGATGACGAGGATGATTATACAAAGTTTCTTCTAGACAGTCCAACACACTCAAAGGAGAAACCTCGAAACTCCTAAGGACATGAAGACTCCTCATGTCTCCTCATCATCGACTCTTCATCTCACTCATCACCACGACCATCAACGAAATCAACCGATCATCATCCAAATCGGTGAAGAAACAAACAAAGTCTTGGATCTCTCGGTCTCATAAAAGGATTGTAAAGGCATCCAACAAATCGAGAGAAGGACATAACTTACGGAAAAATGAATTGGTTTGTCGACCAAATTCAAGACTTAAATGATGAGAAAGACAAGATGGAGAAAGAAAGGAATTTGTTCGAAGTTCATGAAGAGTCATCGAAAAGAGGAACTAAATGAAATGATTGAAGGTTACACTCAAAAGTACCTTGAGGATATCGTTCCAAAAGTCCAAAAGGAACGGAGAAGTCGGCAAGAGAACAAACCCACAAGTTTCTTCTCGACATCGCCCCAGTGTGACAAAAGAAGTATTTTCCGGACAACTCACCCTAACATCGTAGCATTGGTCAAACATACAATGGCAAAGAAGTCGATCTCTCGAATCGAGCTAATCGCGAAACTTGTGATGCAAATGTCAAAGAGATTCGGAACGTTTACTTCGGATGAAGCTAAATTTTTCAAATTCTACTTGACTATCAACTCGGATCATCGTGCAAGGAGTCACCATTCAATCCAAACGACCAAGAGATGGCGATGATAAGGATAAGGACTCGCACCCAAACGTCGAAGCGGTCCGTCAATCTACATCTATGCCACCCTCCACAACGGACTTCTTCTCAACATAAGTCTCCATCACCCTGCCTTCTCGATAAACCTCGGACGATTCCGAGTTACCACCCCGACTCATAAAGCGGTGACTACTTGAGTACACGGGTGGTGACGATGAAGAGGTCCCCGAGCCCGACAACAACCCACCTCACCAAAACAAGTACGAAACCAACATCATCATCAAGGCCTTCAAAGCGAGAAAAGAAAACGAATCGAATGACGTCGTATCATGGCTTGATGACGATAATTCTTGAATTTGATTGGTTTGCTACTCTTGTTAATGACACTCCCACCACGAAGAAGGTCAAGAATTGGTAGATGGTAGTACTTTGGAGCATGCAAAATCTTGCAAGAAAGATTCCGTGTGAAGAAGATGACGAAATCCGAGTTGAAGCGCATCAAGAATGATGCATTCCTTCTCTGAAAACAGCTCGGAAAGTGCAATCGAGGTTGAATATCACCTTGAAAACATTGCTCGAGCCATGTCTAACAACATGGATTGGCTCAACCCGAAGCAAACATCGACTTCACTAAACGGAACAACCCTCCATATTACCTCGACCGGACCAAACCTCTACCAACAATCGGCCAACCAGATGAACCAAGGATCCCTTCGGATATTTCTTCAACACAAACACGGATTTTCTTCTCCATGGTGGCGACGGTTCAAGAAAATCGCTACATCACTAACTCTTCCATTCCCACTACCTACTCAAATGTATAGCTATCGAGGAACGTGCAAATCACTTGTTTTCGACAACGTGCAAGCATACGACCAAGATGCATTGTATGGGATTCATCATTGGCACGAACGCAAGAATCTACTCTGTGTCACGGTTGAAGTCTCAACATGAAGTGTATTGCTCAAAGAACATCGTGGCCATCAAACACATTGATCTCAAGTCTAAGTGGGACTACACATTCTTGAAGAATATCATAGTCAAACGACAAGATGAGCTGGACTATGAATTCTCGGTCGACTTTGAGAACTTGTCACTCAACGACATCGAAGACATGTATCTTGCCAAAGTACGGTCGTATGAGACAATTCTCGATCGAAATTCAACGTGAATTCATCAAGTCGGTTCTCATCTTCATTAGACGCATTGTGATCAAAGAACGTGTCGAAGATATCCAAATGGTTGTTGAATCATATCGAAACGTGTAAACTTCACTCCACCACGCCTGATCTTCCGACATCAACCACTCAAACAACTTACGCTCATCAAGAAACCTTTGGCATTGTTTACCGCGGTGAACTTCGCAGAACCGCTTAATGGCGTGTAGTGAGCTCCATAAATTCGGGGATCATACCTTGAAGATGGTTAGGGATGGATTGGCGCATGATTGAAGGATATACACTTGAAGGTTGGGAATCCTAAGCTACTGGAATTCTCGGAAAGGAGGGATGTGAGACGATATCATCACCATGATTGATGATCGGTTGTTCGAAAGGATCGCCTCGACGCTTGGAGAGCTATGTTGGTGGTCGACCCAGGATTAACATCACGGTTTTCAACGCCATGCGCACTCACAGGAACATCATCGCACTTCCGGTACCCTTGAATTGTTTCCTTCATATGATTTTGGATGTATGATTATATATGTGAATGGCTTGCACACATAACGATGTACAACCCGTAATTGTCAAAAAGGACCACGTGGTACGCCTCGCCACAATCCTTATAAAAGGAGCGAAGCTTCTTAATTTTGAGTAAAACCTATCAAACTTTTTCATTTTTCAAGGTTTTGCTCAAAAGACAAGTACTTCCCATATGATTTCAAAACCTCAACCGTTTATATCACTAATTGAGGGAGTATTTGAATTAAAACTTTGTTCACAAAATTGTTCACAGTGGTCACTCTTCCCGCAACACTCAAAATGGTCATATTTATTCTCAATCGTTCAAAAATAACATTTTATATGCCATTTTGAGGGGAGAAAATTGTGTGATAAGAAATATGTTATACAAAATGCAAATGAATCTGTGTTCCTCGAGACTTAACCAACGAATTGACGGTACTAAACTGTTTGTAACTCGAAAAGACTTGTCTGGACGGGTAATAATTTCAAGCTAGTTCGCTAGTGATGTAAACGTGTCTCGCAAAGGACTTGTCGAGTAGAAGGTACCATTCGAGAAGCTCTTGATAGACATGAACTACGACGGGTATGACAATCTTTCGAGGTTTGTCTACACCTTCAAGGTAGTTATTAGAGCTAGTTGTCACCTAAAAGGCGACAATGTATCTCTTTAACTATTCAACGTAACCGTGTCTCATGGAGATTGTCTATCTTTAGTGGATCAATTCATAAAGTCGCGCTCTTTCCTCACCGTGCATTTAACCATTAAAACTATTAAGCACATGTGGAGGGAGTATTTATGCAAAACTTATCTCTCATCGTGGTTCAAACATGTTTTCATTCACAAACCCTTTGAGAGATATTTTCAACTTACGGTGGTTATAATGGCAAACATAGGTTAGTCATGGAGTTATAAGGTGACTAAGGTTAGGAATAACTGTCCTATGATCCTTGAGAGCGGAGGATCTACCCAAGGACACTACCTTTAGTTAGTGTTAGAAGTCCTCGGAATGATTGTAAAAGGAGAAATGAGAATCGGAGAAAGAAGGAGTTGAAGAATCAAAAGAAATGTAAAGTAAAGGGTGAAAAGAAATAGCCCTCAGTTATTCAACTTAGGGCGACAAGGGTTCAATTCATATACTCTTGGTTGTCACTTAGTGACACCGGTATTGAAGATTAAAAGTCGTCATGGACCCGATGGCGCATGCACTAAACCTTCTTAGCCACTCAAGTTTCTCTCAGCGAAGCTTGTTTCATTCTCACAGGAACCCTACATAAACTATTAGCCGTCTCTTAGAGATCATTTGGTATTGAAGAAGGAGACCTCTCCCTAGTCTCCGTCAGGAAAACCAAAACGCATTGTTGAGTCTAGAGCCACGAGATTCATCAAATGATCTCTTAGGAACACTTGACATTTAATCACTTGTTGATCAACAAATAAGATCTTGATGATTGATGGTTCATATCGAGTCCTTCGCGATCTTAGCAACTGTCGAGAACATTTATGAGAGGTTCACATCCGTGATCCTCGGTGATTGAATGGAAACTCTGCCGGGGTCAACATCAAACACCACGGCGGCGGTCGCCGGTAACTCCCGTGGATTACGCGGAGTGTGTCTCAAACGGTCTGATCGTGAAGTGATACTTGGTATACCTCGACTCATCCGAACTGTAGATGTACTTGATGCGTCGCGTTATCTCACTTGTGGGACTCAGGTTCAGAACGGCCTTTGTAAGATTAGAGTTGTGTTTTCACACTATGTCATTAACACCTCGAAGTTCAAACTTGTAAGTGTCGGAACCGCTTATTTCTAACCGTTTGCAATGTTTTCTTATGGAAGCTCCGGGCGGGATGATCGTCTTGATTCTTCTCATGCTCACGCCAACATTATCACTAATGGAAGTTCTATTCTAAAGCAACACAACCGTCGAATGATTCTTCATCAAATCAAAGAATCTACAAAGTCAAAGACTTAAAGAACTTCATCGATATTGATTTCCACCGTCAAAGGCGTGTGAGCATGTTGAAGAATGACGTGGAACCTTTGGAGCGTGAAGCGGCACTGAAGCGGTCGATGCGCACAACAACATACTATCACTTTCACCACAAAGAACAATGATCAAAGAACAAAGTTAATGATGACGTCGAAGCATAATCGTTCAAAGATAACGATCTCTACACCGGAGAGATTGTTCGAATCAAGACAATTCCTCTCACAAGAAAGAAGAATGTCGGAAGGCGTCACCGCTACTATTACATCAACGCCTTCACCGTTTACATTCATATATACTTGAGGGGATTGTTGGAATCGCTCTAAACAGATTTCAAGTATTTATATTTCATATGTAATAGGTAGCTTTATTATGGCCTTTATGTTTGTTTAAGGTCCGACATGTAGAAGGCCCATAAGCGAGGCCCAAGCCCATAAGGAATAGGAAGGAGAGGAGTGTTGCCTAGCTCCTTGCCTATATAAACTATTGTAAACCCTCATTTGAGGGTTGGTTGTTCAAGTTTTCTCTCACTCATTCTCTTTGCATAACCGTGTTTATTATCGTGAGTGTGTGTGTGTTAGCTTGTTCATCCGCCTTTATCTCTTCTCTTATAAGCTTGTGTTGTAAAACTAGTGACCTAACACATCTGACTGTCGAGTTGGTGAGAGTTTGTTAAAACATGTGACAAGCTATAGGGTCACTCCAGGCATAAGTCTTAATTGCTCCTTCGAATATCTACACATGAGAGTCGGGGTCGCCGCTCCCTCTATATGTGTCGACACTCTTAGCCATGACGAGGTCATCAGAGAGTTCGTAATCAAAAATCCAACTAACGAACTATTCCATGTCAATGGGTATAGCCTTGAGATGTTCAGGCATGGATGAATTTAAGTGGTGTTTGTATCCCCCCCCCCTCCGAGTGCTTTTGCAAGTAATCTGACTAAGTGACCCTTTTCAGAGGAAGTTTGGACTGGTGGTGGGGTGTGAGATATGTTACCTTGAGAGCTTGATCCAAGTAAGGATATGAGGGTGTCTCTTAGAGTTGGGCTCATTCTCATGTTAACCTCACAGTTAGTGCTAGGTGGTGGTGTACTTTGAACATTGGATATATGGGTGTGTTGAGGAGTATAAGTAGGTGGTCGTATATTTATCGATAGTCGGCCATTCTTCTTTCTGCTGCCATTTGTTCTGGCATGCCGTAACACCTGGCGAAACCTGGATGTATTGTTGTCTCTCCTCCTGCTGAACCCTACCCTGAACCCTCTGCTCCTGAACTGGCCTTTGTGGTGCAGCTCGCCTTGAAAGTTGTTGATTTTCTTGAGATCGTGTATACCCTTCCGGAAAAGTGCAGTGTGCAAGCCGACGTGGCTTTTTGTTGCCCGCACTTACCCTGATGGTCCCTTTGTAAAGTTTCTTGCTGAATGGTAAACATCATTTTCTAGTGACTGTAGACCCTCTTCAGTATGAGTGAGGTCTTCCACTTGAACTGGGTCGAGGTGATTGTTGTTTACTTTAGACGCTAGAGGTTGTGAGGGTTGTTTAACATGTATTGTTGACTTGAAACTTTTGTTAATAAAGGAAACAAATTGTGGTTTTGATGAGAAAATGAATAAAAATTGGTAAAATTTTTGTGGCTATTTTGTATCATGTCCCCACGGATGGCGTCATATTTACGTACGAGGTGTAAAATGTGATTAAGGTTGGTTTGGGGATGGTTGTGTTGTTTGACTTCCCGTGTAGAACGGTAAGAACCCAAAGATGTGATTAAGAATCATGAGCTTGTGTAACACTCACAACAAATCGTGTAGTGTGTGTCTACTATGTGAAATAGTATGTGAGAAACGTAGAGAGAATTCTAGACCCGTTTGAGGGTGTGGGATGTTTTCTATTTATAGGGAGACATTTAGTTTAAGAATAAATCACATAAGGATGAGAAGACGGCTGTGAGACATGCAACGTGTTGATCATCCGGCATGCAGACAAGAATGACAAGTGGCGGCCCCTCCTTGGCTCGTACCAGGTCATGCCCTTCTCAGATATTTATGTCTGTGTGTCTCCCATTGACATATGTTAGATAGTAAATCATAACTGTTAGTGACGGTTTTGTGACAGTTGTCTCACGCGTGTATCTGACACGGCCTGAGGGGCTTTCCTAAGCCAGTCCTGGCATGGGAACGTGGCTAGCATATCAAGTTTTGATAATAGACCTTCTTTGAATGTCTAAATGTCTATAATAGGCGTGATTTGACTTGTGCTATTAATATCTATACGCTATCAAATATTATTGTATTTTTAAATTCATACGGCTACAATTAAATATGATATATGGGCATGTCGTCACTAACGCTACAACCACGCATCAATAACCAATCAAAGTTATTTATCAGAAACATTGAATCTTAATGTATCTCCTGATATAAATATGTCATTATTCATTTGCATTACTCAATATTTTGACTTTACACTGTTTACTTGTAAACTACCACGTAATACAAAATCAAAGGTCATGTTATGTTTGCCTTTGCTAATAAATTTCTACAGAAATGAATTTGCTACCCGCATTGTTCTATTTACAATATCCAAAAATCATGTTTGAGCTATTGTAGTTTTAGTTGCCGTCTAGTATTTGCCATCAATAATATACATACATAGGACATAATTCGGGATCATGATCTACAACAAATCTCCAAAAATCCTTTTATTCATCTACAAATCAGAATCTTGCTTAATTGAAAGATGACCACATTGTCTTATATTATAATCTTTTAGTTTAGTGGGCTAAATGTGATTGGTTATACAAAACTCACTAACCTTCGTTACACGATATGTAATCTTATTGGTGAAATTAAATAAAGTTACAAAAGTTTAATCAAACTTGCTTTCTTGGAATAGTGAGTCGTTTTTAGTGATTAGATTATAAAATTACATTTCTTTATTTTATTTTGTATTTGAAAGTAAATGCAGGATATTTTTGCTTGTTTTGAAATACAAAATAACATAGTTGTTAATATCTTGATCCTAATCATAGAATTTTACGATTTTACAAAGCAAAAACGATCTGGATCCTACGTAGTATCTTAACAAGCTTAAGATTTTATATGATCTCGATCTTGACCATAGGATCTTAAGATCTATTCCGATCTGATCTTACTTTTTTTGAACCGCAAACTAAAAACTACAAATTTATGATTTATGATTTTATATAATTTTTAAATAAAAAACATGTAATTCTTCTTAAACATTTTATATTCATAATTTAGGACAACATTTTCATGAACATTCACATAATTTCGTGTTTATAATATATAATAATTTATAGATTTGCATAATATTACAAATATCATTAAAAAATAACATTATATTCGGATCTTAGTATCTCAATCCGATCTTACGATCACGATCTTGCAAAGATGAAAATGATCATAGGATGGATCCCGATCTTGAAAACCTTACAAGATAATTCTTAGAGCCGGGTTGGTTTGTAAGTGGGTTTATAATTGAATTTGGATTTGGGAATAATTTGAAAGAAAAGTATAAGAGAGATTAATAATAATTTAATTTATATATTTATTTAAAAATATTGATTGTTTGACTTATAAAATATTACAAAAAAAAAGACAAAAAGAAAATAAAGTAAAAGATGAATTGTGTGGTCAATATGTTTGTGTCATATGAGAATTCGTCAAATACCACTTAGAGTGTCTTCAATGCATTGTATCATTTTAAGATCAATAATATAGCTCGATTGTGGATGCTCTTACATGGTGTAAAATCAGTTTTTTAAAATAATTCCATTCCCTTTTTTTGAACAGTACTAACCAAAGAATTAATTTGGGTAATCATAATATTCTTTAGGTCCAAAACCGACATAACAAACACACCCTTAAGTACTTTTCAAGATTATAGTTTAGCTACAATCTACTCCCGTTTTAATCATCACATGGGATTAATGATATCAGTTTTGACTACAAATTAAATAACCCTCCTACAACGTAGAAAGGGATAAAAATAACAGAAGAATGATACCGATTTAATATGAAATTATCTACTCTTAGATTGCAATAAACGATATACAAATTTAGTAAGTAAATTTCATTATTCTTGAAACCGTGGTTTTCAACTAATAATCAAATATTTTCTATGATTCTCGGTTTACACATTACTAAAAAGATTTATTTCTTCTATGGAATGTTGGACTTTTATGGATGATATGGTCTCTTTGGAAGTTGCGTTTGGTTGTTTGGATTGTTCGTTGGGGATCCACTTGGGAGCTGTACTCTTTTTTCCCTCTTCCATGGTTTTCCCACCGGGTTTTTACCTGGAGAGGATTTTAAGGATTTGGTTCATCAATCTCATTCGAAGCGGATGATGGACATCTATGGTGATTCATGTTTTCTTCGGTGGTTGTTTCCTATTGGTGATTTAGTTTTTGTATGTTGTTAGTTCGGTTCGCTTTGTGGCCTGTCACAAGCGATTAGTGGGTAGTGATTGTTCAAGCGTTGCTTGAGGTTAATGTGGTATTTCAGTCACATTCCATTGTACTTCATATTTTGTGATTAATATATTTTATCATGGTGAAACCCTTTTACCAATTTTTTATTTTTTTTTTTTAATTTCATTAGAAAATTTATGTCAATCAAAATGCAATTAAGAAACTATATTTTTATTTGATGCATCTCTTTTTTTTCAGTAGTTAATTGATGAAGTTTGCATATCTTTCTAGAACTAACACAATAAAATAATATAACATACGCAGAAAAAGGACACCGATTGTAAGGGGCGTAGGCTTTCCGCATATGCGAAGGTCGTTGAAAAATCTTATATGAAATTTTGTAGTTTTAACCCCTTTAATATGAAGTATCAACGTCTATTACCCTCAATATACTAACACCCTTACAAGATTCTACTTTTTTATTTTATTATTATTATTATTTTTTAAAGTGAATATATATTACGATCATCAAAATGACATTTACAGACAAAACTGCAAGCTGCTAGTTTGGACAAGCCCAAAAACAAGCAGTCAAGCAGTTCACTAAATAACATAAGCATACAAATTATGAAATACAGTCACAAAGATATAAGGATGAAAAAACCTCACAACATTACAAATTCACCTAAATTCACATAATACATTCTACATTAGACTATATTTCCAACTACTTCTACATACTACTCTTATAGTAGTGCAACCACCACCTCACTCTAAAGTAAATATAGAAGTTGAACTAGTAAGCATCATCTAAAGCAAATGTTCCTTACATTACCATTGATTATGTTAGGATTTAGTAAATCATCCCGAGTATCTGTTAGCATTAGAAAGTCCGTAGTCTTAAACGTTTAGTAGTTAGTTAAATAACACCGTGGAGGACGGACGAGTCTTTATCCACTGTACACCCGATTCAAAACCCGACATAGGGCATTTTGTAAGACACTATAAATACCCTCTACCCTCCAAGGTAGAGGGTTGGAGCTTTCATTTATATGATTTTACTCTCTCTCTCTCTCTCAAAGCTCCCAACTTCTATATTTCTCTCTCTAAATCCCTTCCATATTCGATTCATATATCCTTGTTCTTGTGTGTTTTATGATAACCAATCTCCTACAATTGGTATCAAGAGCCATGGTTTGATCCTCTACTTCATGTGTGCTCGGATTTCAAAGATTGGTTTTGGTTTTATATGTGGGTCGAATAGTATACGCTAATATACACGAGTTAGAGCTTGTTTAGTGGTTAAATTTGCTGTTTCTTTGTACTTTCTTGTTTAGGTTTGTTAGATTAGCTTAGATTGGTGCTTGGATAGGCTATTCCATCTTGTTTAGGGAGGATTTGATGATATTCGAGTTATTTTAGGTCATGTTCTTATTTGTGTTTTGACAGATTCTAGGTTGAGATTTGACAGATTCTAGGTTGCGATTTGATTATTTTAGTATTAAGATAGTTGAGATTTGAGGATAAGACAAACTTCTTGTTTGGTGGTTAGCCTAAAAGAGATAAAAAGACAAAACTGGACAAAAGGGACACTTGTACTTGCACGAAAGTGACTTGCGATTTGTCTTTTGTTCTGCGATTTGACCAAAGACTGCGGTTTGGTGTCTTGTGTTTTGAGTGTTGCGGCTTGAAGTATTGAGGTTTGAGGTTTGCGTTTTGATCAAGTTGCGGTTTGACAAAGTTGCGGTTTAACAAAGTTGCGGTTTGACAAAGTCACGATTTGACCTTGCGGTTTGATCAAGACAATTGCGGTTTGGCAGATTGCGGTTTGACAAAGTTGCGGTTTGACAAGTTGCGATTTGACATTGCGTTTTGCTCAAGACTATTGCGGTTTGATAGTTGCGGTTTGTCAGTTGCGGTTTGGGAGCATTTTGCATCAAGAAGACTGCGGTTTGCCTATTGCGGTTTGACTGCTTGCGGTTTGACCAAAGTTGACTTTTTATGTCAAAACTTTAAACGGGCATAAATTTTGAACCGTAACTCCATTTTCAGCGTTCTACCAGCAAAACGGCCGTGAGAACGAGGAGAACGACACAAAAGAGAAACTAAAGTTGATTCGGGTCAACCTTTGAGGCCTAAAACCGCTCCGAACAGAAGTTATTGAGGTTTTAAGTTTTTAGACCAAATTTTCACTATCACAACGTGCATCAACCAAACCAAATCACAACTAAAAACATATCAGCTAATCCTTGAAACAATCATCACTCCCAACGCACAATCTTCTATCATTGTGTCGATCCATCAGTTATCTTAACACATTAAATTGGTCATTGTCTCACGGTTTCTTCTTGATTTTGTAAAATCCCGCAAAAGATTCTATTTCTCTCGGTTTAAATCATAAATTTGTAAAATACCGTGCACGTTAACATCATGCCTAACACTTCGGATTCAGTTATATCTGAGATACTCAAATTGTACGACGTGATTGATGAACAAAAGATACCCAACAATGTAGAACAGATTAACGTGTTAAATCGGATAATGCTAATACAGAATCTTTGTGCTCAAATTCACAAGAGAGAGAGGTGAACTGGCCACAACCTGTGCAAGATAATGCAAAGGAAAGCTGCATGGAATCTTCTACTGCACCCAAGAGAGAGGTGCACCAGCCACAACCTGTGCAAGTTAGTGCACAGGAAAGCTGCATGGAAGCTTCTATTATACCTTGTTGTGCATCTTCTGCTCTAAATGATGATTATTTGTTGCATGAGTACTCTGCATGTATCCATGATGACTCCCTGACCACTAGTCTTAACATATATAAGGATCAAGTATGAACAACGGGCTAAATTTGAACTAATTGAACGTGAACAGGAAATGGATAGTAAAATGCGTACACTGATTACAAAATGTAATTTAAGGGAAGAAAAGTTAAAACAGGAGTTAAATTCCTTACAAAAGAAACTTAAACAAACTATTAAGCAAAAACAATAAATACAAGAAAATGTAAAAACGCTTAAATAGGAATTCAAAGAAAAGGAAACTAAACTCCTAAATGATTTTTCCAACCTTAAAACGTTAAAGAATAAACTTGAAAATAAGCTGTACATATTAGGCAACACCATACAGACTGCTCACTTGGTAACAAATCATAGAATATTAAGTGATAAACATAGTGAAAAACTTGTAGAAGACCCTAATCCTATGTATCTTAAGAAAGCTAAAAAGGCCCAAGAATGTGATTTATAATGGTAGTGAGATTCTTAAGCCTAAACAAAAGCCAACTTGTGTACAAGTAACAGAAGAGGATATAGAGTTAGAAAATATATCTAGAGAGAAAATGGATAAGAAAATGAATGACCCTGTAAGTGTGAAGAAAGGATTCAACTCCAAAACTCCCAACTATTCAAAGGAAAACTTCTTAGCCACTTTCAAACCTCAAACTTAATTAACCACTGAACAAGTTTCTTGGAAGTTAGACATGGATAAGAAAAAGGCCGGAGTGCTTGTTGAATATAATCCACCCCTGAGGAAATTACCTGCGGCTACGGTGTACCCTCTCAATACACTGATGCATTTAGTACCGAGAACTCTTCCTACACAGTGTAAAACTTTAATTAGCATATACGTAATTTACCAACTATTTGTTGATTTCGATAAAAACATGTAAGAAGAGAATCACACCAACGGGTATTACTGAAGGGGAAAGGGGTTTTGAGCAAACAAAACTATGTTATCTTAATGAGGTTGTTTCATTCTTTAAACAAGTGAAAGAACATTTTGAGGGTATTCAAAAGGCCCTAGATACTGAAGTTATAGAAATGAAAAAGATGTTTAATGAAATGGAAAACGAGGCAAGAGATAATGAAAATGAGCTTAAAAGATATGAGATTAAGAGAAAGAATATTCAAATCCTCAATGAGAACTTGATTGCTAGATATATTGCCCATGATGTATATTATACTGCCACTGATTCTGCTTTAATTGCTTCTCAATTTCATGATTTGTCACTTGCATTTAAAGTTGCCCAGGTTCGTGTCAATGAGCTTGAAGCCAAGAACTTAAAATTGCTAGAGAAAATCCAAAACAATGATCATAGATAACATGGTTAGGCATTTATCTAAATTAGAATTTGATAATGTTAATTTACAATTAAAATGTCAACATCTAGAGGAAAGAATGAAAACTTTAAATGCCACATCTTTGGATGCTCTTAAATTTGATGCATATTTTGAAATAAGCAATCGAGATGAACGGTTTCAAGCTCACTGTAACATGATCCAAAAATTGAACGCTCAAATTTCTCAATTGAAGGGAAATAGGAGTGAAGTGGTAGGCTCCCATATACCACCGCCTTTAGATCTCAGAATTTTCAATATTAAAACACCATCAATAAATTGTAACAATAAAACGAATACTTTCAAGCTAAAATGTCAAAGATTAAATCGCAATACAAAGAGTTACTTGATTCAGTTAAGGTCACTCATTACAAACACAACGAAAAGATAACTTCTTTGATTAAAGAGAATGAGAATCTAAAGACTCAGGTGAAAGGGAAAATGTCAATAATCAGGTGTGATAATTTTGTACCAAAGGTTTCTGCTTGTAATAAGTATATTCCCCCTCCTCTTAGGAACAATAGGTCTGCGTATCAAGGATATCTCACTCACCTTAAGGATTGCCTAGATATTCTTCGTGAGATCGTTGAAGATGCTAGAATAGAGAAGCCTCTAGATAATGGTATTACCGATGCTTGCATATACACTGAACGATCTCAGGAACTGTTAGAATATGTCATTGGCACTTGTCCTAAAAGTGATAATAAGCAAGATAGATTTGTTCCACCCTCTACAATGCCCAAGATCAAGCATGTTACCTTTGATGCACCCATGAAAACCTCAGAACCCAGCACTTCTAGGTCAGAAATGCAAATGGCAGTAAAACAAACTAAGGTTCCCATCATTTTTTTTTGGGTAAAAGGGTTAATTCACCCCGGTAAAATATATTACGCCAAAAACATTGAAGTACAAAGGATGAGGTGAATCCTCATCTCGATCCCTAGGACACTTACGAGACTCTCTATAGGAATGCAATATCATTCCTATAACACAATATAAGCGTAATGAGACCACACTTATAACTAACATCGAGACTACAACGATAAAAGAATAAAAATAAATGCACTTCAAGTAGAAATACTTGAATCTTCAAGTCACCATAGTAGTCCAAACTTCCGGCGCCGCTAATATACAATATCATGGTCCTCAAATTGAAGTACAGTTCACAAGTTTCACTGCGGTTGGTGAGGACTCTAAAACCACGGATAGAGCGACAAGCTCAAAACTCACTCAAAGGTGTATGTTGAGATGCAAACCAGACCACCAATAAGAATAACCAACAAATACGTATAAACCCAACACACATCAACTCCATGATCATGTAATCAGCAAATAAGAATCAGTTCACAAATTTTGCACAACGATTGGTGGAAGACTCTAAAACCACGAATAGCAATGTAAAAATCAGCAAACATTTCCATGATGATTCGAATAGCACGTATCACAGCAACCAATGCACTCATATCACATAGAACTTCACTCTCTCCAAAACCCACGTTCCAAAAGAAAAGCAGCATCACAACGACCCATAGTCGACTTTCCGAATAAAATCATAATGGTTACATTCAAGAACATAAACCACGATCATCGGATCGACTTACCACCATAAATTTATACAATAGCGCTGCATAGCGGTGAGTCCTAGCGATCAACCATCAAAACGAAACCCTAAAAAATAGATCGTTCATGTAAGCAAACCCTAACAAAAAAGTTAGGTTTAGATCTTGATCGCCCACCAAACCAGAAAACCCTAAATAGCGATTACAAGAGAGAAGTGATCGTTAAGGGTTAAGAAAACCAAAAAACGATTAAAAGATGAGCCTAGTAATCGATTAGGGTATAAATAAAGAATCAGAACTAAACCCTAAAAAGAAGAATTCGATTATGAACCGACTATAAGAAAATCGTTAGGGTTTAGAATAGGCGACGAATCAGCAACATAATGAATGAAAATCAATAGCACACCTCATCCCAGATGATAACTACCATTAAACCCGATTGCATATCATTACAAGAACAATAGAGAGGCGGATTGATGGCAGTTTTTGCGATTGGAATGTGTGGGATGGGTGGCCGGATTTCGCCCCTAGGGAAAGAGAGTTTAAGGTTCCCATCATCACATCTACAAAAGTTACAAATGACACTAAAGTTAGCGGGTCAAAGCCTAGATGAAATAAAAAGAAGGATAGGACTATGCAATCTAAAAGTGGTCATAAGAAGGAAGTGGAAGAACACCGTAGGGACAATAAGTTTGATTTGAAAGAAAAGAATCGTGTTGGTTCTAGTATTAGCTCTAAGCTTACTGCAATTAATTCGAAGCCTTATGCTGTCTGCAAAACAAGTAAAGAATGTTTATTTTCTGGTAATCATGATCAATGTGTTGGGTCATTTTTGAGGTCTAAGAAACAAACCCCAGTTAAGAAAGTTTTGAGAGTGAAACAGATTAAGAAATCCTGGAAACCTACAGGGAATGTGTTTACCAATGTAGGTTTTCAGTGGAAGCCCACATGTCGAATATTCACGCTTGGCAAACTATGGCCCTTAACTAGAACCACTATGCCTAGAGTAGTTCCTGTTAAGGTTTGGAAGCCAACTGGTAGAATAATCCCATTAAGCACACAATGCTCTTTGACCAAGACTGATGCTTATGCTAGTGCTGCTCCCATTGTTGAAACCAAGTCACCTAGGGTTTCGCAAATCCAGAGATTGCTTGTGCTAACCAAAAGGACCCTGATTTTCCCAAAGAATACAAATGGTTTAGTTTGTATACCCAGATCGTTTCCCAACGAAGGTTGAATGGAATTCGATATTCGAGTCGCGTTTTCGTGAATTTGAATAGTGAAAAAGGGATATTTTAAGATTTTATACTAAAATTAACAATTATAAACTAAAAACAACTTAATAAGCACACAAAACAATAATACAAAGCAGCTAAAATATAAAGAAAACCTAAAAATGCGCACTTACGGGCTAATCCCGAGCTTAAAACGTCAAATTTGTGAAATAAAAACCCTAGGAACGCAAAACTACTTTTCCTACGCTCTAAATGACAAATATAATTTCAGAAAAAAGCCGGATATTTTTTGGAATTTTCTATTAATTTTTTTGAATTAAAAACTAAATTTAAGAAAATTAATTATTAAAAATATGAAATGAAAATTTAAAAGTACCAAAATTATAGGGAAATTAAAACTTTTAATGATGAATAAGAGAACAATTTAAAACAGATGATATCTTAAGTGAATAAGCTGAAATAAGCTACTTAGAAGCTGAAGTGGTAAAACTGATTTAAGGGTCAAGTATTAAATGTTGCAATAATAACACTGCAAGACCCTAGGGCGCGTTGGTAAGAAGTGTGGTTGTTAGTGTGTTGATTGTGCAGACCAGGGTTCAAACCCTGGTTTTGCACTTTTGAAAAAAAAAATTCAAATTTTGTTTAAACAAGCTTGTGAATAACATTTTTTGTAAAAACAAACTTAATGAAACTGAACAATTAAGCGGTTTAAAAAAAACAAAAGGATCACAGTTTACTTATTTTGCTATTATACCAAACAAACCTCTAAAAAGATGGTCAATCTGATTGTTGCAAAAAACCCTAAAAACGATTTCTCTCTAGGCGACAAACAGCGATTTACTTTCTTCCCTAAACTTCGATTATTAACATGCTCTAATCTAATATCCTTTGCGTTGATCTGCTCCAACTAATCAATTGCACTTGTGTTTTTGCTTGGTTGTTTCAGTTTCTTTTGCAATCGATGTGGATTTAGGGTTTTTGGTATCGCTAGTTTAGGGTTTTTTCATCGCTACAGAACTTAATCGTTATTGCTATTATGGTGGATATTGGTTAGTGTGTTGTGCTTCATCTCATGCCTTAGCTCCTCTAAGGTTATCGTGGTAGAAGATTGACAAGGATCTTCTTGTGTTTCCTCTTGGTTCTCTTTTTGGTTTCGTTTTTTCTGTGTAATTCGTTTTTTAGGGTTTTAGTACTTCCTGGTTTGATCTCATGGACAAGGTTGGCGTTTCTGAAATTGATGTTGATGCATTGAAAGCTAGGATGCAGCGTTTCAAAGACTTGGAAGCTGGTAATGTTGATACTCGACCTATGAAGGCCACTAGGGTTTCGAAACCCTAGTTTCTCCTCGGGCAAGAACACGTGAATCTGCTGCTATGGATGCTAGGGTTGGTTCATTGGATGCTAGTTCGATTCAAGGGGTTGTCTAGGTGATGTTGGGGTCGAATGTCATTGGTAAGGATGAAACACGACTTCCACCTTTGGAGCGACTATGGAGAATGTTGGTAAGTTTTACGCTAACAGCTACGTCTCTTAAGGCTTGATGATGCTTCGTTCTGGGATGTGGGACCCACTGGTTTTCTATCTAATCTTAGTGAAAAGGAGTACCCATCGTTACCTACTCATGCTAATACCCGGTAGATGTTCATGCAACTGGTACGTCTATGGCTAACCAAACTACATCTACTATTGTTAATTCGACTAATAATGCAAGTACATCTGGTAACACCTCTAATACAACATCGTATGTGCATGCTACTGTTGCTAGTAATAAAAAGGGTAAGGCGAATTTCCGACCTTTGGAATCTGATAATTTAATGGAGGATGTTGAACTTTCTATTTCGTTTAAGGTTGTTGAGGATATTAGTAGCCGTTTTGATAACACTCTATACGGTTATTTTATTGGTAAAAGGGTTGCTTTCCCTGTTGTGGAGTACTATGCACGTACCACATGGGCGAAATATGGGTTAAAGAGGGTGATGATGAATGCCAAGGGTTTTTTCTTTTTCAAATTTGATACGCAAAAAGGTTTAGAGGATGTACTTGAGGAGGGACCTTGGATGATTCGTAATATACCCATTATATTGAAGCCTTGGACTATGAATACTAATTTATTGAAAGAGGATTTAACTCGTGTCCCGGTTTGGGTTAAGTTACATGATGTTCCCATGGCTGTATTTTCTGAGGATGGTCTCAGTCTAATTGCTACTAAGATTGGTACTCCTATTATGCTTGACTCATTTACTACTACGATGTGCTTAGAATCGTGGGGCCGTTGTAGCTTTGCACGTGCTTTGATTGAGGTGAATTCTGAGTCTGAATTGAAATCTAGTTTGGTCATTGGTGTTCCTTTGATGAATGGCATGGGTTATACTAAAGAAACTATCCCACCAAGGTGCGAGTAAAATCTTTGGAGTACCCGTAATTTTTTATTTATTTTATTTTTTTATTTTATTTTTTTTTAAATTTTTTGAGGTTAGGGGCAAGCCACCCGACCTTAGGCGGGCACCCTCCTAAGTGCAATGGAGGTACATGTAAAATTGACCTTTGGCCATACTTGTGACCAATGTCCTAAGAAGGTTACCCTGCTGCTAATGTGGTGGAAAAGGATGCGGATGGGTTTCAAACCGTTGGTAATAAGCGGAATGTTGGGAAGGGTGGTGCCCGACGTGGTGGTACGAAGGTGGGTCGGAAATTTGTTTATCAACCAAAAGGTACTACTAACTCTAAAAATGTAGCTCCATCTACTAGTAATGTGTCTAATTCGCATGTGCCTAATAAATTTTCTAATTCGAATGCAACTACTTCTAAAACTCCCTCTAATGCTAGTGTGAGTAATGCTAAATCTGGTAAGCAACCTGAAGCGAGTAAAAGTAGTAATCTAAAGGCTAAGGATTCTGGTATTAAGCTTAATAACTCGTTTGGGGCTCTTGGTGAGGGGATGGAAAATGAACCTGATGGGGAGGACGACTTGCTGAATGTTTATGATGAAACATCGGGTTTTATGGCTTCTACTTTGACAGGTGTTACTTATTCCACAGGGGCAAGCACTCCTGCATCTAACGTTCTTAATGTTTAGTGTTGCTTCCTGGAATATTAGGGGTTTGAACCGTTCCCCTAAACAAAAAGAGGTGCGGCAGGTGGTTAATGAGAATAATTTGTGTTTGTGTGCTATTCTGGAGTCTCATGTTGATGTGTCTTGTGTGTATGATACGTGTGCTAAGGTTTATCGTGGTTGGAAGTGGACGTCTAATGGGAGTTTGTGTGATAAAGGTTCCCGTATTATTCTTGGATGGGATGATGCGGTTATTGATGTTTTACTTATGTCCCAAACTAACCAGGTTATGCATGTGCAGGTGAATGTTAAAGCTGACAACAAAGCTTTCTTTGTCTCGTTTGTTTATGCTCATAATTATTATATTGATCGGCGTTCTTTATGGCATGAACTTGAGGTTCATGGAAGTCTTATGCGTGATAAGCCTTGGGTCCTTCTTGGTGATTTCAATGCAGCTTTGTTTTTGGAAGATAAATCGGGTGGGGGTTACGAGCCTAATATTGCTATGAATGAGTTTAAAGACTGTGTTAATACTATTGAAGTCACCGATATTAACTCTTCGGGTCTTCACTTTACTTGGAATCAGAAACCTAAAGGTAGCAATGGTGTTTTGAAGAAGATTGATCGTGTTATGGGTAACGTTAAATTTAGTGATGACTTTCCTGGTTCATTTGCTATATTTCAGCCTTACATATCTCGACCATTCTCCTTGTGTTCGAGAATTCCCACATTATCTAAGAAGAAACCTAAGCCGTTTAAATTTTTAATTTCCTAACATATAAAGTCGGTTTTTGGATGTTGTGCGTGAAGGGTGGAAAAATGACATTCGGGGCATAATATGTTCAAGGTGGTGAAAGCATGAAGGGTTTGAAAAACCCATTCGCAAGTCGCTTAAAGATCATGGTAATCTTCATACCCGTGTTAACAATCTTCGTGTGGAACTTGATGAGGTCCAAAAGTCCCTTGATAAGGACCCTTCTAATTCCGTTCTTCGGGAAGAGGAGGGTATTTATCTTCAGGCATTTCGTGATGCCGTTCTGGATGAGGAACGATTTTTGAAGCAAAAGGCTAAGGTGGAGTGGCTTCGTGAAGGTGACTCTAATTCTGCTTATTTTCATAATATTGTTAAGAGTAGAAGCCATAGGAGTCGTATTGAGCTGGTTACTGATGCTAATAATGTTATGCACCAAGGCAACGAAGTGCCTAATGTTTTTGTTCAACATTATGAGAATTTTCTTGGAGTGGAAGGGCATACCAATCCGTTTGTAGATCCAGGTTTGTTTTCTTCTTCTATTGACTCGGATAGGGCTGCTTGGATGGTAAGGGAGGTGACTAATTTGGAGATTAAGGAAGCTATGTTCTCAATTGGTGACAATAAGGCCCCGGGCCCGGATGGTTTCACGGCTGCATTTTTCAAAAAGGCTTGGGATATTGTGGGGAATGATGTTTCTTTGGCTATTCGGGATTTCTTTTCAAATGGGAAGCTGCTCAAGGAACTAAATCACACTATTATTGCTCTTATTCCTAAAGTTTCCACACCGGCCAAGGTTAATGATTATAGACCTATCTCTTCTTTGCAATGTGCTTTATAAATGCATTAGTAAAATTATATCCAATCGGATTAAAGAGGGGCTTGGTGATGTTGTTAGTATTAATCAATCGGCTTTTGTTCCGGGGCGTAATATATCGGATAATATTCTTCTTACCCAATAATTAATGCGTAATTACCATCGTCCGTGAGGACCGCCGAGATGTGCATTTAAGATTGATATCCAAAAGGCGTATGATACTGTTGATTGGCGTTTTCTTGAGACTATTCTAGTTGGTTATGGGTTTCACTATAGGATGGTTTCTTGGATCATGGCTTGTGTTACAAGTGTGTCGTACTCCATCTGTATTAATGGTGATATTTATGGGTGGTTCAGGGGTAAAAGGGGGCTTCGCCAAGGTGATCCTATGTCACCTTATCTTTTTACTCTTGTTATGGAAGTACTTACTCTATTATTGCAGCGTAGGGTTGAGCAGCGGGATGATTTCCAATATCACCATCTTTGTGAAAAACAGAAGTTACTTAATCTTTGTTTTGCAGATGATCTATTTATATTTACACATGGTGATGTGGTCTCATCAAGTGTGGTTATGGATGCTTTAGATGAGTTCAAGAATTTGTCGGGCCTTGTTCCTAGTATCCCTAAGAGCACGGCGTTCTTTTGTCATGTGCCTACCCAGGTTAAGTTGTCCATTTTGAACTCTTTGTCGTTTAAGGAAGGTACGCTCCCTGTTAAGTACTTGGGTGTTCCTCTTATCTCCTCACGGCTGCTTTATCGGGATTGCAAAGTGCTTGTTGAAAGGGTTCAGTCTCGAATATCTGATTGGAAGAACAAATTTTTATCTATGGCGGGTCGTTTACAGCTCATTATATCTGTGTTATCTTCCATGCATATATATTGGGCCTCTGTATTTATTCTTCCCAAGACGTGTTATACATGATATCGAGCACTCATGCGTGGTTTCTTTTGGTGTCGGTGAGATGAAAAGGGTAAGGCTAAGGTGGCTTGGGAGGATATTTGTAAGCCTAAAGAGGAGGGTGGTTTGGGCATTCGTAGTCTCCATGAATTCAATGTCGCACTTATGGCTAAGCATGTTTATTGGATTTTGACTCATAAGGAATCTTTATGGGTTCAATGGATTCATGCTTATAAGCTTCGAGGCAGGAGTTTTTGGGATGTTCCATGTACGGGTGATATGAGTTGGGGCTGGAGAAAACTTCTCCTTATACGCTCCACTATTCGGCCTTTTTTCTGGTTCCATATCCGTGATGGCAAGAGGGCTCTTATTTGGTTTGATAATTGGTGTTCTTTGAGCCCTCTTAGGAGTTTGCTTACTGCTAGAGATATCTCTAGGTCTGGATTTTCGTTGAACAACTCAGTTGGTGATTTGCTTGCTGATGGTGATTGGAGGTGGCCTAGTGAGTGGATTAATAGGTTTCCGGACTTATTGCTGATTACTCCTCCAATTCTTACTGATGGTATTCCGGACGAGCTGGTTTGGAGAGTTCCTAATGGTGATCTTAAGCCATTTACAATCTCTCATGTTTGGGACTCTATCCGTGGTAGTGCTAACCTGGTTCCTTGGTTTCATGTTGTGTGGTTCCCTCAGTGTATCCCTAAACATGCGTTTAATCTTTGGTTGGTCGTTAATTGTAAGCTTAAAACACAAGATAGATTGAGGCAATGGGATGTCGGTCCTGACACTGACTTAAACCTGCTTCGTTGTCTATTCTGTGACAACCAACCTGATTCTCATGCTCACCTTTTCTTTGAGTGTCCTTTTTCTTTACAGGTGTGGACGAGAGTTTGTTCTCTTTGTGGTATGGATAATATCCCTCCTAGGCTGAATGATATTGTCTCGTACCTTATACCATTGTCTGAGGGACGTTCTGCCTCTGGTGTTATATCCCGTCTGATTCTTGCTGCCTCATGCTACTCTATTTGGCGTGAACGGAATTCAAGGCTGTTTAAGAAGGGAATGAAGTCATATACTCAGGTGTTTGATGATATTGTGTCTATTGTTCGTTTGAAGATCCTTTCGTTTCGATTCACGAAGAACTCTATGCGGATTCGAAGGATTATGGATAAATGGAAGCTACCTGGATCGGTGATCATTGCGGATTGTTCAACGTCTTAATGGAAGTTCTACAATGTTTATCTAGTTCGCAAAGGGAGTGCCAGGAATGGGTTGTACTCTTTTTCCCTTCTCCAAGGTTTTTCCTTTCGGGGTTTTTCTTGGAAAGGGTTTTTAAGGAGGCAAACTTCCTGGGTCGTCTTGCTCCTTTTGCGCGTGTGGTGATTGTGGGATGCTCGCTTGTTACAAGTTGTTCTTGTTTTATGCCTGGTTAGATGATTATGTATAGCTAGGTTCTTTGTGTTTATGGCATGTCATAAACACTAGTTTTCAACTTTGCTTGAGGTTAATGTGGTATACGCCACATTCCATTTGTACTTCACATTTTTGGTTATATATATTTACCGGTAAAACCCTTTAGCCAAAAAACAAACCTCTAAACTAAAAATGCACAGAAGCTATAATAAGCTATTCCTAAGCCAAGATTAAGCTAAAAGGTAATATATATAAGCTAATATTCCTATGTGAATGCTTTTTAAAATCATATTAAGCTAAACTAAGCACAAATTGTATTAAAAACTGTTGTGGTGATCAGCAGCTAAGGGACTATTTAAGGTGAATTTTAAGCTAGCACATAAGATCCAATTGTGATAAAGATTTAAAATGTACACTTTTAAGGGGTCATTTAAGCCCTTAATCTCCCACTTTTATATCCGTTACTGCTTAATTTCATTCCTTTTCACTTTTTAGGTCTTTTGGAAGCAAAATGATGGAATGATGCATTTTTGGACGAAAAGGAGTGAATATATGCAGAAAATGACAAAGTCAAGATCAAGACACTCAATCTGCTGGAATTACACCTGACGGCGTCCCAAACAAAGGGCGACGCCGTCCCTCTTTATGTAATTGAATTTGTGACGACTCAGTAGCAATTTTGCTATTTTACACCTGACGGCGTTGAGCTTTGAAAAGTAAGGGCGTCATGAAGACTTTTCTTCTCAGACGACCTAGATCCAGATTCAGACGACTCCCAATGATGACTTGGCTAAGATGAAACCCTAATGACGGTGATCTGACAGCGTCCCAACTATAAGGTGACGCCGTCGCAAATGTAAAATTATATATTGAAATCGAATTTTCAGAATTTTTAAGGAGGTAGACTTGTGGAGTAAAAACCTAAAACAATTTTGGTCCGGTTTGGATAGTATCTTAGGGTTCTCATACCCTATTTTACATGAAGATAAGTAATTTACTTCATTGATTTCAGTATGTCTTTGATGGTATGTGTGTATGCTTGCATGTTTAACATGTCCGACTAAATTTCTTGTGTGTTTGCTTAGATCTATGAAACCTAGTTATTGATTATTGATTGGTTTCTCTTATCTTAATTGTAATTGGCTTAGGATTGCACTAGGCTATCGTTGTGTTTTTAATGCTTGAGTAATCTTTGTCAACCTTAGTTTATAACCACCTAGCATAATTGTAGAATAAACATCCAAAGATAAGCTTAGAGTTAGTTTATGAATCCTAGAGATTTTGTAGGCAATAACCTTAAGGTAGTCTCAAAGAGTTTGGGATAAAAGCATACCCTACGACCTTAGAAAACACAACGCGTTAAGAATAAGGACATGACAATTCAACCACCAATAAAAGATAACTAGGGAGTAATAGTATCTAGGTAGACACATTTTTAATGATCATACAAGCACACATCAATAGACATAGACTACCCCTTGTTTAGATAATTAGATAAGAAGAGTAATCGGTAGAAGTACCACCCCCCAAATCCAAACCCCGAGATTTTACCCTTAGCTTTCTAAAAAAATATAAAATAGATAAAAAATAATCTTCCTCAACCTCAAACCTTAGCGTAGTACATCTCTCATTAGCATTCCTATTCCTCTAGAGAATGATATCAATACCCGAGGCTTACCCAATACTACACTACAACGATTAGGTTCACTGCCTAGGGTGTTGAAAAACTTGCTCGACGAAAAGGAAGTTCCTTTGACCCCGAACGCTTTATCGCCGCATCAAGTTTTTAGGCGCACTTTGGGAATAGAATAGCTAGTTAGATTTCTATCTCGTTTAGGTTTCCTTGCTTGATTCCTATCAAGTAAGCTTTTCTCTCATTTTTAGCTTCCTCATAGTCTATCCCCCTTCTTCATGACCTTGTTAGTAATCCCATCACTTTTCGTCATGGAAAGTGATAACCCATCACCAAACAAGCCATTTCCCCCCGCCAACTCCCTTAGACAGCTTAGAACCCGTAGTTCCACCAAAACCCTTCTTGAGCCCTTTGCCGAACCCGATAGAGAGCTGTATAAGTGAAGAAGAGCTCTCCATGAGTCGGGACCACAAGGCACCCCCATCGATTTTGATGAAGCCGTGATTGACGAAGAGTCCACACATTTCCCCAAGTCTCCTGAAACCATCAACAATGATAATCTGAGCCAACATAGCGAGGAAATCCCCGCTACTCCTGTCAATGAACCAAAGGCAAAAGCCCTTAGAGAGTACTCCTCTCCCACTTCATCTGGATTTACCTGCGCCATTGTCTACCCTTCCGAACAGATCAATGAGGTGTTGCATGCCACCGACATTTGGCTTATCCAGAATGCATGTCAATTTCATGGATCCCACAACGAAAACACAATTCATCATATCAATTTTTTTTTTAAAAGTTGTGATATTATCTATGCTGACGGAGCATCCAAGGAGACATCTAGACTCCGGTTTTTCCCGTTTTCTCTTCAAGGAAAGGCCAAAGAGTGGCTCGATAAGCTTCCTCCAAGGTCCATCTTCACTTGGGAACAACTCACCACCAAGTTTACCAAAAAGTTCTTTCCTCATGGGAGAACTGCAACCATCAGGAGCGAAATCCTTCACTTCCATCAAACTGATGGAGAATCTATTGTTAACTCCATCAGGAGCGAAATCCTCATTCAACAAGCCCCACGCCATGGTATAAATCTTTGGTTGCTTGTCCAAATCTTTTACAATAATGTCTCCCGCGATGATCAAAAAGGGATTGACTTCTCAACTGGTCGAAAACTCTCGAATCTCAATGCAGAAGAAGGATAGAACCGCATTGAAGAGTATGTCCAAGACTAAGACAATACTTGGAACGAGCCAGTGAATGTAATGAGTATCTCTGCTACCTCGAATAATCGCCCATTATCTCTCGACGATCGAATGAAGAGGGCACAAGAGAAGCTCGCATACCTCACAAAGTCGCAAGAACCTAAGAGGTTGTTTAACCCATACCTTATATGCGACATCTATGGAGGGTCCCATAAGAGCGATGAGTGTGACGATACACACCACGAGCAAGCTCTCCTTTCTAGCCATGATATCTATGATGACCCTTCCCTCCTTGTATTTTATCAGAATAATGAATACACTCTTTGGGGTAATCTAAAATGGAAGCATGAGGGGGAAGAGGGTTCCGAATACACCATCCATGATGCCTTTGAAGAAGAACTTGGGCAATTCGCCATGGAAAGGAAGATGCTTTTAAAGGGTCTTGAAGGATTCATACAAGAGCAACAAGCTGAATTAGAAAACCAGTTCACCGAACTCTACAAAAGAATACATGAACCTGGTCCAATCCAGCATGATCCGACTTGTGCTATTAGTACTCGATCTAGAATCACTACCAAGGATCCACCGTACCCAGTTCAAGAGCCTACTACCAATGAGCCTGAGTTGGATAAGGAGGGAGCACTTGAACCCCCTCCGACCTCTCACGACCCCCTCATAAGCACCAACACCGTCCAGCGTTCGAGTCTCACACGGGTTCCTTACCCATCGCGTTTAAAGAATCAAAAGGCTGAAGAAGATAATGAGAGGTTATTGTCTTACTTAAAAAAGACCGTCGTTAACATCCCACTTCTCGATGTATTTTATCATATCCCTAAACATAGCACATATTTCAAGAGATTGCTCTCGAATCGGAAGAAGCTTGAAGGGTTGATATCATTAGGATAAGAATGTTCGGCTATCATCCAAAAGCCTACCCAAGAAGAAAGAAGATCCGCGTAGTTTCACCATTCCTTGCTCTATAGGAGCACTCTCTATGAAAATGCCTTGGCAGATCTTAGGGCAAGCATTAACTTAAGGGAAAATGACAAAAATAGACCGCTATACGATGCATATCACTTTATGGACCACTTTTATTTTAAATTTGAAAATAGACCGAGGGCAACCGTGTCATTGGGCAACTCAACCACATTGCGACAAGTGTCCCGTATGTGTAAGGTATTGTTTTTTGGGCAACTAAAAAGCGCTGGGCAACCGTATTTTTTAAAAAGGGTTTTTTAGTCATTTTACATAATACTTGTCAAGTACATATACTTTTTACATAAATAAATTATTCTATATACTGTGTTCACTTTTCACCAACACTGCTTCATCATTTCACAAACACTGCTTCTTCATAATACTCTAGTAATTTCCCCGACCCTTTCTTTGTTTCACGCCTGTGGGTTACATCCGACCTCTTTTCAACCCGACCCGCTATCTTTTTCCTTTATATCTCACTCACACTTTTCTTTTATCCCCAGATCCGGTTTCCTATCCCCGATATCATGCCCGATCCAACGTCATGAACAGTAGAATCTACAATGCTCTCCACCTCCTGCTTCCAAATCGTGTATCTGTCGGTCTCTTGCAGGTCTGCCATCAGTTTTCTTCTCCCCTCTTATCTTTTCGACCCTCCAATCCACTAATTGCTTTCTCAAAACTTGATGTTGTTACGGAACTTAACCGTCGGCGATTTTAGTTGTATGTAGCGTCCGGTCTATTTAACTTCTTCCTACAAATTCATGCCATGTCGATTCTTCTGAATTGCTTACGCATCCGTATGTCTGTTCGCTCTTGCCGTCAATTATTTAGGATAATTATTAAACCTTACTTGCCCATGCTTATTGTTACTTATTCGTTCGTTGCTGGAATGGTTTGCAATATTTTTTCACCCTATCTTCTGTTTGGGGTTGCCTTTTGTTTAGGTTGTAGGTATGAATTTATTAGGATAGTTGTCACATGTATTACCTTCTTTGTTGCTTTATGTTTATTACTTAAGATGACTGTTGTAAGATTGCAACTTTCTTGCTTACAATATAGGACCATCTTCATTAGTTGTAGTAATTGTTGTAGCCTTAGTCGTTGGTTGTGTGTGCGATTGCTTTTCATTGCTTGCAATCTACGGGTTATCCTTATTGTTTTTCGATTCCTTCTTTCAAAAAAAATATTTTGTTTCTGTTTTTTACTCACGCTTTCCGACTCATTATCTTACAAATTCTTGGTGCCTAATCATCGTTGTTTACGATATGGTATTAGTTGCTGTATTTTATCCTTTTTTGACCGTCATATCGGTGGCTATATTATTGTATTCAAATAGGAAAGAAAAGAGAAAATATGTGCCCAAAACACCGACCTCGTCCGGTCACACCGACCTATCGGTTCGTCTTATAATACAAATGTCACCCTCACCTCAAAGGGTCAGTCTTTATTAGAGCCGGTGTTGAATACTCTTCAAATGTGTACATGCTGGACCGATCTTTGGATAATTCGATCTTATGGCTTCAACACTCACCAATCATAGCTCGGTACTTGCTTATGTTTTATGCTTGCTATGTGGAGAAAATTGAAGCGATGAATCAAGTGCTTATTGAAATAAGCACTTGATAAGCAAATGAGCCAAACAAGTAACCTACTGTTAACAGAAGCTATGACATACTAAATATGACCAAATCAAACAGAAATCAACAAGCTACAATCACAGATTAACAGAATACCACAGATTTGATGTTTATGATATTAGGCTAAAACAGTTTTTAGGTGCTAACTTGCAGACCAAAAATAAGCACCCAATTAAGCTATAAACTAAAATCCAACTATCAAGTCTTAAACTAGACCTAGGTGACTATCTATGACCAAAATACCAGATTTTAACAAGCTACAATTAGCTCTGTGCAAGCTTGTCCAAGAACTGAGAAATCCACTCAGTATTAACTGAGTTGGTGCAGGGCAACTGAGGCTCACTTTGAGCTTATGCCCAAGCTTATCCAGAAAGCTTAAGCTAAAACCAAAAATGAGGGATTAAAGACCACCTATTAAACTACTTGTAAACCAAGAATCAGGACCTAACAAGCTTAAATGAATCCTATGCATCAGCTGCAAGTTCTGCATAAAACCACTTTTTTGACATTTTGACTTTTTGAAACAGTTAAGAACTTTGACTAAAGTGAAGTTTAGACCCAATTTGATGATTGATTATGATTTGATATGATGTAATGAAGCTATTAAAACCTTTGTTTATGACTTTTAAACACAAATCAAATGACTTGCTCTTCAAAAATCCAACAGTGACCTGTTGGATTCAAAGGATATAGATTTTGACCTTTTGTTGATTACAAGCACACAAGTAAGACAGGTAAGTACTCAAAAGTACTCAGTAAACATGCATCAACAGATTTCTAAGCCAAAACAAACCTAAAACATATACTAAGCTACAAATCCAAACACCCCTTTATTAATTGATGAAGAACCAAAACTGACCTAAACTCTAAGTTAACCCATGATACTGATCCAAACCAGTTTAAATACTATAAACACAACTATTTAAAGAGCTTAAGACTAGTTATACCCACAAGGACAGATCATGCATATGAAACTAAAAAAATTGACTTACAAGTGGTCCTAAGCCACTATGGCTTGCACAAACAGTAACCAGAACACTAGCCTAATAAATCCAACCCAAATGCTTTCCTTTCATCCCATTTCCAGCTTTGAAACAACCATTTCTATTTCTGTACCCATTTTGCTCCTTCCTTTGACTTTTGTTGACCAGTTGCCAAAGTTGCATGAATTGTGCAAATAAGCTTATACAAAGCTATAACAAGCTTAGTGGAGCTTGTTTGAGCTTAAAACTGAGCTGCTGACAGATTTGACAATGAGTTTGATATTGAGAAAATGCAACAGTAAGTAAAAAAAATGGAAACTGAACTTGACTGAGATTGATACTTAATTTGTAATTGAAATACACTGGAATGCCTTTTCTGAGTACAAATAAACCTTAAAACATAATTGAAAACTACTTAAGATGCTACAAGCTTAAAAACGACATACAATTTTAAAAACTAAAAACTAACTATCCCTTCTTGCTTCTTCTTGGCTCCTTTATAAGCTCCAAAGTGCTTTCTCTCACCTTCTGAGTGGATCCCAGCATAAATCTCAGCCATTGATAGGCTAAACTTCATCTTGGCCCTTAATCTGGTTTTGGCGCCATTTTCTGTTTTGATATAAGAGACAGGGGAAAGAGGTGCATTAATTGTGGTGGGTTGGGTAGGTGAGGTGGAGGAGACAAAGGGTGAGGTAGAGTGGCTATAGGAGGTTTGAGGAGGGGGGAGGTACAGACAAGATTGTCGGGGATGACAGGTTTTAGGGGGGGCGGGTTTTTTTAGTTTAAACAATGGGTTGGGTTGTCGGGTCAAGGTTTTGGACCGGGTAAGGTTTTGGGCCAGGGTAATTTGTTTGGGCTTTGGGGTTTAAATTAGGTCCGAATGGTTTGGCTTAATAACAAATAAGGACCATAAGTGTAATATCTCAAAACCAAAGGACCAAAGATGTAAAGCTGAAATTTCCAGGGGCCAAACATGTAACTTATGAAGAGTATTCAAGGGTTGGTCTTGCCAAGTTTAATAATCCAAGGGTTGATTTGACATTTTTGAAAATTTCCAAGGACTAAATTTAACCAATTTAAAAGTTCAGGGACCAAAACTGTAGTTTTCTCAAAACTTTTAGATTTTCCACCAAAGGACTAAATATGACAATTTGTGATTTTAAAAGACCTTTGGTGACTTTTCTTTGAAATTTTGGCTCGGGGACTATTTTGACAATTTTATAAACTTGGGGACTAAAGCGCAATTTTTTCAAAATTGATATGTTTTCATCGATTTTGATATTTTGCATTTAAAACACATAAAACATCGATTTGTAATATTTTGATCATTTTGATGTGTTTAGAGTGTTTTCAGATGATTTTGCGCTTTATTTTGTACAAAAATGATGAGTATTTACATACTCATCAATCCCCATACGAGATATTGCTAGTCCCTAGCAATGATTTGAGAAAACATAATGGTTTTAATCTCTTTACCAAAAGCCATTACTTGGAGTAGCCAAATGTTTGATTCAAGTAAGAACCATGGTACAGATAACCATGTGATTTTGAGCAAACCACCGCCTTCCAACGGATTTGATTTTGTCTTTACGAAGCGGTACCCTTACGGACTAGCCAACTCTTAGATAAATTATCAACATTATCTTTGGTGGTGATTACCAATTATGGTTTTTCCATGCCTTTACCACAAGCCATAATCTTGCGGGCTAGCCAACTCTTCACTTTTTAGGATATGGTGAGTCGAATACCATACAATTTTGGGCAAATTGCAAGCCATATAAGCGGATTTGAGGCATCTTTACCAAGAGCCGTTTGCTCTGGATTAGCCAATCCTTTTGTCTTCTGAGACATGGCGGATGATAACCGAGATGAGAAAGTGTAGAACACTTGCTCCAAAAAAATTTTGGCCAAAAACGGGGATTAGGCGGTATATTTACATGATAAAATTAGTGAGAATCCCCCACACTTAGAAATGAATATTGCCCTCAATATTCAAAGTACAGCGGTTATGCGAAACAAAAACGTAAAAGGGAAATACTATGGCCATTATTTAGAAAGAAGATTTTTTTTTTTTTTTTTTTTTATGAAACATGTGGGCAACCCCCACACTAGGGTGGTAGAAAGAGGTAAGAAGGCGAAATATGGGTGAAAACCCATATGGCATGCTCTTGTTTTGATTCCCAGTCGCTAGCTTGACTCGACCCGTATTCATTTGCTCATGGGGAAAGTAACGTGAAAACCAATCTCGATCGGACTTTCGTTCACAATGTTAATGAACATATGAACATCGAAAGTTCCACACCGACGAGATATAACCGCGTATTGTTTAATAGTAGAAACTATAAAGGATGATACGGGGTCAAAGATGGTGTCCTCATTCGAAAGAGAAAAGGAAAGAGCAACCACACCATCTCGTGAAGAATGGAATAAAGGCGATACATGAGAATGCATGTCCATTCCTCGGCAGAGAGAAGCAAATCACCGGTTTGACATCTTTAAGCTTAAACTTGAAGCTTAGATGGTGATTGTCAAGAAGATGTCCGGGAGGAGGGTGGGAAATGGTTCTTCAATCAACAAACTTTCCGGAAAAGGATGTCTCCCTCGGATCAAGGTAAGTGTTATCAATTCCGTTGGAATTGACTCATCACTAAGAAATGCATCGACATCATTCCAAAGTTGTCATCTTCCTCATCGAGGAGTGAGAGAAGGAATGGAAGAGTCGGGAATAAGACTAGAAGATGATGGATCATTTTGAGCAATTCATCAATGGGAAGAATGTCTCCCATTGAATCACAAACATCATCATCCAACTCGGATGAAATGAAGAGATTAGTTTCATCCATGAGACTTAACAATCTCGATGCGACAAACCGATTCCGGAGGTAGGACAAGTGGTGTGCTCTTAGAGCTAGCAGTTTCCACCACTTCCGATGAAGTCTCCGATTCTAGATCATCATCATCATCAAGAACACTCTTGACTTCCACGTACGACTTTCAAACCATTTGTTTGAACCGGGGTAACTTTCAAAGCTTTGAGCTCGTAGACGTTTTGAAAACTCCTCTTAGCGTGAAGTTTGAGAGTGTTGCATTGAATCTTCGATTTTTATCAATTGTGGCAACACTCTGTTTGTCTGAGAGGTTTGGAGTTCGGTTGATATTTAACGTGAGCTCTTCGTTGTCAACCCGTATGGTCAACTCCTCGGCAAACACATCAATCGAGCACGACTGGTTCTAAGAAAGCTCTCCCTAAGATAAGGGAACTCTAGGATGCGCATCGAAGTCTACTACAACAAAGTCGGCATGAAAGTGAAACTTTCCCACTTTCATCACGACATCCTCGGCTATCCCAGTGGACGAGAGTTACAGATGCGATCCGCTAGCTCGAGTGTCATACAGTGGATGAAAGTTCGGGAAGAGCAGTTTCTTCCATCTTGAGAGTGGCATAAGGTTAATGCTAGCGCCAAGATCGGCCAAGGCGAACATTGAAACATCCCAATCGCACGGGATTAAGAACACGCGGGGTCTTCAAGCTTTCGGGAAGCTTATTAAGAATGGCATGAGCATTGTTCATTGAGATGAGTTTTAGCCATCTCGATAGCTTATCTTTGTTGGTGAGTAAGCCTTTAGCGTGGATGCAAATTTAGGCATTAGAGCGAGAGCATCAACGAAGCTTAAATCAAAGTGAAGCTCATTGAAGATTTGGAAAAATTTTCCATATGCTCTTTGTTTTGTCTTTGAGCTTCTCATCATTCATTCTTGATGGGTAAGAGGTGACTAGACTTTGAGCCGGGATGGAAGTGTTTTCCGCTCAAGATTTTCTTGAACTTGGGTTCGGACTTGAAGGTTGGACTACAGAAGGTGGGACGTGTCTTGATGCCATTGGGCTTGAATAATGCACCTTGTCCGTTGTCTCCTTGGTAACTTGACTAAATGCCACGGGAGGAGGGGCATTGGAGTCGAAGGTCCATTGTGCGTCTTACCACTACGAGTGGTGGCGACTTTCAACTCGGCATTAGGATTGGGAATAGTATTGCTTGGGAGTCCCAGGAAGATGGTGAAGCTTTGTTCATATTCATGTTCATGAAGCGCTCATCATATTCTTCAACTCATTTGTCTGCCGAGGCGGTGTTGTATCAATTTCCTTTTTAGCTCACCTCTCATGTTATTGATCCGAGTTTGCATTGAGCATGTTTGCCTCGGTCATTTTCATGAAGTCATTTGGCATGGGAGCTTGAGGAGGTGGTTGATAGCTTTGATGATTAGGAGCTTGATATGGTTGAGGTTGGTTGAAATTGTTCGGTTTTGATTGAAATTTTGAGAGTTATTGAAATTTTGTCCTTGATTGGAACAAAGCGATTTTGATTGCCATGGTTTTGATTGCCATGGTTTTGCAGAGGAAAACCGGTGGTGTCATACCGCTAGGTGCACAGTAATGAGGATCGACCGTGGTCGGTATTGATTGTGGTTTACGAAGCTACGGGAAAGTAGCTCACTTAAAGAATGTCTAAAGGTAGGACCAAACTTCAAATGAAAATGGTGAATAATGTAACCAACATAAGATGGTTTTCATCGAAATTTTGACGAAATTGAGTAAAAATGTCTAATCTTAGAGCTATTGTTTTTGTGGGTGTTTGGGTTCGATTCAAGGGTTTCAAGTTAGAAACATTATAGCAAAAATCGGTGACATTATTTAAAAACAAAGGGTAAATTACCCAACTTCTCAAAATAATCGATCCAAGTAGAGGAACAAATATGACATACTCGAAGATCATTGACTTGTGGGTGAAGAAGCGACAAATGGAAGAGCCGACGTCGAGAGGAAGAAGATTGCGGCGTTGATGCGAGATATGTCGGAAATCAATGAAGATCAGAGTATAGGGTCGTGATGGGACGTTGGTAGAAGGTTTTGATGTGATTATTATGGAAATATCAAACAAATACAAAGGCTGGGTCACTAAAATTAAAATGATGTTTTTGTTTTATGTTTCTGGCGAAATTAAAATCTCGTGATTGTTCCTAATGATAAAAGAAAATTTATAGAAAAAGAAAATTATTTTTAAGACTAATTATCTAATTAAAAACTATTTTAACTAATAATTAATTACCTAAAATACAAGAAAATAGGAAATTGATAAGGAAAGAAGTCTAAAAGCGGTTTTAGGTGCTAACTTACGGACCAAAATAAGCACCCAATTAAGCTATAAACTAAAATCCAACTATCAAGTCTTAAACTAGACCTAGGTGACTATCTATGACCAAAATACCAGATTTTAACAAGCTACAATTAGCTCGTGCAAGCTTGTCCAAGAAGAGAAATCAACAAATTATTAAGCGAGTTGGTCTTGAGAACAATGAGGCTCACTTTGAGCTTATGCCCAAGCTTATCGAGCTTAAGCTAAAACCAAAAATGAGGATTAAAGACCACCTATTAAACTACTTGTAAACCAAGAATCGGGACCTAACAAGCTTAAGAACTAGTGATATTAACGAGGATGAAGATGAGGGTATAAATGTCTAACAAATGAAAAATATTGATATATGAGAGTCCGGTTTGGGAGGACTTCACTTTAGCCACTTCCCATCTAGATGTTCATTTAGCAAAGTTTAAAAAAGAAACATCATTTATTTTCTTGTGGATCCAGTCCGTTCCCCATATGGGCCATTAAGTTAAAAGTAAACAAGGCCTAATTGTCCAAAATGTTATGCATATACTCTAGTAGCATACCTTTTTGTTTCTGCATATAATATTGTACATACTACCGTATATTTCCTGACTTTCCAAATTACGGTTTGTTACAAACATTTTGGGAAACCTTTTTCGAGCAGGCGTGTATAACCCCTTAAAAGTGCCTACATTTCATGAAACAATTTTCTATGTATCACATATTCATAGTAAACCTAAAAGGATTTTTGGTTAGTGGACATGCGTCATAATTGAAGGAAACTTTATGATAGACTATGCTTCACTAAAATATTCCATCCCGTTGTCCCGAATATTTTTGAAAGCGTTGTTTTAATCGATCATCGTGATTTCGGTCATAACATTAGAATGGAAGAAAGCGACGATTGCGCAGCCTAACGCCAACCTCACGAAACAAGATTACGAAGCTAGGTGTATGTAGTGGGTTTCAAAAGTATTACCAAACAAGTTCAGGTCGCCCTCTGCGCATATTGATAGACCGACAGTCGCCTCTGTGCATAAAGATCCCGAGCTAGAAAAGAATGTAAACGATTCCCACTTAAAACACCCGCACAAACTCCTCACACTTACAAGGTCGGTTTTCCACTTGACAAAATAATTTTCCAACCACATAAAGCACACATACATTATCATTTATCTTTAGATACATTGTTACTAACTATGTGTCGTAACAATTACAAGGGACCCGATTCACTAACGACGCCAGGATCACCAAAGATCAAGACAACAAAACATGGTACTATGTATCATGTACCCAATGCAATTGAAAGTGACGAAGAAAACGGCATTTACAATTGCATAGACCATGGCGACCAACCAAAACCATATTACGGTAACCATCTATCAAATGCACCCTACAACCAGCTCAGTTTACAACGTTTGCTCGCCATAATCGCTTAATCACACACTTGCAGGTATAACTTTAAAGGGGACATCACAGATCCATCCGCAATAGCGCCAATTACTTTTTTCACACCGGCGGCAAACGACATCACAGGATATACATGTGAACAACTGGTTGAAAAACACACCCCCGCAGACCCCAGGCAAATACCACCAGAAATCTTAGCGATCGAAGGACAACAACATATATTCCAGTTTCACTACAATACAACAGCCAACAAAGCAGAATTTATATTGGACACGGTTTTCAGTAATCAAAAAAGGCTTGCAGGAGAAAGCGCATGCACTGAACAACATCCAGGTAACAATACTTAACCAGTGGTTTTCACAACTGATACCTACAAATACATTCTAACAAATCATAAATTCCAGGAACAACACCGTCAAAACCCGAACAGAGCAACCCACAAATGGAGAATCAAAAACTGGTTGAACAAAACAAAGGCAAAGCGATTGACATGCCACCGTTTTCAGAAACCATTCAAGAAGCTGCTCAACTTGACACAGATTTTGACGGTAATAATGTTTTCTGACCCATAACAACCACCTTTAGTTTGAACAATTCACAACTACAACCGTGTTCTTAATTGAAAACCCAATACCTACATAAACTTTCTAACGAATCATAAAACGCAGGAACTCCACCACCAACACCTCCAGAGACACAAGAGGAAAGCACCGCATTAAAACCAGACAGGCCCGTCAAAAGTGATACCATCAAAAGGCAACTATTTCCAGAACAACCGGACGACAACAAAAAAAAAGGGGTACGTAAATAGACCTTATTTTACATAAACATAAGTTTTTATTAAGTGAAATATCATACAAGCCCACAGAATAGGCACCACACATCCCACTAGACCACCAATTACAAACACACATACAAAAACATCAACAGTAAACACAAAAAAAAACTTGGCAACACAATAAACACTTATGTTAAGCAACGGCAAACCACAAGACAATTATTAAAAACAACACCAACAAACTTCAAGATAAAGCCTTCCAACACCAACATGACAATGGTAGCATGCCATTTAACCTCTCGTAGCTCCACCTCCCTAGCAGAAACCCGCAGCTCCATTAGCTTGATATTATCCTTTCGCCAAAGTTTCTTTAAAAAACTCAGCCGTTTTCTGAGGGGCATGCTGTCCAGCAACTGTTTCCAACTCACCAATAAAAAAACCCATCTCACGTATCGCAAGATCAACCTTCACGCAAACCACAACAAGTTCTCTAGCCAACTGAATATACTCAACTTCCTTATTGCGACAATACAAAACCATCATCTCATCTCATTCAGCCGAATTACAGTCCCTTTGCAACTGTTGACACCTAACTATCCTTGCCATAAATTTCTTTATTGTTTTCATTAAAAAAAAAAAAAAAAAAAAAAAAAAAAAAAAACTCTCTCACAAACAGGCTGTAAAAATACATGACATATGCTCTCACAAATAGTATGCTAAAATGTGGGCTCGGAGGATCAGGTGGGTTTAATAATGAGTCAACACGGGTTCAGACTGAAACGGGTCATGTCTTGGTTCAAATCAAACTATGAAGTACATGCCGCTTATATTACTGCCATTTTAATGTCTTTTAGGAACTGATGTTAAAGGAGTGTTTGGATTAGCTTAATTTATGCTGCCCTTGATCAAGTGGTGCACTAGGAGATTTGTGGATGTGTTCTTGAAGGACTTGCCACAAAAGACTAAAAGACGTGTTTCAATAGCGATAAATTATTGTATTTTGAAAAAATTTGAGTGGGTTAAAACATTAAATGGGTATTTGATAAATTTTTTGTCCAATTCAGTTTGTAATGAGGTTGCATAATATCTTGACGATGTCATGAGTTTTAACGGGTCTGGTTTTACGTGAGATTTCCCGTATTTTGGCGGCGTGACCTACTGGGGTTGGAACCATGGCGGGTGCATCCGCTTTTTTAAAATTGCTACCGTATCTGAGCATTTACTTCTAAACTTCCTGTTAGTTATGATGAATAGTCATTTCATGTGATGTCTAATTGTTGAATTTGAATGACGTGGATGACAGATCAGAAGTCATTACAGATGAATGAAAATAATAGAGTTGTATTATGAGCAGCTGCATCCTTTGAATACATCCTAAGAACAACGGTATGTTACTATCTCAGTTTACAAAATAAACTCAAATACAAACCTTTGTTACTAAAGGACACATTTAACACTTAACCTTTTAAAAACAAACGAGGCTCCATTCACATTTATTCTAATAAGAGCATGGAGACTGTAAATTCGTATTTCGGATTAGTGTTGTGCTGGAACACATGTGTTTGAAACTGACTTTTATTGGTTCAGGGTTGAGTTTCGTGGAGTTTAGGATGACTAAGATAATGCAGCAAAGGGAGATGAGTAATGAGAAGATTGACGTGATTTGGAATTTAGCGGTTGTTGAGGCGTATGGGAGAAACGCAACGCGTATGGGGAGAAAGACAAGTTGACTTTAATAGTCTTCTTCTAAATGATTCTAGATGTAATGGTGGATATTAATGACTTTTAAACTCTAGGCTCAAAAAGAATTTGAAGATGTTGGTTGGGGTTGCGGCTGGCGCAACATCCAAATGCTTACTTCCCATTTTCTTTTCCAAAGGCCTCAAGAAGCCAACCACTCCTCTTTGGCGGATCTGGCTTCGTCCCCGACATCCCTCACTCCAAACGTGGCTTGAAATTGCATGGAACAAAGTTTGATACACTGCTCAAATCACTTTAATCGCAAGATATCCGGGAAACGCGCTTGGATTGGTACCACCGAGTCAGTTGCACTTTTCCGTTCTTGTCACCAAATCGGTGACAGCAACTGGTTATTGTCACGCAGAAGCGTAAGTTGATCTTTGGTGTCAATTTGATTCCTATATAACTTGTACTTCTCTTTTCCAAATGGCTCATTGATCTTATAGAAACTCATTGAACACAGGACCTTGTATTTCCATCATGATGGACATTCAAGAACTATAGTTGGAATTCAGTTGAGCGTTTACCAAATGGGACGAATCAACTTCTCATTACCTATCTCCAAGCATCGAAAGTCTCCAAAGAATTCCATGTGCGTAACATCGATATTATTAAATCTCGTAAATAATATTCATAACCACCTCTTGTTAAGTGGTTACATAGCTTGTAATAACACATTACAGATAAAAGTTGGTGATCATTTGTGTATTCTATTTAGAAAAGTAATATGCTCGCTGTTAAATAAAAGAAATGTAATATTTTATGAAAAGTGTGTTTGGACCTGTAGGCTTATTGTAAGCTACATTTCCATCACATAACCTTCAAGTTGAGTTCAAAGAACAATCAAGCATATGGCAAACAACTTCAATTCATTACTATAGACTACCAAATAAGCAAGTAAACCACTGCCTCCATCCCATCTCAAGTTGGAGCTCTCATCAGTACCGAAAGTTATTCCTCCACGAGCACAGGTGTCGTGATAAAAGAATGAACTTGTCCAAAAATAAGGAGTTGCCCAAAAATAGTTGCCCAATAAGAAGTTGCCAAAACAGAAATAGTTGCCCAAACAGAAGTTGCCCAAAAAGAATAAGTTGCCCAAGAGAAAAAAATCGACAAATCAGAAGCGTTCTTGACTAATATTAACAAATTTTGACAAATGATATATATTGTAATAGCTGTCATGTTGTTCTTAACAATATGCAAAGTAGCAAATATACATTAATTTGGTAAATTCAGTTATGCGCTACTCTTTACCGGGTTATATTATCATATGCTGAAATTCCCAACGTCTTCATGTCTCTTAATGGTCTTCACTTTGTTTCTTTAAAGCGCAAATCAAACACCTCTTGATGCAGCCACAGACTTAGCACGAAACACCCATAGGTCACATTCTTGCCCAGGTTTTGAGAACATAACCTACTTGGACAGTCGACCACTCATCTGAATCAACATCAACATTCAAACAGTTTGCCACACCATCAGCTACACCATTAATCATATGGTACGATTCCACGATAAGTAACTGATGCACTTATTATATCTTGGGTAATATGTGATCTTGAACCATTAAGACTTGCATATCAATTTTCTCTTAAAGTCAAGATTAATATTGTACCAATGTTGGTTTCTATTATGTTTACTTGAAGAGCATAGTGCAAATACACGGCGTGGACTAATTTCATGGATGGAAGTCGTTGTCGACAAGCACCAACAAAGACTGATGAGACCAGGACAACCTCAAATCCTTGACAATTTAGTAAATGAATATGCAATTAGGACACAAGTTGATAATTATAAGAATTTCAAGACATGCCATATATAGTTTTATAAAAAAATTGATTTAACACAAAAGAGTTATCCAAACATGATACTTTAGCAATCTGGTATTAAGGAAACCGGGTTTTTGTACACGTATCGTCTATATAAAAAATGCGGATATCTGCTTTTAATTATTTAATTATAGGGGAATGGTGACCCTTTAGAAGGCACCATGGTATCAACATAGGCTAGCGGTGGTAACCGATAAGCCTAGCAAAGCGGTAACCGATAACTTAGCGGTGGAAGCGAGTAGCCTAGCGGTTGTTACCGATCACAAGCGATGTGTAAACAAAAACGTAGCGATACTAAGTTTCTTCAACCAACAATAGTATGTTATTATCATATGCTTGAATGCATGTCCATCTAAAACCTCTAGCATGACTTCTTAATATCACAACAAGAATAAAACAACCTTAGTTGTACCAATCATGTGCAAATCAACGGATTGCGTGCTTTTATTGAAAATACAAAGTTATGGAAGTCTAACTTCCTCTGATTCTTGTGAATTCAAATGCGCACTCAACTGTTAAATCAAGTTTTGGTGGCATAAGTGGCGGCTAAGGAAACCTAATAGAAACTTTGAGTACACTAGAGGAGCTGATCTCCTTACCATTCCCCTAGGAGAATCACCATAGTAACTCATGATACGATCTGAAAGACTCACATGGTTTGTTCCTATTCGCATTTCTCTTCCATATTTCTTGCATTTTTCAACCAATGGAGTAAAAACCTAGTCAACAGAATGCACATTTAAAGAAAAGTTATTAAGGTTTTTAATTTAATACGAGAACATAGAAACATTGAGATCAAGATATTATAGCAAGGTGATAAGAAGCTTCACCAGTCAATATGCTCAAGTTCTGTTGATAATCATCATCTCAGATACTCCAACCGCTCAAATTGAGCTCGTCGATCAACCGCAAGATTACACGACGATTAATTTCATCATATGCTAACTAGAGGCAGTTTCCAAATCGTTTTCTATTTTCTTTCTGATTTAAGACTTTAATGAGTATTATAACTGAATGTAATTTAAAGTAAGTTTGCTGCTCATAACTTAATTGTCAAAGCTACTAACTGGTACTCAAGATTCTAGAGCATAATCAATACGAATACTGAACTGAAAGGATGCTTGTATTCTAGGGTTGAGCACCGAAGGTTCAAAACCGAACCGGACCGACAAAACCGACCGAACCGACAAAAACTGAACCAGACCAACAGCCCGTCGGTTCGGTTTCGGTTTCAGGTTTTACATGCTTTCGGTTTCAGGTCGGTTCGGTCCGGTACGTCCCAAAACCGACAAAAACATGCCAAAATACACCTAGACCGACAAAACCGAACCAAACTGACAACATTCGGTTCGATTTCGGTTCACGTTTTTTACAGTTTTCGGTCCTCGGTTTTCTCGGTTTGGTTCGGTTCGGGTCGGTTTGTGACCGACGCTCAGCCCTATTGTATTCTACGTATTTATGGAATGCACATATGGAATGCACATCTGAAAAATTCCTGAACAAAGGAACAATAACTTTTACTAAAATGAGCACATATGGAATCCCCATGCTTGTAGATCATGAGATCAACCTGTGCCTACCACAGATGGTACATGGTTTTGAGGTACCACCAGTTGCTAGGATAATATGAATATACATAAAATATAAATATAAGCGAAATGTGACATGAGAAAGTGTTGTTGACAACTCCAATTTTATGCTCTTGCATTGCAGAACTCGTGTAATGTTCATAACAATGGACTCTTGCCAAAACTATATATTATTGATTAACATTACTAACTTTTATGTACTATAAATAAGTTACTGTATGAAAAAATCCAGGCAACGCGTTGCTACGATAATAAATTACCTTGCACATATCTGGATTAGGTTCATTCCTCCAAGCACCATGCATGAGCCTGTCATCATTAAAATTGAAACCCTTTTCACGCTACTGTATGAGATGGTTTCGCACTGTAAAATTTGTAATAGCATAATCTATATTTGGCGAGCAAGTAACATATTTTCGCTTATAATAGATGAGCGTACCTCCCCGACATTAACACCACTCCTTTTTGCTGCTCCCAATTCTATTTCAAGAACACCGGTTCCATACATCTCTCCACCAATTGAACATTTGAAAAACTTCATCAAATTTCTTGTCGAGTTCCAGCTTTATCGAAAAATATACTCCACATCACAAAAGAGTAGAAAGAACTGTTTGATTACTAGGTCCCATGACACATTATGTAACACTTAAAAAGAAAATATAGGAACTCATTACTGTCCAAGTTCCTCGTTTAGATTTGAAGTGCGTGGTAATGCGGTGTATTGGTCTCACTATGGTACATGCGCAAGTCATTGTTTATGAACTTAGTTGATTGGATGAATTTGATCATCCGAAAATCGAAACAATAAAACTAATTAAAAAAGTCATCTAAATCGAGCAATGCTGCAAACTTAGCTTACATAGTTTATGAAGATACCTCGATAGAAACATATAGAGAAATTGGAATAATCGGTGAATACAGAGTGATAAGGGTAAAGATGCTTAGAGTAAAGACACGCAAGAAAAATACCATAATCAATAGTTGTAAAGATGTAAATAGAAACAACAATACACATCAACAAGCAAAACAATACCACAAATCTATTCCTTGGATTGAACTGCTGAGAGTCCCCATCAATCCAAAGCTCCAAGTAGTAATACTTGTTACTTACAAATACCGCCTTTGCAAAGATTTATTTACAAGATCATTACTGACATGATGAAAGTCGCAAGTAATAACAATAGTACATGAAGAACATGTTACATAACCACTTACCTGCCTATGGCCCCAATCAAACACAAGGAAAGAAGAACACTAGATCCATATTGCTTGGTACTTTCTTGACTATCTAGGTTATTATTTTCCGCGTTCGTGTGTGATAATAGCAGGAGCAATGGATCGTTTGTTGGTTGGGGCAGTTTAGTATTCTTTATGCTTGTTGCTCCATGGTTGTTTACATTTCTAATTGGTATGGTAAGTTATGGGACAGGTATCGGGGTTACACGAGACCTTTTGCTGTATCTTGTACCCATATTTGGATATGTTGCGAGTCGTAGAAGCTTTATTATTTGGTTTGGAAGCTATTCAGTTTTGTCGGATCGGAGTATATTAGCATATGGAGCGTTTTCCTACCATTTTTGTATGAGGCTGCTTCGTGGAAGTTTATTTTTCCATGTCAGACTTTGTTGGGTCTAATGATGCTGTTGTATACATACGGGTATCTCAATGGCTAAAGGCTATAATGGATGGTATGGAAGATAAGTTGGAGGGCTATGATGACTATGAAGGCTCAGTTTTTTTTTGAGTTGGACATACATTGGTTTTATAATATAGTCGTTGTAGTTTATTTATTTATCTTGTTAAGTTATAAGAATGGCTTGTCATTCTTATATTGCGGTTCTATGTAAGTTGCACATGTTGTGCATTTGTGTCGCCCTGATCGGGCTGAGATGGGGGATTCACTCTCATCCTTTGTACTTCAACGTTTTTTGGTGTAATGCATTTTACCAGGGTGAAAAATCCCTTTTACCCAAAAAAAACACCAAAAAGTGTGGCTATCACTTTATCAAGTTTTCGTTCCAGTGTGCTCCTTTTGGAAGGAACATTCATGGAATTCATCATTACCTGTCGTTTATTACGCATACGAATAAATTAAACTATAACTATAGATGCATTTTGAAGAACATGATGACCACCACACGCAGCAGAGAATACGAGAGAACAACTTAAATAGATGTATGAGGTGCATGAGAGATATTAAAAGATTCCTACATGCTAACTATCAATGGATCTGAACCGAGCCATGAGCGTGGGCACTTGGATTAAGGGGCCACACCGAGCCCCGATTGTATTAAGGCATGAAATGGATGTAATAAACGATTTTTATTTATTATTTTTGGGTAAAGGGTTACCCCGGTAAAATAGTAATAAGCAATTTCAACCGTGCAAAAACTAAAATACCTTAGTCTCATGTCCGATGAATACTACATTTCAACAATGTACTCTAGATTACGCAGATCGCATCCACGAAATGCATTTATGGCAATATCAGATTAGCTAAAGCCCTGATAGAGATTAGTACATAATACACATACAAAACCTGTAGCCAAGTAATAAAAAAAAAAAGAGAGAGAGAGAGAGAACAAGAAAATGGCAACACTTATTGCTCAAAAGAAATTTAGGTCCTTCACTCACGAGGGTGAATGAACAAGAAACCAGTGTGATTCATATGAATCCTTTAAATATACATAACAATCATATGAAACAAGAAACCAGTCACTATTTTACTTTTTATCAGCTTATGATGATAGTTATCTAATGTTTATAGCTAAAAAATCGGTGGAAGTTGTTATACTTTAGTGCCAGATGAATTTTGGAAATCAGTAAAGATAACTAAGATAAAATGAAAATATATAAGTTGATACGTAAACGCGGAGCAGGTTACTAAGATATTGTAAGTTTGTAACTAGAGCCAAATTAGGGAGAGGGAAACTTGAAACAACTCTTATCTATTGTAAAGTAAGGAAACCGTCAACTCTTACCCGCAACAAAATTTGATTTGGACCAATTGGTACAGTTTGCTTTTGAAGAATCAAATTTCCGGTGAAGGGATAAACATGATGCAACACTTCCGTTGGCCATATAGGGATAAACAAGTAATCTCTCAGTCGGTGTCATACAGAATCCTCTCGATCGAAGGAGATTACGATGAATGTACATGCTAATCATCTCGACTTGCTTTGAAATTGAAGCTCACCACACGAGTTCTTTCTTCCTTCAATCGTTTCTGACTACTAATGAGCCGTCAATCCTTTGTAAACTTTACCGAACCCACCTCTACCCAATATGTTTTATTCTTTGAAGCTATCTGTTGCCACTTGTAATTCTCGTAAAGAAAATCTTTTAAGTTGTCCCAAATGAACTTGGGGTCTTCTTGATGCAAATCAAGGTTTAAAGTAAAACTTAATCATAACGACATGAAAGTGTAACATAAGCTTAGGGGGTGTTTGGATGTGCACTCTTTTGTATGCCGTTTGGATGAGGATTTTGAAAGAGATGTTATGATATGCAATAAAGAGAATAACCGATACTATCAAAACGGGTTGTGGAGGGTAGATAGGTAATTATCTTTGGTAAGGTTGCTTTTCGAGGGAAAAAAAAGGTAATTTATCAGATTTTTTGACCCAAAATTTCATAAGCAATGTCCTACTATATAAGGTAGCGAGTTCCAAAACGCAAATAAATGCATATGCAGAAAGAATTTCTAACCTGGCACATCAAAGAAAAATTCTTGAGGCTTTCGACGTCCCCACCATGCAAATGCAATGGCCGGGGCTGCAAATATTAACGCAGCAGCAACAACAACTCCACCAGCTATAGCACCAGTGGCACTTTTTACTTCTGAAACATAAAGCAACTGTGTCAAGTACCATACTAGAATACAAAACGTCATCTAAGAGACACAAATAATGCTACAAAAAAATATGAGGTAGTTACCGGGTGGGTATCGGGGGTGGTTGCACGAATGGTGGAGGCGGTGAAAACGGAGGTGATCCGGGACAAGGGTGTCCGGTAACCGGGCCACAAAGACCCACGTTATTAGCAAAACTGAGAATAGGGAATTCCGTAAGTAGGAGTTTAACTTTCTTTCTAAGAGGTGGAACCGAGATTAATAAAGCTTAAAAGTTATTCAAACCCGATTGGTGTGAGCAGGTGAGAAGGAGCCGCTATCTGGAATTGGTCCCGATAGTTGATTGTTTGATAAATCCCTAAAAGTTTAGTATGAAAACGTAAATTAGATAATTTCACATTTCTAAATAGTTTTGTTTTGTAGGATTGGACAGGCAGGTAGGAAAATACTCACAGCACTTGCAAAGACGTGATATTAGTCAACGACAGTGGAATAGTACCATCCAAGCTGTTATTGTTAAGATGACTATCCTTTCATAGAAGAGCCAAATATTAAAAAACTGATATCGACTCATGATTGATGGGTATTTTAGACATTTACCATATAGTTAAACAGTTCAAGTATTTTTTACACGATAAGCAAATATTTAAAAACTCTAAAGGTGAGTAAGTATTCTTATAGGAACCTCAACTTTGAGAGCTTGCCCAATGTGTTTGGAATCGGGCCAGAAAAACCGTTGAGATACAAATCTAAACTTACTAAATTTGTCAGATTTCCGAGGTCACTAGGGATCGGGCCACTTAAGTTATTGCTGTAAAGTTCTCTGCAGAAAACAAAATCAACTACACCTAAAGTTCATAAACGAATATAATAACATTAGCATCGGCGATTGTTTTTAAAAGTGGCTTACAGTCTTGCAAATTCTTCAACAGCCAAGTTATGGGACTAAGGTACCGAAAAGAGTCGCATTTCCTAGATCATCGACAAAATGTATGTTAAAATTTGCAAGTTATGTTGTGTACAGTGATTGGATATGGATATTGGATGGTAATTTGAAAGAAACTCACACTCGTATAACACTATTATCGTTATTACAGGTAACATGAAACCACGTGCAAGGATTAACAAGAGTCGGATCCCAACTTTGAAGGACGCTATTAGGATCCAGTAAGTTTGTCGTCAAACTATGCAAAGCATCACCTGTAGATGTAAATTTTAGAATCGATAAATCACTTCATAAACACACATTCAAATACCCTATAAATACGACACCAGTAAAACAAGATCAAACACGCTAAATTCTTGTGCATAATGCATTATGTATTGAGACAACAAATGGACGTACTTGAAGCTGAGCGTAAACTAACATAAAAGGACAAACACATGATTATAGTGAACGGGTATTTTGGTAATCATGGTCTCAAAAGATCCAAACTTTTTTTGTGGCTTATGGGCTTATTTAAAATTGGAAAAGCTCATAAGCTCACTTATTTCGGCTTATGAGCTAATCAAGTTGAGATTGATAAGCTCATACGCCCGAAAGAAAGTGAAAAAAGTGAGCTTATGAGCTGCTCCAAAATCAAATAAGCCCATAAGCCATGAAATAAGCTAATCCAAAGCTCGCAAATGCACTTAGTGTCAATAATAAGCATTATGTTGCCATCATCAAAAGGCTTACAAACTTACTACAACTCTAACCATTTGGACCAATTGGTACAGTTTGCTTTTGAAGAATCAAATTTCCGGTGAAGGTATATCAGCATCATTAGAAATATCAGCATCATTATAAGTAATAACAAATTGAAATTAACTATATGTGGTTGTGCGTCAGAGTAAAATGAGAGCTTGCAAACAGCCAACGGTATGTTAAAAAGAGACGCATATGTCAGATGTGACTGTGATACCATGGGGTCCATATAATATCAATATTAAGAAGGGAAAATCCTGAATACATAGAGTATAGTCAAAGGGTCTCTGGTCTGACTAAACAGATAAACATACAAAATAACATTACACTAATGGACATTTGCAAGATAAAAATTCAAGCATACATCACCTTCCAGAGAATACAAGAGCAGCTAGGATCTTTAGCTGCGTTGTATAATTGTATTAGCAACCAAGTAAATTTTCTATCGGGAAGGACTATCGCTTCCATTGGATTATCTTCTTGTCGTCCTCCTTTGGATGCGACATGGTGAATCTGACGCTCCACTATTCCCTCAATGAGACCTACAAAACAAAACAAAACAAAAATAAGCATTTCATCAAACACCTTATCTACATTAACTCAAAACCCAAAAAAAACACCCCATCCACCAACAATTAAAACACATCAAGAAAAGTTAATTATACCATAGATAGTATAACAACCTCAAACATTTTATAAGGGTGATTGTAATTAAGATGTGCTTACTGATTTTTATCTTTTTTATTTTTATAAGTACACATCACATGTACTTATGAATGTTGTTTTTTAGAGATCTGATTGTTTTTGTTAAAGTTTGGGATTAATGAGAGATCTGAATGTTTTTGGAATTGAAGAATGAATGTTGGTGTGACTGAATTTGGGGTTTTCTAATTTTCAATTTCAAAATCGGGGTTTTGGATTTGGCAGTGTTGTTGTGTACTTAGATGAACATGAAGATGGATCTTAATTGCTGTTGATGCTGTATATCCACAAGAAGAAAGACTTGGATTGGATTTTGTGTGGGTGCGTGATTTGTTTTAATTAAAAATGTAAAATGACTAAAATATCCTTGTGTATAAATACAAGTTGCCAAAAAATATAAAGTTGCCCAAAAAACAATACATGACATATACTCTCAATATATGTACTTTTGTCATAAGTTGTCGGACACGTGGCACCCCATGGTTGGCTCCAAAAAAATCGATGGGCAACTGGTCTATATTCGTATGGCAAGATGGCGTGGTCTAGAAAGTGATAAGCCTCGGGCGCGGTCTATTTGACTAATTTTCCCTTAACTTAATGCCTCATTCCTTATTTCTCAAACTCGGATATTCAGGGCTGAAACCAACCGAAATGAGTATTAAGCTAGCTAACGATCAATCAAATATCCCATTGGAGTTGTGAAAATGTTATAGTGAGGGTAGGGGAGTTCAAGTTTTCGGTTGATTTCGTGATTTTAGAAATGGAGGAAGATAACTCAATTCCAATAACCCTTGGGAGACCATTCTTGGCTACAGCTCGCGCCATCATTGATGTTCATGATGGTAAGCTCACTTTACGAGTGGGGTTCGAGAGCTTAACCTTTGACATCAAGGATTCTATGAGTCGTCCATCCTCTTACGATCATCCCATTTATTTTGTTGAAGAAGTTGATGAGTTTGTTGATGACATAGATAGCTGTATTGATGATTATCTGATAAACGAATTCATGAATGATGACAACAGCATGATATATGATGATGAAGAGACTGAGATGGTTTGAGCTGTTTCCTTTTACCCACGTAGGGCAAAAATTGAACCTCTTGACCTCCAAAAGCCGGAAAATAAGCTAAAACCATCAATCAAGGAACCTCCTACCCTAGAATTAAAAGATCTCCCAAGCCATTTAGAATATACCTTTCTTCAGGGGACGAATCAACTCCCTGTTATCATAAGCTCATCCCTAACCATTGAAAAAAAAAAAAACCTCTTAGAAGTTCTAAAAGAGTACAAGGGGTGATCACATGGAGTGTTGCTGATATTAAGGGAATTGACTCTACTTTTTGCACTTATAAAATTCTTGTGGAGGAGGATTACAAACCCACCGTTCAACCTCAAAGAAGAGTTAACCCCAATATCAAAGAGGTGGTGAAGAAGGAGGTCGTCAAACTTCTCGATGCAAGCTTAATTTATCCAATTTTAGACAGCCCCTGGGTCAGCCCAGTCCAAGTAGTCCCAAAGAAAGGAGGAATGACTGTTGTGAAGAATGAGAAAGGTGATTTAGTGCCTCAAAGAACGGTCACTAGCTGGCGTGTTTGTATCGACTATAGAAAATTGAATGATGCCACACGAAAAGATCATTTCCCTTTACCATTCATCGATCAAATGCTCGAAAGGTTAGTGGGGCATGAGTACTACTGTTTTCTTGACGGTTTCTCAGGATACTTCCAAATCCCCATTGCTCCTGAAGATCAACAAAAAACTACTTTCACATGCCCCTACGGGACTTTAGCATACAAGTGAATGCCCTTCGGATTATGCAACGCCCCCGCTACCTTTCAACGATGTATGATGGCCATATTCCATGAATTGATTGAAGATAGCATGGAAGTCTTCATTGATTAATTTTCGGTATTTGAAAATTCCTTCGACCTTTGCTTATCCAACCTTAGAAAGATGCTAAAGCGGTGTGAAGAAACCAACTTAGTCCTAAATTGGGAAAAATGTCATTTCATGGTAAAAGAAGGAATTGTCTTGGGACATAAAGTCTCCGGAAATGGGATCGAAGTCGATAGGGCCAAAATCGAAGCGATATCTAAACTTCCATATCCTACTACCGTTAAGGCCATTCGAAGCTTTCTTGGTCACGCGGGCTTTTATAGGAGGTTTATTAAGGACTTCTCAAAAATTGCCCGACCAATGACACAACTTCTTGTCAAGGACGCTCCTTTCGACTTTTCGGAAGAATTCAAGGAAGCATTCAATCGCCTAAAGAAGGATCTTACCCAAGCTCCTATAATGGTTACTCATGATTGGTCCCAACCATTCAAATCATGTGCGATGCTAGTGATTATGCTGTAGGCTCCGTTTTGGGCCAAAGAAAAGAGAAGCATTTTCAAACAATTTACTATGCTAGCAAAACCATGAATGTGGCACAAGAGAATTACACAACCACCAAAAAGAGCTTTTGGCTGTAGTCTTTGCCTTCGATAAATTTAGGCAATATCTCGTCCTTTCCAAAACTGTCGTCTTCACTGACCATTCAGCCTTACGATATTTTTCTCAAAACAAGATGCAAAATCCCGACTTATTAGGTGGATTCTTTGACTTCAAGAATTCAAAATTGAAATTCGGGATAAAAGGGGGCTGAAAATCTTGCTGCTAATCATCTATCGCGATTGGGAAACCCAGAATTAGACCATGACAAGATTCACGACTCTTTTCCTGAGGAACGGCTGATGGCCGTTAAGGATATTGAGCCATGGTATGCGGATTATGCTAACTATCTATCCACTAGGGTCTTACCAAATTACATGACTAGGCAAGATAAAAAGAAATTCTTCACCGCTTCACTGAAATACTATTTTTGGGACGAGCCCTACTTATTCCGTATATGTCCCGATCAGATCATTCGACGTTGTGTTGCTGGAAGGGAGGTTGATCAGATTATGAGAGAGTGTCACGCAGGACCATCTGGGGGCATCACGGTATAAATGTCACGTCACGAAAAGTTTTCGATGCCGAATTTTATTGGCCTACTATCTTCCGCGACGTTAAGAGGTTAGTTCAAACGTGCGACGCATGCCAACGATCGGGAAACATCTCGAGGAGGGATGAAGCACCTCAGAACTATATCCAAGTCTGCAAAATATTCGATGTTTGGGGTATCAATTTCATGGGACCTTTTCCATCATCTGGAGGAAATGAATACATTCTAGTTGCCATTGATTATGTGTCCAAATGGGTGGAGGCACAAACCCTTAGGACTAATGATGCAAGGGTAGTCATTTATTTTCTTAAAAAGCTCTTCGCACAATTTGGGATTCCTAAGACATTGATTAGTGATAGAGGAACCCATTTTCTGCAATCCTCAAATGGAAAAGATAATGAGGAAGTATGGTGTTCCGCACAGGTTCTCTACGGTATATCACCCTCAAACTGGGCAAGTAGAGAACATAAATAGAGCATTAAAGTGAATACTTGAAAAAATGGTCCACCAGAACAGAAAATATTGGGCATTCAAAGTAGATGAGGCACTCTGGGCATTCAGAACGGCTTATAAAACGCCCATCAAAACAACCCCTTTTTGCTTAGTTTATGGGAAAGCGTGCATCTCCCTATTGAGCTTGAGCAAAAGGCATATTGGGCACTTAAGGCTCGTAATATGGATTATTCTGAGGCACGGTTAAATAGGTTCTTACAGCTTCAAGAGCTGGATGAACTAAGACTTGAAGCTTATGAATCGTCAATCACATATAAAGAAAGGGCAAAAATGGCATGATCAACGAATGAAGAATCCTAAAGAGTTTGTGGAAGGAGATAAGGTGCTCTTGTATAATTCAAGGTTGAGATTATTTCTGGGAAAACTCAAATCAAGATGGTATGGGCCCTTTTCAGTAAAGATGAAATGAGCAATGGAGCCGTGGTATTATTAGACAATGATGGAAAATAGTTTACCGTGAATCGACAACGTGTGAAACATTATCAGTTGGACAATAACGAACTAATTAATGATGAAGATATTGTTTTGGAAGAAGGTGACGGAAATGAAGTCACGTAGGAGCATGACTTCGAGTCTAGCTACAAGACTCATAAATAAAGAAAAACGCTTCGTGGGAGGCAACCCATGCTTAATTGTTTGCTTGTTTGTATGTCATATATCTTTTCATTATTGTATGTTCTCATGTTTTAATTTGTGAAAATGCTTTATTTTGTCTTTAACCTCGTCTTAATTACATATAAAGGTATTTTACAAAAAAGATAAGTGTAGGGAGGATTACACATGTTTTCAAAAGAACGTGAACATGAGAACTACGATTATTGAAAAAGATGTATATCTGTGTTTGTTAGAGTCAAATGCTTGTATCAAGTCATAATGGAGGTTTTGCAGGAATGTTTCCAGATTTTAAAGGTGTAATTTTTCCGAAAAAGAATTTTTCGAAAAACGCAATGCACCGGTTTACGTCGGGATAACTTGACGTCGGGATTACAACCCGACGACGTTAGGAGGAGAAACAACTTATCTACTTTCTCTAGTTTTCGTGCTACTTATAAATTTTGGAAATTCTCGTGTCTTAATTTTCCGGAAAATCGCAAACATCCATTCCACAAGCATTATATCCTAGCTTAGTAGAGTCATATATAGTTTTACCGCCGATTTTACGCGAAGGTTTCGTCTATATTCTTAAAGTGTGCAGGTTTTATTTATCAAGAAGAAGAAACATAAGATTGGATGGAGCTTTTCACGCATACATTCTTCTTAGAAAGAATTTAACCACTACTTCACACGGATGCTACCGAGCTAATCAGGGGAGTATTAGTTCCTTTCTCTTTTAATTGCCTTCCATTATCATAACTTTGATACTTTCGGGGAACATTGGGGACAATGTTCAGTTTAAGTGTAGGGAGGGAAAATAAAACGGGAACTTTGAAACTATGCTTATCCTTGATCATTTGTCTTGTCCTATTTCATTTGTGTAAGAAACCATGAGAAATATTTGTTAGGGCAATTTTAGCGCCAAATTTAAAGTTTTTCATGACTTGTACGGGTGGTCTTTAGTCTTAATAAAGCGTCTCATGGATAGGAGTTATATGACTAGCACTAAAAAACCCTTTACCACTCAAATTCCACCCTAAAAATGTGAGGTTCGCCCCTAGATCTATAGGAATTAAAGCATTCACCTTTAATTCTTCGAGAGTGTACCAGTAGTATAATAGATTCTAGAACTTGTTTTATGAGGCATTCCGAGATCGCTAGTGATACTACACTTGTGTAGTTAGGAATAACTAAATGATAAGAGGCATTAGGATAACCCTTGTTTGATACCCGTATTATAATTACTTCTTCCACATCGGTTGAGTAATTCCCCCACACCCTTGCGATGTACTCATCTTTAGTATACGCTACTCCTAGTTAACCCCTCAGAGCCTATCCTTTTCGCGGTTCTCGTGATATTTTGGTTTTCCGGAATATCAATGAAGAGCATTTTTTACAATCCACCCCCAAATGTACACCCAAATCGCCTTAGCCTACCTTGTATGCACTCACTTTTAGTGCATTATTGTTATCATACTAAACCCTTAGTTCAATTATCTAGTTACTTGCATGGTTGCTAAGTCGAGTCATGTCTTTTATACACAATTTTGGGACGATTGGGACTCATGGGTAAAGTTAAATTTTCTAGAGTGACGGGAAAGAACGTTAAATTCAAATTCCCTTTATTTACTTAATAAGGTACTCCAAGTGTTTTGATCTTTTCAATTTGGGTCAAATTAGTGTTAGAGTAATAAAAACTCAAGTGTAGGGATGCTCCTATAAATCCCTTATATTCTGATGTTATCATAGAGAATGGTAGAGTAAAAGTGTATTAAAAAAAAAAACGTGTCGAAAAAAAAAATGAAAAAATGAAAAAAAAAACATACGGGCTACCATCCTACATCTATCTTTATATTTATGTTTGTTTGTTTCAAAGTTATCTAGAGTTTAGTGAGTCGAGTCTTGGCTTAGCAACGCCATTCTTTTCATGCTTGTAACATAAAGATTTTTGACTTGCCACCACTAAATCGCCTATCTAACCAAACTCTTTGTTTCCCTAACCATAAGCCTAATGTTACAACCCTTTAAAAGACCTCTTAGATAGTTGTTCCTAGGTGCTTACGCCAAGGCGGTGGAGGTTTGATCTAGTCTCAAGCCTATGGTAATCTATGTACAATGACCGATTAATGAGTGTTTATCTTCCATTTCAATTTACTATATTTCATATACACCCGAGATATGAGAGAATCCAAACACCACTTGTGAGGTGCTAGTCTATAATTTTCGTTCTTGTTATGACTATTGCGGTGCTTTTACTTGTTATGAATTATGTTAAACCAATGCTTTATGCCCCCTAGCTTATAAATTGATTGGCCAAAAGCACATTTGCTTGAGGACAAGCAAGTACCAAGTGTAGGGATATTTGATAAGGATTTAAAACGTACATTTTAAGCCCTTAATCGCCAACTTTTATATCCGTTACTGCTTAATTTCGTTCCTTTTCACTTTTTAGGTCTCTTGGAAGCAAAATATTGGAATGATGCATTTTTGGACGAAAAGGAGTGAATATATGAAGAAAATGGCTAAGTCAAGATCAAGACACTCAAGCTACTAGAATTACACCTGACGGCGTCCCAAACAGAGGGCGACGCTGTCCCTCATTATGTAATTGAATTTGTGACGACTCAATAGCAATTTTGCTATTTTACACCTGACGGCGTCGGGCTTTGAAGAGTAAGGGCGTCACAAAGACTTTTCTTCTCAGACGGCCTAGATCCAGATTCAGACGACGTCACTACTGAAGACTGATGGCTTCACAACCACAACATGACGCCATCCCAATGATGACTTGGCCAAGACGAAACCCTAATGACGACGATTTGACGGTGTCCCAACTATAAGGTGACGCCGTCGCGAATGTAAAACTATATATAGAAATCGAATTTTCAGAATTTTTAAGGAGGTAGACTTGTGGAGTAAAAACCTAAAATGATTTTGGTCCAGTTTGGACACTATCTTAGGGTTCTCATACCCTATTTTACATCAAGATAAGTAATTTACTTCATTGATTTAGTTATGTCTTTGATTGTATGTGTGTATGCTTACATGTTTAGCATGTCCGGCTAAATTTCTTGTGTGTTTGCTTAGATCTATGAAACCTAGTTATTGATTATTGATTGGTTGTCTCTTATCTTAATTGTAATTGGCTTAGGATTGCACTAGGCTATCGTTGTGTTTTTAATGCTTGAGTAATCTTTGTGAACCTTAGTTTATAACCACCTAGCGTAATTGTAGACTAAACATCCAAACATAACCTTAGATTTAGTTTATGAATCCTAGAGATTTTGTAGGCAATAACCTTAAGGTAGTCTCAAAAATTTAGGGATAAAAGCATACCCTACGACCTTAGAAAACACAACGCGTTAAGAATAAGGACGTGACAATTCAACCACCAATAAAATATAACTAGGGAGTAATAGTATCTAGGTAGACACATTTTTAATCATCATACGAGCATACATCAATAGACATAGACTACCCCTTAGTTTAGATAATTAGATAAGTAGAGTAATCGGTAGAAGTACCACCCCCCAAATCCAAACCACGAGATTTTACCCTTAGCTTTCTAAAAAAATATAAAATAGATAAAACATAATCTTCCTCAACCTCAAACCTTAGCGTAGTACATCTCTCACTAGCATTCCTATTCCCCTAGAGAACAATATCAATACGCGAGGCTTACCCAATACTACACTACAACGATTAGGTTCACTGCCTAGGGTGTTGAAAAACTTGCAAGACGAAAAGGAAGTTCCTTTGACCCCGAACGCGTTATACACGCATCAATTTTCCATAACAACCCAAAACAGATCAATACTGATGATCAAAGAGTAGGAAAATCCAAAATTTCAAGAATTTGGAGCTTGTATGAGCATTTTAAAGATCTGATAATGAGGGCTTTTTGGAACTTTTTCTGGTGTACTGAGACAAAAAAGGCAGATGGATAGATTATAAGGCCTTGAATAAGCTAGCAAAAACTTTTGGAAATTTGTAAAAATGAAAAACAGCTTGACTTTGGACACTAAAATTTTAAGAAAACTATTTTTTGTATTTTTGAATAGTTTATGAGTTTGGTATTTATCTGTGAAAAGGGCAGTTTGGACTGTTTTTGGACTTGACAGCTTTTTTGAATTAAACACTAAAACACAAGTTTAGGACTTAGGATACTTATCCAAAACTCAAAATCAACTAAATATGACTCTATTGAATAAAAAACACAGACAAAATAAGACTTATACTACTAATTTGAATATAAGTTATTATACTACCTTAAAAACTTGTCCTCAATATGCTAGGCAAAAATCTAATCGAAAGAGTACCCACCCCAGACTAAAATGAAACATTGTCCTCAATGTTTAAAGGCAATGGTTCTCAACGCAAATCTAAAGCCATTTATTAAGTATGCTGAAAGATAAACGATAATCGATATAGATTTTGGATATCGGATTTCCATAAAAGCATCAAAACATGTAACTCGAGTAGATAAAAGACAAAACATCGAGCACGAGAGTTTTCATAAATCGAGGAAATCCTATACATAAACAACAACAACACGAAACACGAGAAATAGAAGATGCGAACCTTCTCACGTCACTTATTAGAAAATAGAAATAAGATAGAAGGATAAGCATGTGTTGCCACCCACGAAGCACTTATGTTTTTGTTCACCGAGTCGCTAGATTGACTCATCCCCGAATTCATTTGTCCATGGGGAAAGTTTGGAGATCCGGGACAACCATAGATGGGATGTCCCCTCCAAAATAACGTTTGAGGCAATGGCCGTTCACTTTGAAGTTGGGTCCGTTGGGTTGGGATAGCTCGATTGTCCCATAAGGAAATACTTGGGTAACGGTGAACGGCCCGGACCAACGGGTTTTGAGTTTGCCCAAGAAGATCTTCAATCGAGAATTAATTAGGAGGACTTGATCACCAACGTTGTAGACGCGGTTTTTGAATTTAGAGTCGTGAATCCTCTTGGTTTTCTCTGTTTAGATTAAAGAGTTTTCGTAGGCTTGATCCCGAAGTTCATTCAATTCATTCATTTAAACTTTACGGTGATCACCCATAGTATTTAGGTCATAATTGGAATGTTTAAGAGCCCAATATGCTTTGTGTTCAAGCTCAATGGGTAAATGGCATGCCTTTACGTACACCAATTTATATGGGGGGTGCACCCAATGGGTGTCTTAAAGGCGGTACGGAAGGCCCAAAGTGCATCATCTAATTTATCGGCCCATCTAATTTGTTGGCCCAAAGTGCATCACCCAATGGCACACCTTTCCGCATTACGCTAAGTTAAACCGAGTATTTTCCTTTAGAACTATTTTGATTGACCATGACTTGTTTTGATATTGATTATTGGTTTTTATGATTTATTTTATGATTGTATGAGTTGTCGTGTGAGTTTTAACTCTTTTTATTAAGCACTATGTGATTCGGCACAATAAAATCCTATAATAAGAAATAACGTAACCTTTAAACCGTAACTTGAAACTTGACAAACAAAAAGTCAAAACTCGTGGAAAAACATATAAAAAAAGTGATAGAAAGTCGAAGGAACGTTGGGGGACACTCGTAGGACAATATATGAGCTCGGGATCGGTTAAACGGGATAGTTTTACAAAATTTACGAGCTTGCCCCCTTGTTTGAGGTGGCCGGCACCCCCTCCTCCCCTCCTCATTTTTATTTTAGTCCTCAACTTAAAATACATATACCATCATCCGACCCTCATTTTCCCCATTTGTTTCTCTCTCTAAAACACACATTGTAACACCCTAACCCGATAAGGGTAGAAGTATCACAGTATGGTGACATATCAAAGCATTCACAAAGGACATAAATTAAACAGCGAAGTCTTTAATAAATAAACAAAGTAAAATCAAGTCAACATGACTTAATAGTACATAAATTCAAAGAAAGAAATTTCCAAAATAGAAATATGTTAACCAATTCTAATAATATCATAACGTAATAAAATGAAGTCTAAAATGAATAGGCATGGTCTCTATATCAGCTCATCTCTCAACCCAAACAATCCCCAACTCCTAGCTTATGTAACTGCCGCAAGAAAAGAAATGCGGCTGAGCTTAAAAAGCTCAGTGAACAGATATAACGATACAATAATAATGAAACCGAACAGAGAATAAAGTAAGGAAAGTCAGACAATATATATGGTATATAAAAGGTATAGAGTAGGGTAAAAGGAAAGGTCAGTAATCCACCACGAGCCAACAGACAATACAATCATATCAATAGTACCAATAGTAGTCCAAAGAGTATCCAATAGTAACCATAGCGTACATAATGACATGGGTGATCGGCTCCCGACATGTGAAGACGCGTGTGCATACGACATCATTCACCAGACAAATCATATCAGATAACCGATCAAATCTAGGATGCATCCATATGCCCCTGCAGACAATCATGGCAATACAATATATATCGAGCTCATAATCAGATAATAGAAAGGGACGGTGTGGAACATCACTCAACCACACTAAATTCATGTCATTGGTGCATCAATGACACGGGCATGGAACCACCATGCCTAGTTAATGGTTGGGTCTCAGACTGACTGGTCAAGGCAAAAAGGTCCACAGTAAACAATATGTAAGTCATCATAATTAGAGGTTCAATATCATTAGTTCACAATTCAGAGGTTCATAGCAACATCCCAATATCGAGGGTTCGAATGTAGATTCAATATCATAGGTTCGATAATGATGGTTCAATAACAATGGTTCGAGAACATAGGTTCGAATGAGGTTCAATAATGTAGATTCAAGAATGAGGGGGTCAATAGCAATAGTTCAATATCTGAGGTTCAATATCAGAGCAAAGGTTCAATAAACAAATGGCAAGAGATCAGAGATGCAAAGAGATCATGAGAAATCCCTACTGAAAAGGGATAGAATATCCGTACCTTAATGCCGATGAAAGGAAAGCAAACGAATGAATGAACATGAAGACACAACTTCACGTCTCCGTCAACGAATCTACACGGATTACGATTTGTTTAATACTTATTAGCTCATTTAAGTCATAACGGATTATTCGTATTAATATTTTTAGAGTTATAAGCTTAGTCTCATTTTTAGTAATGGACGGAATTAAAATACTTTAGGGTAATAATCATTAATCAACCAAACTTAAGGGTTACAAATGATAAATGGCAAATAAATGTTTAATATGGCAATTATCCTATTTTAAGGCTTTATTAGGTCATACTTCAAAGTATAGGGTTCGCATGGTAAATATCTCAAAGTTTAGAGTTTATTGTGTCATTTCAATATAGTTTATGGTTTGCATGCGACAACATTTAAAGATGAGGGTTAAAAGTGAAATCTTTTATAACTAATAACATGCAAAAATTTAGTAACCATTCGTACAATGTTTCCTTTTATTCTTTCTTTTTTTTACCCGACATGCCAACTTCAACCTCGATCGCGGTTCAAATGGCTAACATCTACGACCAAGTAAAAATACCTTATGAATCACCCCCGACTCGACTCTCCCGATACACTTTCAAAACTCCAAAAGACTCGACCATAAATCCTGCGATCACCCTCGAAGTTACCCCCACAAGACTCCATTTGCATGTTCGATTAATATTCAAACTCGTTCGCGGTTCAAACAATTAACATTAATGACCTAGCAAAAATATATTATGATTAACCCCCGGCTTGACTATCCCGACATGCTTTCGAAACACCAAATAACCCAACCAATTTTCCCGCGATCGCCTTTAAACTTACCCCCCTCGCAAGACATGCATATACCCCATTTTTTTTTAAACGAACCATACTCGACCCATTTTCCCCTTTTCGTTACCCATCCCTTGGGAGACCAAAGCCAACCCGAGGCAACATGTAGCGAACCAAAAGGATTTTCCAAAACCGAACCATGTACAATCGTGTTTCCCCTCTAGTTAAACACTATTAACACACACCACACAAGACATCCTAATCGTCCACGAACGTACCAAGACCATTTGACTGCCCCATATTTTATTACTCACGTTTTGCAACACCAATTTCAAATAAAACCAATGATGTACGTAGCTCATGATCATGCAACCAATATATATGTATATCTTAGTTTAGTTTTATCACTTGTAACATGTTTACATAGTAGGAAAACAAAACGCATGGCTGGACATGGCAATGACCAGATTCAGAAAACCAACCCAGGTTCAAAATCAATTTATGTTGCACTTATTCATACGACATATTTGTAGGGTTTTATTTATGATTTCATGTAATCTAGCACTTAGTTAATTTAGTTTAGGATCAATGGTTTATGAAACATGTTTTATAAGTGTAGAAAATCATGCACATGAGATCCCTATGTTACGACCAGATTCAGAAACAAAAGACAAGACGAGGTCATGGATGATACCTATGAAGCGTGAGACAAAACAAGGCGAAAACAAGCAACCCACAACACCCTTTTGTGCTTCTACCCTCACGACAGCAGCAACAATATTAAACAAACGACAAAGCCAAGCAACCCTTCGTACTACACATGATTTCAGCCTTTACAAGAAGCCTTCAAACCCTTTCTTTGGAACCTTAGTGTCGACATAAAAATATGGAGGAGGAAGGCTTTCTTTGCTTTGCCGTGTCTTTTCTTTTTAGGGTTTGGTTATGCTTTATTTTTAAAAAGATAAGAGAGGTTATAAGGAGATGAGATAATTAGCGAGGATATATGGAGAAGTAAATGGGAATTTTCCTTGGACTTGTAGAGGGGGCTAGGGCGTTTGGTTATGACGAAAATCATAGGGAGGATATCATGAATTTAATTAGTTTCCAAATTATCATTTTGTTAGTAATTTAATTTTATTATCTAGTAATTTGTAATTTTATGTAGTCCATGTAGTTATATGATGTTTTACATTCATAAGTGCAAATAAATTCTATTATCTTGTGTCCTTTGATAAATACACGTATAAGTTAAATGAAAGACGTATATAACGAGCTGGCCATATTTTACGCATTTCCCAATATTAAGCTGAGGGGCAAATTGGTCATTCAACATGTTTGAGATTTCAGGGTTTTACAACTCTCCCCTTCTAAAAGAAAAAATTTCCTCCTCGAAAATTGAAGTGAATACGGATGAAAACAACGGAGACATGCCAGATTACATGGAAATGAGAGTAACAGAGATCAAACGGTAGGAACTTACAGAGATGAATGCTTGCCGAGAATTTAAACGTATCAATCGCATCACGATGAAAGTAGATTAAACGTGTAGGCAGAATGATCCCAAGGTCTTGCTAAACTCGGACAATCTTAATCAGGTGCCAAAATTCTAAGCTTCTAAGGCACTCCTCGAAATATCCTATGATCACAATGAGGGTACGTCATATGATGTAAGTATCATCACGTTGGCCAAGCGTCATAATACTAGCATCACATGAGTATACCTTCATGATGACCATACTTTATCTCAAGTCGTGAAAATCATCCTATCAACCACCTAACGGTCCATTCTACATCTTAGGGTTGGTCCGAAACAATCAATACTAGCAGATTCGAAATCAGGGAAACAGAACATATAAGGAACGTAATGGAACTTAGCAATTATCATCAAAATGAAACATGTCGGCAATAGCATCATGTCTTCCACAGTTCATCAAATTTCTCAAAGTAAAACAATCATCCAACATACGCATAATTTATACTGAACGGAAAATAATCCAAAGAGAATAAAATTTATTCAAGGGATTTAAAACACAACGTAAGGTCGTAGTAACACCGAAGAATCACGCCATAGGACTCCATCATCCAAACGCGCCCAATCATATGAAGCAGATGAATCTCCTCAGCATCTCAATGGTTGGACTGTTGACCACAATATGCCCGAATCTTGGTAGTAGTTTCACCGCATGACTAAAGTACGCCGGTTATACTTCTTCTGCTCATACGTCTTCCAAGTGTCCACCAGTTGAATCTCGTCTCCGTCTTGCGCCTCTGGTTGATTCGTCCTGCTCCCTCCAGCAACATCTTGATGTCTCCAGTAGCATTGCAGTCGGGTGCGGCTCATGCTTCACGAACCCCTCCAGTTAAGGAAATGGTTGCACCAGCACAGGGTCGGTACCATCATCTTCGAATCCACGAGTAGTCTCCATCTAAACGATCGATAAATGAATGCGAAGATAGAATAACAAAATCCAATGCAAAGAAGAAGGTTTAATCAGCGAAGACAAAAGAATATCGAAGTCAAAATTGGACAAAAATCAAAAGAATCAGAAATGATCGGAAGCCTAATGTCTACCCAAGTCCTCACAGGTCAAACCTAAATTCTACGAGTCAAATCCTAGGGTCCATATGTCACAGGTCCTGACTACAAGTCGTAAACCTGGGCTCTGATACCATAATTGTAACACCCCAACCCGATAAGGGTAGAAGTATCACAGTATGGTGACATATCAAAGCATTCACAAAGGACATAAATTAAAAAGTGGCAGTCTTAAATAAATAAACAAAGTAAAATCAAGTCAACATGACTTAACAATACATAAATTCAAAGAAAGAAATTTCCAAAATAGAAATATGTTAACCAAGTCTAATAATATCAGAACGTAATAAACTGAAGTCTAAGATAACTAGGCATGGTCTCTATATCAGCTCATCTCTCAACCCAAACAATCCTCAGCTCCTAGCTTATGTACCTACCGCAGGAAAAGAAATGCGGCTGAGCTTAAAAAGCTCAGTGAACAGATAAAACGATACAATAATAATGAAACCGAACAGAGAATAAAGTAAGGAAAGTTAGACAATATATATGGTATATCAAAGGTATAGAGTAGGGTAAAAGGAAAGGTCAGTAATCCACCACGAGCCAACAGACAATACAATCATATCAATAGTACCAATAGTAGTCCAGTAGTATCCAATAGTAACCATAGCATACATAACAGACATGGATTGATCAGCTCCCAGACATGTGAAGACGCGTATTGCACATGACATCATTCACCAGACAAATCATATCAGATAACAGATCAAATCTAGGATGCATCCATACGCCCCTGCAGACAATAGTGGCCATACAATATATATCGAGCTCATAATCAGATAACAGAAAGGGACGGTGTGGAACGTCACTCAACCATACTAGAGTCATGCCATTAGTGCATCAATGACACGGACATGGAACCCCATGCCTAGTTAATGGCTCGGGTCTCAAACTGACAGGTCAAGGCAAAAAGGTCCACAGTAAACAATATGTAAGTCATCATAATCAGAGGTTCAATATCATTAGTTCACAATTCAGAGGTTCATAGCAACAACCCAATATTAGAGGTTCAGTAACAGAGATTCAATATCATAGGTTCAATAACAGTGGTTCAATAACAATGGTTCAGTAACAGAATTTCAGTAACAAAGGTTCAATAACAGAGATTTAGTAACAGAGGGTCAATAGCAATAGTTCAATATCTGAGGTTCAATATCAGAGCAAAGGTTCAATAAACAAATGGCAAGAGATCAAAGATGCAAAGAGATCATGAGAAATCCCTACTGAAAAGGGATAGAATATCCGTACCTTAATGCCAATGAAAGGAAAGAAAATGAATGAATGAACACGAAGACACAACTTCATGTCTCCCTCAACGAATCTACACAGATTACGATTTGTTTAATACTTATTAGCTCATTTAAGTCATAACGGATTATTCGTATTAATATTTTTAGAGTTATAAGAGTATTCTCATTTTTAGTAATGGACGGAATTAAAATACTTTATTAACACACACCACACAAGACATCCTAATCGTCCACGAATGTACCAAGACCATTTGACTGCCCCATATTTTATTACTCACATTTTCCAAGACCAATTTCAAATAAAACCAATGATGTACGTAGCTCATGATCATGCAACCAATATATATGTATATCTTAGTTTAGTTTTATCACTTGTAACATGTTTACATAGTAGGAAAACAAAACGCATGGCTGGACGTGGCCATGACCAGATTCGAAAACCAACCCAGGTTCAAAATCAATTTATGTTGCACTTATTCATACGACATATATGTAGGGTTTTATTTATGATTTCATGTAATCTAGCACTTAGTTAATTTAGTTTATGATCAATAGTTTATGAAACATGTTTTATAAGTGTAGAAAATCATGCACATGAGAGCCCTATGTCACGACCAGATTCAGAAACAAAAGACGAGACGAGGTCATGGATGATACCTTTGAAGCGTGAGACAAAACAAGGCGAAAACAAGCAACCCACATCACCCCTTTGTGCTTCTACCCTCACGACAGCAGAAAATATTAAACAAACGATGAAGCCAAGCAACCCTTCGTACCACACACGAATTAAGCCTTTACAAGAAGCCTTTAAACCCTTTCTTTGGAACCTTAGTGTCGACAGAAAAATATGGAGGAGGGAAGGTTTTCTTTGCTTTGCCGTGTCTTTTCTTTTTAGGGTTTGGTTATGCTTTATTTTGAAAAAGATAAGAGAGGTTATAATGAGATGAGATAATTAGGGAGGATATATGGAGAAGTAAATGGGAATTTTCCTTGGACGTGTAGAGGGGGCTAGGGCATTTGGTTTTGACGAAGATCATGGGGAGGATATCAAGAATTTAATTAGTTTCCAAATTATCATTTTGTTAGTAATTAAATTTTATTATCTAGTAATTTGTAATTTTATGTAGTCCATGTAGTTATATGATGTTTTACATTCATAAGTGAAAATAAATTCTATTATCTTGTGTCCTTTGATAAATACACTTATAAATTAAATGAAAGACGTATATAACGAGCTGGCCATATTTTACGCATTTCCCAATATTAAGCTGACGGGCAAATTGGTCATTCAACATATTTGAGATTTCAGGGTTTTACACACACAACATACTTTCTCTCTGTCTCCCCCTAAAAATCAAAACCCTAACCCTAATATACCACCACCACCGCCTCCACCTTGCCGGCCAAATTCCGGCCACTTTGCAGCGAGTGGTATCTCACCTCCACCACCATTTGATAGATCTCTCTTTCCTATTTCTATCCATATATGGCACATCTATAAAAAACCTTCAATAACACCTCCAAATCTTGCAAAAACTATTCGTGATTCTAGGGTTTTCAAGTAACTTTGTAGATCGGGTTTAGAAAAGGTAAAAGGAACATGTGTGAAGCTCGTTTGAGCCATGAAAAGTCACGTACGAGGCTTGTTAGGCTCGTACATGGCTCGACCTATATGGGTTTTTGGTGAAACATGGGTCTAAAACTAATTTACAACTAATAAAACATGTAACTAGTGATTTGGTATCGTGTGTTGTATCATTTTATTCTGTTTTTGCATTTTAGTCATAGTTTCATGATGTTGGTTTAGATTAGTTGATGGGTTTGATGATTGGATGTTGTTTAGAGGTGGATTGATTGTGTTTGGATGTTGTGGAAGCCATTTGGGAGTGTTTGGATGGGTTTGATGAGGCGTACGAGCCACTAGGGACTCGTATGTGGCTCATGGTGGGCGTACGTGACCCATATGGACCAAGGATGTAACACCCCCAATTTCATGATATGCAGCGGAATTTAAATTGGGTGTTACTCGATGGCACAACAATCATAATAATAGAAAACGATCTCTAAAGGAGTCGTTTAAAAAGGATTTATCATTCAAATTATTGAAATATATCAGAATTTACAAAATAGGTCCCAGTTGGTTCTATTGTTTACAAAATGCATCAATATAAAGTCTTTTGATGTCTTTACTAAATGATAAAATAATTATAGCCTTCTTGATCTAGTCCTTGCCCTTCCGTGCCAGCTTCCGACATTATAGACCTGAAATACATGCTTAAAACTATCAACACAAAGGTTGAGTGAAATTCCTAGAGTTTAGGAAATCAGTTGAACACAATATTCGTAACGTGAGGTAATTAGTCTCACATTGATAGTTTAGAAAATAAAACAAATATTATTGCTTTTAAACTCATGATACCAAAAACGTTAATGACTTGTCAATAGAAATTGATATAATAGTTTGCGTGTCTTGGTCAAATAGTTGCCCTAATAGGTAATTTGCCAATAAACCTATGGTTCTTCAAATAGAGTGCGTTTGTTTACCGAACTTGGTCAAACAAACGGATCGCCAATCCCGATAGATCCGTCCACATTATTCGCGTTCACCCGCAAGTGATTAATGGTTCATGATAATAGGGACTTAAGTTAGGCAATAGAGGTACTTAGTGCAAATAATACATTCATGTATAACATAAAGTTTCAAAGCAATGTGTTCGGTTTAAAAATAAAGCATGTATCTCCCCCAAGGGTTTGTAAACCAATTAAGTAATAGAAAGTGGAGCTATGAACTCACGAGAGTTGATGATGTTAAGTGCTTTAACGGATGTGATGGATAAGCCGGGAAACCTCTACATGCAACCTAAAATGGAATGTTGCGGCTTAGGTTTGGAATAATGTTTAGGAAAACATAAACCAACCTATATACGTCTCTATGTTGATCATGATGTAGTCATTTATAGTTTGTTGCTCATAGTAATGTCTCTTATGCTTTAGTATGTGAAAACGTATTTAGTTAATAGATATCGTATCACCGTTCGGCCATCATAATTCGTAGTTCATGTAGTAAATGTTCGAGGAGCTAGGACACTTTAAATCGAAATCCAAAGAACTCGTCGATCGTTTACCCAAATGAAACCCCTCACATGAAGCTCCCTAGTATTGTAGAACTTAGTAGATAAAACATATGTTTTGAGTGAAGTTTGTTATACCATAAATTTTATCATGTTTTTAGTAGATATCTACTTTTTACAAGCTCTCTTCGTTTACTAGTGATCACAACTTATTAACATGGTCAAGAATGAAGTTTTGGTAAAAATTGACGAAAAAGGGTAAAATGGTCATTTTTCCGTTACATGCGAAAATAATATTCCGAAGGTTGGATGAAGTTTTGTTAACTTAATACGTAACTAGCTATGAAAATATCATGGTTTCTATTTTCTCAACTTTGTGAAAATCCAATTTTTGCTGGTAAAAACTGTTTTATAAATTTTAGGCATAAAATGATATCGTTTGGTCTTTTTAGGCCGAGTTCTCATAAGGTAGTCGTAAAACATCGTTCCGGACAACTTTTGCGTTTTAACGTTTTGATGATTCAGACCAGAAGTATAACTTATTTTTTGGACAAACCCGGCAGCAAGCATTTGGGCATTTCTAGGTTTTCGCTAACTTCTTTTTACTATAACTTTTGACTCGTTTGTCCGTTTTGGGTGATTCAAGCTGCTATGCTTCCCTTTTTATCTTATCTACTATAATATGTAATTTACAAAGTCTATATGTAACTGGTTTTAATGGTCTCAAACGTGTAAAGTATGACTAGTTAACTTAGTTTGTTACTTTACGAGAATTTGTGAATTAAAACATATGATTGAGTATATGTACATCATGAATCAACAAAGTAACCATATAGATAGAATGTATTTGACAAGATTAGGAATTAAAAAACATGAGATGATGGAGTGATTGTGGTGATTAGTTGCTTACAACTTTTGGCTTTCTAACGAAAGGAGTAACTTAGTAAGTATTCGGACTTTGATTGAGCACTTGTCTCTATACTTTTGGTAATACTTCTACACCTTTGATGGCAAGTGAAGATTGATGGAAAGCACTTGAAGTCTTCTTTTTTAGATAAAAGGGTTAATTCACCCCGGTAAAATTCATTACACCAAAAAGTTTGAAGTACATAGGATGAGGGTGATATCCCTCACCTCAGTCCCGTAGGACACTTACAGACTCGTATATAGGAATGACACACCATTCCTATAACTTACAATAAAATGAGCCTACCAATAATGACAAAAGAATATAAAATTTACATTACTACTCAAGAAAAGCACTTGAGCCTTCTATATCACTATTGCGGTCCACCTTAACTTCCATGAAGAATGCACGTAGAAATATCCAAGCGATCTTCAACATAAAATCTGTTTGTAGTAGCAAAAAGCCACAAACAAAACCTCCACCATTCACATCGTATTATAGACAAAAGAATACGACGAACGTCAACATAAGACCAATCCACAAGCACCATCAACCAAATCTGATCTAGCATCAATGGACTTGTACATACAATAGGGTTTAACCCTAACATCCAATAATGATCGTAGGAGTTTTGAATAGGAAACCACTAAGCCTAACCATCCAAAACGACCAGCAGTAATCCAAGTACTGATTTTTGAACAAGAACCAAAAAACTTGACTGACACAAGATAACCTTGACTTCCACTCTCCCTAACCCATCGTATAGCAGACCAAGAATATATGACTCTCCCAATCAGTAGCAGGTCTATGTAGTATACGAACCAATAACCAACAACTATGGAACCAACGAACCCTAACTTCCAACAATATGGCTCACATCATAATGCAACATCATCAACAATCAGTTTGCAAATAAAACAATAGCAGCAGGATCCAATCAATGATGCACCGAACCTCCATCAATACTTCCATCTCTCCCTTAAACCCACTTACAAACACAAACATATTGATGAGTGTCTAAATACTCATCATTTTGTCTTTGTTAAACCGCAAAAACATCCGAAAACACTCGAAATGTATCAAAATGATAAAAATATCACAAATAAGTGTTTTATGTGTTTTAAATGCAAAATATCAAAATCGGTAAAAACGATAAAGTTTGCATAATTGGCGCTTTAGTCCCCAAGTTTCAAAAGTTGTCAAAACAGTCCCTGGTAAATCTAAATAAAGAGAAATGTTATTCAAGGTCCCCAAATATTCTAATTTGTCAAAATGGTCCTTGAATAAATCTTTTGTAAAATGGCGTAAAAGGTCCCCGAACTTTTAAAATTGTCAAGTTTGGTCCACGGAATTTTGAAAATATCAAAACAAGTCCTTGTACTTTTGAAGCTTGTCAATATTGGTCCTTGTATTAACTTTGAGAAAATTACAGAATGGCCCTCAAGTTTGGAAAAATTACAAACAAGTCCTTATCAATACCTAACCTAAGCCTTGTCAAAACCTATTGTGACCCCCGCCATTTTAACCATTTGAACCCTTTCTCTCTTTTGGACCCACGTCAACAAACCAACAAACAAATCCCTTTTCCTCCCTCGTTGGTTTCTCCTTCCCACCACCGGACCAATCCTCCGCAACACCTTCACCCATCACCTCTCCCATCACCCATCACCTTATCCCTCACCCTCATCATATCACCTACTCCACCCCCTAGTTGCGCCTAAAGTCAACAGAGGTCAAAGAGGTTTCCGCCAAAATGATAAAATGGCTATCTCACTCAAGACTCTCCCATTGGCTCTCGGAAGAGGTGGAATCTCTTAGAAGGCCACGTGAGCTCAATTGGGTATATAAGAGAGAAGAAAGACAGAGAAGAAACCAACTTTGGTTTTTACCTTAGTTCACGTAGTGTAGTCTTTACAAGCTTTCTTTAATTTCCATGTCATTTACTGTTTTAATGTCATTATCTTTCTTAAATTAGTGTAATGGAATTTACTTTCCAGTTTAAATTTCAGTTAATCACAAGTTTCATGTTTTGCTTTATTTACCTTTAATTTTCAAGTCGTTTTAATTTCATGTTATCTAGATGTTTTATGAATTCTATAGCTTGAATAAGCTCTTGACAAAAGCTCACTAGGCTAAAAGATTCATTAAAACAAGCTAGACTTTTAAAATTCAGAAAAGTACTAAAAATCCAAAATAAGTCCATGGAAGTCAAATGTGGTCTAATAGGCGCTCACAGGGTATGGAAGCTAAGCTAGATGGATTTTCCGGTTTTGGCTTATTGACGAAGCTAGAAGGAGTTTCAACCTTGGTGCTCAATCTTAGTTTTGATCATGTGTGAGTTCCATTTTACCATTTTTACCTTTTCTTGCTTTTAATACTTTTATGCTTTAATTTTCATGTTTTCCTGCTTCTTTGTTAATGTTTAATAAGTTAATATAAGCAGTTGTTCATTATAATTCACTTGTGCTCTAAAATTGGAAAGCTACTTAGTTAAAATGCAAATATGACAAATATGTGTTCTTAACTGTGTTCTTGACTGTTTTAGGCTCTAATGATCTTATTATGTGTTAGTATAATGACTGGATTCTGTTTTATGCTTAAATTCATTAAAACCTTTTTTGTTCATGTGACAAGTGAAGTTAAAGGGTTGTTTGGATTTGCTGATAAACTAGTACTCCAGTGTTTATTTTTAGTTGTTTGTCATTGCTTCATGTTACATTAGGTACTAATAGCTCAAATAAGTCATAATATTGAGTCCTTGTTTTGTAAAAAGTCAAATCTCTTTTAATGTCTTCTTACAGCTTAATCGTCATGGTTTTAGCTTGTGAAATTCATAGAAATAGCTTAAAACTTGATAGCCTAGCTCTAGATAACTTTATTACGTCTATTATATCATATTCGATCCTATAAATTGATTTTAAAGTCATTATAGTCAAACTTTTATGTTCTTGTTAAAAGTCAATTTCATAACTGTTATGCCCTGCACCATGGTTTTGCTGTCAAAACCATGAGCTTGCATAAGCTCATGGATTTGATCCTAGCCAGTGTATTTGGCTTTTATGTGTTGCCTTAGTGGCTTGCTTGTTATTTTCATGCTTGTTTTTACAATTTTAGCTTATTTCCATAGCTTAATCTTCAAAATCTTTTTGTCCCATGTTACTCACTTCACTGAAGCAAACAGTGAAGTTGAGTAAGTTTTCCCAAGCTCATGGAAAGTTCTCCACTAAGCTTGAGCTTGTGAGCTTTAGCTTTTCACAAAGCTTAACTGCCCATCTCAATGTTCCAGTGTTGATTGAGCTATCATAAGCTTGTTGGGAAAGTATATAGGAGCTTGTTGTTTGCTCATTCACAACAATGGACTGCTTGTGCAGTCCATTTACACCATTTCCTTCAGCTCCTAATAAGCTCATTTATGGTCATATGCTTGTGTGGTTTAGTTTTTTGTAAAGCTCATCCACCCAAATTTATGATCCAGTACTTATTTTCCATGTTGCAGCCTATTATCTAGGGCTGCAACTAGCTTTTAGTTTGTCCCAAAACTGAGTATTGAAGCATACTCAGTAACCATAGCAACTTCATAAGCTTCTAAAAAGCTCATCTGTGAACCAGACAGGATGAATCTTAGCTTTTTGGAATCCTTGCCAACTCAGCTTGCTACTCCAATTCATATTTTGCCATTTTAAGCTCATATACTCAGCTTAATTTGTCATTAAATAAGTATGCAAGTCTGTTTGGTAATTCAGTGCACTGTAAGAGCTTATGAGCTTATAACAAGCTTATAGGTGATTATCAGTGCACATACTTGTTCATAGTTGTCAATATTGTTTGTATACATACTATTTTTCTTTACCTTTAAGTGTGGAGCTTATTACGGGCTTGTGAGGCCTCAATTCCATCCAAGTCAAGCCTTTGGCTTGATTGTCTAAACCATAAGCTCACACCATTTATGTCCAATTTTCTTGTTTATACTTATCTATTGGACTTATATTCATCTCGCTTTACCTTTTGTTTCATCTCAGATAGCTTTTTCCTAGCTTATTAGTAGCTTGAGCTCCAACAGTTAAGCTAAAAGCTTACTGTTGGACTCAGAAGCTCTTATATAGCTTATTTCTTTAGTTTGTAAAGTTCCATTTTCAGTAACCATGTATATTATCAGTATTTATTTAGTTCCAGAAAAAGAAAAACCAAAAAGAACCACTATAAGCTCAAGTGATAGCTTCTTTTTAAGAAGCTTATTGCCCATTAGCTTATTTTTGCACATAAGCTATCATTTTTATACTTTTCCTAGCTTCTTTTAGTTATTTTAGAATTTTGTAAAAAGTTTCAGATTTTTCTTTAATCATTTAGTATTTTTAATAAATCAGTTTTAGTTTTTAGTAATTAATAATAGTAAATAATTATTAATAAATATATAAAAAGCATAAAAAATATCTTTTCTGTTTTAAAATTAGTTTTATCATATTTTAGATTTTTCAAAGTTTAAATTTTATTTTTCCAAGTTTATTTTATATTTTCTAGTATTTAAGTGTATTTTAAATAGTTATTAATTAGTAATAATTAAATAAAAAGTGTGAAAATATATTTTTAGTTTTAAAATTAGTTTTATAGTATTTTAGATTTTCTGAATCATAAGTTTATTTTTCTAGCCTTATTTTGCATTTTCTTCTATTTTAGAGTAATTATTAATAGTTAAAATAGTTTTAATTAATAATAAATAAATAAATAGATGTAAAATAATTTTCTTTTCTAATAATTTTATTTTATTATTAGGATTGTAAAAATGTCATTTTCATATTTGTAGGCCTTTTATTTCTTTGAACTCACGTTTTATTTTGTACGTTTACGTAATTATTTAAACGTACGTTTTAGGTTTTAAACGTTCATCACTTTAAATATAGTGATAGCGTTTATTTAATAGATTTTAACTTTTTAATTCTATTTAATTTGCATTTAAGTCGCTAAGACATGCAAATCCCTACTATAGTTATAATCGTTTTTAGGTTTCTGATTGCACGTTTTTATTGACGAATGCGTGACAGAGCTATTACTATTCACATTCGGTGTTAGTCAATCGATTCCTATTTTTGTACATTCTATATCATTTCAGCATTCACAAGTCATTGTATGTGGAATATCACGCCTCACCAGACATAAACGATCCAAGGACATTTTAATCCTTGGTAAACTTGATTTTCTCCCGGCCGCCGCCTTTATCATCTCGTTACGGTTGACCGTTCGCAAACGGTTGGCAAGTGTGACGGAGAAATAAAAGAGGGTAGTTCGGGAGAGATCACATATACCAACCTTAAACAAATTAACGTGCAGTAAATCAAAACCCTAACGAGGGTTTACTTCCAATCGTCACAAGTAAGAACCTAAAAAAGTTCTATAGGCGTTAAGCACACTCCAATCCACCAATAAGACTGCAAATCAAATATTACCAAAACCCAAAAAGGGTTTCTAAAATGCATCAAAAGGAACGCAGCAGCACCACACAGAAACTGGTTGAATACTATGAAAAAGAAAATCGATTTGAGAGTCCTACAATCAGAAGATATATAGGATGAAAACAAACCGACTTAAAAATATAAGGGAAAGTAAAATCGACTAGAATCAAAATCGACAGAAAAAAACCCTAGAAAAAAGATAACTTCAAAAGAACCCTAAAAATTGTTCTCGTCCACAAACCTGCTCATGTAATGACCAAACGAATCAATACAATAACAAATCATTGGAAGGAAAACACTTTTATAGAGCAGATTTAAAGGATCGATCAGAGGTAGAGAAACGGTTTAGGTGATTGATTTGGCCGAAAAAGATGATGGAAGTGGCGGCCAGAATCTCAGCACTTGAAGTCTTCTACTAGAACACTTCTTGATTAGCTTGGAGATTGCAAATAGAAGGATGAAACTCGGACTTTGGACCAAACAAAACTTAACAAGAGTTTTGGAATTGATATAGAGCTTGTGTTTCTTGAATAATACTTGAAGTAACTAGCAAAATGAAGGTGTTTTTATTGGTGATATTGGACGAAAAAGGAAGGGTAAGGGGGGGTATTTATATGGGTTTGAGGAGGTTAGTTTTTCATGACTAGTCAAAGCTTCTAAGGTAAGTTTCAACACATGTAAACATCCTAGAACTTAAGGCATAAGATAATGACACAAGGCATGATGATTCACCCCCCTTATGGGCTGTCACAAATGGTGAGGTGGCTAGGATGATGAGTCTTGGTCTTATCTTGGTTTTAGAATGTGTTTTGGTTTCGTTAAACGCCAACCGTAAGTTGTTAAGCCATAAAACGTAAAACCGAGTATCGTAAAAATACGAAACTTGTAGGAATGATGAAACTCATCATTATACTCCATATAAAAATATAAAATGAGTGATAAGTCTTATTGGGTGCTAAAACGCTGCTTAAAGCTGGAAACGCGGGTCAAAAACGCGTAATTCGCAGAACTGGAAAACGTAAAATTCCAAAACTTGTGGAATTATCGTAAAATGGTAGAATTTCATATTTTTAATGTTTACGGTGTTTTATGGACATATCGGGATGCCCAAATGACGTTTAAACCCTAAAGTAATTCTCGGACACGGTTTTGTGAAATCAGTTCTGGATTGATTCAACGTACGTCGTCAGGACGACTTGTCGAGTTTCATTTATCTTGTCATTATGGTAAAATAAAAATAAAAAATTTTACGGGATGAATAGTAAAATTGAATAGTAAAAGTGAATAGTAACTTTTCAAAAATATGAAAAGTAACCCAAAAATGCGGGTTGTTACAGTCTCGCCACCTTAATGGGAATTCCATCCCAGAATTCAGTGTGTGTTATCCGATGTTGAAGTGTTCTAGGAAAATGTGGGTGTATGCGCCGAATTCTAGGAAAATGTGGGTCATAGAATGTGTTATGTACCATTCTAAGTTTTTGGTGGTGGCTTAGGTTGATAATCTAAAGGGTTTTTGTTAAAATCTTATAGAGTCCAATATACCTCTAGTTTAGCTTTTCCCAATTCTTAAAACAAATCATATCTTATTGTATCGAGGCTTTCAACAAAAACTTAATTTCTAACATGGAGTTTTTTTTAATTTAACGCCTTACATCTATGTAATTTTTGTTTTTGATGATGGTGTGCAGCATGCAGCCAAATTTGTATTTGTATGGTTTCCTTAGTTGTTTCGTGGGTGATCTCTGAACACCTTAGTCTAGCAAATGGTTGACTAACACTTTCGTCTATATAGTGTCTCAAATGGAATAGTTTTGTTGTTGTTAGGGTAACTGTTGTTAATCAAAGGTGTAAGATATTGTTGATGAGAAATGGTTTGTGATGATGTGATAATTGTCGTTGTAGGAAAGTCTTGCTAGTGGCAAGTGGTTATCCAAACCATTTCCAAAGTTGATCATTTCATAGGTGGTTTTGAGATGAAGGCTATATCGAATAGTGTTTATGCCTACTAGTGTTTGAAAGAAACGTGATACTGTGAAGTTTTACATACTGACTTACAATGGGGTTCAGATAATGATGTGATATGTTGATGATTAAAAGAGTGTAGTGTATGTTTACCATTATTCTTAGGTAGAGATGTCAAGTTTGCTTTAAAATCATAAGTGAATTTTAAAGGATTATGGCGGAATGATATCCTTGAAACCTAAACAGGCTAGTACTTCTAAGAAATGACGAGAAGATTTGATGACTATCCCAACATAGTAGTTAGGATTATTTCATGAATGAAAATTTTCAAGAATAAATTAGGTAGTATAAATAAGTGTTAAGATCTCGTTGAGTGGTAAGAGACACTATCATGTCTCTAGATCTTTTTAATGAATTCTGGTGGTTTATCGAGTTTAAGTAGGAAATTAATATAACCCTCGTATAACTATTCTCAGTGTTTGAAAAATTTAAGTCGAACATAGTTAGTCAGACTATGTTCCACTGTCCCTAGGTTAAATATAGGTGACTAGACTATATTTAGCCGAGGTTCGATAAATTTTCCAAATACCTAAATTAGGTATACTCATGATATGTCCATAGCGTTTGAGAAAATATCCACAAAGCAAAGGCGATATCAAGCCATTCAGTTGGAAGTCCCGGCCATACAAGACTTGTAACCTATGTTTTCACATTCCATTGCATAGAAGATGGTATGGGTAGATACGTGTGGAAAGGAAGTCTTAAGTAATTCTAAAATAGTCCATACTTGGCTAAAATCACGAATGAAGGTTTCAAAATAGGACTTTGATGAATGTAGAGAAAGTTGCTAAAGTTCAGCTTTTGTAGATGATGAATCAGTTTGTCCTTTAGAAATCCCATTTCTTGTATTTTCATAAGGGAAATTGATAAACTGTGACGGGTTTCATGTAAAACAATATCATATAAGGTTTATAAGATAATTTCTAGAGACTTTGTATAACTTACAATGTCTGTGAAGTAAATTAGACCATTGTGTAACTCACAATGTCTTGAGAAATGATGGAGAGATCATTGCGTAACTCACAATGTCTTGAGAAATGATGGAGAGATCATTGTGTAACTCACAATGTCTTGAGAAATGATGGATAGATCATTGTGTAACTCACAATGTCTTGAGAAATGATGGAAAGATCATTGTGTAACTCACAATGTCTAAGGAATAAATGAGTTAATTGCTTCATTTACAGTGTCTGGGGATGTAATTGAGACCAATGGGATGTAATCGAGACCACCGTAGGATTTACTGATGTCTCGAGAATGTAATAGAGACCATCGTAGGATTTATGTTGTCTCGAGAATGTAATAGAGACCATCGTATCTTACAATGTCTAGGAAGTATGAAAAACCATTGTAATCGCCATAATGTCTTGGATAAAGTTTCGTAATCCTAAAATGCACGAGTAGATGCATGATTGGGAGATTGGGAAAATATGATTGTGCCGTAATGCGTTAGAATAGGCATACGCAGATATGTTTAGTACATCGTTTATGATTGAAATTATATCGAGTGTATATATATATCAATATACAAATATGTTTCTATAGCTTAAAATGCCTAAAAGTCACATAAACGACTGGAGGATGGAAGGCACAGAGAACGGAAGGCTATAAAATGTTTTTGTTTGTAAAAGTAGTTATAGTTTAGGTCACAATTAGACCCGTTTCTCTATAGTTAAGGCTCTGATACCAATCTGTAACACCCCCAATTTCATGATATGCAGCAGAATTCAAACTGGGTGTTACTCGATTGACAACAATCATAATAATAGAAAACAATCTCTAAAGGAGTCGTTTAAAAAGGATTTATCATTCAAATTATTCACATATATCAGAGTTTACAAAATAGGTCCCAGTTGGTTCCATTGTTTACAAAATGCATCAATATAAAGTCTTTTGATGTCTTTACTAAATGATAAAACAATTATAGCCTTCTTGATCTAGTCCTTGCCTTTCCGTGCCAGCTTTCGACATTATGGACATGAAATACATGCTTAAAACTGTCAACACAAAGGTTGAGTGAAATTCATAGAGTTTAGGAAATTAGTTGAACACAATATTCATAACGTGAGGTAATTAGTCTCACATTCATAGTTTAGAAAATAAAACAGATATTATTGCTGCACTAAGCTCATGATACCGAAAACGTTAACAACTCGTCAATAGAAATTGATATAATAGTTTACCAGGTCTTGGTCAAATAGTTTTCCTAATAGGTAATTTGCCAATAAACCTATGGTTCTTCAAATAGAGTGCGTTTGTTTACCGGACTTGGTCAAACAAACGAGATTCGTCAATCCTGATAGATCTATCCACATTATTCGCGTTCACCCGCAAGTGATTAATGGTTCATGATAATAGGGACTTAAGTTTGGCAATATTGGTACTTAGTGCAAATAACACATTCAGGTATAGCATACAGTTTCAAAGCAATGTGTTCGGTTAAAAAATAAAGCATGTACCTCCCCCAAGGGTTTGTAAAACAATTAAGTAATAGAAAGTGGGCCTATGAACTCACCGAGAGTTGATGATGTTAAGTGCTTTAATGGATGTGATGGATAAGCCGGGAAACCTCTATGTGTAACCTAAAATGTAATGTTGTGACTTAGGTTTGGAATAATGTTTAGAAAACATAAACCAGCCTATATACGTCTTTATGTTGATCATGATGTAGTCATTTATAGTTTGTTGCTCATAGTAACAATTTAGTATGTGAAAACGTATTTAGTTTATAGATATCATACTACTGTTCGGGCCATCATAATTCAGAGGTCATGTAGTAAACGTTCGAGGAGCTAGATCACTTTAAATCGTAAATCCAGCAACTCGTCGATACGTTTTACCCAAATGAAACCCTCACATGAAGCTCCCTAGTATTGTAGCACTTAGTAGATAAAATATTTGTTTTGAGTGAAGATTGTTATACCATAAAGTTTATCATGTTTTTAGTAAATATCTACTTTTTACAAGTTCTCGTCGTTTACTAGTGATCACAACTTATTAACATGGTCAAGAATGAAGTTTTAGTAAAATTTGGCGGAAAAGGGTAAAATGGTCATTTTTCCGTTACTTGTGAAAATACTATTCCGAAGGTTGGATGAAGTTTTTTTTAACTTAATATGTAACTAGCTTTGAAAATAACATGGTTTCTATTTTCTCAACTTTGTGAAAATCCAACTTTTGCCGGAAAAAACTGTTTTACGAATTTTAGGCATAAAATGATTCCTTTAGTCTTTTTAGGCCGAGTTCCCACGCTGTAGCCGTAAAACATCATTTCGGACAAATTTCGTGTTTTAACTTTTGATGATTCAGACCAGAAGTATCACTTATTATTTTGGACAGACCCGACAGCAAGCATTTTGGCGTTTCTAGGTTTTCGCTAACTTCTTTTTACTATAAATTTTGACTCGTTTGTCCGTTTTGGGTGATTAAAGTTGCTATGCTTCCCTTTTTATCTTTTCTACTATAATATATAAGTTAGAAAGTCTATATGTAACTGGTTTTAATGGTCTCAAACGTGTAAAGTATGACTAGTTTACTTAGTTTGTTACTTTACGACAATTTGTGAATTAAAACATATGATTGATTATATGTACATCATGAATCAACATAGTAACCATATATATAGCATTTATTTGACAAGATTAGGAATTAATAAACATGAGATGATGGAGTGATTGTGGTGATTAGTTGCTTACAACTTTTGGCTTTCTAACGAAATGAGTAACTTAGTAAGGATTCGGACTTTGATTGAGCACTTGTCTCTATACTTTTGGCAATACTTCTACACCTTTGATGGCAAGTGAAGATGGATGGAAAGCACTTGATGTATTCTACTAGAACACTTCTTTAATTGAAGGATGAAACTCGGACTTTGGATCAAACAAAACTTAACAAGAGTTTTGGAATTGATATAGAGCTTGTGTTTCTTGAATAATAATTGAAGTAACTAGCAAAATGAAGGTGTTTTTGTTGGGGATATTGGACGAAATAGGAGGGAGGGGTATTTATATGGGTTTGAGGAGGTTAGTTTTTCATGACTAGTCAAAGCTTCTAAGGTAAGTTTCAACACATGTAAACATCCTAGAACTTAAGGCATAAGATAATTACACAAGGCATGGTGATTCACCCCCCTTATGGGCTGTCAAAAATGGTGAGGTGACTAGGATGATGATTCTTGGTCTTATCTTGGTTCTAGAATGTGTTTTGGTTCCGTTAAACGCCAACCGTAAGTTGTTAAGCCATTAAACGTAAAATCAGGTGTCGTAAAAATACAAAACTTGTTGGAATGATGAAACTCATCATTATACTCCATATAAAAATATAAAATGAGTGATAAGTCTTATTGGATGCTAAAACGCTGCTTAAAGCTGGAAACGCGGGTCAAAAACGCGTAATTCGCGTAATACACAGAACTGGAAAACGTAAAATTCTAAAACTTGTGGAATTGTTGTAAAATGGTAGAAATTCATATTTTTAATGTTTACGGTGTTTTATGGACATATCAGGATGCCCTAATGACGTTTAAACCCTAAAGTAATTCTCGGACGCGGTTTTGTGAAGTCGGTTATGTATAGATTCAACGTACGTCGTCAGGGCGACTTGTCGAGTTTCATTTATCTTGTCATTATGGTAAAATAATAATAAAAATTTTTCTGGGATGAATAGTAAAAGTGAATAGTAACTTTTCAAAAATATGAAAGTAACCCGAAAATGCGGGTTGTTACAAAGGGTCCGCGTCGGGTTGTTGTGGTATCTTGTTGGTAGTTGTTGTTGTAATTTGGATGAGACGCGTGGAGCCGAAAAGATAATAGAGCTTGTTTGGTTCACGTGGTCTTAACCGGAACCGTGTCATGACCATTAGGGTCATAACATTGGTTACGGGTATATTTGGTAGTTTGTTTGGATGGCGAGATTGATATGGGTTGATTGGAGATTGAATTGCGCTATTGTGATTATTTACTTGGACTTATATTGTAAATTGTCAACTTTGTGCAACGTCGGTGCTACTTTGACTTTTTAGTCATAGTTGACCCCGACAACGCCGTAACATGGAATTTAGTACATATTGTACTATAGATTGATTAAAAGCCGAGAAGTCATGAAACGTGCTTGTGGACTTGAAACGAATAACGATTTGAAACTTATATTGAAATTGATATATATATATATATATATATATATATATATATATATATATATATATATATATATATATATATATATATATATATATATATATATATATATATATATATATATATATAATATATAAAATGTAAATAAAACTATGAAACATAAATAATAAATTGTTTTTATACCAAAACCCTCGATAACATGACTTGCCTTGTTATTCAATATTTTAAATGGGAATTAACGACTAAAAACGAAAAGGTTTTCTAATTAATAAATATTTAATGTTTCGAGTGCACGTTTATCGAAATGTGTCAGTTATGAGCATTTAATACCATTTTCAAGTATTTATTTCTATTTACGTCTTGTGCATAGGTTACGGATGACCTAACATTAATAGCGTCGATCCACGTGGATAGCGGACTTATTAGGTTGACGAATTTAATAAGAGCCCGCTAGGTACGTAGGATAACGTTATTAATGGGTGAATTATCCTTACGACTCGATTAGGATGCGACCGGTTTATGGGATAATAAGCGACACGAATAAATGATTGAGTTTATCAAGTTGACGAATTCGATAAGGACCACTATTTATTCCGAAACTTATTGGACTATGGAGCTTATCGCTTAGACATCTCATTGTGTTGCATTGAGTCACATTGTGGTTATTTGAGTGCATTCATGATATCATGTTGAGTCGATACACACACACGACAATACCAAACGCTAGGACTAAACGGTGAAACAAGACATTTTTGGAGATAAAGAAAAGGAATAGATTGGGGTAGATAACGTTGATTTTGGCAAATATATATTAAAATTGGTTTATATTAATAGGTTGTGCCGAGTCGATGATTCTTGAGCCGTGTTATTTATTATCTTCGTTGCTAGTGTTTGTTTGTGCGTTGCTTGCTTGAGGTGAGTTTCATAGCCCCGCTTTTATCTATGTTTTTAACTAATTTGGGGTGAGAAATCATGCTACTCTTTTGGACCTTTTAAACTATTTTGATTTGCTTATGTGCTTGACTATTTAGATAGATATGTGGTAGTTGTTGCCTTAGTCTACGGTAGCAATCATAATTGCTACGACTGCGCTGGCTAGAGTCGCTTAGGGGCCCTACTATGACGTCGGATATATTATTGATGGTATTGTTTATTGTGATATTGGTATGTGATTTGGTGTGATATTGTGTATCTATCTTAGGTCTCGCATAGTAAATAAACTCCTACAGGTCCACTATTGAATTTGAATTTGAATTTAAACCTATGAACTCACCAGCGTTAGCTGACCTTTTAGCATATTTTTCTCAGGTATTTAAGTGATGTTTGGAATGCTTGTTCTGTTGAAGCTTGGCAAAGAGGCATGGTTGAAGGATCATATTTAAACTCTGATAATATTATACGGACCTATTTTATAAATCATATTGTGCCTTACATTTAACTATTTTGGGATGATTGTATTGGATAATTAAATTTATGATTGGTTTTTGAGTTATAATATGACTATCTTGTTTGCTATACTTGTGTGATGTGCCAATCCATGTAACATGAAAACTTGATTAAGTCTTCCATTGTCTTGAGATTTAGGGTGTTCTGATTGGTATCAGAACCAAGGTTATAGAGAACTAGGTATTTAATAAAACCTAAACTATAACCACTTTTTAGAAAGATTGATCCTCGACCGACGCATGTCAGCCTGTCAAGCCGAAGCTTCTTTATTTGAGTATGGTATGAACTGCAATTTGGTTTATGAGATATGATGAATTGTGAATTGATTTTTGAGATGTTATGTTTTGAGATGTGATTATTGATTTTGGGGAAATGTGAATTGATTGTCGAGATATTCTGAACTTGATTGGATTATTGATATGTTATGATTTTGGGATTATGAACTTGATTATATGATTGATTTGATTTGGGATTATATGATGCGTGGATTATGTGATAGAATAGAACTTATGTTTTTTATTTAAAGGTATATTTTGAGTAATGCGGTACCTCTATTTTAAAGCTTTCATTATGTGATATATGTTTTGGTTGAGTTGATGCGCTTATTAGAACTAGTCGTTTTCGAACACTTATACCTACCCTATGCCTTTGTCACAGACCATGCCTTCACTAGCTTATGATGTGTCTAAGGATGTCCTTATTGCTGCTACTTCCCCAGCATTGACTCTGATGATTGTTGTGCAGGGTGATCCCTATGTGATTGCCCGACACTCTAGTTCCACTTCATCATTATCTGATCGCCCTAGCTCATCTAGGCAGCTCACATTGCATCAGGTCTTAGCACGAGCCCAAAATCCTAGACTTACTCGTAGTATTGCTCGTATGTCTGTGCGACCACCACCATCACCTATTCACCTAGCAGCCCACTCTTTTATGTCATCACCACCATGTCTTAGAAGACCTAGATTCCCTACTGTACCACCTCAGGATTCACCCACACAGAGACGCCGACTCATGGACTCCCCCTCTGAAGATGAGGGCGATGAGGAGCATGAGATTGAGGAGGAGTATGTAGATGAGGATGAGGATCCTCAGGAGGAGGATGATGAGGATATCCCAGAAGGGGGTACTCCACCATTGCAGAGTCCTGCGCATTTCCAGGACCAGGCTCTCCCTTACCTTTGCATGAGCTTGATTCTCCTGGGCAGCCATTTGACTTTGGCTCACCTCCTCACTCACCTGAGATAGGTAGCCCACTAGGTTTAGAGATACCATCAGAGATTGCTTCAGAGCCCGAGGAGTATGGGGAGACAGACCTGATTTAAGAGAGGATTACATCTCAAGGTGTTAAGCTTAGTAGGTTGACATATCGGTTGGTTGGAGTATCGAGGGCTAGTGTAGAGGATTTAAGAGCAGATATAGGTTCTATGAGGACTACGATTCTGTGAGAGGGTATGTTGGAGCTCCAGGAGCGGGTAGGGGAACTGCTGAGAGGGTTCGCGATATCCCGAGATGCAGACAGAGCGCTATGCGGCAAGATAGGCGAGTTGGAAAGGGAGGTCGTGGATCTGAAGAGTGATCGCGATGCTCAGCGTGTTGAGCTTTCGTCTCTATTGAGGGAGGTTGACGATGTTAGGAGATCCATTAGAGGTATTCGTGATCGTGGCTAGATTGTGTTAGATTCATGGCACTGTACCATCTTGAAACTGAGTAGTCTCTAGTTCGAGATATAGATCTATCCTAGTTATCTTGTTAGTATCGTTGTTAGGATCGTTTTTGATATCTCCGTATCCTTTCATGTATTCCACTTTGGAACCTATGAGTTATGGTTATTAGAATGTGCATCCTTTAGTTATGATTCGGTCTGTAGTTGTTTCGTTATGATGTAGTGTTATCATTGTTAGCCTTGATTATGTATTCGTGTGTTATTCGGTGATCCTTGGAACCAAACCTAGTCTTATAGAGTGTGAATTGTGAACTTATGAAACTGTTGTTTTAACCTTCAGATCAATGGCACCAAGACGAAACCCGCCTAGGACCAACCGAGCAACTCCTGCTGTTGTGGTTACTCATGTCCATCAAGGTCGTCGTCCGACCCCGACCTCTCCACCTGTTGAGAACCAGAATACTGGTAACCCCGCTGTTGGGAACCCAAATGTGAACGACCGTGTTGAGTATGGTCCTGTTCCACTAAACCCTCCGCCTTTGAATCAAGCTCACATCAACCAGCTTGTGACGCAGCGTGTAGCTGAACTGCTAACTGAGTCTAATCTCTCTAACACCTCTGGTGGAACCCCACCGCTGAATCGAGCTCGAGGTTTTACCTACAAAGAGTTCCGATTTTGTGGTCCCATCGAGTTCGGAGGAACCGATGGAGTGGTTTACCTAACAAGGTGGATGGAGAAAACTGAGTCTATGTTTACCGTTAGTAACTGTGAAGAGGATTGTATGGTTAAGTATGCAACGTTCACCTTGAAGGACGAAGCGTTAACTTGGTGGAACAACTATCGCAGATCCGTAGGAAGTGATATAGCTGATACGCGTACAATGCGCGTTCGGGGTCAAAGTAAACTTCCTTTTCTTCGAGCAAGTTTTTCAACCACCTAGGCAGTTAACCTAGTCGTTGTAGTGTAGTATTAGGGTAAGCCTCGGGATTGATATCGTTCTCTAGGTGAATAGGAATGCTAGTGAGAAATTACTACACTAAGGTTAGGGTTGAGGAAGATTATTTTTATCTTTTTTTTTTTTTTTTTTTTTTAGAAAATAAAAGTACGATCTCGGGGATTGGATTTGGGGGTGGTACTTCTCTGATTACTCTACTTATCTAATTATCTAATCTAAGGGGTAGTCTATGTCTATTGAAGTGTGCTCGTATGATGATTAAAGATGTGTCTACCTAGATACTATTACTCCCTAGTTATCTTTTATTGATGGTTTAATTGTCACGTCTTTATTCTTAACGCGTTGTGTTTTCTAAGGTCGTAGGGAGTGCTTTTATCCCTAACTCTTAGAAGCTACCTAAGGTTAATGACTACGAAATCTCTAGGATTCATAAACTTAACACTAAAGTTTTCCTTGGATTTTTAGCCTACAATTCCACTAGTAATTATAAACTAATGTTTACAAAGATTAATCAAGCATTAAAAACATAACGATGACTTTAAGCACTCCTAAGCCAATTACAATTAAGATAAGAGACAACAAATCAATATTTAATAACTAGGTTTCATAGATCTAAGCAAACACACAAGTAAATTAGTCGGACATGTTAAACATGCAAGCATACACACATTCAATTGAAGACATAATGAAATCAAGGGAATAAATATCTTATCTCGATGTAAAATAGGGTATTAGAACCCTAAAATACTGTCCTAGACGGACTAAAATTGTTTTAATTTTTACTCCACAAGTCTACCTCCTTAAGTCTGAAAATTTGAATTCTATATATAGAGTTACAACTGCGACGGCGTCACCTTTTATTTGTGACGCCTTCAGATCGCCGCCATTAGGGTTTCGTCTTGTCCAAGTCAACTTTGGGACGGCGTCACGTTGTGGTTGTGACGCCGTCAGCTTCAGCTTCTGACGTCGTCTGAATCTTGATCTAGGCCGTTTGAGGGAAAAATCTTCGTGACGCCCTACTCTTCAAAGCATGACGCCATTAGGTGTAAAATAGCAATTTCACTCCTGAGCCATCACATATATAGGGACGGCATCGCTCTTTGTTTGTGACGCCGTCAGGTGCACTTCCTGTAACTTGAGTGTCTTGATCTTGACTTTAGCCATTTTTTTGACATATTCACGCCTTTTCGTCCAAATAAGCATCATTTCAACATTTTGCCTTCAAGAGACCTAAAAAGTGAAAAGGAACGAAATTAAGTAGTAACGGATATAAAAGTGGGCGATTAAGGGCTTAAATGACCCCTTAAAAGTGTACGTTTTAAATCCTTATCAAATATCTCTACACTTGGTATTTGCTTGTCCTCAAGCAAATGTGTTTTTGGCCAATTAATTTATAAGAAAGCAATGGTTTAACATAATTCACAACAAGTATAAGCCCCGCAAAAGTCATAACAAGCACGGAAATTGTATACTAGCACCTTACAAGTGGTGTTTGGATAATCTCATCTCTCGGGTATATATGAAATATATCAAATGGAAATGGAAGATAAACACTCATTTACCGGTCATAGGACATAGATTACCATAGGCTTGAGACTAGATCAAACCTCTAGTGCTTTGGCATAAGCACCTAGGAAAAAGTATCTAAGAGGTCTTTTAAAGGGTTGTAACGTTAGGCTTACGGTTAGGGAAACAAAGGGTTTGGTTGGATAGGCGATTTAGTGGTGGTAAGTCAAAAATCTTTACGTTACAAGCATGAGAAGAATGGCGTTGCTAAGCCAAGACTCGACTCTCTAAACTCTAGATAACTTTGAAACAAACAAACATAAATATAAAGATAGATGTAGGATGGTAGCCCGTATGTTTTTTTTTTTCATTTTTTCATTTTTTTTTCAACACACTTTTTTAGATTTTTTTTTTTCACATACACTTTTTCTCTACCATCCTCTACGATAACATCAAAATATAAGGGATTTATAGGCACATCCCTATACTTGAGTTTTTATTATTCTAATACTAATTTGACCCGAATTGAAAAGATCAAAACACTTGGAGTACGATATTACGTAGATAAATGGAATTTGAATTTAACGTTCTTTCCCGTCACTCCATAAAATTTAACTTTACCCATGAGTCCCAAATCGTCCCAAAACTGCATACAAAGGACATGACTCGACTTAGCAACTTATGCAAGTAACTAGATAATTGAACTAAGGGTTTAGTATGATAACAATAATGCACTAAAAGTGAGTGCATACAAGGTAGGCTAAGGCGATTTGGGGGTACATTTGGGGGTGGATTGTAAACAATGCTCTTCATTGATATTCGGAAAACCAAAACATCACGAGAACCGCGAAAAGGATAGGCTCGAGGGTTAACTAGGGTATCGTGTACTAAAGATGAGTACAGCATAAGGGTGTGGAAGAATTACTCAACCGATGTGGAAGAAGTAATTATAATACGGGTATCAAACAAGGGTTATCCTAATGCCTCTTATCATTTAGTTATTCCTAACTACACAAGTGTAGTCTCACTAGCGATCTCGGGATGCATCACAAAACAAGTTCTAGAATCTATTATACTACCGGTACACTCTTGAAGCATTAAAGGTGAATGCTTTAATTCCTAATCTAGGGGCGAACCTCACATTTTTGGTGTGGAATTTGAGTGGTAAAGGGTTTTTTGTGCTAGTCATATAACTTCCTATCCATGAGACGCTTTATTAAGACTAAAGACCCACTCCTACATGTTATGAAAATTTTTAAATTTGGTGCTAAATTTACCCTAACCGATATTTCTCATGGTTTATTACACAAATGAAATAGGACAAGACAAATAATCAAGGATAAGCATAGTTTCAAAGTTCCGTTTATTCTCCTCCCTACACTTAAAGCGAACATTGTCCCCAATGTTCCCGAAAATATCAAAGTTATGATAACAGAAGGTAATTAAAAGAGAAAGAAACTAGTACTCCCCTGATTAGCTTGATAGGATCCGTGTGAAGTAGTGGTTAAATTCTTCTCCAAGAAGAATGTATGCGTGAAATGCTCCATCCAATCTTATCTATCTTCTTCTTGATAAATAAAACCTGCACACTTTAAGAAAATGGATGAAACCTTCACGTAAAATCGGCGGTGAAACTATATATGACTCTACTATACTAGGATATAATGCTTGTGGAATGGATGTTTGCAGATTTTCTGGAAAATTAAGACCTGAGAAATTCCAAAAATTTATAAGTAGCACAGAAAACGAGAGAAAGTTAGATAAGCTATTTCGCTCCTCCTAGCGCCATCGAGTTGCAATCTCGACGTCGTTATCGTGATGTAAACCGGTGCGATGCGTTTTTACGGAAAATTTGGAAAAATTACATCTTTAAAATGGAAAAATTCACGCAAAATATCCATTATGACTCGATACAAGCATTTGACTCTAACAAACACATATATATATCTTTTCAAGAATTGTAATTCTCATGTTCACGTTCTTTTAAAAGCGTGTGTAATCTTCCCACACTTATCCTTTTGTAAAATACCTTTATATGTAATTAAGACGAGGTTAAAGACAAAATAAAGCATTTTCACAAATTCAAACATGAGAATGAACAATCAATGAAAAGATATGACACACAAACAAGCTAACAATTAAGCATAGGTTGCCTCCCACGAAGCTCTTTTCTTTATTTATGAGTCTTGTAGCTAGACTTGAAGTCGTGCCCCTACGTGACTTCATTTCCATCACCTTCTTCCTCATGATGGTCTCTATTGGGGTTTTCCATGTTATAGTAGTGCCCTATTATGTACCTTTATAAGAAGTCATCTTCTCCCCAATTGGTTCTATATTCCGGTCCTAGTTTCAAGCAATCCTTATAGAACCCAAAAATCTTATCCATCACATAATCTACTCCCTTCTCCTTATCCTCCTCATTCCTATAGTATACCGATATCTTAAGTTCTTTTTCATCATTGGATAATGATGAAAATTTCTCAATCTTAAATGGCATTTGGTAAGCTATGTCATCGGTCTTATCCTTGAATCTCACTATTCCTAATGACGGATCATAAGTCATCCCGGTGTTCTCTATGAAAGGCTTTCCTGGAATAACTTGGGACAAGCTAGGATCTATGGTCGTACTAATATCATCCACAGTTATGAAATCCGTAGGATATGTGAAACTTCCTACATAGACGGGAAATCCCTTAACTCTACCAAGGAAATTACATCTAACTCTAGGATTATCGGGATCTTGCCTAGTTGGGATAGGTTTTTCATCACCCAATTATAGTAGGTGCTAGTCATGATGTTTATTGGGGACTTGCGGTCAATGTAGGCCTTTTCCACGAATAGATGTCCTATGCAACATGGTATGTTGAGATTCCAAGGGTTCCCAAACTTGATCCTAGGGCTTTTCCTAACATACATGTGACGGAGGTCGCGCACTAAGTGTGGGTGGTGAGAGAGTTCCTCTTCCGTAGGAAACTTATTGAAATAGTCATCACCTACTCCATCTACTTCATCGGTCGATCCATTCTTAGGAGTCTCACTAACCTCAAGTACCGTCTCATGGTTCGCTTCGTCATTAGTCCTATTAGGTTTTACTAAGGTGATGGTTTTGACGAATTGAACGGGCTTGGCTAACTTACTTGGGTCCTTAATTTTCACACCGAAAGCTTCGGGAGAATGAGTCAAGATGGCATTAACCTTTTAGGTGGTCTTCCTATCACTATTGGTCGTAGCTTTCAAAAGTTTATCAATCTTCCTATCCATCTCGGCTTGTTGTTGGTTAAAGCGGTCTGAAAGCTTGGCTATTTGAGCTTCTTGGGATGTAACTAGGTGTTGCAACATCCCTTCTATGTTTTGTTGGCTAAGGCCGTGAGAGGGGGGCCATGAGAAATCATTAGAGGTGAATTCTTTGGTTTGTACCCAATAGAAGTCGGGTTTGCCCCTCCATGCTTCTCGGGCATCATTGAAAGTCCTAGGTCCGGGTGTTGTAGGGAATCTTCCTCCCATTCCATTGGTACACGAGGATGCGTAGTCAATGGAAACTTGTTCGAGGAGTCTTGTGCAAGTACGAGTGTCATGGGGACCACTACATTGCTCACACAAGGAAGATACTTTGTTCACTTGGCGTGAAGACTTAGGATTTTCGTAGGAGCTCATTAGGAATTTGATTTGATTTTCAAGTTCGAGCATCCTACGATCGGAAGTTTGTGACTTAATGGGAGGCAAAGAGATTGCCTTTACGGTTTTGGGCAACTCACGGGGCTCATTCCAACTTTCGTTGTCATATAGAGCAAGGTCCTCTATTGTACCCAACGATTCTTCCGCGGTGAGATCACTAAGTTTGCCACCGGCCGCTTGGTCGATGGATTGCTTAGTTGAGAAGTTGACATGATCATAAAAGATTTGGACTTGAAGCCAAAGATCAATGCCGTGATAAGGGACTTTATGGAGAAAGTCCTTGAATCGAGTCCATGCTTCGTAGAGAGATTCACCTTGACGTTGTTGGAACATCAAGATTTCATTCCTAAGGTTAGTAGTTCTCCTCAGTGGGAAAAATTAGGCAAGGAAATGAGAAGTGAGATCATCCTAACTTAAGATGGAGCCAGCGGAAAGTCGCTCAAGCCAATTACTAGCTCGGTCCCGTAGAGAGAATTGGATGAGGCGCAAGCACGTGGTCTCCCGAGTAGTAGCATCAAGGTCGATGGAATCGACTATTTTAAGGAAATCCTTAAGATGCTGATTAGGATCTTCGGAATGAAGTCCATGGAATGCACGTTCATTTTGCACCAACCGGATGGTGTCGGATCGCAGGGCCGTAGTTTGAGCTTCATCGGGGGGCTCAATGGTGTTTCTATAGCCTCAGTGGCATGGTCTAGAGTATTCACCAAGAGTACGGGCTCTTGGCGGGTCATTTGGTGGTGGGTTGATGAGTGGTGGATGATTATCACCTTCCATGATGAAAAGTGATGGGATTTACGAACAAAGTCAGGAAGAAGGGGGATAGACTACGAGGAAGCTAAAAAGTGAGAAAAATTCTTACTTGATAGGAATCAAGCAAGGGAACCTAAACGAGGTGGAAATCTAACTAGCTATTGGATTTGGGGGTGGTACTTCTACCGATTACTCTACTTATCTAATTATCTAATCTAAGGGGTAGTCTTTGTCAATTGAAGTGTGCTCGTATGATGATTAAAGATATGTCTACCTAGATACTATTACTCCCTAGTTATCTTTTATTGATGGTTGAATTGTCACGTCCTTATTCTTAACGCGTTGTGTTTTCTAAGGTCGTCGTGGGGTGTGCTTTTATCCCTAACTCTTTGAAGCTACCTAAGGTTAATGACTCTGAAATCTATAGGATTCATAAACTTAACACTAAGGTTTTCTTTGGATTTTAGCCTACAATTCCACTAGTAATTATAAACTAATGTTTACAAAGATTAATCAAGCATTAAAAACCAGTTTAAGGCTCTCTGATCAAGACTTCTTGTCCAAGGAATGAAGTTAAGTTAGAGATTGAGTTACGGAACCATAAGGTTAAAGTGCGACATGACGACCTACAATAAATCGTTTTCAAGAGTTGTCACTTCTTTGCCCGAAATGGTTCTGCTGAAGCCCTTAAGATTGAGAGGTATACTGATGGATTACCTTTAGCTACTAGGAATGATGTCATCGCTGCAAAGACAACTAACTTGCATGCGGCAATTATCGTGGCTCAGCGTTTGATGGACTCTTATGTGTTAGAAGGAGAAGACAAGGGTAAGAGTGATAAGAGGAAGAGGAATGAGACTTTTAAAGGGAATGGCAACAAATGGCAAGAGACTGCCAGGGTGTACGCCATAGGAAATGGAGAGAAGAAGGGTTATGAAGGTAGTAAGCCCTTGTGTGGTCATTGCAACCGACACCACCATGGACCGTGCTCAATAGTGTGTAGGAATTGCTCTAAGGTAGGACACATGGCCAAGGGCTGTGGTACCGTCCCACTTGGCTTTAATGGCGCAAACCGCACAAGGAGCGGGCGGAAGGCCACTTGTCACTGTTTTGGATGTGGAAAGAAAACAAGAATGAGTCCGAGAGGCGTGGATGAAGGAAACCCGATGTGGAGGAGGATTTGTTAACCGGGTGTGGCAAGTAATGGCTAAACCACATGAAGCGAGAGGTTATGAAGGAACCGAGGAAATCGGTGCTATAAATCGGCAGAGACATAGGAGCAGTAGCGAGTGTATGCCATTGGGAAGGAAGTCGGTGAGGACCGAGCGTAGTTCTGGTAAGTTCCTTCTCAATAATCGCTTTGTTTCCATCTTGTTTGATCTTGGTGCCGATATGAGTTTCATATCCACCACCTTTATGCCATTACTAGGAATTTCCGCAACACCTTTAGGGTTAAGCTATGATGTGGAGTTAGCTAACGGAAATAGGGAAATGGTTGACACTGTAGTCCGAGGTTGTACCTTAAGTTTCCTAGACCACCTGTTCAACATAGACCTTTTTCCAGTTACCTTAGGAAGTTTTGACGTCATCATCGGAATGGATTGGTTGTCGAAGAACGGTGCACACATCATCTGTTATGAGAAGATCGTGCGTGTACCGTGTGGCGGAAAAGTTTTGAGCATACAAGGAGATCGGAGCGACTGTGGAGGTCCCTCCCGGTTGAGCATCATCTCTTGTATTAAGGCCCAGAAGTACATCAATAGAGGAGGTTGTCTTTTCTTGGCTCGAATTTCTACGAAAAGCGAGAAGAAGTGAAAGACACCTTAAGGATGTACACGCGTCGTTATAGAGTTTCTTGATGTGTTTCCGATGATTCGCGGATTCCACCGTCCGACAAGTGGAATTCCAAATTGAGTTGATACAGGTGCTACACATGGCCCGGCACCCTATCGACTTGCTTTAAGAGAATTCGAGGCTGTCTAGCGGTTGGCGAATTATCGGAGAAGGATTCATTCGACCAAGTTCGTCACCGTGGGGATCACCGATGTTGTTTGTGATGAAGAAAGATGGATCGTTTCGGATGGGCATTAATATATGGATTTGAATAAGCTAGTGTCTTTTCCAAGATCGACTTATGGTCTGGTTATCACCAGCTTAGAGTTCAAGAGGAGGATATCCCTAAGACGGCGTTTAGGACTCGTTATGGGCACTATGAATTCCAGGTGATGTCGTTTGGTTTGACCAACATGCTAGTGGTATTCATGGACCTCATGAACCGAGTGTGTAAGCCATATCTGGATAAGTAATGATAGTATTCATAGACGACATCTTGATATACTCCAAGAATAGAAAAGAACACGAAGAGCATTTGAGGCTCATTTTAGAGTTGTTGAGAGAAGAGAAGTTGTATGCCAAATTCTCTAAGTGTGAATTTTGGATTTCGACCGTGCAATTCTTAGGTCACGTGATAGATAGTCGAGGAGTTCATGTTGACCAGCCAAGATTGAGGCCATTAAGGAATGGGCAATCCCTAGGAACCCATTAGAAGTCCGCCATTTCTAGGTTTAGCGAGGCTATTACGGAGGTTCATTGAGGATTCTCCAAAATAGCTAAGTCAACGACCAAGCCGACGCGAAGGGCGTTAAGTATGAATGGGAGAAAAGGAATAAGAATCATTCCAACTTCTAAAGGAGAAGTTGTGTAGTGCGCCATCCTAGCTTTGCTTGAAGGCGAAGATTTTGTCAGTATCTTGCGATGCTTAGCATAGAGGCTTAGGTCTTGTTTTGATGCAGGGGAGAAGGTGATAGCTTATGCCTCCGACAACTTAAGAAGCATGAAAAACTACACCACCCATGATCCGGGTTAGGTCTTTGTAGTGTTTGCCCTTAGAATCTGGAGACATTATTTGTATGTAACCAAGTGTGTAGTGTTTACCGACTATAAGAGCCTGAAGCATATCTTAGACCAGAAGGAGTTGTATATGAGACAACGTCGTTGGTTAGAGTTGCTCAGTGATTATGACTGTGGGATTCTTTATCATCCCGGTAAAGCCAATGTAGTGGCAGATGATGCCCTCAGCCGTAAGGAGAACATTCCACCTTTACTCATTCGACCCCTAGGAATGACCATTAGTTCGCCTCTACCGTCTCAAATCTTAGCCACCCAAGCAACGGCGTTGACGGAAGAGAACCGTCCATTTAAGAATCTGCATGGAATGGTAGAAAGTGAAATGGCTTCTTGAGCGTGATGAGTGTCTAAATACTCATCATTTTGTACATTTAAAGCGCAAAAACATCGAAAACACTTTCGAAATGCATCAAAATGATAAAAATATCACAAATAAGTGTTTTATATGTTTTAAATGCAAAAATATCAAAATCGGTGTCAAAATGGTCCTTGAATAAATCTTTTGTTAAAAGCATTAATACAAGTCCTTGTCAAAGACCCCACGCTAAACCATTTGGTTTCCTTCCCCGCTCGCGCTCCTGCGCCTTCATAATTGTGCTAGTTCAAAGTCATGCAAATTAGGCTTTCCCTTAAAAACTAATCAAAAGAAGTATAGTCTCTGCTTCGATTGGTCGAATTGGGAAGTGCTTTCGAAGCACATGGCAAGACTACGTGAGTATAAAAAGAGAAGAGGAAGCAAGAGATGAGCGGTAGTTAGTTTAGTCCAACATGTCTTAACTAGTTTTCAATTGTATTTTCCGGTTTATTTGTATCAAACAAAAGCATTCAGTTTTAATTCAAGATAATGTTCATTTTCCATATTTTATACTCAACATTGAAATTTCAAATCTCAAACTCCTATGTCCAAGATGTTAGAAGCTTATTTATAAGCTTAAACAAGCTTATGCTAGCTTATTAAAAGCTTTCATAAGTCATATTCTGATTTCAAGGAAATATGGTACATGGTCAAAAAGTCAAAAAAATGGCCAAGAATGGAAATGGTGATGATGTGGGATGATCAGAGAGGTGGAATGGGTTAAAATGGAATAGGTTAGTATAAATTAGGTTTGGTTTAGCTCAACAAGCAATTTGTACATCGTAAGCATATGTCCATTTACATTTTCATTCGGTTTGCAAAAATGTGTTTATGCTCTGCATTTGTGGTTAAGGATCCTAAATTTGAGTGTCTACATTAACTAAATCAGTGAGTTGGTTGAAATTAATTTGCAAAACAGTGATTAAAGGGTGTTTGGAATTCTTTGCAATCATCTTTTAGGTCATTACGATCTGTTGGGTCATGCTTGTTTAATCCTATTATACTCCTATCATCTTATTATTGTGCACCGAACATGGAAAGTCAAATTTTTCTTGGCTGTCCTTATAGCTTTCTTGTTGAAATTTTGAAGAGCAAAGCTCATTTTGTGTTCAAAATACATAGGGTAGATTGTAGTAGCTCTATTTCATCATATTAGATCATAATCGGTCCTAGGATTAGCTTCAATTTCATTTGGTCAACTTTTCGGTTTTGCTTAAAAGTCAAAATGCAAAAACCAGTTGAGCCCATACAGAGATTTTTCAAGCTTATTTCTAGGTCTTTTCTAGTGAAAATTGATGTTTTAAATCTCATGCTGGTCTATTTTCTTATGTTTATTTTAGTATAATTTTGTGAATTTTGTTTAAGCTCCAAACAAGCTTGTCAATATGGTGTCATATGCTGTGCGAGCATTAAGCTCTACGCAGGGGTTTTCAGGTTTTGCGAGACCTTGCACAGTCTCATTTGAGCTTTTCTAGGTCTGTAATTTGGTTTATAAGCTCTCACCAGGTCTAGTATAGAGTTATCATTTTTCATATTGACTTATTTTGAAGCTTATGCATAAGCTCGAACTTGGTACAAGCTTCATTTTGGTTTGGTGCCTTTTGGATTCCATTTGCTTATTCAGTGCTTATTGATAAGCACTTGCAATCGATGCATATTCCTCCACACAAGCCCCTGTTTTCTAATTTTCCTAGCTTCCTAATATTATTTAGAGTTTTCCTGAAATTTCAGATTTTTAAGCTTGTTTGATATTTTCGCATTTAAATGGTTTTAGCACTTTTAAATAGCAATTAAAAAAATTAGTGAAAAGCATTATAAAGTTTGCATAATTGGCGAAATTTAGTCCCCAAGTTTCAAAAGTTGTCAAAAGCAGGTCCTAAAAGCTTTGAAAATCGTAAATCTAAATAAAGAAAAATGTTATTCAAGGTCCCGAAATATTCTAATTTGTCAAAATGGTCCTTGAATAAATCTTTTGTTAAATGGCGAGAAAGGTCCACCGACTTTTGAAATTGTCAAGTTTGGTCCACGGAAAATTGAAAATGTCAAAACTAGTCCTTGTACTATTGGAACTTGTTAGTTTTGGTCCTTGTAACATCTTTGGAGAAATTACAAGAAATGGTCCTTGAAATCAGTTGCAATACAAGTCCTTGTCATTTATACAACCTTACATCAAATACCTTTTGACCCGCTTTAAACCATTTTGACCCCCTTTCCTTTTGGACCCACGGTCAACAAAACCAGTCAAACTACTCTTTCCTCCTCCTTGTAACATTTGGTTTCCTTCCCCACTTGCTCCTCCTCGCACTACCTTCTGCATACTCAACACCATCCCATCACCTTATCCCAGCACCTCTCATCCTCCTCATCATCACCTATCCATTTCATTTTAGGCTTTCCTTTAAAAACTAATCAAAAGGCAAGTATAGTCTCGCCGACCATTGGTCAAATGGAGAGGGGAAGTGCTTAAAAAGACTCAAAGATGCAGTTAGTTTAGTTTTAAATTTTGTATGTCGTTTTCAAGCTTAACATGTCTTAACTAGTTTTCAATTGTATTTTCCAGTTTATTTGTATCAAACAAAAGCATTCAAGTGTTTTGCAACTCTGTTTAAGTGTTAATTCAAGATAATGTTCATTTTCCATATTTTATACTCACTGTTGAAATTTCAAATCTCAAACTCCTATGTCCAAGATGTTAGAAGCTTATTTATAAGCTTAAACAAGCTTATGTAGCTTATTAAAAGCTTTCATAAGCTCATATTAGAAGGAAATATGGTACATGGTCAAAAAGTCAAAAAATGGCCAAGAATGGAAATGGTGATGATGTGGGATGATGCAGAGTGGAATTGGGTTAAAATGGAATAGGTTAGTATAAATTAGGTTTGGTTTAGCTCAACAATTGTACTCCGTAAGCATATGTCTATTTTCATTTGGTTTGCAAAAATGTGTTGTATTGCATTTGTGGTTAGGATAGTTTAGGCTTGTTGAATTAAGTGGTAATTAGTAGTTAAACTAAATTTGTGTCTACATTAACTAAATCGCTTGGTTGAAATTAATTTGCAAAGCAAATTAAAGGGTGTTTGGAATTCACTAGCATTGTGATAGATATCAATGCTTGTTTAATCCTATTATACTCCTATCTCTTATTATTGTGCACGCAACATGGAAAGTCAAATTTTCTTGAAAGCTGTCCTTATAGCTTTCTTGTTGAAATTTTGAAAGAGCAAAAGCTCATTTTGTGTTCAAAATACATAGGGTAGATTGTAGTAGCTCTATTTCATCATATTAGATCATAATCAGTCCTAGGATTAGCTTCAAATTTCATTTGGTCAACTTTTCGGTTTTGCTTAAAAAGTCAAAATGCACAAAACCAGTTGAGCCCATTTTTTCAGAGCTTATTTCTAGGTCTTTTCTAGTGAAAATTGATGTTTTAAAATCTCATTGGTCTATTTTCTTATGTTTATTTTAGTATAATTTTGTGAATTTTGTTTAAGCTCCAAACAAGCTTGTCAATATGGTGTCATATGCTTTTAAGCTTTGACAGGGGTTTTCAGGTTTTGCAGACCTTGCACAAGTCTCATTTGAGCTTTTCTAGGTCTTAATTTGGTTTATAAGCTCTCACCCAGTCTAGTATAGAGTCCCATATCATTTTTCATATTCAACTTATTTTGAAGCTTATGCATAAGCTCATTGGTACCCTTTTCAAGCTTTTGTCTCAAATAAGCCAAATCTGTTGTGCTTGCAAATCAGTGGTTTAGGCTAGTTAAAACTTATTGCATTTTGGTCATTTAGCATACTTAAGCTTCTGTTTTGGTTTGGTGCCTTTTGGATTCCATTTGCTTATTCAGTGCTTATTTCAATAAGCACTTGCACATCGCTTACACAAGCCCCTGTTTTCTAATTTTCCTAGCTTCCTAATATTATTTTAGAGTTTTCCTGAAATTTTCAGATTTTTCTAAGCTTGTTTGATATTTTTACCCTTTAGCACTTTTAAATAGCAATTATTACAAAAATTAAGAAAAGTTTCAAAAAAATAATTTTTCAATTTTATTAAGTTAAGATAAATATTAAAAGTCAAAAAATTATTTTTCTAGATTTTTCTTAGTTAAATTTGTATTTTTAAATAATTTAATTAGTATTTAATAGTTTTTAATTCAGAAAATAGAAAATAATCAGAAAATACAAAAATAGTTTTGAAAATTCTATTTTGATATTTTAGATTTTTCTAAGTCTTAATTTTATTTTTCTAGCTTTGTTTCATATTTTCTTGTATTTTAGGCTATTATTAATTAGTTAAAATAGTTTTAATTAATAATAATTAAATAATTAGTTATAAAATAATTTTCTTTTTCTAAAATTTTCTTTTATCATTAGGTTTGTAAAATGTCATTTCATATTTTTAGGATTTATATTGTGTAAGTTTCACGTTTTCATTTATACGTTACGTAGTTTTAAATTCGAGTTTATAAAAACATAAAACAAAAACATCATTTTAAATATAGTGATAGCGTTTATTTAATATTTTTATCTTTTAATTTTCTTTAATTTGCATTTAAGCCCACATGGTTTATGGGCTTTCTCTTTAGGTATAGATCAATCCTATCCTTTCCGTTCAAATCCTCCGATCACTTTACGTTTGACTATTCTCGCACGGCTCGTTGGGACTTAACGACACGGGGAAACACTATACTCTCGATCTTCATTGCATTCGTGCTTAGCGGTTTAAAGGCGATTACGGTCCGCCATTCACAAGTGGCGGAGCTTGAGTGATTAAGCAGCGGTTTTACCAATCAAATTTAGGCATGCATTGGATAGTAAAGCGTGTTCTAAGCATTTTCGAGACCCGTACTTGCACATATACGAGTTTGTAAAAATTTTTGTAAAGTTATAACAAAATCAAAAAGTTCATTAACGCTTTTCCTAAAGTGTTAAAAACACCAAACAAAATATAAAACAACAAAACAATCGTAACGTTTTCTAGCTTGTGTTTCTTTTAAGGTGATTCTTAAAGAAATACGATTTGGTTAAGCGAGGCGATACCAAAAATATTGTCCAAAAGTTTTTAAACCCATCAACACAAATCTATACCTACGTCTTTTGATGATACTTAAATATATACATAAAAATCAACCACCATAAATCAAGCGGTTCACTACCTAGCGGGGTGCGACCATAATAAGTTCGAACATCGATTTAAAACTTGCCTTTGTGTCCTTGTGATTTGGTGTACCTTTTCAAAAAAGCCATTTCATTTGTGATTATTGGTTAAGTTCACTTGTCGTTTGCCTCGCATTTGTTTTGAAAACGTTTTTATACTTAGTGCATGCTTTTCGTTCTTCGAGTTCTACAAGTCCACTTTCGAAACTTGGAAAGATTCCTCGTGAGCGTGAGGGCGTTCGGCTCCTTGACCGTGATGAGAGCGTCTACCACCACCACCACTGTAATGGCGAAGACAAACCCATGAATGAGCTTCTCCAAGCACCCGCCGAGGGTTACGGAGATGCTATTGTTGTCGACCATCGTGGGCGATACTTTTGAGCTCAAAGCGGGTTACTAATCGGTAACCCAAAGCCAATTCTATGGTTTTGGCGGGATGATCTCATGCACACATTCGATGGTTTAACAAGATTGCATCTACCATCAAATACAAGAATGTCCCATGAAGCTATCAAGCTTCTTCATTCCCATTTTCTCTAGAGGGACAAGCCGGAATTGGCTTGAGAAACAACCCCTCGTTCCATTGAGACATGGGAAGATCTTGTCACAAAGTTTGTTAGCAATTCTATCCTCCATCCCGAACTACAAGTCTTAAGAATGAGATAATGAAATTCTCTCAAGATTTGATGAATCATTCGGGAGGCATGGGATCGTTACAAAGACTTATCCGTAAGTGTCCGCATCATGGTTTTACCGAGTTAATGCAAATGGATACTTTCTACAATGGTGCGAACCGGACTAATCAAGACTCTTTGAATGCCTCCGAAGGTAATTTCTTGAGCAAGACCACAAAAGAAGCCTTGCAAATCATTGAAAACAAGTCGAGGTCCGTCCTTTCCGCACAAAGACATATCATCACGAGTCTAATCTGGACCTTCTACTTCATCTCCGTGAGTACATCTAGCGCCGATGCTAAGATTGACAAACTCACGGATATTATTCGAGCTTTGGTTCTTGCTAACCAAAGAAGTCACTTTACACAAGCACCATCATATGGTGAAGTGAAGAAAGTTGAAGTTTGTGTTACTTGTGGTGGTCCTCATGCATACTACAAACTGTCATCGCCACCGATGGTAGTCGTTTGAAGCTAATGTTATAGCGGTACTTCAAATCAAGGAGGTAATCAATACCGTCCTGGAATGAACCAAACTACCGAGCTAATACTTATCGAGCACCACCGGTTTCAACGAGAATCTAACCGAATCGAACCAACCAAGAATGAACCAAGGTTATCAAAACCAAGGTAATTTCTATTCCGGAACCAATCAAGGTTTCCAACATCAAGGAAATCTTAATCAAAACACTTACAATCGAGAGAATCAATTTCGAGAATATGAACCTAATCAAGGGAATCCGGCTATAACCGGAACATCGACCTCAAATTATCCCTCCACCACCTCTCATATCAACATCGATGAGCTTTTAAAGCAATTCATAAAGACTCAAGAGGAGACAAACGGTGTTGGTCGGTCGGATCATTGAATTAAAGAAGTCTTTAAATGATCGACCCTCGGGGCTCGGTGCTTTACCTAGCAACACGATCGCTAATCCGAGGCGATGCAAAGGCGATCATGACCAGTGGTGTTTCATATAATGGACCCGCTATTCCTACTACCTCTTCTTCTCTCCCAAAGGTAGTAGAAAGTGAATCTAAGGCGCACAATGGACCTTGACTCCAATGCCCCTCCTCAGTAGCATTGAGTCAAGTTACCAAGGATACAACGGACAAGGTGCATTTCTCGAGCCACGAGTACCGCAGACACGTCCCACCCGGTAGTCAAGCTTTAAGACCGAACCCGAAGTTCAAGAGAAAATTCGAGCAGAAATGACTTCCGTCCGGCTCAAAAGTCTAGTCGACTTCCTTACCCATCAAGAATGAATGATGAGAAGCTGCTTGCAAATCAGTGGTTTAGGCTAGTTAAAACTTATTGCATTTTGGTCATTTTAGCATACTTAAGATTCTGTTTTGGTTTGGTGCCTTTTGGATTCCATTTGCTTATTCAAGTGCTTATTTCAATAAGCACTTGCACATCAGTTGCATATTCCTCCACACAAGCCCCTGTTTTTCTAATTTTCCTAGCTTCCTAATATTATTTTAGAGTTTTCCTGAAATTTTCAGATTTTTCTAAGCTTGTTTGATATTTTTCTGCATTTAAATCAGTTTTTAGCACTTTTTAAATAGCAATTAATACAAAAAATTAAGAAAAGTTTCAAAAAAATAATTTTTCAATTTTATTAAGTTAAGATATATATAAAAAGTCAAAAAATTATTTTTCTAGATTTTTCTTAGTTAAATTTGTATTTTTAAATAATTTAATTAGTATTTAATAGTTTTTAATTCCTAGAAAATAGAAAAATAATCAGAAAAATACAAAAATAGTTTTGAAAATTCTATTTTGATATTTTAGATTTTTCTAAGTCTTAATTTTATTTTTCTAGCTTTGTTTCATATTTTCTTGTATTTTAGGCTATTATTAATTAGTTAAAATAGTTTTTAATTAATAATAATTAGATAATTAGTTATAAAAATAATTTTCTTTTCTAAAAATTTTCTTTTATCATTAGGTTTGTAAAATGTCATTTTCATATTTTTAGGATTTATATTGTGTAAGTTTCACGTTTTCATTTTATGCGTTACGTAGTTTTTAAATTCAGTTTTATAAAACATAAAACAAAACATCATTTTAAATATAGTGATAGCGTTTATTTAATATTTTTATCTTTTAATTTTCTTTAATTTGCATTTAAGCCCCTCGTAGTTTATGGGCTTTCTCTTTAGGTATAGATCAATCCACATCCTTTCTCGTTCGAATCCTCCGATCACTTTACGTTTGACTATTCTCGCACATTTCGTTGGGACTTAACGACACGGGAAACACTATACTCTCGATCTTCATTGCATTCGTGCTTAGCGGTTTTAAAGGCGATTACGATTCCGCCATTCACAGTGGCGAGGCTTGAGTGATTTAGCTTGACGGTTTTGCACCGATCAACTTTAGGCCATTGCATGGAGGTACGTAAAGCGTGTTCTAAGCATTTTCGAGACCCGTACTTGCACATATACGAGTTTGTAAAAATTTTTTGTAAAGTTATAACAAAATCAAAAAGTTCATTAGCGCTTTTCCTAAAGTGTTAAAAACACATAAACAAAATATAAAACAACAAAACAATCGTAACGTTTTCTAGCTTGTGTTTCTTTTAAGGTGATTCTTAAAGAAATACGATTTGGATGATTATGACCGTGGGATTCTTTATCATCCCAGTAAAGCCAATGTAGTGGCAGATGCCCTCACCGTAAGGAGAACATTCCACCTTTACTCATTCGAACCCTAGGAATGACCATTAGTTCGCCTCTACCGTCTCAAATCTTAGCCACCCAAGCAGCGGCGTTGATGGAAGAGAACCGTGCATTTAAGAATCTGCATGGAATGGTAGAAAGTGAAAATGGCTTCTTGAAGCGCTTTGACGGAACCCTATGCTTCGGAGACAGAAGCTGGATAACATTTCATGGCGGAATCTGTGAGTTGATTATGCACGAGTTGCATAAATAAAAATACTCAGTATGTATCACGACAGAAGCCAGAGCCGATAAGATGTATCACGACTTGAAGAAACTCTACTGGTGGCCTAACATGAAAGCCGACATAGCTCAGTATGTCAGTTGGTGCTTTACTTGTTCTAAGGTAAAGGCCGAACACCAGAAAGCCTCAGGACTCTTAGTTCAACCCGAACTCCCTGAATGGAAATGGGAGCGAATCACCATGGACTTTATCACCAAATTACCGAGAACAACTAGCGGCAATGACGCTATCTGGGTAATCGTAGATCGTTTAACTAAGTCTGCTCACTTCTTGGCCATTAGCGAGGTCGATAGTCTCGACAAGCTTGCTCGGTTGTATATCAAGGAGATAGTATCGCGTCATGGAGTACTGGTATTTATCATTTATGACCGAGATAGCCATTTTACATCCCGCTTCTGGAGATCCTTACAGTCAGCTTTAGGAACAAACCTGGCTATGAGCACTTCTTATCATCCTCAGAGCGAAAGAACCATTCAGACCTTAGAGGATATGCTTAGAGCTTGTGTCATCGATTTCGGCAAAGGCTGGGAGAGACACCTACCTTTGACCGAATTCTCCTTCAACAATAGTTATCATTCTAGCATTATGGCCGCACCATTTGAGGCGTTGTATAGCCGAAAATGTCGTTCTCCAGTTTGTTGGACGGAAGTTGGCGAGAGTCAGCTTACCGGTCCCGAACTTGTTCTAGAAACCACTGAGAAGATATTTCAGATCCGTAATCATTTGCAAACCGCTCGTGATAGACAAAAGAGTTATGTTGATAGGAGACGTAAACCCTTAGAGTTTCAGGTTAGAGATCGTGTTATGTTAAAGGTTTCTCTTTGGAAAGGAGTGATACGTTTTGGCAAGCGTGGAAAACTCAATCCCCGATACATTGGTCCCTTTCCAATCCTGGAAACAATTAGACCAATAGCTTACCATCTTGAGCTACCTTCGGAATTGAGCAGTGTACACAATGTCTTTCATGTTAGTAATCCTAAGAAGTGTCTTTCGGAGGAAAACATAGTTGTACCTTTAAGAGATATCCATATTGATGAGAAATTGAATTTTTTAGGAACCGATTGAGATCATGGATCGTGAGATTAAACGGCTGAAGCAAAGCCGTATTCCGATTATCAAAGTTCATTGGAACTCTCGACATGGACCAGAGTTCACTTGGGAACGTGAGGACGTATTCCGTAGGAAGTATCCTAAACTCTTCATGACATCAAGAAACTCGGAGTGAAACCCGAGACGGGTTTCTTCTGAGGCTGGGAGGCTGTGACAACTGGAAATTAGGGATCCCATTTTAGGTAACCGCATTACGCTAAGTTAAATCGAGTATTTTCCTTTAGAACTATTTTGACCATGACTTGTTTTGATATCGATTATTGGTTTTTATGATTTATTTTATTATCGTATGAGTTTTCGTGTGAGTTTTAACTCTTTTTATTAAGCACTATGTGATTCGGCACAATAAAATCCTATAATAGGAAATAACGTAACCTTTAAACCGTAACTCGAAACTTGAAAATTAAATAGTCAAAACTCGTGGAAAAACATAAATAAAAGCGATAGAAAGTCGAAGGAACGTCGTGGGACACTCGTAGGACAATATATGACCTCGGGATTGGGTAAACGGGATAATTTTACAAAATTTACAAGCTTGGCCCCCTTGTTTGAGGTGGCCGACGCCCCCTCCTCATTTTTATTTTAGTCCTCAACTCAAAATATATATACCCTCATCCCACCCTCATTTTCCCATTTTTCTCTCTCTAAAACACACACACAACACACTTTCTCTCTGTACTCTCTCCTAAAAATCAAAACCCTAACCCTTATGTACCACCACCACCGCCGCCACCTTGCCGACCAAATTCCGGCCACTTTCCGGTGAGTGGTATCTCACCTCCACCACCATTTGATAGATTTCTCTTTCCTCTTTCCATCCATATATGGCACGCCTATAGAAGCCTTCATTAACACCTCCAAATCTTGCAAAAATTATTCGTGATTCTAGGATTTTCAAGTAACTTTGTAGATCGGGTTTAGAAAAGGTAAAAGGAACATGAGCGAAGCTCGTTTCAGCCATGAAAAGTCACGTACGAGGCTTGTTAGGCTCGTACATGGCTCGACCTATATGGGTTTTTGGTGAAACATGGGTCTAAAACTAATTTACAACTAACAAAACATGTAACTAGTGATTTGGTATCGTGTGTTGTATCATTTTATTGTGTTTTTGCATTTTAGTCATAGTTTCATGATGTTGGTTTAGATTAGTTGATGGGTTTGATGATTGGATGTTGTTTGGAGGTTGATTGATTGTGTTTGGATGTTGTGGAAGCCATTTGGGAGTGTTTGGATGGGTTTGATGAGGCGTATGAGCCACTAGGGACTCGTACGTAGCTCATGGAGGGCGTACGTGATCCATATGGACCAAGGGTATGGGTCGGGTTGTTGTGGTATCTTGTTGGTAGTTGTTGTTGGAATTTGGATGAGACGCGTGGAGCCTGTGGAAAACTAGAAGGGGGTTTGAATAGTTTTACCAATTTAAAACTTCCTTTTAAATATTTAGATCGACTTATGTCTATCTATTTAGATGTGTATGTTGGACATTGATAGATAGATATATAAAAGTATAATGAAAGATCAAGAGTAAGAAGCACATAACCACGACACGAGTATTTATAGTGGTTCGGCTACAAGGACGCCTTCCTTGCCCTACTCCACTCCCCGAGTCACCTACTCGAGAGTTCGTAAACACTACAAGACACCAATCTCCTTATGGCGGAGAAGCCTTCACAACGTCGCCTACTCTTTTTCCGGTACTAGGCTAACCACGGGTTCTTTCACACCAAGGTGAACCACACCTACCACAACGTCGCCTACCCTTTATTAGGTACTAGGCTAAGTACCTAGTTCCATTACTATGGAGGAACTACTACCCAACACAACACAACACCTAATCCCAAGGAGATCCACTCCTTATTACAACACCATCAAGGATATCACCATCCTTGGAAACAAACTAATACTATATGTATAACGATGCACCTCATCGATTATACGACCTAGGCATTCTTCCCTAATGCCACTTGATTTGATTCCTAAGCATCCTTCACTAATGCCTTTGACACAACGCTTGGCACCTTTCACTAATGCCTTCGTCTTGACATCTTTAGCATTCTTCACTAATGCTTTTGACACGTACGTTAAGCACCTTTCACTAATGATTTCGTCTTGACTCTTTCGGCATCCTTCACTAATGCCTTCAACACAACACCTCTACGAAGGAAGAAAGAACTATCAACAAGAGAACCTCAGTTGTCTTGATGATGACGAAGCCTGGCAACTCATGGACTTGAGCTTGCTCGACTTCCAGAAGTGGTGATCTCGCCTTTAAGAGGAACCTAGAGAATCACACAAAAAAAAAAGACAAACTACATAGAAAGATCCCTTAAGATCAGTGGTTAGAGAGTTACAATACTTGGGGAAAGTATGTGTGAGAGTGGCAAGCCAAAAGGAAGAAATGGCTCACTATTTATAGAGGAGAAATGCTTTCTGTTCCTCGGATCCCACGGATCCCTCCCACAAGGGATCGGTCTAGTGTAATCCTAGGGATCCGTGGGACGTTCCTCTTTGCCCATGGGTATTTTGGTTATGGGTCATTGGTCATGGGTTATGGGTTGATCCATGGGTTTCTTATTAGATAGAATGTATCTCATGAGTTCAATGTACCTAGTCAAATGGGTATGGGTCAATACCATGGTTATGGATATTTTTCATGGGTTGTAGTTTTTACCCATTTATATAATATATACTAGTTGTGTATATATTTTGCCCAATATGTAAACACTAGTCGTTGTACATATTACAAAATCCCATAAAATCACTTATACTTGTTTTAGTGTTTTATGTGAAAACGTTAAGTGTGTTAGAAAACTATTGGCTCAAACAAATTACGTATTTTATTTGTATCGTTAAAATGATTTTACGTTTGTTATCGACAAAACATTAGAAGATCGTAAAATATAAATAAACGTTTTTACGACTTATTTGTATTAACAATCTCCCTTTTTGTTGATGACAAAACATAAAATTATTTTAAGGAAAAACTAAAATTGTAAAAGTTTGAATTGAGTTTTACTCTCTTCTCCCCTTTTTGTCGAAACAAAAGAGCGTCGAAAAGAAACTAACACAAAATTTTTAAGAAAAACATGTAAAAGAAAAGATGTAAAGTGAGTAAGTGACGGGAATGGTCCTCGTCTTAGCTCCCCTTGACGAGACCATCCCTTTGTGAGGGCGTCAAGTACATAAAAATAAGTAAGCTAATGTATTGCAATTATATTTGCAAATGGTTCGTCCTAGTGACGAAAATGCTCCCCCTTGAAGATTGCAACGTTGCAATGGGGTGTCATGAAGTATAATCCAAATAAGGATTATGTTGCAAATGGTTTTGCAATATGGTTTGACACAAAGCTCCCCCTAGCTTTATGGTGTCAAAAATCTTCATTTGTATTTTGAAAATCTACAAAATAAAGGTTAGAAAACAAGAGTATAGTGCATAATTTCCTGCAAATAAGACTCAAGTTAGTAGAATTTTGTTCTTCTGTACCACGGATCCCACGGTTCCCTTTGCGGAGGGATCCGTCTGTCTGGTGACAGATGATTCAGCAAAGGTGTTATACCAAACAATTCTGAATATGAAAATGAGATATGTATACAAACAATAAACATATACTCAAATAGATATGGCAAGTAGGTTATCATTCAATAAAAAAAAGAGATAATCAACAAATCTCTTAAAACTAAGAGAATGATCAAGCCATGTAATACATTTTCTACTTAATGTTAATGATGAATCTAAGCTCAAGAGGCAACTATGTTCTTAAGGATGATCAAACATAACATGGGATTCCTAAACGTTCTAAGTTGAGCTTGAGGCTAGGACACCGTTTTGAGGCTCATGGTTGTTTGGGTTTGTTGACCTCTTCAAAACGTTTGAGGAGGTGATAAAACATGAAACGTTGCTCATCACGTAGTTCATGTATCAACCTTTCAACATGTTGACAATGATAGCAATCCTTGTCATGGTTTTGAGCTTCTTGAAGCGAAGGTTCAAGTGAAGTGGTTTGAGGATCCTCAAATAAAGGAGGAATTGGTGGAGGCTCATTAGCTGGTGGCTCGACAAGGTTTGAGGGTGGAGGTAAAGAAGTGTTAACTTCCATGTGGTCGGGTGGTTGACTTTGATGTCTCCTCATAATCCAAAATGGACTATTGGGGGGAAATGGAGAAGTTGATATTGGTGCAAGTGTTGATTCAACACTTTGGTTTTGTTGCACAACCTTTTCAAGTGAATTTGTTGGTAATGGTGGAAGATGAGATGGCCAAGGGGGTAAGTCCTCTAAGTTGTGAGAATGTGGAGATGATTGTGAGGTATTAAATGATGTGGCTCTAGGCACCAATGATGTTGGTTGGGTTGAAAAGGGTGTGTTTGGTTTAGTAGAGTTTGGTGATGATATCCTTGTGGGAACAATCCTCTTGGGAATCAGTTTGATTGGTTTATTTGGTGTAGGGGAAATCCTAGCATTGGTGGACTTAACCGGAGATGATTCGGTTGAGGAAACTTCGTGTATGACCCTAGCAAGTTTCTTGGGTGGATGAGTTAGCACTAGGAGCTTTTCTCATGATGAAATGAATAAGGAAGATGTTTCTAATTGCTGAGAATTATGTTTGTGTTTGATTACTAAGGAGTTCTAGCAAGATGATTTATAAGGGGAAGAATATGGCAAGTGCATTTAAGACTTAGGCCATTAAGATTCATGGAAATGTGATGATTAACATGCACAAGATTCAAGTTCAGAGTTTCACTGATCTAGGAACTTAATAAAGATGAGATGGAGTGTTCAAGTTAGCAAGATGAGCTTGAAATAATTGTTTTGGCTAGAGTTGACATAATCTGTCACCCGGATCCCACGGTTCCCTCCTCTGAGGGATCCGTCTAGGCTAATACTAGGGATCCGGCTCTCAGCAGCTATGAAAGGATAAAAATGATGTTTCTAAGGTCTAAGATCTATACCATCTTGAGTGTTTCAGTCCTCAGTGTCTTAAATGAGGGTGTACTTGAATGATCAAGAGCAATGAATGATATAGCAAATGATTGTATTTTATGGAAGGAAAATGAGACTAAATGACTACCAATGGATGTTCAAGGATGACACTAAGAGTTTTGATGGTGTCAAGTCATAATAAATGATCCTAGAGATCAGATGTTAGCTTGAGATGGAGTTTGAAAAATCCTCAAAAATCAAAAGAATTGAAAAACTAATTTTTGACCCGTTTTGAGATAAAGAATAACTAGAAACAATTTCCTAAAATTATTCAATATGTCCACCTAAGTGTTTTGAAAAATGAAAAACAATTTGTGAGTATTGAATCGGAAATTTGATGAGTTTTGATGTGTTGATAAATCAAAAAGGAATCTTGAACTAAGTCCTAGGTGAGCCATGAGTGAGTGTCAAGCTATCACATGTTAGAAGAAGACTTAGTTAGCTCTAAGGTCTTATGTTAGGCTTATGTGACATGATCTAGTGAGTTGTTTTGATGTAAGGAGATCTGTATAACTCATCTGCAGTCACGGATCCCACGGTTCCCTTAGAGAAGGGATCTGTCTAGACTAAAACAAGGGATCCGGCATCTGCAGATCAGAACCTTTACAGCAGCTAATGCAGATTTTGCAGTAAGCAATATACACATATAACATTTAATTTAAACAGCAAGGTAAACAAATTATCACATATGACATATCATATATAATTGTCGTAACAATAATATCCAAGAAAACACAAACAAACGTGCTAAAACATAATCATTCATACACAAATTAAGTGTCTCAAGACAATCATAATCCTATAGTCTCTTTCGTCAATTCTTTCTTTTCCTCTTTCCCGACTTTGTGACGTGGTAAGCTAGGTTTTGAATCATACCCCTTAATTGCTTGAATTCCGCGGTCTCGTTTGGAATATCCGGAAGTTGTTCATAGTAATCAAAGGGTTCCAATTCGATGTTAGCTATGGGGTCGACGTCTTCCTCTTCTTCATCTTCTTCTACTTCTCCATCCGAGGAGTCCGAGAGAGCTTTAGGTTTTCTTCCATTGACCATGAACCGTTTAGAGGGTTGTTTGGTAAGAGGTACCATTACGTGATCGGCAAAGAAATGATCATCGTTGATAGGAGATGGTTGCAATGCACTAACATACTTACAAAGTCGTGTTAGGAGCATACCATATGGAAGTACCATGTTGGAAGCTTTGAATACCCGGCCATTCTCCTCACCATGTAATAGGCGAGATTAAATGGCTTTTGGTGGATAAGACAATAGATCATTTGCACAAGACATGCATTTGGATGATCCTTGTTACCAACTAGGCTAATGACGTTTTCCCTAAGGATTTCTTCCCATTTTCTAAACATGGGATGCATTTCGAAAAGTTCCATTTGAAAAGGATCACGATGAATGAGCTTTTTGTTTCAGTTGTAACGGGATTGGTCGGTCCTAACCTTGAAGATAGTATCTCGAATGGTTGCGGGATCATCAAGAGGAGTATTGTAGATAGGTTTAGAATCAAGTGCAAGGTTTTGAGCGTTGATTGCCCAATCTTGAAAATACATACAAATTCCTTCACAAGGAATGCGAAGAATTTGCACAAATGTGTTGAGAGGTAGAGTGAAGTTTCGTTTATTGATGATGAAGGCGATTGAAATGCTATCATCGGTGTTTCTAATGATCCTAATGCTTCTATAGAATTCAAAGATGAAAACCGGGCAAATTTATTCATCAATGTCAAGAAGACAATCAAAATTGATTGCCGAGAAAACTTGACGAGTGTCGGTATCTTCAAGGAAACATTCCTTGACTACGCGACCTTTGTGAATAAGTCATTTTTCAAGTCTTTTGAAGACTCTGCGATCGTTTTTTGATAGCCCTTCTTCCCGATAGTAATGGGTAAGGTAATGGACGGTATCATTGTGGTCTTGTTGAGTGGCTTTAGGCATGGTTGGTCCTAGAAACACAAATATTCCAATTAGGTAAAATTAGTTGAGATGGGTTTATGGTTTTGATTTGTATTAACAATGTTGTAAACATAATGTAATCCTAATTGTGTTAAAAGCCCCTTTTAATGATTAATTTTGAAAACCCTAATTGAATTAATTGATTAGAAATTGTGCAACCATAAACCCTAGGATGATGATGATGGAAATTAGAGCAAGTTAGTGTAATTACTTACAATGGTGTTCTAGAGAGGAATACTTGAGGGTATGGAGTCCTATGAGGATGAAATCAGTTCTTGAGTCGTTTTTGTGTTATGTGGGGAGAGGGAAAATGATCGGTGATGTTTTTCAAATGCGTATAGTCGTGTTACATTCTCGGTTCCCCGGATCCCTTGTATTTGGGATCCGGCTAGTACAACTAGAGGATCCGACTCACGTGACGAGAAAAAGGGTTGTTTGGCTTTAATTTTGTAGTAGGCTATAAACTAGCTTACGGAACAAAATTAGTTTAAAAGTTTCAAATAAAAAGATGTTTTGGTCGACGTCATTTGATAAGTTAATTATCAAGGATCCATTTGTGATGACGGCGTTAGTTTGAAGAAATCAAGAGGAATACTATTCCCGATGATGAGTGAGTCAAGAAAGTGACGAAAGAGAGACTTTTTTTTAAGAGACTAGCAGTTTATTAAACAAACAAGAACTATGATATCAATATAATCATGTAATCTAGCTAATGAAAAAGTAAACATACCTTTATGCTTCTTGGTTTGGCTTATGAAGACATAATACCAAAAATACTTCATGAGCTCTTAAAGTAATCCTTTGTACTCAGAGTAAGTAAGTTGTGATTACTTTTGGATCCTTTCTCGAAGGTTGACTTTCTTTGAATAGAAATGAAGGTTTTGAAGAGATCCTAGCATGAAGATTTCTTGAAACAATTATGTTAGAATGATCTATCAATGTCCAACATGAAAAAAAAAGAAAATGTTTTGAAATATTTCCTTCTTTGTAGTTTTCAAACATACACGGATCGTATCAAGTTTTTAAAGTACAACATACTCTAAGAAACTTGGTAACGAAGCTCTGATGCCAATTGTGGAAAACTAGAAGGGAGGGTTGAATAGTTTTACCAATTTAAAACTTCCTTTTAAATATTTAGATCGACTTATGTCAATCTATTTAGATGTGTATGTTGGACGTTGATAGATAGATATATAAAAGTAAAATGAAAGATAAAGAGTAAGAAGCACATAACCACGACACGAGTATTTATAGTGGTTCGGCTACAAGGACACCTTCCTTGCCCTACTCCAGTCCCCGAGTCACCTACTCGAGAGTTCGTAGACAGTACACGACACCAATCTCCTTATGGCGGAGAAGCCTTCACAACGTCGCATACTCTTTTTCCGGTACTAGGCTAACCACCGGGTTCTTTCACACCAAGGTGAACCACACCTACCACAACGTCGCCTACCCTTTATTAAGTACTAGGCTAAGTACCTAGTTCCATTACTATGGAGGAACTACTACCCAACACAACACAACACCTAATCCCAAGGAAATCCACTCCTTATTACAACACCATCAAGGATATCACCATCCTTGGAAACAAACTAATACTATATGTATAACGATGCACCTCATCGATTATACGACCTAGGCATTCTTCCCTAATGCCACTTGATTTGATTCCTAGGCATCCTTCACTAATGCCTTTGACACAACGCTTGGCACCTTTCACTAATGCCTTCGTCTTGACATCTTTAGCATTCTTCACTAATGCTTTTGACACGTACGTTAAGCACCTTTCACTAATGCTTTCGTCTTGACTCTTTCGGCATCCTTCACTAATGCCTTCAACACAACACCTCTACGGAGGAAGAAAGAACTATCAACAAGAGAACCTCAGTTGTCTTGATGATGACGAAGCCTGGAAACTCATGGACTTGAGCTTGCTCGACTTCAAGAAGTGGTGATCTCGCCTTTAAGAGGAACCTAGAGAATCACACAAAAACAAAAGACAAACAACATAGAAAGATCCCTTAGGATCGGTGGTTGAGAGTTACAATACTTGGGAAAGTATGTGTGAGTGGCAAGCCAAAAGGAAGAAATGGCTCACTATTTATAGAGGAGAAATGCTTCTTGTTCCCGGATCCCACGGATCCCTCCCACAGGGATCCGTCTAGTGTAATCCTAGGGATCCGTGGGACGCCTCTTTTCCCATGGGTATTTTGGTTATGGGTCATGGGTCATGGGTTATGGGTTGATCCATGGGTTTCTTATTAGATAGAATGTATCTCATGAGTTCAATGTACCTAGTCAAATGGGTATGGGTCAATACCATGGGTTATGGATATTTTCCATGGGTTGTAGTTTTACCCATTTATATAATATATACTAGTTGTGTATATATTTTGCCCAATATGTAAACACTAGTTGTTGTACATATATACTAAATCATAAAATCACTTATACTTGTTTTAGTGTTTTATGTGAAAGCGTTCTAGTGTGTTAGAAAACTATTGGCTCAAACTATATTTGGTATTTTATTTGTTTCGTTAAAATGATTTTACGTTTGTTATCGACAAAACATTAGAAGATCGTAAAATATAAATAATTGGACGTTTTAAAAGCCGAAGTCATGGCTTATTTGTATTAACATATATATATATATATATATATATATATATATAAATGTAAATAAAACTATGAAACATAAATAATAAATGGTTTTATACTAAAACCCTCGATAACAAGACTTGTCTTGTTATTCACTATTTCAAATGGGAATTAACGACTAAAAACGGAAAGGTTTTCTAATTAATAATTATTTAATTTTTCGAGTGCACGTTTATCAAAATGTGCCATTTATGAGCATTTAATACCATTTTCAAGTATTTAATTCTATTTACTTCTTGTGCATGGGTTACGAATGACCTAACATTAATAGCGTCGATCCACGTGGATAGCGGACTTATTAGGTTGACAAATCTAATAAGAGCCCGCTAGGTACGTAGGATAACGTAATTAATGGGTGAATTATGCTTATGATTCGATTAGGATGCGACCGGTTTATGGGATAATAAGCGACACGAATAAATGATTGAGTTTATCGAGTTGACGAATTCGATAAGCTCTACTATTTATTCCGAAACTTATTGGACTATGGAGCTTATCACTTAGACATCTCATTGTGTTGCATTGAGTCGCATTGTGGTTATTTGAGTGCATTCATGATATCCTGTTGAGTCGAACACACACACGACGATACCAAACGCTAGGACTAAACGGTGAAACAAGACATTTTTGGAGATAAAGAAAAGGAATACATTGGGGTAGATAACGTTGATTTTGGGAAATATATATTAAAATTGGTTTATATTAATAGGTTGTGTCGAGTCAGTAGTTACTGAGCCGTGTTAGCTGTTATCTTCGTTGCTAGTGTTTTTTTGTGCATTGCTTGCTTGAGGTGAGTTTCATAGCCCCACTTGTATCTATGTTTTTAACTAATTTGGGGTGAGAAATCATGCTACTCTTTTGGACCTTTTAAACTATTTTAATTTGATTATGTGCTTGACTGTTTAGATAGATATGTGGTAGTTGTTGCCTTAGTCTAGGGTAGCAATCATAATTGCTATAACACTTGCCTAGCTAAGTATAGACTTCTACCTCGACCTAGTCCAGGGTAGCAATTGTTCTAGACTTTTCTACGACTGCGCTGGCTAGAGTCGCTTAGGGCCCTACTATGACGTCGGATATATTATTGATGGTATTGTTGATTGTGATATTGGTATGTGATTTGGTGTGATATTGTGTATCTATCTTAGGTCTCGCAAAGTAAATAAACTCTTACAGGTCCACTATTGAATTTGAATTTAAACCTATGTACTCACCAGCGTTAACTGACCTTTTAGCATGTTTTTCTCAGGTATTTAAGTGATGTTTGGAATGCTTGTTATGTGGAGGCTTGGCAAGGAGGCATGGTTGAAGGATCATATTTAAACTCTGATAATATTATGCGGACCTATTTTATAAATCATATTGGGCCTTACATTTAACTATTTTGGGATGATTGTATTGGATAATTAAATTTGGGATTGGTTTTTGTGTTATAATATAACTATCATGTTTGCTATACTTTTGTGATGTGCCAATCCATGTAACGCCCCGAATCCTTGATTAAGTCTTCCGCTGTACCGAGATTTGGGGGTGTTACAGCATTTTACAAAAACGTTTGTACAATGAATTTAAGCTTAGTTGAGAGTATCAAAAACAGGATGACGATTACAATTTCCGGAGTCACCCAGTTTGTGTGAATCCCGTTCCATCATGCCATTTTGAAAATCAAGCATGATATTTATTTTTGTTCTAGTTTAAATTCCTTGCATTGAATAAGAAGTCAAAACGGGGTATCCTTGGTATTTTTTTGATCCTTTCATTAGTTTATATGATCGGATTGCTAGGGACTAGCAATTGATAGTGTGGGAGGATGATGAGTTCCTATTCACTCATCATTTTATACCCGTAAAACCCGTAAAAATGACTAAAACATCCAATTATATCAAATTATGGTGCAAATATCATTGGATTGTGTTTTATGTCTTATAGGTACAAAAGGATTGAAAACGGAGCGAAAACGGACATTTTTTGATCGACTTGAAAACGGTTGTGCATTTGATCAAGTCAAAAGGAAGTCAAAGTCAACCCCGGGGCATAGATTTGGAATGAGCATGGAAAAACGAACCTGAAACCTAAATTATCCTAAACCTAAACCTAAACCTAAACCTAATTACACCTAAAACATAAAACTAATCCTAAACCTTAAATAATACCCGGATCTTTATTCAAGCCCAACCTAATTCAAACTACAACCCAAGCCCATTACCCTTTATATCACCTAAGACCAAAACCATAAAATCCATTAAACCCTTTAACCCAGTAACCCCTTTTATCCTTAACTCATAACCAAGGTCAATCCCAGTCAAACAAGGGTAGAAAAAAGGGCATGAACACTGTTGGTCTTCTCTTTCCCCTGTCCCTCTCAACGCACAGAACATGACAAAGAAAAGTCACATTCTACTCCACCTTGGCAATCCATTGTGTTCTCTTTGGCTTTTGAAGAAGGAAACAACATGAATAGCTGTGATGATAGAACTTGGTGACCAAGAAAAATCAAATGGCCTAGATGAAAGCTAAGGAAGCACAAGAAGTCACTTCACATTTTCCACTCACAGAACAAGCAAAAACTAGTGAAGAAACCCTAGCTTAGTACACTATAAATAAGAATGAATTGTAAGCCAAGAGGGCAGTAAGTTTTGAGTAGTTTTTTAAGTTTTAATTTTGACGCCTTATTTAGATTTTATTTAGTTTAAGTTTTCGAGTATTGTAACTTTCTTTTGAATTAATGAAAGTTTAAGCATTTTAGTTTTGAATCTACCTGTTAATTTTCAAAGTTCATTGTTGTTAAAAAATGTTTTATAAGCTCTTTTAAGCTTCTTAAAGGTTGTTTACTTGAGCCTTTCAAGTTTTTCCATAACTTGTAAAGGTTTAAGCACTTTTCTCCAAAATTCACTCAAAAGAAAGAAAAAAAAGCTTTTGGATGATAAGCCAGACACGGAAGGGCTTATGGTATTTACTAGCTTGTCTATGACAATCTAGAGCTTCTAGAATAGCTCTAAGAGCATAATCTGCCCTTGTTTGAGAAAAAGGCAATGTAAGTTGAATTTTACATTTTTGCTTATAAACTGCGTATTGTTTATTGTCTGCTTATTCCTGCTTTTTCATAGCTTAATATAGTTTAAGATTGATTATTAATGCTTGTTCTTAGCTTAGAAGTCATTTGGTTTAAGTATTTCATGAATCTATCCTTATTAGCATAAAACTGCTTATTAATAGAGCTTATAGTTAAAGTTCTAATTTTGAGTAAAAACTGTTCTTTATTAGTCATTTAATCTTAACATTTGGTTTTTGTCAAAGTTTCGTAAGTGTTATGCCTTAAAACAATTTTAAAAAGCGTTTGTTGGTTTTAAAAGGGTGTTTGGCATAAGCTGTTTTCAAGTATTTTAGTCATTTAGCCTAATTCATTTAGCTTTAATCAAGTATTATTGGTATTTTAAAAGTTAATTTATGCTGTTTCATGTGTTTTTATAGCTTATTAATTATTCTACAAAAGTTCATGGTCTCAAAAGATTTTAACAACTTATTTTTGAAAAATCATCAAAAGTTCTTAAGAGTTGTTATTTTTTGTTCAATACCATAAGTTTTTTAGTCCAACATCTGTGTTTACAAGCTTTTCCAAAAACTCCAAAAAGTAAAAAAAAAAAAGATTTGTCAGTCTTTTCTCAGCTTATTTTTTGTCCACATTGTCTGAATTTTTGTTTTACTAGTAGTTAGTAATATAAACTCCATCTTTTTTTAGCTTTATTTAGATTTTAGAGCTTATTTAAGTGCTTATTTCAAGTCTGCAAGTCTAGGTCTTTAGTTGTTCTCAGATTCTTAAAAATCCAAACTGTCTAAGGTCCCTTCTTATCAGCTACTTTATAAGCCCTTATCAAGCTCCAAATATCTAAATTTGTTTCTATAAATTCCTTGGTGGCTTAGGAATGCTGTTTTGAGGTTTTCTTGCATTAGCTTATTAGTTTGTTGGCTTTTTGAGTAGCTTAGAATTGCCCCTTAGGGCTGATTTAGGATCAGAGTTTGTTTAAGTTTTTTTTCTTGCTTGTCAGCTTATTGCTTCTTTTAATCTACTTATTGTAGTTTAGATTAGTTTTTTTTAGTTAGTTTTAGGATCTCTTATAGCTTATTAGGTTTAGGTTAAGTTTTTATAGCTTATAGCTTACTACTTATTTAGCTACTTTAGGTCGTTGTAGTCCATAAATAAGAATCAAACTTTATTAGAGCTTGCATATCAGTTTAGGTGTGTTGATGCGTGGGTTCGGGGTCGGAAAGACTTCCTTTTCTACGAGAAAGTTTTCAACCCTCTAGGCAGTGTACCTAATCGTTGTAGTGTAGATGGGGTAAGCTCAGGGGATTGATTCATTCTCTAGCGGAATAGAGACGCTAGAAAGAGATGTATGACGAGAAGGTAAGGTTGAGGGAGATTCTTTTTAGTCTTTTATGGTTTTCTGAAAGCAAGTAAATATATCGGGGTATAGGAGTGGGGGGTGGTACTTCTACCAATTTAACTACTTTTTATAACTATTAATTAACTAATTGAACAATGGATAGATTATGCTAATGTAGGTGTGCTCGTATGATGATTAAAAATGTGTTTACTTAGATGTTCTTACTCCTTAGTTATCTCTTATTGGTCGGTTGAATTGTCACATCCTCATCTTAATTGGTGCGTTGTATTCCGTTTGGTAATAGGGGTGCCTAATTCCCTAGTTCTATAAATTGTAACTCTCTTCTAGACTATCCGAGATCGGTATATACCTAGGTATCTCCCCTGAATACTCTATTATCAACAAGCTAAAACTCACGCAATAAACCCAACGAATGCCCTAGGTGCACCCCTAAGCTTTTTTGCTATTTAGGATGTTTAAGCTCGCAACAAGTAAAGAGGAAGCCAGTTTTCCTTACTCTAGCGTCTACCAATTAAGACAAGAGTTTTGTGATGTGTGTGATACTGTCAGTCTTCATGAAGTACATCGTCTGAGATTGGTTCTTGGGCGTCTAGTGTGAAAAATAAGGAGACGCCTTACAGAGTTTAGGCGTGACGCCGTTAGGTTGTAGAACCAGAATTTGTTCGAGCCATCGCATGTACTTTGATCAAAACTCTTAGATAAGGACGACGTCGCCCTTTGATTGGGACGCCGTCAGGCTTGTGAATCAGCTTGAATCTTGACTTTGCCATTTCTTCATGTTTTCGCTCCTTTTCGTCCAAATATGCTTCATTCTAGCATTTTGCTTCCAAAAGACCTAAAATGTGAAAAGGAAATATTTTAAGTAGTAACGGATATAAAATGTGCTGATTTAGGGCTTAAATGACCCCCTAAAAACGTATGTTTTAAATCCTTATCAAATATCCCTACACTTGGAATTTGCTTGTCCTCAAGCAAATGTGCTTTTGGCCAATCAATTTATAGGTTAGGGGGCATGAAGCAATGGTTTAAGATAGTGTACAACAAGTACAAGCACCACAATAGTCATAACAAACACGTAAATTATATACTAGCACCTCATAATTGGTGTTTGGATTCTCTCATCTCTCGGGTTTAAGATAGCCATCGCATGTACTCATTACCTATCATAGTACATAGATTACCATAGGCTTGAGAACAGATCAAACCTCTACCGCTTTGGCGTAAGCACCTAGGAATAACTGTCTAAGAGGTCTTTACAAAGGGTTGTAACGCTAAGTTTAGGGTAGGGAAGTACAGGGTTTTGTTGGATAGGGGATATTTAGTGGTGACAAGTCAAAAATCTTATGTTACAAGCATGTAAAGCGTGGCGTTGCTAAGCCAAGACTCGACTCACTAACGCTAAACAACTTGAAACAAAACACATACATAAACTTAAAAATATAAACATAAAGATAGATGTAAGATTGTAGCCCGTATATTTTTCTCATTTTTTTATTTTTTAACAACTCTTTTTCTCTCTTTTTTTTATTTTTTTTCTTTTTTTTTTCTTTTTTTCATACCTTTTTACTCTACCATCCTCTACGATAACATCAACATAGGAGCATCCCTACATTTGAGTTTTTATTTAACTAACACTTGGAGTATTTAATTACATAGACAAAGGGAATTTGAATTTATCGTTCTTTCCCGTTACTCCATAAAATATTACCTTAACCCATTAGTCGCAATCGTCCCAAAATTGTTTACAAATGATATGACTCGACTTAGCAACCATGCAAGTAACTAGATAATTGAACTAAAGGGTTAGTAATAATAACAATAATGCACTAAGATAAGTGAACTAAGGTTCCATTGATTAGTTGGAAGATAGGGTTCTTTGTAACCCTATGCTCATGTGTTGGAGCGGAAGTTGGCTTGTAAGTTGCAGGTTCGCTGCATTGGTGTTACCATTCAACTTGGATCCTTGCCGTTGGTACATACATGCCCACGTTTGGTTTCTCTATGATTCAACGTAATGGCGTGGCTTGGTTATCTTTTGGTTGAATGGTAGATATTTGTTTATAAGCTCCCTCGTATCGTTGAGACTTGTAGTGTTTGATAGCTTTAAAATTATTGCCTATAATACAATGGGAATGGTGGAGGTTTTTTGTGGTGTTCGTTGATACTACAAACATTTTATATGTTGATGATCGCTTGGAAGTTGATTTGAAGTTCTACGATGACTATGTCTTTGGTGCTACCATAGTGAAGAAATCTTTTTATGTTCATAATGTTTATTCACTTGTATAGTCATGGTAGGTTGTCTGTTTTTAGTTTGTAAGTTATAAGAACGACGTGTCATTCTTATATTGAGTTGTTTGTAAGTGTCCTAAGGGACTGAGTTGAGGGATTCACTCTCATCCTTTGTACTTCAATATTTTTTGGATAATATATTTTACTAGGGTGCAAGATTACTCCCCTTTACCAAAAACGATTTGGGTGTAACATTTGGGGGTGGATTGTAAACAATGCTCTTCATTGATATTCCGCAAAACCGAAACATCACGAGAACCGCGAAAAGGATAGGCTCTGAGGGGTCAACTAGGGGTATTGTGTACTAAAGATGAGTACATTGCAAGGGTGTGAGGAAAATTACTCAACCGATGTGGAAGAGGTAATTATATTACAGGTTTAAAACAAGGGTTATCCTAATGCCTCTTATCATTTAGTTAATCCTAACTACACAGTAAATGCCATATCAATACCTCGTAGGCCTTCCAACATCACCGAATAGCAAGTTTGTGCTCTTGAAAAAAGGATCGACTATCTAGTTGAAAGGCAAAAGAAAGCACCTTGACCAGTCCATCGAGCAACGGTTAATTTCACTTACTCAGCCAATGGCCCAACACCCTCTCTCTGAATCACCCAATCGTGAACAAAACCCCAATTCCCTAAGATGCTTCCGTTCTACCTCTCCAATCCCACTCTCACCAAGCTTCAAAATACAAATGAGAGAATACATGGCGGCTCACTCGGAGAGATTAGCTAAATTTGAGGAAGAGGTTTATAGGCAGAGGGAAGAAATACAGGCGAAAATGGTGGAGATGATGAACTTAGTGAAGGAATACACTAAGACGAAGGTTCCCGAGAAAGTGCTAGTAAGGAATGATGAACGCGTTACCCCCACTTTGTTTGTTAACGCCATTTCCATTTTTCCTGATAAGAATGGGGTAGCTGAGGAGAAGGATATTGAGACTAACGAGAACAGCTCGAGTAGTAAGGATGAAGATAAGGCTAAGAAATTAGATAAAGCCAAAACCGTAGGGCAATAACTTAAGCAGAGATCAATAAGAAAACCATTGTTAACCAAGTGAATAACTTTAGGTATAATGATGCTCTTAGGAAAACCTTCTTAGGTAATAAAAGAGGAAGAATATGACATTATGCCTATGGGACCTTTGTACGAAGCAATTCTTACAAAACCAGTAACTAAGAACCAAGATATTTGTGGAAACTTCATAATACCATGTAACATTGGTGACTTTGAGAATATAAAAGCCTTAGCCGATCAGAAATCCGATGTAAGAATAATGCCGCTATCAGTCTATAATAAGATGAATAAGGAGAAACCAACCAAAACCAGTCTTAGACTTTCGTTAGCAAACCATTCCTATGCTTATCCCTTAGAAATAGCAGAAGATGTGTTAATTGAGGTTGCAAGTAGTATCTATCCGGTGGATTTTGCATTTATAGACATTGAGGAAGATGAACACATGCCCTTAATCCTTGGAAAGCCTTTCCTGGCCACCGCCAAGGCAACAATTAAATACGGTGAGGGTGTTATGATACTTAAAAGTGGAAAAAGCAAAGTTAGGATACCTATTGCTCCGAGATATCCTCTGAAGATTAAGGAAAAGAAAAAAATGATAAGAATTCACGAGTCTCCAATAGTGCAGTTAAGAGGAAAATCGTTGAATGGGAAGAAAAGATTAGAGAGTGCGTGAGTAAGGAGATAGATTTAGAAAAATGGAAATGTGATAAAAAATAATAATAGGGCACAACCACACCATGGAAAAAATTCACCAAAACAGCCCTAAAGAGTTCGTGGAAGGAGACAAGGTGCTCTTGTATAATTCAAGATTAAGAGCATTCAGAGGAAGGAATAGGCCAAAATGGTGTGGCCCCTATACGATAAAAGAGACAAACATAAGAAGTGGAACCATTGTGCTATTGGACGTCGATGGGAGGGAGTTTACGGTAAACATACGACGTGTACAACATTATGATAAAAACCTAGTGAATGAAAATGATAACGGTAAGGAAGTCACGTAGGAGCGCGACTTCGAGTCTAGCTACAAGACTCATAAATAAAGAAAAGTGTTTCATGGGAGGCAACCCATGCTTAATTGTTTGCTTGTTTTGTTTTTCAATTTGTGTGTTTTATAGCTTTTTCATTGTTGTTTATTCTCATGTTAGACTTTCTGAAAATGCTTTATTTTGTCTTTAACCTCGTCTTAATTACATATAAAGGTATTTTACAAAAAGATAAGTATAGGGAAGACCACAAAAGTTTTTAAGAACATGAACATGAGATTTACAACTATTGAAATTGATATATATGTATGTTTGTTAGAGTCAAATGCTTGTATCGAGTCATAATAGATGTTGTGCGAAAATATTTCCAGTTTTAGTGATGTAATCTTTCCAGAATTTTTCCAGAAAAACGCAGCAGACCACTTTTTGTCAAGACAACTGACGGCGTCAGGATTAAAGCCTGACATCAACAAAATGATCAGTTTTCATTTTCAGTGCAGTTTATAATTTTTGGAAATTCCTGTGTCTTAATTTTCTAGAAAAGCGCAAACATCCATTCCACAAGCATCATATCTTACTTGCTTTCTTGTGTAGTTGTGTGTCATATATAGTTTAACCACCGATTTTACGTGAAGGTTTCATTTTTTTCTTATAAGTGTGCAGGTTATATTGGACAAGAAGAAGAAACACATATTGGATGAAACTTATTACTCATGCATTCTTCTTGGAAGAAGATTTAACCGCAACTTCCCACATATCCTACCGAGCTAATCAGGGGAGTACTAGTTTATTTTCCTTACTTACCTTCCTTTATCATAACTTTGATACTTTCGGGGAACATTGAAGACAATGTTCAGTTTAAGTTTAGAGAGGGAGAATAAAACGGGAACTTAGAAACTATTCACTCACTTGATCATTTGTCTTGTCTTGGGTAAATTGTGTAATAAACTATGAGAAATATTTGTTAGGGAAATTTTAGCACCAAATTTAAATTTTTTATGACATTTACGAGTTAAACTTTAGTCTTAATAAAGCGTCTCATGGATAGGAATTATATGACTAGCACAAAAAACCGTTCATCGCTCAAATTCCACCCCAAAAATCTGAGGTTCGCCCCTAGATCTTTAGGAATAAAAGCATTCACCTTTAATGCTTAGCGAGTGTACTGGCAGTATAATAAATTCTAGAACTTGTTTTGTGATAATAACACATATTTAATGCTCAAATTCCACCCCAAATATCGCTAGTGAGACTACACTTGTGTAGTTAGGAGTAACTAAATGATAAGAGGTATTAGGATAACCATTGTTTGAAATCTGTATTATAATTACATCTTCTACATCGGTTGAGTAATTACCCCATACCCCTGCGATGTACTCATCTTTAGTACACGATACCCTAGTTAACCCCTTAGATCCTACCCTTTTGCGGTTCTCATGATGTTTCGTTTTTCCAGAATATCAATGAAGACATTGTTTACAATCCACCCTCAAATGTACACCCAAATCGTCTTAGCCTACCTTGTATGCACTCATCTTTAGTGCATTATTGTTATCATTATTAAACCCTTAGTTCAATTATCTAGTTACTTGCATGGTTGCTAAGTCGAGTCATATCTTTTGTACACAGTTTTGGAACGATTGGGACTCATGGGTAAAAGTTATATTTTATAGAGTAACGGGAAAGAACAATAAATTCAAATTCCCTTTGTCTACGTAATTAAATACTCCAAGTGTTTTATTCTTTTCAAATCGCGTTAATTATATTTTGATATTATCATAGAGGATAAAAGAGTAAGAAGGTATTAAAAAAATCGAAAAAAGGAGAAAAGAGTTGTCGACAAAAAAAAAAAAAATAAAAATAAAAATAAAAAACTAAAAAAATTGAGAGAAACACGGGCTACCATCCTACATCTATCATTTATGTTTATGTTATAAGTTTATGTTTGTTTTATTTCAAGTTATCTAGTGTTAGTGAGTCGAGTCTTGGATTAGCAACGCCAAATTTTACATGCTTGTAACATAAGATTTTTGACTTGCCACCACTAAATATCCCCTATCCAACAAAACCCTTTACTTCCCTACCCTAAGCATAACGTTACAACCCTTTGTAAAGACCTCTTAGATAGTTATTCCTAGGTGCTTGCGCCAAAGCGGTGGAGGTTTGATCTATTCTCAAGCTTATGGTAATCTATGTACTATGCCAGGTAATGAGTGTTTATCTTCCATTTCCACTCATATTAAATTTCATATAAACCCGAGAGATGAGAGAATCCAAACACCACTTGTGAGGTGCTAGTGTATAATTTTTGTGCTTGTTATGACTATTGTGGCACTTTTATTTGTTGTACACTATTTTAAACCAATGCTTCATGCCCCTAACTTATAAATTGATTGGCCAAAAGCACATTTGATTGAGGACAAGCAAATACCAAGTGTAGGGATATTTGATACATTTTATATCCCTAACTTATATATTGATTTAAAACGTATGCTTTTAGAGGGTCATTTAAGCCCTAATTTGACACATTTTATATCCGTTACTGCTTAAAATAGTCCCTTTTCACTTTTTAGGTCTTTTGAAAGCAAAATGTTGGAATGAAGCATATTTGGAAGAAATGGAGCAAAAACATGAAGAAAATGGCAAAGTCAAGATCGAAGACACTCAAAGCCTGTTCATCACACCTGACGGATTCCCATCCAAAGGGCGACGCCGTCCCACTATGAAGACTTGATCAAAGAGTTCACGTGACGGCTCAGCGGAATTTTTGGTCCTAAAGCCTGACGGCGTCATGCCTAACTTCTGGAAGGCGTCACTCATACTTTTCACACTAGACGCCCAAGATCCAAGATAGACGACATCTTGCATGAAGACTGACGGTGTCACACTTCTCAAGTGACGCCGTCCCATCGATGACTTGGCCCAGACGAAACCCTATTGATGACATCACTAGCAAAAGGCGACGCCATCGCAATTGTAAATCTATATATAGAATTCGATTTTTCTTTATTTTAAGAGGTAGAATTTTGGAGAGCAAACCCTAACTCAGTTGTAGTCCGACTTGGATAGTATTCTAGGGTCCCATACCCTATTTTTTTGGGTAAAGGGGAGTAATCATGCACCCTGGTAAAGTATATTAACCAAGCAAACATTGAAGTACAACGGATGAGAGTGAGTCTCTCACCTCAGTCCCTTAGGACACTTACAGAATCGAATATAAGAATGACACACCATTCATATAACTTACAATAAAATGAACCTACCAATATAATGACACAAGTACATAAAATTTACACCACTACTCAAGAAAAACACTTGAGCCTTCTATATCACTTTGGCGGTGCACCTTAACTTCCATGAAGAATCCACGTAGAAAAATCCAAGCGATCTTCAACATAAAATATGTTTGCTATACAAAGATCCGAATGCAAACCTAAGCAAACAAAATCTGCCATAAAACTAACAATAGGGTTTAGAAAACCCTAACTTACAATTCCATGATCAAGTAACCATCAAATAAGAATCAGTTCACAAATTTCGCACAACGGTTGGTGGAAGACCCTAAAACCACGGATAGAGCAGCAAGCATAAACTCGCTCCAAAAGTGTGCGTTGAGATGCTAAACCGAATACCCCAACAAAGCGCAAAAAGAGATTTTTGAATAAGAACTCTTCAAAACTTAACTTACAATAATCAACAGCAATAGGTTTAGAAGCAACCCTAATCGTCCAAATGCAACATCAACATGCCATAGCAGCGACACATAGAGTCTCCTAATCCCATACCCTATTTTACACATCAAGATAAGTTAGTTTATCCAATTTATCATTATGTCTACCCCATGTTCAATTGATTGTGCGTATGCTTGCTTGTTTAACATGTCTAGCTAAATTATTTGTGTGTTTGCTTAGATCTATGAAAGCTAGTTATTGATTGTTGTTAGGTTGTCTCTTGTCTTAATTGATAAAAGCCATAGGAGTGCAACTAGGCTATCGTTGTGTTTATTGCGTGAGTGTGCTTTATGACGATAGGGTTTTCGGGGAAGATAGTATAAAACTTGCCGATCCCGTGTATTCTATAGGAGAGATACATTCATAGAACTAGGGAATATGCACCCCCTACGACTAATAGAAATACAACGCGTTAAGATAAAGGAAGTGACAATTCAACCGAACAATAAAAGATAACTAGGGAGTCATAGTATCTAAGTGAACACATCTTTAATCACCATACGGGCACACCTCAATTAGCATAAACTTTCCATAGTAATTAGATAATTAGATAAGTAGTTAAAGTAGTGAAATCGATAGAAGTACCACCCAACCCGACGGGGAAACCCGAAACCCAAACTTATTGGGGCGGGGCGGGGCGGGCTTATCGGGTTTCGAGGCGGGTTTTGGGGCCTTAACGGGGATTATTATCGGGTTTAGGGGGGGGGGCACACTATCCCGCCCGCCCGCCCAAACATATACATATACATATATCTATATACCTTAAATATTGTATTATTTATGTACTAAATGTAATTCTCTATTTTTTGTTAATTTTGATCTTTGTAATATTTCAAAGTGTGATTTTTGTAATCGGGTTTGGGGATGGGGATGGCCGCCCGCCCCAAACCCGCCCATTGCCATTCCTACCCCCATCCCCCATCCCAATTATATGCCCCGAGATATTTACCTTTGCTTTCTAAAAACCATAAAAAAAATAAAAAGAATCATCCTCAACTCCACCTTCTCGTCATAAATCTCTTTCTAGCATTCCTATTCCCCTAGAGAACGATATCAACCCCCGAGGCTTACCCCATACTACACTACAACGATTAGGTTTACTGCCTAGAGGGTTGAAAAACTTGCTCGTAGAAAAGGAGGTTTTCTTGACCCCGAACCCTGCTTATCAGAGCTTATTCTCGCTAATAACCTGCCGAACCTCATTTTGTTTAGGGGATGGGTTCATTCCCCTTATGTTTCATGAGGCGATGCTATACATTGGAAAGAGTAGCCGAGGAAGTGCTTGCTTCTTTTTTGTTATTACCATCGTCTTTGAAGATACCCGAATCAGCATGCAAATCAATAATCTCATCCACCTCGTTGTCACTATCATAACCCCTTTAATACCACTTGAGTCAGCTAACTGAACCCCATCAATCGAACTAAAAATATTATTCTCACTTGATAACGCATCAAAATAATTCCTCAAATCGACCAAGTCATCATTAATGTATTTCTTTTTAACTTGAGCCTCCTCACCGGGCATATTAGCATGAGTATTAGTAACGTTATTATCATTATGAGCTAACTGATGACTTTTACCCTTATAAACCTCATGATTCGACAAGGAAGGATTAGGGACAGAATTGTTAACATTAGAAGTACCTGAATTCGCTTGAGAAGATGAAGCTCTAACGTATTATTTTTTGCAACCGGTCTATAGTAAAAAGACACCTTAGGCTTCTGAAATCGCACACCATCAACATATTTATTAAATAATTGTTTACCTCTTCCTTTTCCTCTTATCACATCAATAAAACCATCGTCATTAACCACCAGTCCTCCACCGTTTAACTCTTTTAGGACATCCATTGTCATCGTGATCAAAAATCTTACACGTTTCACATCTAGGGGTCTTCCATTCGTATTCAATATCAAGCATTTCCATTAAGAGACCTGATCCGTTAGGGTATGGAATCGCTACAACAATTGAGTCAAGTAAGGCTGTCAATGAAGAAACTTCAACAAGCCCTCGCATACGAATTAAGGCCCCAAGATTTAAGACACATCGGACTTGTATAAGCATCTAACATAATTGGACGACCAAGTTGTGTGGAAATAAGACTAAGACCCACTTTAGAATAAGCCACTAAGAGCACATTATTGATCTTAACCCACATTGGGACAGAAGTAATCTCGTATTTTTTGAGTTTAGAATTAGAGTCCAAATATTCAACATGATAGGCACAAGACGGATCAGCCATGGACCCTCCTCTAATACCCTTTACATCCCCTCTTTCGTTGCCAATTGAAGCATAAAGAAGCCATTGTGAAGCATTACCCGTTGCAAACCAAACTTCGCCCAAGTATTCCTAACATAATTTTCTACAATTGGGAACGCGAGCCTCTTACCAATAAATTATCTATAAAGAGAATTCACAAAACGAGAACTAACCTCATCAACAACTTCCAATGGAATAGTAACGTTCGCACCAGCCACACACTCATTATTTCTCATCTCCGAAACCCTCACCACCTTCTTGGGACTTTATCCTTTAGCATATCCGCAAATGACAATGAATTAGAACTTGGAGGGGAACTCTTACTTGGTATTTTCAATTGAGCATCACCAGATGTCATATTACTCAACTCTGAATTCACATTCCCATTCCCGTTTTATTAACATTTTAATTAACTTGAGACGTACCAAAGGAAGACGACCCATGCACAACCTTTGGTATAGACGTACCTTTAGACTGACTAGGATCAGACCCACATGCATCCCCATCAATAAAATATGCATGCGATTCACTCACCAAAGGTTCACCTTGAATATCAATATTGTGCCCATTCTTATTCCCCTTGAAACTGCCAGCAGCCCCCTCCTCAACCGTTGTTGTCACATTAAGGTTATCAATATTGGATTGAGAAGACACTCTCAGACGCCATAACTTTATTCGTATTAGGATTGGTGACACCAGCAGGCATATTGTGATGAGCCTTCTTCAAAATAGATTTGAGAATTGGAGCATCCACTAACAGATCAGACCCCTTACATCCACTAGCAGCGTTACCAGAACCTTTAACACCTTTATTTTCCCCAGACAATGAAGAATCCATAAAAAATAAAATGATCAAAAAAGAAAACCATAGAACACGAACCTACAAACAGCAGCCAAACGGACTGGAACCAAAAAACGAAACCCTAAAAGGGCTACGTTACACCATAATGATCAGAATACTCACATGATTAATGATAATAATGACAATAAATGCAAAAAGAATTAAGCAAGGTTCAATAGCGATTTGCGGAACCCTAAAACACTAGACGAAACCCTAACTAGAATCAGACGGCACCCAAATAAAAAAACGACTAAAGGGACTCAATACTTAGATTAACCCACAATAGTAGAATTGTTATAAGGGATGAGAATCAAACTAGATTAGGAGAATCGAATGAAACAGATGGAATCATGGGAAGTCGCCAATGGATGTTTGCAGTTTTTTTGGAAAATTAAGAATTATGAATTTCCAAAAATTACAAGTTACAGAAAAGAAAAACTGACATTCTTTTTCTACATTGCCTGACGTCGTCAGGTGTTAATCCTGAAGCCATCAGGTTGTCATGACAAAAAGTGGTCTGATGTGTTTTTTTGGAAAAATTCTGGAAAATTTACCTCTTTAAAACATGGAAAATTTTCTACAAAACATCCATTATGACTCGATACAAGAATTTGACTCTAACAAACACACAAATATATACAGTTTCAATTATTATTAATCTCATGTTCATGTTCTTAAAAATATATGTGATCTTCACTACACTTATCTTTTTGTAAATTACCTTTATATGCAATTAAGATGAAGTTAAAAACAAAATAAAGCATTTTCAAAAAGTCTAACATGATAATAAACAACAATGAAAAAGATATATAAACACACAAACAAAAATTGAAAAACAAAACAAGCAAACAATTAAGCATGGGTTGCCTCCCACGAAGCGCTTTTCTTTATTTATGAGTCTTGTAGCTAGACTCGAAGTCATGCCCTTACGTACTTAGGTGAGTGAGTTTATACTCAAGGATATCGGTGGGATCAAACTTATCTTTTAATTTTCTCTTAGTACGCTTAGTCCGGTATGCCTTTTCAAACTTCTCACTATTGGGATCATATATTGTCATCCTAATGTGCCACTCTCCATTCCCATCACTAGGTGGCTTATCCCAATTCCAATTGTACATAGGCTTCTAACTTTCAACTTTCCACCAATATATGCAAAGATTAACGGGCAAGGATCCTAGGAATTCGGTCATCTTTTTTTGGGTAAAAGGGTTAATTCACCCCGGAAAAATTCATTATTCCAAAAACGTTGAGCTACATAGGATGACGGTGATTTCCCTCATCACAGTCCCTTAGGACACTTACAGACACAAATATAAGAATGACACACCATTCCTATAACTTACTAAAATGAACCTACCAATAATGACAAAAGTACATAAAAACATTATAATACTACTCAAGTAAACACTTGAGCCTTCTGAATCACTCTGACGGTCCATCATAACTTCCATGAAGAATCCACATATAATATGTCATGAATGAGCACTCAAAGTCCACAAAACCCATATCATAGGAATCCTCCAACTTACCACAATAGCGTCTTATATCCGCCATAGACTTCACGGAAACCATCAAACAATCATGGATCATCAAATTAGAATTCAGTTCACAAATTTCACACAACGGTTGGTGAGAGACTCTAAAACCACATATAGAGCAGCAAGCACAAACTCGATCCAACGGAGTATGTTTAGATGCAAAATCGAACACCAATAAGAATAACCAACAAATATTAAGAAAACCTACGCATTTCTGCATTAGCAGCTTTTATCCATCATCAATTGGCATGCAAAAAAAACATACCATAGAATCAAGATCCTACATGCAATGGACGAGAACACCACTAACTAGAAACAAAAAAACGACATAAACCCCACGGCGATCACATAGCCCAGGCTTGTCGACTTCATTAACACATAACCAACTAGCGATTCAAATCCACAACTGCTGCTGTTATTATTACAAGGGTACGCAATAATAACCAATATAAGAGTGCAATACGCAAGGAATCTGAACCCACTAAAATAGGGCATCGAAACCCTAACATCCAAAATATGAATCACGAAAGACCTCATGAATAGGTCTATGAAATTCAGATCACTACCAATCAAATCCCAATCAGTTCGGTAGTAAATAAATAACCATGAAGCACCGAATGAAACGATACGCAATAGCATTACCATACAACAACGATTGGATCATAACAGTAGCGAAGAAATAGGGATACCCAAACAACCCTAACGTCACAATAATAAATCGACCATCCAAAAACATACCACACAATGTAAACATCAGCAGTAGATCTTTCAAGAACACGACCAGGTCTGATAGATGACGATTATAATCACCATATAGGGTTAATGGTTGAAAACCATGTCATTAAAAAACTCACCAGGTCTGATCAATAATAATTCCTTTCAGCAATGGTTGGACCCATAATGAACTCAGTAACCTGATGAACAACGCACCACCAATAGCAGGTCATAACATAGCAAGTGTTCAACGAAACCCTAACAAATTAAAAGCTGCAACGCAGGAAAACCAACATACAATCCAATACAGCTCTGTTATTAGTTATAATAATACCTTGATTGGAATATAGCAAGACCACTGTAATGAACCAATATCAGACTTTAATAGGGTTTACATAAACCCTAACTTCCAAGGAATACCTGATCACAAGAGTTTTGAATAAGAACCCTAACAAACTTAACTTACCATCACATGAAACCCTTACTTCACCATAAATCGATCAGCAGCTTCAAGAATGCAACTAATCACCCAATCGAATCAAAAAGGGTTACAAGCCAACAAGGAACTTACCATCGCATGAAACCTCCTCTCTAACACACGTACAAATCACCAAGAATCCAATTAGGAACTTACCAGCAACGAATGCAACCATTGCAACAAATAAAATATTGAAACCCTAATAAAACACGATCCACACATTAATCATTTAGAAAACGAATAATAGTAAACCGATTGAAAAAAAGGATAGTTAGGGTTTCAAGAACGATCAACCAAAGAACCCAAACCAATCAGATCTTAAAACGTTTATCTAATAATCACAAGGATTACTAGAAAAAACGCTCAGAATAGACAAAATAGTGATGGATTGGAATAGGTTATTGGCAGCATTAAGTCACCAAAAAGAGAGAAAACCAAACGCCATTCTTAGATAGAAACATTCCCCAAAGATCGATTGCATATCAATAAGACAAATCAGAGATTGAATCTTGGTAGAGAGGCGAATTTAGGGCATGTTTTGGCCATAATTTGAAGAAGAGATGGCGAATTCGGTCATCTTCCTAAACAATAAAGTATCCTCGAATGGGTTCACTTCAATGTCCCTAGCCAATTGTTATTCTAAGAAAGTTGAGTTACTCACGTAGGTCTCTTCTAGATAGAAAGGTCGTTGATGGCCTACAAAGTCTCTATTAGTCCAAGGTCCATATCTAGACGGTCTCCTATCCAACATGATCTCATGAGGTATTTATTATCCTCATTATAATAGGAATGTTTCTTGACATCATAAATTGACCTAGCACTCCCTTCTCCTACCACTATCGTAGACATCTTACAATCGATTATGTCACTAGCGGTAGCTAAGACTCCTCTTCCAACTAACAATGGGCATGTAGTGTCCCTATTCATGTCTAGCACATGGAAATCCACCAAAAGGATTAATTGACCTACGTGTACTACCATGTCCTTCATTATTCCTACTGGATACACAACGCTACCATCCGCTAAACCTATGATTGTTTCCGTTGGTTCTATCTTACCTAGGTTAAGGCTTTTATAGAGGGACAACGAAAGAAGGTTGATGCTTGACTCTAGATCTGCTAATGTGTTGAAAGCTTTGGAATTTCCAATGCTACACGTAAGCTGAATCCAGTACTTAAAGTAAATCCAGTACTTAAAGCTTTGGAATTTCCAATGCTACACGTAAGCTGAATCCAGTACTTAAAGTAAATCCAGTACTTAAAGCTTTGGAATTTCCAATGCTTGACTCTAGATCTGCCCGGGATCATCTAACTTGTTAGGATTTAGTAAATCCAGTACTTAAAGTGTCGGTCACCTCAAGTATGTATGCTCGTTAGAAAGCTCGTAGTCATAGTAAGTCTATGATAGTATTTAGTTTACTTTGTAACACCGTGGAGGACAGACGGGTCTTTACCCACTGTATGCCTGATCCACAGCCTTATAGAGGCGTCTCATGTGTGTACCCTATAAATACCCTTTGCCCTCCAAGGCAAAGGGTTGGAGCTTTCATAATACATTTTTCTTTGTCTCTCTAAAGTTCCCATCCTCTCCCACTTTCTCTCTCTAAACCTTATCTCTTTACACCTAACTTGTGATAAACCAAGATCCCACAAATGGTATCAAGAGCCATGGTTTGATCATCCATCTCTCATGTTCTTGGTTTGATAGTTATTCTTGGGTTAAGGTTTGGTTTATACGCGTAAAGTGGTAGTCTCGTATACGGTATTTTTGAATCCTTAAAGCTTTAAAATTTACACTTTTTAATCCAAGATTCTTGTGGGTTAAGGTTTATTGAGTGCTTAAATTTCGGTTTCTTGCAAAAGGTTCAAAATTTACAAGTTTTCTTGGTTTTAAGAGTGTTTGGATACGTGCATGCGGACTTACGCGTAAGAGAGATTCGTGGTTTTGATCCTCAAGCTTTGTTGTTTTGATGTTTTAAGGTTGTATCATCATTATAATCTGGTTTACTAAGCGGTTTTGATCATAAAAGCGTGTTTGGCAAAATTTGTACTTCCTACGCATATGAAAACCCTAGTTCTACGCGTAAAATTTGAATCCCACGCGTAAAGTGTTTTTCACGAGATCTTCATTTACGGTGGTTACTCGGTGTTCTTCTTGCTTGGATAAGCACGAAAAACACTTCGACTTTGGATATCTCGTGCCTTTGTGAAGTGTAAGAGATTTTGTGGGTAAAACCCTAATTTTATGCATAAGCATAAAACTTACGCGTAAAAATTCTTACGCATAAGCCTTTTCTTACGCATAAGCTTGTCTTACGCCTAAGGGAAACTTACGCATAAGGTTATTACGTCTAAGCTTTGGTTTACGCATAAACTTAAGCCTTTTATCCTTAAACTATACGCGTAAGCTTTAGACTACACGTAAACTCTGTCTACGCATAAGCTTGTGTCTACGCGTAAGTTTGTTGTTACGCCTAAGCTGCTACCTACGCGTAAGCCTTTCATCTACGCATAAGTGTATAAGTTTTACGGTTTCTCTTTTGATTTTGTAAAATCCCGAGAAAGAATCTATTTCCCGGTTAAATCAAAGACTTGTAAAATCCCGTAGAATTTAAACATGTCTTCCGTTCTTGATGATGTGCAAGTCTGCGGGATCGATACTCGTCCTCCCATGCTTGATAGAATGACTATGAGTCTTGGTCACAAAGAATCGAGCTACCTTTGCTTAGGAAAGGAGAATGGAGTTAACATCCTTAAGTTAATTGATGAAGGACCTTATCGGGTTGAGACCACAAGAGACATAATTGATCTGCGGCAGATGGTACAATGATTTTTGGATTAGACGGACCAAAGACATATGATGAGTGAGTGATAAGGAGAAAAGAGATTTGATGTTGATGTCGGGGCTTCAAACATCATACTTGAGGTCTTCCAAAAGATATCTACAAGCTTATCAATCACAACACGAAGCCAAGGCGGTTTGGGATAATGTCAAGATGCTACTCTCGGGTTACGAATTGACCATCGAAGACAGAGAATCACAACAGATGATGAATTCGAGCACTTTAAGATGAAACACGAAGAAAGTGTCTATGAATATTACGTGAGATTCCACAAGCTGGTGAATGATATGAGGAATATCAAGATGACTATGCTAAACATTCAGCTGAACTCAAAATTCGTGAACAACATGAATCCCGAATGGTACAAATTTGTCACCTCTGTGAAGCTCACCAAAGGATTAAAGAACACCAACTATGAGCAATTGTATGCCTTTCTTCTTCAGAATGAGAAACATGCTATGTTTGAATGACGGATTCTTGAACAGTTCAAATCTCAACCAGGAGAAACAAGTTCATCAAATGATTCAACAGCATTTTACACCAATGATGGAACCACTACCAAAGCATCTCAAGTCATTCAAGATCCATATTGCAAACAACCTGATGCCAATGCAATCATGGAACCCTTTATCAATAAATTGGCTCTTATGGTTAAACAAAACTTAACCTTCTCTCCACATACCAACAGACTTTACACTAACAATGAAATCGGGGCGCATCCAATCTACACAACCATGCTTTGGTCGAGATGGAAAGGTTACTGACAACCCGGTTCGAGAAGGCGATGCGAACAAGGAAGAGGTGGGCTGGTAGAGGCTATCTTGCAAATCGAATAGGGAAGGAATGGAAACCATGGTCAAGCAAAGCCAATCAAATGTTACAAGCGTGGTGGAGAAGGGCACATTGCTAGGCAACAGTACTCAACCAAAACGCCTCAAACGCGAGAATACTTGAGGACAAGATGTTGTTGGTTCAAGCACAAGATAATGGTGTAATGTTGAATGAAGAGGCTGTTGTTCTTGATGATGGGAATGCTAGAACATATGATGGAGATGTGGAAGAACAAACGATTGCATCTTTTCGAGAACAATCCCAACGCCTTTCAAGTTGCGGTCGTGATGCATTTGACTCGGACGTTGATGATGAACCATGTGCACAAAATCTCTTCATGGCTAATATCTCTCCAATTACCTCTTCATCTCAACAAGCCGATCCATCCAATGAATCCATCATTAAAGAGGTACTCAAACTATATGATGTGGTTGATGAGCAAAGATTCACCATGAAGTACAATCTCTCAAGTCATTGAGTCGAGATATTGAAAATATGGGAAATAACAATGTTATCCCATATGAACAATATGTGAAACAAGATGACGATCTTGTTGTACCTAGTGATGAATCTTACGCAATTAACAATGAATGCATGCACGATGAATACACTTGCATTTGTGCTCGATGATTCCTTGACCACGTGCTCAATACCTATAAGGAACAAGTTGCTATTTATGAACAGTGCTAAGTTTGAGTTAACTACCCGTGAGCAGGATATGGATAACCAAATGCGTACAATTATTAGAAAAAGTAATTTTAGAGAAGAAGTATTAAAACAAGAGTTAAACTCCTTAGTAGAAAAGCTTTCTAAAAAAGCTAAGCAAAAACAAGAACTTCAAGAAAATGTGAAAATGCTTAAGCAAGAATTCAATGCTAAGGAATCAAAACTTTTGAATGATTTTTCCAATCTAAAAACTTTGAAAAACAAACTTGAGAATAAGTTGTATGTACAAGGAATACCATTCGATTGCTCACATGATCACTAAGCATAGAGTCTTAGCGATAAGCATAGCGTTCCCTTGTTGAGGAACCAAGTCCAGAGGTTATTAAAAAGGCTAGAGCTGCTCATAAGGTACTTTATGATGGTAATGAAATACTTAAGCCTAGGCAGAAACCTAGTTGCGTTGAAAATGAACAAGAAGATAAGAAATCAGATGAAGTCACTAGCGAGAAAATGAACAAGAAGCTAGAAAATCCTGAGTGTAAAAAGAATAACATAACGATCAAACCTCATGATTACACTAAGGAAAACTGGATCTCCTTAAACAAGTTTAAGACTCAGACACTTCTAACTCCTAAACAAGTGTTCTGGAAAAAGGATATGGATATGCAAAAAGCTGAGAATATTGTTGAAAAGAATTCCCCTTGTAGGAAATTGCCAAAAGAAACTGTGTATCCTCCCAATACACCAATGCACCTAGTTCCTAGATCTATTGCCACTAATAGCAGGACCTTAATCAGCCTATATGTTGTTTATCATCTGTTTGTTGATTTTGAGAAAACGTGTAAGAAGAGAATCACACCTACAGGGATAACTAAGGGGGAAAGGGGCTTTGAGCAAACCAAAGAATGTTATTTAACCGAGGTCATGCCTTTCTTTAAACAATTAAAAGGTCAATTTGAGAGTCTTAAAATTGGAATAAACACTGATATTAAAGAAATGGAAAAGGAATTTGATGCAATGATTGTCGAGATCAATGATTATGAACGGGAACTTAAATATAATGAAATTGAAAGGAAGAATCTGCATATATTAAATGAGAACTTGATTTCTCAATGTGTTGCTCAAGATGTGTTTTACATTGCTACGAATTCTTCTATTACTGCATCTCAATTTCATGAATTATCTGTTGCTTTGAAAGTTTCCCATGATCGTGTAATTGAGCTTGAAACAACGTATTCAAAATTGCATGAGAAAATTGAACAAGATGATCATGATAATCTAGTTAAACATTTTTCAAAATTAGAAGTTGAACATCTTGCTTTGCAATTAAAATATCAACATCTCAAAGAAAATGTCAAAACCTCAAATATCAAGACATCGTCTGATGCTCCTGAGTTTGATGCAGTTTTTGAAATTAGCAAACGTGATGACCAAATTCGAGCTCATTATAACACGGTCAAAAGGTTGAAAGCACAAATCTCACAACTGAAAGGTGAAAAGAAGGATGTAACCGGTTCTCATATGCCTCTACCTTTAGATTCTCAGAATTTTTATTTTTTTTTGGTAAAAGGGAGTAATCCTGCACCCTGGTAAACTATTATTAACCAAAATGTTTAAGTACAAAGGGCGAGGGTGAATTCCATCACCTCAGTCCCTTAGGACACTTACATACACTCATATAAGCGTGACAAACCACACTTATAACAAACATTGAACATCAAACTACAACGACTATAAAAAACAAATTAAAAATACTTGAATCTTCAAATCGTCATAGTAGTCAAACTTCGGCATCAACCATTCACATACAAACCCATGAGACCTAGATAACATGTGAGAAAATATCGCCTTGCACTACGGAATGCACATCAAAGCATAGGGATATAAACCCTAACTTCCACATAGCAAACCAATCAACCCAGTACAATAAGAATTCTGCCCGAATACAAAGGATCAAAAGGTACTACAAACATGCTTGACAAACACCATCAAGCAACGATCACTATGGACAAATTCAATGTGTCATACAACACAATGGTAGATCGTTAAAAACAGCAACCCCTTAAAGAGGATAGAGTGAAGCCCAAATAGACCTGAAATTACCATAGACAAAAATAGGGACTTCAAAGCCCTAACTGACACACCGACTAACATACATGATAAGCAATAGAACCCGTGCAGACTCTAATCGTCACGTAACTTCCAATCACAACCAAACATGCGCAAGTACCATCAAACATCGTTGGCAGTACCTCAAACCAACACGCATGAAGACCCCAAGCTCCCAAACTTCCATGACCACTACAATACGATCCGTCTATCATCATAAAAACATAGCAGCATGATCCAGGATGGCATACACGGTACCATAGAACAGCAGTGGACAACATCCAAGGTGTAACGAAACCCAAGCATACCCAAAACATGACATAGCTGATCCAAAGCAGCAGCAATATAACCACAATAGCAAGGATCCAGCGTAACACATAATAGGGTATTTCAAAACCGTAACAAATCCTGCTAAATGTCCTAGCAGGCCATCACTAAACCATTACTAGAACACTCGCAACAGCACCAAACCTCTCTTCACCCACTTACACGGACAAAACCACATACCGATAAGCGACAACGATCACGGATCGACATACAAGAACAAGCGGACTAATCGGTCAATAAAGCGAGAATAACTGAAACCCTTGTTGGGGTTTCGTTCTGAAACACAATGAGACCCACACCTCAAAAATATTACAATAAGCATCATGAGGAGCATAAATCATACCGATAATGAAACCCAAGGAAAAGCGATAACCCTAAAATTGGTCAAAAACAAATAAGAGGAAAATTGATTGGAAAAAAGGATGGAATAATTAGGGTTTCGGTGATGAGTGTGGTGATTTATAAATAATAGGAACGAATGGATTCCAAAACCCTAAAAAGAATAACCGAATCCACAACAAAACACCCAATAATGATCATTGGATGAATTATTGGAAAACGAGTGAAAAAATAAGGGTAAGGGTTATAAAAATCATCCAGCCGCCACCTATTTATTGTAAAACACAACCACACAATCGTATTGCATACCCAAGAAGGGCAGAGAGGACGATTATGGATTTGTTTTTGGCCGGAAATTGATTGGAGGTGGCGGCCTGAAATCATCAAGGAGAGAGAAACGTTTTTTAGGGTTTTTTATATGGTCTATATGAAATTAGATTCTCAGAATTTCCAACTTCAAAACATTATTGATAACTTGCAAAAGGAAATAGATTGTTTTAAAGCTGAAATTTCAAAGGTTAATGATCAAAACAAAGAGTTATGTGATTCATTCAAAGTTACTCATGTTAAACAAATCGAAAAGATAACTTCTTTACTTAACGATATTGAGAATCTGAAGCGTGAGGTGAAAGGAAAGTTGCTAATTCCCAATTGCAAATACTCTGTTCCTAAGGTCTCTGTTTGTGATAAGTATGCTATAGATATGTTATATATTCCCCCACCCATTAGAAATAATGAACTTGCACATAAAGCATATCTCTCATCTCTTAAGGAAATTTTAAAGGGTCTCCGTGAGATTGTTGAAGATGAAAGATTAGAAAAACCTCTTGATAGTACCATTGCCTATGCTTGCATGGATGCCAAACGATCTCAGGAACTCTCAGAGTACGTAATTGTCACATGTCCAAAATTTAGCAATAGGCGAGATAGAATAGTCGCATCTAGTTCTATGCCTAAGGATAAGAATGTGACGTTTAATGTGCCTCACAAAACTTCTGAACCCAGCACTTCTAGACCACCAAGGCAAAGTTTAGTATCACCATCTAATATTCGTGTTGTTCCTTCTACAGGAGTAATTAGCAATACTAAGGTTAGCGGGTCAAAGCCTTCAGGCAATACAATGCGAAATAGGATCTTGCCAGCCAAAAGTGTTGAAGAAAAGCTAGTAGAAGAACACCCTAGGAAGAATAAGTTTGACCTGAATAAAACGAATCGTGTTGATTCTAGTATTAGCTATAAGCGTACTGTAAATAATTCGAATTCTACTGCATTTTGCAAAACATGTAATGAATGTTTGATTTATGGTCTTAATCATGAATGTACTAAGAATGAGGTGATTAATGTTGTCAATACTCCAGTCAAGAGTATAAAAAATGCTAGACAGGTTAAGAAGATCTGGAAGCCTAAAAAGAAAATGGTTAGCAACTGTTGGAAGCCTACAGGAAGAAAATTTAGCAATGTGGGTTATCAATGGAAACCTACTGGCAGAAAATTCAAATTGAATGAATCTTGTCCAAAGATGTCTAGATCTATGCCTTCTAAGAAATGGAAGCCCACTGGTAGAATCATACCTTTAAGAAGTGGTCACACCTCACATAGGTCCACTGCCACTACTAGTCTTGCATCCACTAGTAAAGATGTCATTGTATCTAGAAATCCTGTAGGAATATCTATTGCATGTTCTAACCAACAGGAACCCATTTTTCAATGGGGATCCATTGCTTCCAGTTATCCACAACTATCTATGTTCAAATGCAGGTCATACAAATCGTCCTCTGGTATTTGGACTCAGGCTGTTCAAAGCATATGACTGGAGATCGCTCGTGGCTCATGAACTTCGTGAGTAAATTTATCGGGACTATTAGATTCGGAAACGACCATTTTGGAGCTATTATAGGTTATGGAGATTATGTGGTTGGAGATAGTGTAATTTCCCGGGTATATTATGTGGAAGGTCTTGGTCATAACTTGTTCTCTGTTGGTCAATTCTGTGATTCCGATCTTGAAGTGGCTTTTAGAAAACATACTTGTTTCGTTCGAGAACTTGATGGTATGGAACTATTAAGAGGAACTCAGGGTTCAAATCTATATTAAAGTATGAAAAAGATCATCTTTGTTCAGCCTGCCAATTGGGAAAAAGCACGAAATATGCCCACAAACCAAAACCCACAAACTCTGTAATGGAAGTCCTTCATATGGATCTGTGCAGACCAATGAGAGTGCAAACGATTAATGGGAAGAAATATATTTTAGTCATTGTTGATGACTATTCTAGATTTACTTGGGTAAAGTTTTTGAGGACTAAGGATGAAACTCCATTTGTCATCATCAAACTTATCAAGCAACTTCGTGTTCGCCTTAACAACACGGTTAGAATTGTTCGAACCGACAATGGCACCGAGTTCGTTAACAAAGACTTAAGTCAATTTTATGAAAGTATTGGAATCGGTCATCAAAGAAGTGTTCCACGAACTCCTCAACGAGCGGTGTAGTTGAAAGGCAATCGAACTCTTGTGGAAGCCGCAAGAACAATGCTAATTTATTCAAAGGTTCCAAGAGTTTCTATGGGTGAAGCCATTGCCACCGCTTGCTACACCCAAAATCGTTCCCTTATTCACACCTCTCATGGAAAAACTCCATATGAACTTGTCCATAAGCGAAAACTGATCTATCCTACCTTCGTGTGTTTGGTGCTTTGTGCTATCCAACAAATGACGATCAAGATTTAGGTAAATTAAGAGCTAAAGCGACATTGGAATTTTGTAGGTTATGCACCAAACAAGAAGGGTTACCGAATCTACAACAAAAGAACTCGAGATATCATGGAAACTATTCATGTCACGTTCGATGAGTCGTCCGACAAATGGCTCCGGGACAATCCGGTTTGGACCCGCACTTCAAAAGCAGTCAATTGGTTCATCCTTGTACCAATTCCTCTCCAGCAACTCCATATGTACCTTCATCTGAAGATGATTTGAAGAAATTATTTGATCCAATGTTTGATGAACAGTATGAGCCAAGTGCCAATGATCTATCAATTCCAACAACAGAGGCTGGTCCTATCCCCGTCACTGAAGTCAACCCTTCAGTTTCAATGTCATTAAGCCAAGAAGCGCCTGCTGCTAATCACTCTGTCTCATCAACGAATCATCAATCATCGAATGTACATCATGGAAGTGTTTCTGACATGAATGAAGAACTTAATCCCTTTGCTACTCCCGAAGATGCTCCATTTGAAAACATCTTCGCTCCTGAACCAACACCTGAACCATCTTCATCAGGGGATCTAAACTCTGCTACTTCAGTCCCTCAACAACAACCACACGAGCACCTTAGAAAATGGACACATGACCATCCATTGGACAACATCATTGGGAATCCTTCTCGTTCAGTATCCACTCGAAAACAACTAGCTACTGATGCCTTATGGTGCTTCTTCAACTCAGTACTCTCTAAGATCGAACCAAAAGATGTTAAAACTGCAATGTCTGAGGACAGCTGGTTTAATGCAATGCAAGAAGAAATTCATGAGTTTGATCGTCTAGGCGTATGGAATTAGTACCGCTCACGATTGTGCAATGATCATTGCTCTCAAGTGGATCTTCAAAGTGAAGCTTGATGAGCACGGTGATGTTCGAAAAATAAGGCATGGTTAGTGGCTAAAGGTTATCGTCAAGAAGAAGGTATCGACTTTGAGGAATCTTTGCTCTGTTGCACGTATCGAAGCCATCGAAATCTTCTTGGCTAATCTGCTAGCAAAAACATGGTAGTTTATCGGATGGATGTGAAAACCGCCTTTCTTAATGGAGATCTTAAAGTGGTGGTTCGTCGACCACCCGAGAAGGTTTTGTGGATCGAGCATCCTACTCATGTCTATCGCTTGAAAAAGGCCCTTTACGGTTTGAAACAAGCTCCAAGGGCATGGTATGATCGCTATCAAAGTTTCTTCTATCCACGGATTCACAAAAGGAGCGATTGATCCAACATTGTTCACCGAAAAGTCGGGCAAACATTTAATTCACGTTCAAATTTATGTTGATGATATTATTTTTGCCTCGACCGACCCAAATGAATGTGACCATTTTCTATGGAGATGGGATCCAAATTTCAAATGTCAATGATGGGACAAATGTCATTTTCTTGGGATTACAAATTTCACAAAGTCCGGAGGAATTTTTATAAATCAATCAAAATACGCTAATGAAATCTTAAAGAAATTTGGATTTACCTCCGGTGACCTGTTGACACTCTATGGTGGGCGTACAAAGCGGATAAGGACCACTCGGGGATCATAGTAGATCAAGCGAAATATCGTAGTATGATTGGATCACGATGTACCTCACGACCAGACGACCGAGACATTTTGTTCGTTGTATGCATGTGTGCTAGATACCGAGCTAAGCCTACCAAAAGCACCTTGAAGTGGTTAAGCGGGTCTTTCGATATCTCAAGGAACCATTAACATGGGACTTTGGTATCCGAAGGACTCGGTATGTCTCTAACGGCCTATGCGAGATCTTGACCATGCGGGATGTCAAGATACACGTCAAGCGTCGGTGGTGCTCAATTATTAGGTGACAAGCTTGTAAGCTGGTCTTCAAAGAAATAAATGAGCACTTCCATATCCTCTGAGGTGAATACATAGCCATGTCATCGTGTTGTGCTCAAATCTTATGGATGAGATCCCAATTATCGACTATGGCTTTGTATTCAACAAAGTTCTATGTATTGTGATAATAAAAGTGCCATTGCTCTCTGCTTTGCAACAATGTTCAACACTCTAGAGCAAAGCACATCGACATTCGACATCACTTCATCAGAGAACAAGTTGAAAATGGTCTGGTTGAACTATACTTCGCAAGGACTGAATATCAACTAGCAGACATCTTCACCAAAGCTCTTTCTCGAGAACGCTTTGAGTTTATTCTTCCACGACTAGGCTTAAAGAGCTTTCAACCATAAATGCTCAAACGTCTTCAGGAAAACGTCGAGGAGTAAAGGTGTTCGATTCTATCTATTCTTTGTATATATCTTTTCAAAAACCATAAAAATCAGAAAATCTTCAAAATCTTCAAAAATTATTGTTTATTTATCATGTTTTTCTTTTCGGTTCGATAACATCTACGGAATTTGAGTTGCCACTCAAAGAATGGCACGGGTCTCTAGATGAAGTTCGAATTAAAAAAAAAAAAAAAAAAAAAAAAATGTGATGGAGAAAAATGATGGTTTATTGTCATTTCGAGACGATAACCCGCTTTTCAAAGAAAAACGAGCCATGCTTTATCATGTTTTCAAATCTCATGCTCGATTCTATAAACATTTATCGCTATCTAATGAAAACTAATTGCTTTGTAAAATAACTCGGACTCATGTTTGAAAATCATCTAGTCTTAAATTTTTTATCTATCTCAATCAACAACTTAGGTCATTGATTGAGGGAGAATGATTTCAATTAAATCAAAGGTTATTTGTCATACAATTGTTTTCAAAAGATATTCATGCATGTTTAATCAATGGAGTTTAAAGTTTTAAAATCCGATCCTTATCGATTAAACGTTTTCATAATCAAGTCACAATTCTCCTTAAAGCTTTCAAAATCAATTTAAATCTACAAGAGATCACAAATCTCAAATGATTTGATAATTGTGATGGGGAGAATTTTGATTTAAATTGGTTTAAAGCGATAAATCGGTAAATGGTTTTATAAGGATGTACAAGCTCTCCTTCCCACATGTGCCAAACGATTTCAAATTTTCCATGCACATGTTGAGGGGGAGCATCTATCTTAAACCACAATGATTTGAAACGTGATCATTTATCTCAATGTGCAGGTTCCCTCTTGTATGTGCAAAACTCCTTCAATACCTCAAGGCACATATTGAGGGGGAGCATGTTTATGAAAACCTCATCCTTCCCTTATATGCTTTATCTACGTGTTTTGATAAGGGAAGTGATGTTGATATCTTTTAGAAATTGGTAATCAAAAAAGTTAATTCTTTCTCTTGCCTCCATGTGCAAAACGATTTCAAATATATGAAGCACATGTTGAGGGGGAGCTCGTGTTCTAAAAATATCAAAAACATTTCAGGTACAAAATGCTTTGATAATATATCATACGTATCTGGATTGATTTTCAAATGGTTTTCAATTGGTTCCAATGGCAGATGAACAATACCAAATAGACCTACCAACTTTACTTTATGTATGGTGATATAAGGATGATAAGGTTAGGTATTTGCTCCCATGATCCGCCAGAACCGGAGGGATCTACCCAGGACAATCCACTAGATAGTGTAGAAGTCCTTAGGTATAGTGAAAAAAAGGAGAAAAATGAGATATGGGAAGAGTGCGGATGAGGCGAGCTAGTCTTGGAATAAACCCAACAAGGTTCTAGCTATGAAGTCTCGGTAAGCACTGAAGGGGTTGAAGAATGAAAAAGAATTGAATGAGAAAAGGGTGAAAACAAATAGCCTCTATTTATTCAACCTTAGGGCGAAACCGGGTTCAATTCATTTGCTCTTGGTAGTTACCAAGGTAACATCGGTATTGAAGACAAGATGTCATGGACCCGATGACGACCGCACTTCAACTTCCCAAACCACTCAAGTTCCTCTTAAAGGGCTTGTTTCATTCTCACGGGGAACCGACATTATCTATCGACTTTCTCTTAGAGATTGTTGATATTGAAGAAGGAGACCTCTCCTAGTCTCAATATAGGATCCAAATATGCACAATTGAGTCTAGAGCCACGAGATCATCAATAAATCTCATTAGGACACTTTCAATGAAGACTCTGTTTCACACAATGTGGAAAGAGATTATATCTTGAGTCCTACGCATTATCCTTGTGGTATTGCGGAACATCCGAGTGATATGCAAAGATATTCACAATGAAGATGGAAAACCTTCGGAGCCAACATCAAACAAGCTCTGGTGGGTGGCATGTGAGATCTATTCAATAGATCAACCATGTGACAAGCGAACGAAACAATGGGGTGATTTAATCTTTTGAATCAATCTGGTTCGGTTATGGATTGACGGATACCTTTGAAAAACCGGTCGTTGTGCTTAAAACTCTTTTCTTTAGCTCATCGACCGTATGCGAATATTTCAAATCAAAAGGTGTTTTATGATTGATATTTGATTTTCATTAAAACCTTCGTTGTATTGCAAAAACAATTTCTATTGAGCGATACACGATTGTTTTCAAATCTCTTTCATCAATCGGTGAATCTCAATTCGATGGTTCACTCACTCCGTGTTGTCTTCTTTGAGGCGCTCCGATTTGAGAACGGCTAGGCGGTTGCGAAACCCTATCAAGGAAATTCTTTGGAATTATACGATCACAGGCGATGCGTGTCTTGATCAGCGGGAACCGTGGGCGTGTACCTTAATTCAACGAAAGTGATCAAAGACACTTTCGTGCGCTTTATTACTAAGCTGTTGCATGCAGTGCGCGACGTTTGCGGTGATCGAATGAAGCGGTCAATCCATAAGCCGCATGCTCACACAACACATTCATTTCAAAGAAATCATTATTAGTGCATCAATGACTCGATATTTTCACTCCATGCTACGCTACTGCTTTTGCAAATATCATGAATCGCCTAAAGCTTCATTACTCGATAAGAAGTTATCATGATCCAGAATGTGAGCATGTCGGTCCAAAAGTCACAACATCACATACTATCAACACCACAATGGAAGAGTCAGAGATTTATAGTTGCTGATAATCTCAATGCTGGTTCAAATACTCTAACATCACGTGGATCAGTTTAAGACCTCCACTCGAAATCTCAAAACATGCAGAACATGATGATTCAAAGACTACGAGCTAAAGAACAAAAGTGCTTCATCAAAGAAACCAAGAACAACGAAATGTTATATCAGTTTGTAATCATTGTAAGTTGAGGTGACCTCCTTAGGGGAGATTGTTAGGATTTAGTAAATCCGATTACTTAAAGTGTCGGTCACCTCAAGTATGTATGCTCGTTAAGCTCGTAGTCATAGTAAGTCTATGATAGTATTTAGTTTACTTTGTAACACCGTGAAGGACAGACGGGTCTTTACCCATCTGTATGCCCGATCCACACCTTATAGAGCGTCTCATGTGTGTACCCTATAAATACCCTTTGCCCTCCAAGGAAAAGGGTTGGAGCTCTCATAATACATTTTTCTTTGTCTCTCTAAAGTTCCCATCCTCTCCCACTTTCTCTCTCTAAACCTTATCTCTTTACACCTAACTTGTGATAAACCAAGATCCCACATAACTTCTTAGGTAATTTGTTTTGCACAAATTCGGACCCACGTTCTCCTAGCTTTAGTCCTTGCTCATATTTATCTTTCAAAGCATTATAGTAAGGCGCATGAGTCAAGACTTCAAGAACCAGTTTTTCTTGGTAAAGCTCCTTAAATTCCTCTTTTAGAGTAGGTTTGGGTTCTTGATTGTTCGGTGTTTCAATAGTTGGATGGACCGTCAACTTGGGTTTTTGGTCTTTTGGAATGGTTTGTTTGAAACACGTATTGATGGTGTTGACTGAATGTACTTGTGGGTGCGAGGGGCATGGATATGCACTCTCCCTTGGTGAGCAAGAACATGGAGTCGATAAAATCAAATTCACTTTTGGGTTCTTGATAGTGTCACTTGGGAGTGATCCTACATCCCGGTCATTGAAGGCTTTTAAGTGAGTGTCGAGCTTGTTTGTCATCTTGCTTTGTCGTTGCTTGAAATCGACTTCAAGCTTAGTCAATCGAGCTTCTTGAGATGACATGAACTTGAATACCATTCCCTCAAGATTAGTTGAAGTTCTGGTGTTTGGAGGGTTATTGTAAGGGGTATGGTTTGGTTAGGACCAATATTAGGTAGACTAGAGGGGTTGCTTTAGGGTGGGTTTGAGCATTGGATCCACCTAAGGTTAGGGTGATTTTTCCACGAGGGTTGTAGGAATTTCCTATATTGTTTTACTCGGGCTTGAAAGTGTGCCACTTTTCTCTCGCTTCGTCGATACGCGTGGAGTCGTAGTCCGCAAAAGCTTGTTCGGGGAGTTTTGTGCAATCACGAGTGTCATGGGTACCACTACATAACTCACAAGGTAAAGTGATTTTGTTCACTTGGCGTGAAGGTTTAGGAACTTCATAGAAGCTCATTAGAAATTTGACTTGATCTTCAAGTTTGAGCATCCTACGATTGAAAGGTTGTGAGTCAATGGGAGGCAAGGAGATTGCCTTTACGGTTTTGGGCAGCTCACGGGGTCATTCCAACATTCGTTGTCATGGAGGGCAAGTTCCTCTATTGTACCCCACGACTCTTCCGCGGTAAGTTAACTAAGCTTACCACCGGCTACTTGGTCGATGGTTTGACTAGTGGAGAGATTAACATGATCGTAAAATATTTGGACTTGAAGCCAAAGATCAATGCCGTGATGAGGGACTTTGTGGAGTAAGTCCTTGAATCGAGTCCACGCCTCGTAGAGAGTTTCGTCTTGACGTTGTTGGAACATCAAGATGTCATTCCTTAGCTTGGTAGTTCTCCTCGGTGAGAAAAATTAGATGAGGAAACGAGTTGTGAGATCATCCCAACTTGAGATGGATCTTGCAAGAAGTCGCTCAAGACAATTACTAGCTTGGTCCCGTAGAAAGAATTGGAAGAGACGCAAGCGCGTGGTCTCCCGTATGGTAGCATCAAGGTCAATGGTGTCAACAATTTTTAAGAAATCCTTAAGATGCTGATTAGGATTTTCGGAACAAAGTCCATGGAATACACATCCATTTTGCACCAACCGGATGGTGTCCGATCGCAGGGCCATAGTTTGAGCTTGAAGTGGGAGCTCAATGATGTTCCTATAGCCTTGATGGCTCGATCTAGAGTATTCACCAAGAGTACGGCCTCTTGGCGGGTCGTGTGGTGGTTGATTGAGTAGAAGTGGTTGATGTGGTTGTGGATCATTGTTGGGTGGGTTATCACCTTCCATGATGAAAAGTGATGAAGCTACTAACAAAAACACAAAGAAGGGGGATAGACTAAAAGAAAGCTAATGAAAAAGAGAAAAAAGCTCACTTGATAGGAATCAATCGAGTAGACCTAAACAAGGTAGAAATCTAACTAGCTATTCTATTTCCAGACAGCGGCGCCAAAAACTTGATGTGTGGGTTTGGGGTCGGAAAGACTTCCTTTTCTACAAGCAAGTTTTTCAACCCTCTAGGCAGTGTACCTAATCGTTGTAGTGTAGTATGGGGTAAGCCCAGGGGACTGATTCGTTCTCTAGGGGAACAGAGATGCTAGAAAGAGATATATGACGAGAAAGTAAGGTTGAGGAGATTCTTTTAAGTCTTTTATGTTTTTTTGAAAGCAAGTAAATATCTCGGGGTATAGGAGTGGGAGGTGGTACTTCTACCAATTTTAACTACTTTTTATAACTACTAATTAACTAATTGAACTATGGATAGATTATGCTAATGTAGGTGTGCTCGTATGATGATTAAAAATGTGTTTACTTAGATGTTCTTACTCCCTAGTTATCTCTTATTGGTCGGTTGAATTGTCACATCCTCATCTTAATTGGTGCGTTGTATTCCGTTTGGTCATAGGGGGTGCCTAATTCCCTAGTTCAATGAATTGTAACTCTCCTCTAAACTATCCAGGATTGGCAAGTACCTAGGTATCACCCAGAATACTCTATTATCAACAAGCTACAACTCACGCAATAAACACAACGGTGGACTAGGTGCACTCCTAAGCTTTTTTGCTATTTAGGACGTTCAAGCTCACAACAATTAAAGAAAAAGCGAGTTTTCCTTACTTTAGCATCTACCAATTAAGACAAGAGACAACCTAACATCAATTAACAACTAGGTTTCATAGATCTAAGCAAACGCAAGGTTAATTTAGCTACTCATAGTAAACAAGCAAGCATACACACATACAATTAAACATGGGGTAGACATAATGATAATATGAATAAACAAACTTATCTTATGATGTAAAGAAGGGTATGTAACCCTTAGACACTGTCCAACTCGGATTACAAATGAATTAGGGTTTGCTCTCCAAAGTTCTACCTCTTTAAAATACAGAAAAATCGAATTCTATATATAGATTTACAAATGGGACGGCGTCACCTTTTGCTAGTGACACCGTCAGGTCTCCGTTATTAGGGTTTCGTTTGGACCAAGTCATCATTGGGACGGCGTCAGTTGATGTGTGTGACGCCGTCAGTCTTCATGAAGGACGTCGTCTAAGATTGGTTCTTGGGCGTCTATGTGGAAAATGAGGGAGACTCCTTCCGTAGTTAAGGCATGACGCCGTCTGGTTGTAGAACCAGAAATTGTTCTGATCCATCGCATGTACTTTGATCAAAAATCTTAGATATGTACGGCGTCGCCCTTTGATTGGGACGCCGTCGGTAGCTTGAATCTTGAATTTGCCATTTTCTTCATGTTTTCGCTCCTTTTCGTCCAAATATGCTTCATTCCAGCATTTTGCTTCCAAAAGACCTAAAGTGTGAAAAGGAATGATTTTAAGTAGCAACGGATATAAATTGTGTTGATTTAGGGCTTAAATGACCCCCTAAAAACGTATGTTTTAAATCCTTATCATGTGTTTTGTTTTAGCTTAATCTTAAATCTGTCCATTATCAGTGCTTATTCTAAGCTTATTTTAAAGTTGTAAACATTTTGAGTTTTCAAAAATCACTTATTTTCATCTTAATAAAAAGTTTCAAAAAGCAAATTTCAAAAAAATAAAATGAAAACTTGGAAGTCAGGGGTGAGCAGGCTCGAACCCCTGACCTCATCAAGTTTAGCACCTCACCACATACACACTTGACCATTAGCGCCCTAGGGACTTACGTGTGTATACTTGGAACATTAATTACCTAACCATTTTTCCCTTTTAGCTTATCTGCCCCTTTTTAGCTTATTATAGCTTACTTAAATAAGTTGAGTATTTCCTTTTATTTTTCCTATATTCTGCTTATCTTAAAGTACTTTTTATAAAATTTTCATATTTTTCCGATTAAGTTTAGTATTTTTTATAATTTCTTTAGACTAAAATAGTTTTTAATTCATAAAAAATAAAATAAAAGTCAAAAAAATATCCAGCTTTTTTCTATAATTATTTTTAGTCATTTAGGACTTAGGAAAAATAAAATTGCACTTGTAGGGTTAAAATTTGAAAATTTGGTTTTTATAGGCTCGTTACGTTCCCTGTTACGCTCGTTTTTTAGTTTTTAGTGCGTTAGGACTTAATTGCGTGTTGTTTTCTTAGTTTATGTGCTTATTAGTTTCTTATTTAGTAGTTACTTTTGTTTCTTGCCTTATTTAAATTCCCGTGTCTTAATTAAAACTTTGAAAACAAACCAAAAACGTAAAAACCCAAATTTCAAGCATTTTAATACCAAATCTCAAACGACATCCATGATTCACACCTCATTGGGAAACGACCCAGGTATCACTTTCCTGGTATCATATATCGTATTTGCGAGTTTTGGTTGTTGATCTTTTTCCTAAAGGGTTGACTTTTTGATTCGCGCGTTTATCGTGTATTTGATATTATATATACTTAACTATGAATCAATCCAATGACTAGATGTCAAACAGGCTCTCTGGCATGTCTCTGCACAAATAGTAAATTAAGTTAGTTTTTCTTGTGAACCCACTTTCTGGTGGGTGTTGCCTTGTAGGTTTTTTTAAATCTTTCAACAGATTAATGGTCAGTGATTGAGTGGACAGTGCTTCCACATTTTGCATTTGGTGTTAGAACACTCATTTGACTAAAAGGATTCAGTGGTAGATCCTCTTCTGGCATGAATAATCATGTAATTTCCCGAGGTTTCATGTGTTGGGTCACCACAAATATCACAACATGGATACAATAGACAGTCATCAACGTGATGGTCATTGAATCCATAGTGTTTGCAGGGTGAAAAAGGCTTAGCCTTTTGTCTAAATGCTTGCTTGGAAGATGAAGCATACTGAAAGGGTTTAGTCTTGTAGTTTTCTTGTGCATTCATAGATGCAATGTGAGATTTCTGATCTGAGATTCTGTGAACTTCCTTTTTGCAAACCATGCAAAATAGAATCCTATAGCAATCATCAGTCGTGTGATTCATATAATTGCATAGTTCACATTTCATTGAGGGTTTTGGTGTTGTTTTAGGTTTGGTATTGCTTGAGGAAGTTGTTTTGGATTCCTTAATCTTAGATTGAGGATCATTTTCTGAGGATTCTAATTTCTCACTCATCTTCCTAACAAGTTCAGCCAACTGATCAACTTTAGACGCAGTGTCATTGATCCTTTCATTAGTAGGGATCATAGGTTTTGAAGATTCAGTAGAAACTGAGTCTTTGTTTTGGTTAGTGGAAGGCTTCAGGATGGTTCTTCCAAGTCCTGATCTCTCATTTGGAGATTGTTGAGAATAGACCAAGGGTGTGAGGTCTGAACTGGGTGACGCTCCCTGAAGGACTTTTAGCGGAGGTAAAGGTGTGGTGGTTTATGATTTAGACTCATTGATGAAATCAGTTTGACTGGGTTCATCAGTGACTCCAAGCATTTCTTTGATATCCTGACTTTCAGGTTCCAATATGTTTATAGTGTTAAAGTTAGGCAACTTACAATTTGGGTTGACTCTTTTAACCCAGTCATTGGACTTTATCTTTAATTCTTTTTCAAAGGAAATACCAGCAGGAGTGAAAGCTTTTTCACTTTGATTGTTACCTATAGACTCAGTGAGTTGATCTTCTCCTAGGACTCGTTTTTTAGTGTTGGGAATAAGATTTTAGACAGAGTCATAAACTCTAGGATTTCTAGTTGTCCAACTTTTAATGATTAGTTTTTCTTTCTTAAGTTCTTCTTCAAGAGCATGATTTTGTTTTACAATTTTAGTGTCTTGAATTTGAAGCGTGACAGCTTTAAGTTTGGCTTGTTTTAAATCAAGAAGTTCATCTCTACACTTGTTTAATTCAAAGGTGAATTTATTGTATTTTGAAAACAGATTTAATTTTTGCTCTTCAACAGACTTCAGATCCAAATTAATGTAACTTAACTAAGATTTCCAATCAGAATCATCATCCGTAGATAGTAGGATATTTACCTTTCTCATGGTGATGTTGACCCATTCTACATTTCTTGCATGACTTTTTCCAACATTCAGCTTTTCACCCTCTGCAAGTGCCATCAGTGCACTGACTCTTACTTCATCATCAAAGGAAATATCTTCTTCATCCCAATTAAAGGTTTCAGCTACAAGCCCTTTACTCTTTCCCAGAGAAAGTTTAGAGGTCTGTGTAGACTGAAGAGTTGATGGTGCAGCCTCAAGGAGTGCAATTTTAGCTTTAGCTTTTCTATACTTGGCTTCAAAATCTTTTTGATCCCTTTGATCATCTTTGTTTTTAAAATGTTGAGATGACTGAAGCACTTTTTGTTGAAACTTGCTAGTTCTTGAGGAAGAACTGTTTCCAGAAAATTTGTATGAGGGTTTCGAAGTGGTTTTTAAAGCGCTTTTGCAAAATGACCCTTTTTACCACATTTAAAACATTCAGTGATCATTTGGTTTGCAACAAGAAAATGTTGACTTATTTCTTTTAATAAAACATTTTGAGTTTGCAAGGAGTGCCCTCTCTTGAAATTCAATTTGCAAATCATTTAGGTATTCTTCACTGGTTCTTTCATCAGCCTCATCATCGATTTTTCTTGAAAATCTTGCACAACCCATTAGAAATGAATGCAATTGATATGGGTGCAATGGTCAGGGCCTTTTTGGTCTCTTGAGCCTTTTTTGAATCAGGGTATCTCCTAGAGATTAAGTCGTCTTCATAGACAAACTTCCCATAGATTTTAGGGAGCTCAAGATTTTGAATGTGATTTGCATTTCTGAGACCCTGAGAGAAACTTAACTACTTCTCACGGAGACTGTTAATCTTATGCTTAGACAGTGTGACACAATCATTAGACAACTCATTGAGCAATGTCTTATAACTGGTATAGGTCTTTGAGAGAATTTCAGAGTTTTTTGCTTTGAAAGTGATATACTCAAGTTTCAGGTCCATTATCCTTTTTTCTTTGGTATCTGAGGGACCCTCAAAGCTATGAACCAAGTTAGTCCAAGTTTGTTTGGCTGTTTTATAGTTAATGACTGATTCCATTATATCTTCAAGGAGACAGGATATAATGATGCTTTTGAGGCGTTGGTCCTGAATGACCACCATTCTTTCATCAGCAGTCCATTGGGCTTCAGGCTTAGGTAAACCTTCAGCAGTCATAGGGACGTATAGACCATTGTTAATACACTTAATGTAGTATGATTCCATTCCAGTTAAGTAGCAAAGCATGCCCTTTTTCCAATTATTGAATTTTCCATCTTCTAGCCGGGGAGCAACAGCTGAATAACTTCCTCCCTTTTGTCGACTAGGGGCACATCACTATCAGCTATGGTAGGATCTTGATTTTAAAAACTTAAAGACTCTGTAATTAAAAAGTTTTATAAACCATATGCTTTGATACCACTTGTTTTTCCCGTTAACTTGGTTAGAATTAACTACAAAGTTAATCTATCCAAGCTCCATGACTTAGCAATGTTATGAGAAATTCTTTGTTAAATTATAAACGTAAAGTAAAAGACACAGGTTTTCAACACTTAATTCTATATGCAATTAACAAAGAATTATACCTAAGTGTTTGCGGAACAACACTTGGGATTGAATGACAAGTATTGTAATTCTCCTCTCTAAACTTAAGCTAAGCTTAAGTACAATTATACTAACCAACTGAGATATTCTCAGGGACTTAGTTGTATTTAGAGGAAAAAAGGTGTTTGTGAATGTCAATGCATTAAATGCACAAACTTGTAAACCTTTACTCCTACTTATGATTCTATTTATATACAATGGTTTACTATTTTTTTATATTTTATTTTTTATTTTTTATTATTATTTTTTATGGAAAACCACTGTCTACAGTAATAATTATCATATATTCTTTCGATTAACATAGATGTGCAAGGCAAACGAGCAACAAGCTGCGCTGCTAGCCCTTTTTGAATTGCAAAGCCAATTCAAAATAAAAGATAAAGATGACTTAAGCTAGTTTGGACAAAATACTTGCGTATTTTGTCTCTGTTACAATGCCTACTTTAGGAATGGGACAATGGTGCTTTCTGAATAGCAGTGATGACACTGTTCTTGATCTTTAGCCTTTCGTAGAAAGTTTTACCTTTGCTTGATAAGGACTCCCCCTTAGTCGCTTCAAACTTATCCCCTTGATAACATCAAATAATTCTGATTTTTAAGTGTCAATTTCCCCCGATTATGCTCATATTTTATGTTGTTTATATGGATTTATACTCTTATTCCTTTATATTTCATTTCCAGGTAATATATGAGCATAGGAGCTAAGAGATGTGGTACCTTAGTATGCCTTTATGGAAGAAGCTACGGCGTAACTCCCACTCTCAATTACGTCGTAGCTAGGATTACATTTATGAAGACAAAGTCAACAGCAGTTACGGCGTAACTATCAACTCAAGTTACGCCGTAACCATCTAGGTCATGTGGAATTCCGTGCCTCCACCAGTTACACCGTAACCTCCAGCATGGGTTACGACATAACCAGCACACCGAGAGTTCTGATGGGATTTTTGAAGATTACGGCGTAGTCATTTATTGAGTTTACGACGGAGCTTATGGAATTACGGCGTAACTATTCTTAAAGTTACTCCGTAATCATCACACCGAGACTTGATATTTGAAGATATTTAAGTTATGGCGTAACCACATTATTAAGTTACGACGTAACTCTGATCTGGCCTATAAATACAAGCCCTAAATTCTGCATTTTTAATCATTCACTCACCACACAAAGGCAGAGAACGTGAAGAGGGTTCCAAAGGCAGATCATACTGAGCATACGGAGCTATTTCCAAGGGAGAAATCACACCATATCAGTGATAAGCTTTAGCCATTTCTATTTCATTACACTTCAATTCATGTTTTCATTCATTATGTTAAACATTGAATTGATTATGTGTTTTGATATGATCGGCTAAGCACCTTTGGTGTTAGCCTAGTTATGATTCCTTGATTGTGTTGTTTATGTTTTCGCACTTTTGTTATTGTTTCTAGTGTATGCATGCATAGTTCGTTGGTAGTTACCCTAGCTTCGGTAGTTTTAAGTTACGGTCATATTTGCTTGCTTAGGAGAATTGACCAAAGGACCCTAGGGAAGTGGGTAGAGAGGGTTGATAAGAATTGACCAAAGTACTATCAATCTGTTGGGATTTAGAAAATCCGTTAGTTAAAGACTCGATCACCTCAAGTATATGTAATCAATAGAAAGCTCGTAGTCGTGGTAATTTAGTTATTGTTAGTAGTTAGTTAAGTAACACCGTGGAGGACGGACGGATCTTTACCCAGTGTATGCCTGATCCATAGCCCGTAGGTGGCGTATTTTGTAAGACACTATAAATACCCTTTGCCTCCCAAGGCAAAGGGTGGAGCTTCATAATATACTTTACTTTCTCTCGCTAGAAGTTCCCATTTCTCTCTATCTTTCTCTCTCTAGACTTCATAAGATTCGAACCTTGATCTTGTTGTTTGTGTTTTTATGAAAACCAATATGCTACAAATGGTATCAAGAGCCAAGGTTTGATCATCTACTTTGTTTGTTCTTGGACTCTTGATTGGTTTTTCATAAGTTTTGGTTTGAATGAGTTTAGAGACATTTTACTCTTTTGATCTTATTTAGTGTTAAAGTTTAGATTTTGATTGTACTTTTGTGTTTAGAATCATTATATTAGTTTAGTTTTTGGTTTGGAAGGTTGGATTCATCTTGGTTGTAGTGTTTTGGAAAAAGGAAGGTTTTTTTAAGTTTTTCTTCACTGCGATTTGACTCTCGGGGGTATTTCTTGACTGCGATTTGATCAGTGTTGGGTGCGAGTTGATATTACTTTTTTGCGCTTTGAGCATTTACTCGTTGTGGTTTGTTAGTTCTTGTATGCGATTTGATCATAAGTGCTGCGATTTGTTAGTTTTTTTACTGCGACTTATTGTATTGGATGCGTTTTGAGCTATTAAGGACAAAAGGACAAGTAGTTGGTGTACTATTGATAGTGACTTGTCCCCTTGCGATTTTTCAAAGGCTGCAATTTGACTCTTTGCGTTTTGATAAACTGCGATTTGACTCTCTGCGTTTTGATAAACTATGTTTTGACTCTCTGCATTTTGATAGACTGCGTTTTGAGTCTCTGCGTTTTGTTAGACTGCGTTTTGACAGAGTGCGATTTGAGTTAATTGCGACTTGTGTCTTTGCGTTTTGGTTAAGCTGCGTTTTGTCAGGGTGCGATTTGAAGTCTTTGCGATTTATGCTCTCTGCGATTTGACTAGGCTGTAGCGATTTGTCTATTGAGATTTGACACTTTTGATTTGAGTTCTAAGGTTTCCTCTTGATTTAGTAAAATCCCACGAAAGAATCTTTTTCCCGGTTTAACCAAAGAGTAGTAAAATCCGTGTACTTAGGAATCATGTCTACAACCATCTCTTTTGTTGCTGATGACGTTCAAGCTGCAGGGTCCGATACTCGTCCACCTATGCTGGATAGAACTGATTATGACTCTTGGGCACAAAGAATCATACAATATTGCTTGGGCAACGAGAATGGTCTCAACATCATTCAATCAATTGATGAAGGACCATTCCAAATGGGAACTACGAGGGATCAACTTGAAACTGGAGCTGATGGAACTATCACTTTGGGTATGGATAGACCAAGAACGTATGATGACCTTAATGAGAAAGAGAAAAAGCAATACGATGCTGACATAAGAGCTTTAAACATCGTACTTCAAGGTCTACCAAAGGACATTTACAAGCTGATCAATCACAATACTGAGGCCAAGGCAGTCTGGGATAATGTCAAGATGCTTCCCTCTGGTTCAGAACTCACTAAGGAAGATAGAGAGTCACAACTTTATGATGACTTTGAGAACTTTAAGATGAACCCAGTGGAAAGTATCACAGAGTATCATGTGAGGTTTCACAAACTCATGAATGATATGAGGAACATCAACATGACAATGCCAAATATCCAACTCAATTGCAAGTTCGTAAACAACATGAACCCTGAATGGCACAAATTTTTTACTGCAGTCAAATTGAACAAAGGATTGAGGAACACCAATTATGGACAGTTGTATGCTTACTTACTTCAACATGAGAAGAATGCTACATTTGAGCGTTTGATCATGGAGAAATTCCACTCTAATACTGCTGCTGCAAACTCTTCAAATGACTCAACTGCATTTCTTTCCAATGTGAGGATAAGTACTCAAGCATCACAAGTCATACCATCCTCTCAGAATCAGAAACAAATTACCATATTAGACTCAGGATTTACCCCATCTTACATGTTGATTGAAAACCTTGCAAACCAGTGGCTCTACTGGTTCAACAAAACAGAACTCACTTCCCCAAACCAACAACCAACTTAGAACCTCATCTAATCTACAAAATCAAGCTACTGTTGAAGATGGAAGGTTTGTGGTTCAGAACGTGCAAGGAAGGCAAAATGTGAATCCATGATATAATGCACGGGGGAATGTAGGAGCTGGAGTTGGTTATGTGGGTGTTCAGAACCGAGGAAGGATCATGGTTCAGGGCCAAGGGAAACCGATTAAGTGCTACAACTGTGGAGGAGAAGGACACATTGCTAGGAACTACACTTAACCAAAACATCCACAGAATGCTGAGTACTTCAGGGATAAGATGTTGCTGATGCAAGCTCAAGATAGTGGAGCAGTGTTTGATGAGAAAGAGTTGCCGTTTCTTGTAGATGGGAATGCCAAGACATATGATGCAGATGTGGATGGACAACCGGTGTATGATTTGGCATAGAACAATCCCAATGTCTTCCAGGTTGCAGATTATGATGCCTTTGACTCTGATGTTGATGATCAACCAACGGCACATGCCATCTTTATGGCTAATATTTCTCCAATGGTCTCATCACCTCAACAAGCCAGTCCCTCCAAGGATTCTATCATATCAGAGGTACTAAAACTATATGATACAGTTGATGAGCAAAAGATACCTAACGAACTACAATCAACAGAAGTCGTTGATTAAGATATTGAAAATATGGGTAATAGCAATGTTGTCCCATATGATCAATATTTGAACCACGATGAAAGCCTTCTTGTACCAAGTGGTGCATCTTCTGCCATTGACGATGAATGTGTTTTTGACGAGTACACTGAATATGCATCTGATGATTCCATGACCACTAGACTAAATATTTATAAGGATCAAGTTGCCATCTACGAACAGCGTGTTAAATTTGAGCTGACCACCCGTGAGCAGGAAATGGATAGCCAAATGCGTACATTAATCAGAAAAAGTAATTTAAGGGAAGAAACATTAATACAAGAGTTAAATTCCTTACAAGAGAAACTTAATAAAACTATTAAGCATAAGCAAGAACTTCAAGAAAATGTAAGAGTGCTTAAACAGGAATTCAAAGAAAAGGAAACAAAACTTTTAAATGATTTTTCCAACCTTAAACTTTGAAGAACAAACTTGAAAACAAGTTTTACGTACAAGGCAACACCATTCACACTGCTCACATGATCACTAAGCATAGAGTATTAAGTGATAAGCACAATATTGGCCTTGTAGAAGACCCAAAGCCTGCATATCTTAAGAAAGAAAAAATAGCTCATGATGTGATTTATGATGGTAGTGTGATTCTTAAGCCTAGACAAAAGCCAACTTGTGTAGATAACACTGAAGAGGACATAGAAGAAAATGCCTCTAGAGAGAAAATGGAAAAGAAATTATGTGATCCTTGGTGTGTAAGTCATAATATTAATTTCAAAACTCCCAATTACACTAAGGATAACTGGCTAGCCATGTTTAGACCTCAGACTCAATTAACCCTTGAACAAGTGTTTTGAAAGTTAGATATGGAAAAGAGAAAAGCTGAAGAACTTGTTGAAAATAATCCTCCCCTTGGGAAATTGCCTCCAACTACAGTGTATCCTCCCAATACACCGATGCATTTAGTTCCTAGAACTCTTCCCACTCAAAGTAAAACCTTAATCAGCTTATACATAGTTTACCAACTATTTGTTGATTTCGAGAAAACATGTAAGAAGAGAATCACGCCAACAGGAATTACTGAAGGGGAAAGGGGTTTTGAATAAACAAAAGCATGTTATCTTACAGAGATCATTCCATTCTTTAAACAATTAAAAGAACAATTCGAGGGTATTCAAATCGCCTTAGATACTGAAGTTAAAGAAATGAAAAAGATGTTTAATGAAATGGAAAATGAGGTTAAAATGAATGAATGTGAGCTTAAAAGTAATGAGATTGAGAGGAAGAATATTCACATCCTTAATGAGAATTTGTTTCTAGATGTATTGCTTAAGATGTGGTTTATACTATCATGAATTATTCAAGTACTGCTTCTCAATTTCATGATTTATCGATTGCATTGAAAGTTTCCCAATATCATGTCAATGAGCTTGAAACAAAAATTCAAAATTACATGATAAAATCGAAAAGGATGATCATGATAACATGGTCAGGCATTTTTCTAAATTAGAAGTTGATTATCTTGATTTACAATTAAAATATCAACATCTTGAAGAGAAAATCAAAACTTCAAATTCCAAGACATACTCTGATGCTCCTGAGTTTGATGCATATTTTGAAATAAATTCACGTGATGAAAGGATTCAGGCTCACTACAACACGATCAGAAATGCATCTGCTAATTCTTTTGGAGATAACCCCTTTGCTACTCCCAAGATGCTCCTTTTGAAAATATATTTGCCCCTGAACCCACTCCTGAAACATCATCACAAGGAGATCCGAACTGTGCTACATCAGTTCCTTACCAACAACCACATGAACATCTCAGAAAATAGACACATGATCATCCATTGGAAAACATCATTGAAATCCTTCTCATCAAGATCAAACCTAAAGATGTCAAGAATGCAATGTCTTAGGACAGGTGGTTTAATGCCATGCAAGAGGAAATTCATGAGTTTGATCGTCTTGATGTATGGGAATTAGTGCTTGCTCCAGATTGTGCTATGATTATTGCTCTCAAGTGGATCTTCATGGTGAAGCTTGATGAGCACGGTGATGTTCTGAAGAATAAGGAAAGGCTTGTGGCTAAAGGATATCAACAAGAGGATGGTATTGACTTTGAGGAATCATTTGCTACGGTTGCAAGACTTGAGGCTATAAGAATCTTCAAGGCTAATGCTGCTAGTAAGAACATGCTAGTTTATCAGATGGATGTGAAGACTGCTTTTCTAAATGGAGATCTCAAAGAAGTGGTCTATGTTAGTCAACCCGAAGGTTTTGTGGATCATGAACATCCTACCCATGTCTACCGCTTGAAGAAGGCCCTCTATGGCTTGAAGCAAGCTCCTAGGGCATGGTATGATACTTTGTCAAAGTTCCTTTTAGCAAAAGGATTCTACAAAGGAGTTGTTGATCCTACATTGTTCACCAGAAAGTCAGTCAAACATTTAATTCATGTTCAAATATATGTTAATGATATTATATTTTCCTCGACCAACCCTAATGAATGTGACCGATTTTAAAAAGAGATGGGCTCTAAATTTCAAATGTCAATTATGGGGAAAATGTTATTTTTCTTAGGATTACAAGTTTTACAAAATCCGGAGGCATTTTTATTAATCAATCTAAATATACAAATGAAATTTTAAAGAAATTTGGATTTGATTCTTGTGACCCTGTTGACACTCCCATGGTGGAACGAAAAAAACTGGATGAGGACCACTCGGGGATCCCGGTTGATCAAAATAAATATGATAATATGATCGGATCCTTGATGTATCTCACTGTCAGTAGACCTGATATTTTGTTCGTTGTATGCATGTGTGCTCGCTACCAGGCAAAGCCTACTAAAAGGCACCTTGAAGCGGTTAAACGGGTCTTTCGGTACCTCCAAGAAACCATTAACATGGGACTTTGGTATCCGAAGGAAACCGCCATGTCACTACTAGCCTATGCAGATGCTGACCATGCAGGGTGTCAAGATACTCGTCGAAGTACGTCAGGAAGTGCACAGTTTTTGGGTGATAAGGTAGTGAGCTGGTCTTCAAAGAAGCGAATGAGTACATCCATATCCTCTACAGAGGCTGAATACATAGCCATGTCATCATGTTGTGCTCAAATTTTATGGATGAGATCCCAATTATCTGACTATGGCTTTGTATTCAACAAAATCCCTCTGTCTTGCGATAACAAAAGTGCCATAGCTCTCTGCTGCAACAATGTCCAACACTCAAGATCAAAGCACATTGACATTCGACATCATTTCATCAGGGAACAAGTAGAGAAAGGTGTGGTTGAACTATATTTCGTGAGGACTGAGTATCAACTGGCAGACATCTTCACAAAAGCCCTTATAAGAGATCGTTTTGAGTTTATCCTCCCACGACTCGGCATGAAGAGTCTACAGCCGGAAACTCTCAAACTTCTTCAGGAGGAAGATGAGGAGTAAAGGAGTTTCTTCACCTATTCTTTGTAAATATTTTATCAAAAAGCAAAATACAAAAATATAAAACCAACAAAAAGAAAATAGAAAAATATAAATTTTCAAAAACCCATAAAAATTTGAAAAGTTCATATAATACCAAAAATTAGTTTTTCCAAGGCATGTCTTTTGGCATCGATAACATCTACGGTCTTAGAAATGTCATTCAATAATGGCACGGGACTTTAGATGAAGTTCGAACATAAGTTCAAATGTTTTTCAAAACATGCCTTAATCAATCAAATGGTTTACAATTACTTCAGATTGTAACCCACGCTTAATTTGATGGCTTACTGTCATTTCAGGCAGTAACTCAGGCTTAAAATCATGGCTTGCAGTTATTTCAAACTGTAACCCGCTTTTAAAGAAAGGACAGTGCTATGCAAAATCGATGTTTAAATATCAAGCTCTGATCCTTAAAAACAAATGTTCATAAAGAATATTTATCGTCAAAAGATGAATGTTCCTTCATAAATGTTTTTCATTCTAAAGATTCTTCTGAAAAATATTTGTCTTCAAATTGAAATAAAATTGTTTTGAAAATAACTCAGAATTAATTTTTGAAAATCAACTAGTCTTAACCTTTTTCAAAATCTTTGTCACTCAATCAACAACTTTGGTCATTGATTGAGGAGGAGAAGTGATTTCAAACATTTCAAAAAGGATATTTTTAAACAATTGGTACCAAAAGGAGCATGTTTTATACTTTTGAACATTTTATCTACAATTGGAACGAGAGCATGCTAACTATGAGTTTTCATACAAATGGTACATGAGCATGTTAAGTTGTACTTCATAAAGTGGTAATTAAATGGTGTTTGTGTTATGTGTCAAGGTATAATTTAAAACGGAAAATTAGGATTTGAAAACAAGGGTTTTGTATGTTAAGTCTTGAGACAAATCTCAGGAATTGACAAATCTTTTTGATACCTGACACTAACAAACAAAAAATTCCAAAATTTGATCCTTATCAGTTAAGTGTTTTAAAACAAAGTCACATCTCTCCTCAAAAAGTTTTCTAAAACGATTTAAATCAGTCGGGATCCCTAATCTCAAAGGGTTTGAAATTTGTGATCGGGGGAGAGTTTGTGATTTAAATCTAAAATAAACTGATAAATTGGTGAGTGTTTTAGAAATGTAATAAAAGGCACTCCTTCCTACATGTGCCAAATGATTTCAAATTTTCTACGCACATGTTAAGGGGGAGCATTTATCTAAAACCAAAGATTTGACTCAAAGCGCGGGTTCTCTCTAATATGTGCAATATTCTTTCGATCATCGATGCACATATTGAGGGGGAGAAATTTAAAGAAAACCTCTTCTTTCCCCAAAAGGGTTTAAGTATTTAAATACTTGTGATTAGGGGAGAGATGATGATCATTTTAGAACACATAATCAAGAATTAGAGCTTTCATTTGGTTAATCAAGCCAACTTTATTCGACCCTTCCTCCATGTGCCAAACGATTTCTTATACATAATGCACATGTTGAGGGGGAGAATTTCTAAATGATCAAAAATAATTAAGGTACAAAATGCTTTGATTCTATATTACAAGTACCTTGATTGATTTTTCAAATGGTTTTCATTTGGTTTCAAGGCGGAAAGAACTATACCAAAAGACCAACTATTTTACTTTATGCATTGGATTTATAAGGATGGTAAGGTTAGGTATTAGTTCCCATGATCCCGCCAGAGCCTGAGGGATCTACCCAGGGACAATCCGCTAGATAGTGTAGAAGTCCTTAGGTATGATAAAAAAGGAGAAAAGTGAGAATAAGGGAAAAGTGCCGACTAAGAAAGAGCTAGAACTAGAATAAACCTGTTGGATCATTTAAATTAGTTAATTATGTGATTCGGGAGGTCGGGGATGATGATAGTAAATGACATCCATGGTTAGAGAGAGAAAGTAGAGAGAGAAGGGATAACTTTGTGTATTATTCAATAATGAAAAAGGATAAGATTACACACTAAGCATCACCCTCCTAATGAAGTCTAGGAGGGCTTATATAGGACACCAAACACATGACTTTACATAAATGACAGTTTCAGTCCATGTGTTTGTGCCTTACAATAAAACTATTGTAATACCGAATATGTTGTCACATTTTCGTGTTAGGATGATTCCTAACAATCTTGTACTTTTTTTTTACTTCTTTGCGAAAACACTCTTTTTCCATAAGTATCTGCAATCAGGTGGAAGAAATGTGTACTTTGGGGATGCATAACAGGTTCTCGTGATCGAGCTTTAAATGTTATGACTGCCGGAGATACATCCACAAAGATGATCAGTAGTATTGTTTTGTGACTTTAGTGTTATTGTTTCAACTTTCCCGGGTTGTTTTGTGTGAAGTAGCCTACTTATGTGAGAAAATCTTGTTGATGTCTTGCATGTTACCCCCGAACGGAGTTTCCGAATTGAGCACAATTGTGATTAAGTGACTAGTCAGATTTGCTTGGTGTGGTTTACAGTGTTATCTACAAATTCCGCTGCGTGCCTTAAAACTTCAAAAGTTAGAAGACATGTTAACTACATCAAAATTTTGAATCTGCAAGACGGTTGTCGGTTTGGGGAAGTCGATTGAAACTTTGCCAAAAGAAGTGTATGGAGAAGTCTAAAGACATGCGGTATGAATTGGGGAAGTTAATCCAATTCATACATATTACATCATTTGCCTACAAGTGAAGAAAATGTTCTCAAGCCGAGGTACAAGATGAAGACAAAGAGCGTCAACTGTAGAAATCCTCAGCATTCGAAGAGCATATGAAGACCTTTCTTTATTTCTATTTGTACTTGTAGGAAATGTTGTAAGTAATCCCATATGTTGCCACATTGGGGGAAGATTGTTAGGAATCATCCTAACAAAACCCAACAAGGTTCTAGTAATGAAGTCTCGGTAAGCACTGAAGGGGTTTAAGAATGAAAAAGAAATGAAAAGTGAAAAGGGTGAAAAGAAATAGCCCTCCAATAATTCAACCTTAGGGCATAAACCTTGTTCAATACATATGCTACTAGTGGTTACTAAGGTAATGCCGGTATTAAAGATAAGACGTCATGGACCCAGTGACGCACTGCACTAAACTTCCCAAGCTACTCAAGTTCTCTTAAAAGGACTTGTTTCATTCTCACGGGAACCTACATAATCTATCGACTTTCTCTTAGAGATGGTTGATATTGAAGAAGGAGACCCTCTCCTTAGTCTCCGAATAGGAAACCAAAATGCACTATAGAGTCTAGAGCCAAGAGATCATCCACAAAATCTCATTAGGACACATAATACATGAAGACTTGTTGTTTTACACAATTTGGGAAGTAAGAATATATATTGAGAGTCCCACGCATTATCCTTGTGGTATTGCCAGAACATCCGAGTGATATGTAAAAATATTCACAATGAAGATGGAAATCCTTCTAAAGCCAACATCAAACAAGCTCTTGGTGGGTGACATGTGAGATCTTTTCAAAAGATCAAACTTTTGACAACTGGATAGAAACGATGGGGCGATTCACTCTTGAATCAACCTTGGTCAAGTAATGGATTGACGAATACTTTTGAAAAACCTTTCGATGTGCAAATCTATTCTTTTCTCTAGCACATCGACTGTGAATTAATTTTTCAAATACAAAAGAGTATTTATGATTGAAAATTGATCTTTCTCATAAAACCTTCGCCGTATTGCAAAACTCTTTCTCTTAAGCAATACGCGATTGTTTTTCAAATTAATTTTTCATCAATCAGTGAATCTCAATTCGCTGGTTCACTCATTTCGTGTTGCCTACTTTGGGTAGCTCCGGTTTGAGAATGGCTAGATCAAGCTACGAAACCCTATCAAGGAGATTCTTAGGAATTCTACCATCACAGGCAGTATTTATACTGATCAATGGGGAACTGTGGTTCTTGCAACCGTATTCAACGAAAGTGAACAAAGAAACTTTCATGTGTTTTATTGCTAACTGTCGTTTGCAGGAACATCGAATGGTTGCAGCAGATCAGAATTGAGAATTCAATCCATAACCACATGCTCACACATCATTCTCACGTTTAAAGAAATCATGACAAGTGCACATCTACAATCTTTTGCTCTGATATCATCATGATGCTTTTGCTTTCATTCTAATACCATCATGCTATGCTTCTGCTACGCTAATGTTTTATATCATGATCCAACGAAGCTTCCGCAACTCTGATGAAATGATGTCATGATCCAATACTGTGAGCATGTCGGTCATAAATTCACAAACATCACATGAAGGCAACACAACAAAGGATGAGTCAAGAGATTTACGGTGGCTGATGATCTCTAAGAAGGCTCAAAGAATTACTAATCCGTGGATCAGTTAAAGACCTCCACTTAAAGTACAAAGCATGCAGAATATGAAGAATCAAAGATTACGAGCTACAAGAGCAAAGAACTTACTCAAGAATCCAAGAACACACAAATTGTAATATCTGTTTGTAATTGAGGTGACCTCCCTTAGTGGGAGATTGTTGGGATTTATAAAATACGTTATTTAAAGGCACGATCACCTCAAGTATATGTAATCATTAGAAAGCTCGTAGTTGTGGTAGGTTAGTTATTGTTAGTAGTTAGTTAATAACACCGTGGAGGACGGACGGGTCTTTACCCATTGTATGCCTGATCCACCACCCGTAGGTGGCGTATTTTGTAAGACACTATAAATACCGTTTGCCTCCCAAGGCAAAGGGTTGAGCTTCATAATATACTTAACTTTCCCTCACTAGAAGTTCCCATTTCTCTCCATCTTTCTCTCTCTAGACTTCATAAGATTCGAACCTTGATCTTGTTGTTTGTGTGTTTATGAAAAACAATATGTTACACAATCCCTCTTGTGCGAATTGACCAAAGGATCACCGTTCGGAAGGAGGAACTTAAGATTTTAGGGATGTGTGTCTAAGATTCTAGCACCCAGGAACACATTGTTTCTAATCTTGCATGTAGGGAACTTAATGACTTAGCATAGGTTGCTAAATATCCCCGTCACCTTAAAGGGTAAGCCTTTGATTTCGGGTAGGAATCTATGTCTAATAGGGTATGACGAATTGACCAAAGGAGTCTAGCGAATTGAACCCCCACTTGAAGCGATAGGAAGTAATTAGAAAATATAGACATAACATGATAGGATGAATAATTAGGTTAGAAAATTTTCTCTCTATTGTTCACAACCTTGTTTAATTCTCGCATTTTATTTCTTGTTTATTAGTTTAATTAATCTTTCAACATAAACCTCTTTTAAAACTATGAAACTAGACTTACTTAGGATCCAAAACTACAAAGCTCTTCAGAACGACCTTGGCTTTACCACCTTCTATACTACGCACGACCGGGTTCACTACTCGTTAGTCCAATTGGTAGAACTTAGGTAGATGAGACATTATAAATTTAAATCATGGTCGGAAATCTTGCATCAGAATTTTGGAGCCGCTGCCGGGGAACTATATTAGGATTTTTGTTAAGTCTTTCATTTTTGTTTTATTATTTTTTGTTTTTCTCACGATCTACTTTCAGTTTAGATATAATGGCAGTTGTAGACATCAACAACCTCACTCTCGAGGAATACCTCGCGATGACTCGAGATGAGAAAGGGTCGGGGCTTGTTAGGCCGGCTATTGGAGCGGAGGTCTGACTCGAGATCAAGGACCAGTTTATGAGGGAGTTACGTGCAAACCCTTTTTCGGAAGTAAGAACGAAGATGCTTACGAGCATATTGAAAATTTATTATACATCGTGAGCTTCTTCAACATCCCAGGTGTCTCTCAAGACGCGGTTAAGCTTCGGGTATTCCCTATGACACTAACGGGACTGGCTAAACGATGGGTGGATAGACTATCCGGTGGAACCTTTGACACATAGAATCTTCTCAAAAGAGCCTTCATTCAAAGATTTTGCCCTCCCTCAAGAATGGCAAAACAATTAGAAGAGATTCACAATTTCAGACAAGAAGACGATGAAATATTATACCAAGCTTGGGATAGGTATAATAACCTCCTATACAAATGCCCTACTTATGACCTCAACAATCAGCAAAAGGTCAACATCTTCTAAAAGGGTATTGGAATTGCTACAAGACAGATGCTCGATTCTTAGGGGTCGATCCCTGGAATGACACCAATTCTAGCATTGGAAGCTATTCAAAAAATGGTTGACCACTCTCAAAAGTGGCATGAAGGAGGGAGCCGTAGGAGCTTAGGTGGAATTTTAGATGGTATCGCCGCTATCACCAACAAACTTGATACTCTTGGTCGTGATATGATAAAACTTAAAGAGAGTGTACACGCTATTCAAGTTGGGTGCGACACATGTGGTGGAGCTCACCTTGCCAAAGGTTGCCTTCTTAATAATGAAGATAGGAAGATTGAAGATGTCAAATATGGAGAGACTACTAGACCGTTCCAAGGATCAAATGGAAATAGTAATGGATACCATGTAGGACCACCGGGGTACTACAATCTTGCACCTTAGAAAGAAGGTCTAGCCTCGAGGAAACTATCAACAAATACCTGGAGGACTCAACCAAAAGGCAAAAATAGCAAGATGAATGGTTAAAAACCTTTCAAGAGAGTACAAACAAAAGCCTCTTTAGCCATGACGAATCTTTAAAGAATTTGGAGGCAATCATTGGAAAGCTTAGTGAAGAGGTGCAAAGAAGAAATGCAGTGCCTGAAACACAAGGCAGTAAACCTATGGTGGCATTCAAGGTTGTCTTTACGGATAATGTGGTAAATGACTCTTACGATATTTTCATGATTTTAGTGATGTGCAGGAAATTGAAGCTGAACGTGCATCAGTGGAGAATTACGCCGTAACTCTTGCACTGAGTTACGGCGTAACCTGGGTACAGCAAAAGAGCCAAAGTCCAAAATCCTGAAAAACGGACCAAATGATTCTAGCACATCTCTCCATCTTAGTTTGCAAGGTATCCCAGAGAAAAGAGATACCATTGGTGCAAGGCGATACCGGTAGACAATGAAAAGTGGTATGACTTATGGGCTTCTTATGACCCTAATATCGATATTTGTGATGGTGGGGGCGACGAGCATTTGGGAGGACCAAAACCGCATTCATATATGTGAAACCTCAATCATTGATGATGATCCTGAAGCGCAAAATGAACCACTCTCGGATAATGAAGTTATTGATGGCTTCACAAGTGACGCAAATGATAATGTGAAGATTGAACGGAAGCATTGGTGTGATAAGATAAGGAGTGAAGGCGAAGTATTTTGGGCTTCTTGTTACCCGTTTGACGAAGATTGTAACGGGGGAAGTAGCATAGCTAGAGTTGGGGATCACGATTTTTTATGGACCTCTACAAATGACGATGAGAGAAGAAAATTACCATGGTTAGAAAATTTAGTATTTGTTGATTGGATTAGGATAAAGTACGGAAAAGTGGACGCTTTCATTAAAGAAAATATTTGGAAGGGTTGCATGAGAAAAGAAGACCCAAGCGAGGAAGAGAATCTTAATGACAAGAGTGACAAGAGAAAAAGATTACAAAACTAGATGGGGAGAAGAAAAAGAGTGTTGTAAGCGTGAACTTGTTGAAGATAAGCTTGATAACAAGTGGTTTAAGGGTACGAATCCGATGACGATGATTTAGAGGGATCATGGATTAACTTGATTTACAAGGTCATGACGGGTTCACAGATCCAGATGATGAAGCTTACGAGCAGTGTAGATGTAAACTTCTAGGTATTCCTTACAAGAGACCTCCACCGATTATTTGAAGTAATTAAGTATCACTTGGGACCAGACAAAGTTTTTCCAATGTGCGAAAATTGAAAGAAAAGAGTTTATTCGCACCGCTCTTAACGTCGCATGGGTAAGCATAATCTGATGATAGAGATGGACGAGCTTGGTCAAGTCCGAAGACCTGCCTAAAAGCCCCATGGCTTTGAGTCTAACTTAAAGACTCGTAAAATAAACAAAAGTGCTCATTCGGGATACAACCCGAATTATTGCTTTCCTTTCAGTTTTATTAGTATAGTTTGGTTTTGTGCATTTGTTCTAACCTTTTTGCAGGAAATTGAGTTGAAAGAATGGCGTTTAGGGTCACTTGGATTACATCCCGTTAAGCCAATTACAGTGTAACTATTCTCACTGCTTACGCCGTAACCGTTCTTCAGTAGCAGTTCACTCCATGTTTCAACTAGTTACGATGTAACTCTCCTCTATTATTACGCTGTAACCTGTCTTCAGATTAGAAGATTTCTAGGTTTAAACCAATTATGGCGTAACCTATTCATTTGGTTACGCCGTAATTCATTCTTCAGCTTAAAATTTTATTTTTAATACTTGCACAATAACCTTCTATTTGTTCTAAATGAACTTTGTGGGTATGTTCGTTGTAAGCCCTCACGAGACTTCACTCGTCCACTTGGGACACCAAGTGATTTAAAAGGCTTGTTGCATACGCTAAATGCAACCGTGATTCCTACGAAAGTGAGTTAGGTTTTATTATTTTTTTTTCCATTTTTGTTTTTTTAGAATTATGCTTGTCGGTAGTTTGTGATTTCATGGATTGAAGTTTGATCAAGGATACATAACGAAGGCACGATTCTTCAATGTGGGCCTTCTTTCATTTTAGGAGCAAATTTCAGGGAAGTTTTCGCTCTAATTCTACTTTCCCTTCACCTATATTTCATGTTTAGTACAAATGGGACTTTGTACATCTCAAGTGGGGGGACGGGAGTAGAATTACTTTAACTTATATGCCCTTGTTTTTTTAGTTTATTTTGAAAAATTATGCCACTTTTAAAGTTTTGACATGTTTTTCTTAACCTAACTAGATTAGACCTTAGCCGAGCACATTATAACCCTTGAATTCTATGGTGAGATTTAGCCTATCCGTTTTCACTTCTTTACCCAAATCCACCAAATTATGAGTGTGCCGGTAGCTTTTAAACTTTAGAACATAGCCTTTGCATCATTTCGAGACCATAAACGAGGTGTGTCGAGTTAGCTTGATATGTATGGAATAATCAATTGGAGAAGGCAATATTTTAGGATTATCCCCAAATAGCCTATATATGTGCGTTTATCGATTAGTCACCTGGACTATTCGACCCTCGTGTTAAACCCTTTTGTTGGATTCATCTTTAGTGCAAGATACCCCTAGATACACCCTTCTGAGCCATTCTTCTCATTTCATACCCTTATCATGTTTTTTTGTTACACCTATTCACCTTAGTCTATCGTGTAGTCTTAATTTATGGTCGGGAAGTCGCTGTTTGCCCAAGTTTGAGGTTTTAGTAGAGAGGTTCCAGTATCACGCCTACGTCAAAGACATACATTTGAAGATCATTGAAGACACCCCATATTCTCCATATATATTCATCTCAAGTGGGGGTATGTTAATCTTTTTATTGTAATAGTTATGATTCAAAAAAATTATTGTTTATTAGTTTATATTATTAAAAGTGCAATGTTATAAGCACTATGTTATGAGCTTACTAGATATTAGCATCGAGGAGGCCACCTCGGTCACATTTGAAGATTTGAGTTGGTGACGTCATAACACCAACAGTTTGAAGAACAAGTAATGTGCTCATCATGACGTCCACTAATGGCACATTTACTTGATACATCCTGATGCAGTTTCTTCATCTTAAAGCTTGAACTTTGGATGGACCGTGGGCGGTGACAACTTGGTTACAGTTTAAGACTATTTGTTTGTTATTTTTCATTTTACACCATTTAATTCCCATGTCTTACCCTACCCTTTAGTCATGAAGCATGTCTAGGTGATGAAGCGAGCAATCATTGGTGTCTTAATTTTGTCCACTTTGCCATGACACGTTAGTAATGACATTTCACCCTTAACCTCATATTGTGTTCACCCATATTGCCTTCAAGATTGTTTAGACCTTAAATCTAGTGGTGGAGATTTGTGTAACCGCCAAGCTTATGATAGAATACATGCTATGATTATGCATTGAGTGATCACCCCGAAATTGACACTTAGATTAAAGAGAGAGTATGAGTTTTTGTTCCCATTTCGTGAGGTGTTCGGCTTTGATTTATTCTAGCATAAGGAATTTTTAATCTCCAATCTTCCAGGTAACTTGGAGGATATCTTTTTGGAAGTTATTCTAATAAGGTCTACTTGAGGGCAAGTAGAGTTTAAGTGGGGGGATATTTGATAACATCAAATAATCCTAATTTTTAAGTGTCAATTTCCCTCGATTATTTTTGGGATTTAGAAAATCCATGTTGAAGAGTCGGTCACCCCAATAATAGTTTAGCATATCTTAGCTCGTAGACATTACGTTATTTATGTTATTTAGTAGTTAGTTAGCTAGTTAGTTAGTTAGCGAGTTAGTATTCCTTATCCACAGCCCGACAGGAGGGCATGTAGTATGTAGTATAAAAGCCTCTTCCCACTTGGGAAGAGGTGGTGCTTTTCAATTAATCAAACCTCTTCTTTTGATTTACTCTCTCTCTCTCTAGAAAATACCCTCTCTACTCTTTCTCTCTCTAAAATGGCATACTTGTTCTTTCATCATCCTAGACCACCTGAATCATCAAACAACATAGAAAGAATGATCCTACAATTGGTATAAGAGCCAAGGTTATGTTATTTGTATGGATTCGGGTCATAAGTTTCACGATTTTTGTACCTTTATGTTGCGGTTTTGTGTGCTAGTGTTTGATGCGGTTTGATTCACAGCTTGGTTTATGTTCTTGATGTGTGTTTGTTGAAGTTGATTGATGTTTGTTTATCTATGGTCGTTAAGCAGTTGTTAAGCTGATTGATCTCGTCTTTAAGCAGTTTTTAGGACTTTTTTAAATATGTTTTGAGTCGGTTTTGAACATGTTTGAATCTGGTTTTAATAGTTTGATCAAGTTTTACAGTTTGATAATATGTTGCATTTCATAATCTCTTCATAATAGTTTTAGTTTTATTGAATATGTTGGTCGCATCTGTTTTCTGGGTTGCATAGCATATTTCTTGACTGCGATTTGCATACAGTTCTTGAATGCATTTTGAGTGTACTTATTATGCGCGGTTTGTGATTTTAGTCCATCCAGATTCATTGTACCAGATGCGGTTTGATCAAGTCAGTGGGGTTTAGTCTCTTCTGTGCGGTTTGATACTACTGGTTGATGCGGTTTGCAAAAATGATGCGGTTTGGTTCTATGAGATTTATGCTTCACTGCGGTTTGACACCAGAGACTGCCTTTGACATTAATACTCAATGCGGTTTGACTCAAAAGTTGTGGTTTGAGTAAACAGGACTATGAGGTTTGATAAAAAGAACGATTTGAAGATAAAGCGTTTTGATGCTAATGAGATTTGACCTAACCTTCTTTGAGTTGCCAAAACATGGTGCGGTTTGAAGTTATAACTTGGTTACATTTTGAAAGATTAAAGAAGGGTGCGATTTGTTGACCATTACGTTTTGAAAGATTAAAGATGAAATATTAACTTGGTTACAAAATCACAATTTTACAGAACAAAACCAACACATTCACGACCAAATCAAACAAGAATCAGGATTATCTCAGTTATCATTCATGACCAGAACAAGCCAAGACAAACACAACTCATTCACGACCTCATCAACAAACATCTATCATTCAACCTATTACCAACAATATATATGACCTCAGTTATCAACAAACATCTACAATCAAAACCAACATACAAATCACCTTTTAGTTCAAAATATAAATGAGCATCAACATCTACAACACCAATGAGCATTTACAACATCTACAATCACCAACAACCTACACATCTACTAAGACTCAACCAAGTTTCAAAGATCTCATATCTCGTCGTGTGTATTCATGTCACATCAAGACTCATCAAGGTCCAACACATGACTCATAACCATCACAGATCCAAATACTTATTATCCAAAACATAAAAGACAAGTGAAATATTAAACATGTTCTTTCTTCTTTTGGCTCGTGTTAATTCGTATATGGGTACAAGAATATAGATCTCAAATTTTAGTGTGGTTCTTAAGGAAATATCCGACCATTAAAGCTCATATACACTAAATACATCCATCATCGATCCGTGTTTGAAGGTTTTACTTCAAATGATATCTGAATCGTTAGAAAAAGGAGATAACAAGGATATTATTCCTTTTTCTTGATTCGTTCTATACAAATTCTGATTTCATCTCATGGCTGTAAAAGATTAATCAAATCCTTTCATACACTATCTTTTTTACTATCCGAACATAAGATAAGGTTTATAAAAAGTATGTTAAAACCTTTTGCCTTAGTTCGTTTAGGACTATAAAAGTAAAAGGAACAATCTTTACCTTCCAATGACCTCATCCATGATTTAGAAGCCTATATCAAATCCTCAAGCCATCTCTATGGCGAGGTCTTCTTGAATAACAAGAAGGATAGATGGCAGATCTGGTTATTATTGATACATCTTGTTGGAGTGAATCATATGGAGGCGGATGAAATGTTTGGGTGTGAGAAAGTTTAGGAAAGAGGCATATATACTTTGCGAATATTTAGGGTTTGTTAGAGGAGTATTAGGGTTTAAAATGTGAGTATAGTGCGTTTTATACCCGGTAATTTAGGGCAAGAGTAGTATTGGATCTGTTCTTTGACTTCGTGGGCCAGTAGCAGCTCATGTGGGCTGGAACACACGGATTTGAATTTTATGCGGTTTAGTTATTTTCGTGGGCTGAGAAGCATTTTTTTGGGTAGAAGGGATTCACCCTGGCAAAATATATTAACAATCAACCAAATAAGTACAATGGAATGTGGCAGAGGTACCACATTAACCTCAAGCTAAGCTTGAAACAACCCACTAAAGCGCTTGTGATAGGCCACTAAGCATTATAATTATAAAAACATACAATGACTAACATCCCGATAGGGAACAACCATCTAACAACGCAAGAATCACCACAGCTATCCACCCACCTATTCGAAGGAAATTGATGAACCAAATGAGAAGCATTTTGATTAAGCCAAATTTTCATTTTATGTTACGATGGACTCATATTTCTAGATTGGACTTGGATTGAGTTAATACTGGATATGGATTAAGGTTGATCCGGTGTGAGTGCATTTTAAATGTAAATGAGAATTTTAGTTGGATCTGATATGGTGTGAAATAAAATTGGACCGGATATTAGGATATATTGAATTGATCGGGGTTAATTTTTGCAATTGGATCGGGTTCAAAGTTGCGGTTGAGCTTCTCAAAATTGGATAGTATATATATGATTTGATTATATGAGATTCTATGAGATTTGGATTCGATGAGATTTGTGATAATGAGATTTGAATTATGAGATTTGATGATGAGAGTTATGGTGTTATGCGGTTTGATACTTTGGCTTATACATTTTCCTGGAAGATACTATTTCACGGATTGAGTCGTTTATTGAACAAAGTTGACTAGGGGGATTGTTTGTACGATATTTCTCATTGGGATTTGAAGTGAGGTTCCCCGGGCGCGTTTACTTATTTCGTCTTCTTTCTTTCTTCCCTTCCGCGAAGATGACTTGTTCGGGCATTTATAGAGTGTGATAAAGACTTGGAAATCTAGTTACGTTTGTAATTCTTCCTCACTTAACCCACAAAGTAGCTATCACTTTCTGTGTCTCACGCTGTTGAGGATTCGTCAAGAGGTTTTGTACATTGGGTACACCGTTTCTTTTTCACAAGGATTAGTACAAGATTAAGTAACAAATCTGGGGAATTCTACTTCATGTTCAAGTTTGGTATATCAGGTTTACTTCACCAAGTGGTCACAGTAATAGCCGACAAAATACGTGGATGATGTGTTTACCAAAGGGTTTAGTGGTTGAGATGTGATCAGTAATTCTTATGGAATATTCGACGCCATAGAATGTCAATGATACTTCACAGTCTAAGAAAAATCTTTCAAGATACTTCAATGTCTTTCATGATTTTTCAAGATGTTTGCTTATGACAAGAACTTCTTGTGCAAATGGTCGTACACGTTAATGATGCTTCCGAAAGTTCGAAACCATCATGGGGGAGAAACGTGTACTTTGATGTTTTACGGTAAACCTCCAGGGGGAAGTAGTGTATACTACTCCACTTAGAATGGTTTGTGAAGTATTCTACATATGGGAGAAGAATTGTTGATGATGGAGAAGAATTGTTGATGAACCATTGCATGTTCCCCTAAAGCAAGATATTCACCGAAACCAAATTTGTCATAACACATTCAAGCTGACATTGTTTACGGTTTAATCTTGATTTCGTAAAATCCCGCGAAAGAATCTATTTCTCGGTTTAAATCATAGATTTGTAAAATCCCGTGACAATGGAACAATCCCGGTAAAAGTAAAGTACATTTCCGTATCTATCTCTCGATTTATTCTTGGTTTTGTAAAATCCCGCGAAAGAAACTATTTCTCGGTTTAAACCATAGAATTTTAAAATCCCGTGATGATGGAACCATCCTGGAGATAGGAAAGTGTATTTCTGGATCTTATCTGATGCTGGTGCTACGGTTTCTACTTCGAAGAAGGGATAAGTGTGTACTTCATGTCTTGGATGATTGTTTGGATATTCTTCATGGCAGATTGGTTATTATAAGGTTAAGTTTTTTTTATTAAGGTCGAGATGAAACCATTATCAAAGTTCATTTAAAATGTCAAAAGAGGCTAGATCTGAGCTTTTAAACACAAGATGTGACAACGGCGTTAATTCATTATTATTTATTTGAGGTTGAAGTGAAATTTCACGGGCAAGTGTACTTAGTATCTGAAGGTATTGGGGATGGTTGGATGAAGATTCTTTGAGATCCTTGTTCGAGCTTTTAACATATACAATGATGAAGACTTGGAAATCTAGTTATTTTTGGGTGATTTTTCTTTCTTTTTTTTACCACCACAAAATAACTATCACTTTAAGGAGTTACGTTGTAGTGCTCAGTGTCACATCAAATTATAGATTTTCAAGAGGTGATGTACGTCTTATACTTGATGGTTGGTTGGGTGAAGAGTATAAAGTACTTAGGGATTCAAAGGTGCATGAACTCTCTTCACCGCTCTTAGTCACACATTGGTGCAAGTTTAAGTCACAAGTTCGGGTTAGTTTAGTTCTGTGTCAAATTCTTCATATTGGGTTTTCTCCATCAGCTGTCATGACAAAGAGCCTACTGAATGATAATGGGGTTGGTAACAAGTTAGCCATGAGTAGTAGAAAAGAGAGAGATGACGTTTGAATACTTCATTTCAAACCTCGTTCCCTAAAGAAAATAAAAGTGTACGCTTCAATGCGCTTTATCTTCAGAAGAAGAGAAATCTTCTTATTTATGACCACTCTCATCAACAAGCTTCGCGCCTTTTCCATGCTCTCTCAGTTATCAAGTGGATCTATTTACCATTGATTGTATTCTTATTTCACCTGCTTAATCAAAATTGGCAATGACGACATCAAATGCAAGTTTTGCGGGGGAGAAGTGTGAATAAACTACATCGTGATGATTTCACTTATTCAAGTGGATCTATTTACCATTGACTATATTCTTATTTCACTTGCTCAATCAAAATTGGCGATGGCGACTTCATTTGCAAGTTTTGTGGGGGAGAAGGGTGAGTAAACTACATCGTGATGATTTCACTTGTTAAATCAAGAATGGCAACTTCGTATGCAATTCTTGAGGGGGAGAAGGGTGAATATTCTGAAGGTTGATTGATATTTGAGAATAAATGGTCATACGGCTCCAAACTCATGTAATAACCGAGCTTCTTCTTATCGAGTCATCTTCACATGGAGTTTCTTCTAAGAGTCGTCGGTTTACATCTTCTCACGGGCTGATGTGATTAATGACAAAGTGCTTCCAGTTAATGCGTCACGTATACATCATCATGATGATTCCAAAAGTCTTTCTGTTCTTGTTTGATGTTAAGATTGATTGGTGTTACCATTTCATGTGTTCGTTTCAGGGCTGATTTCCTTGATGAACATCTTTTTGTTCTTGTTTGATTGGGGGGATCTTAGTTAAGGGGATTTGATGTATGTAAGTTAATTGGAATGCATTTGGTGAGATGAAGAGGTTGACATTATGTTCCCCAAACGGACAATCTTGAAGAAGGTCGAGTCCACATCTGGTTCTACATTTTTTGTTGCATGTTATAAGACTAAAGACGACTTGCATTTGATTATCTAAATACTTCCTCATATTCCGGGCATTCATCGAAAAGATTGTCAGTCTAGGGGAGAGCACTAATTGGGGGAGAGTGAAATGTCAGATTTAATCCCTAATTAGATTTGCTCAGATTATTCTTCGGCAAGTTGATTCTCACAAGATTTTAAGTGTTCTTCCCAAAAGGTTTCTAGTATATGGGCTTACAATGTGTTGCTGATTCTGAAGTTTCAAAACCAGCAAGGGGGAATGAGACACGCATCTAAAAGCACAACGAGTAAACTTGATGAACTTAATACTTCTAAGTGATTGAAGATATCCCGGGAAGATAAATGTCATGACCGTAGAGAAACTTAATGTTTAACTCATAGCGTTTAGTGTTCTTATTCCAACTATGTGGGGGAAGAGATGGAAGAGTTAGTTTCTGATGATAAAAGAGGTACAAAAGTGTGTGATGATTTCTATGTTATCGCAATCATCAGGGGAGAGAGATTTGTACTTCAGGGATGTTCAGCAGATTCACGTGATCACTTAATCATTTATTCATGAGTTGATATCCCCAGAGATGATCAGTGATTTAATCTGCTACTTCAGTGTTATTGGTTATTCTTTCTTCGGGCATTTGGGTACTTCGGGTTCTTGAGCTTCATACACAACCATCAGGAAAGATAAATGTGTACATTGGGAGGTGTTATCAATTATTCTTTGAAAGGGTATATGTGTATTCGGGTTCTTGACATTTATTCAATGAGACTGACTGCATCAATTCAACTACTTGGGGGAAGTGGTCTCTTGACAACTTTTGGTATCCTTCGCTTCAGACTTCAGTGGAAAGAAATTTGAGAAGAGTTATTCATATGTGGGATGATACATTGCTGTTTTTCTACCATGATGATACCCCGAACGGAGAATCACAATGATCATTCTTTAAAGGAGCAGCAAGATTTGTGATAATGATGTGCTCCTCTGTGCACCTGGCTAAGGCAAGCTTGAAAGAAAGCTTTGAATCTGCTCAGCAAAAGGATTTTCAGTTTGGGGGGAGGCTACCAAAGTCTCTCTTTGGTGGTGAAAGTTTAAGAGACGGTGACTTCTATCTTCTACAAAGTGCTGAACGATATCCTTATTTCGGTACTCGTATCATCATCTTCTTAAACTATATCATCTTATCTGTAAATACTTATCAAAAACCTAAATACAAAAATATAAAACCAACAAAAAGAAAATAGAAAAATGTAAAACCTACAAAAATCCATAAAAATCATAAAAATACCAAAAATATTGTTTTCTGAAGACATGTCTTCTGGTATCGATAACATCTACAGTCTTAGAAATGTCATTCAATAATGGCACGGGACTTTAGATGAAGTTCAAGCAGAAGGTGTAAATATTTTTCAAAACATGTCTCAAACTATGGCTTGCAGTTATTTTAGACTGTAACCCGTGCTTAAACCATGGTTTGCTATTATTCCAGATATGCAACCCGCGTTTCAAAAAGGGGAAAGTGTTGCGCTAAACTAATTTTTCATAAATATCATGCACTTATCCTAAAACATAATGAGGAAAGCATGTCAACAAAACACTGTTGTTCTTACTCAAATGTTTTTCTTTCTAAAATTCTTCAGAAAATTTTTTTTTTCAAAAATGATGGAAAATGAGTTGCTTGAAAATCAATCAGACTTGGAGTTTTCATAAATTTGCAAACTCAATCAATGATTACAATATTTTTAAACTTTTCATAAAATGAGTCATTTATTAAGGGGGAGAATGTTTTCAAATATATATCATCAAACGGGCTAATTTAATCATCCTATATACTTAACAGAAAAAGATGTTTGCCTATGTTGAAGGACTAGAAGCCTAGGATATGATTGTTAGGATTAGATGATTTGAGTTTGATTGTAGAAACATTATCCTCATGCCTTTATATGATATGTCTAAATGATTTTATATGTTGGATTGACTTTTATTAGTCGATTGCTGTTTGGGTGTTGTCGACCACCATATATCTGCTTGTATGTCTATTTGTGTTGACTAACGTATGCAGATAACATGGTCTATAAGAATGTTCCCGCTCCGGATCCCACAAAAGTTGATGATTGGATGCCGATTGGAAAGGGCAACTATATCTTGGGTTGACAAAAGAAGAAACGGAACTTAATTGGATCTCTGTGGATAGTTGGCATGATATACAACTTCAGAGGTCTCACTGCTTCAGCAGATGGTTTTCTTTCACTCTAAACAGCAACAACAGAAGCAGCTTAACTACCTAACGTATCTTTGTGCAGGACAAGTAGTGAATAATACCATTTTTGAATTTCTCAAAATGGAAAAATATTGTTTGAAAATAAATTGGACTCAAAATTTTGAAAATCAACCGGACTTTATATTGTCAAATATTAAGTCACTCAATCAATGACTACGGTCATCGATTGAGGGGGAGAGTGATTTCAAATTAATAATTTTCAAACAATATATCATCAAACGAGTCAAAGTCCATTTGTACAAATTAAGTGGTGAATATAGTTTTTGATGTTATGTGTCAGGGTATGATCTTTCTAAACTCAATGATCTGTCGAAATGAAAATTTTCTTTGAAATCAAAGATCTTTCTAAATTATAATACCTGACACTAACAAACTTCCTCATAAATTGAGGGGGAGCGTTTGTATTGTTCCACTATCAGAATAAAATTAATCAGACCACATTTTCCTCCCAAAATTTTGAAACTTATTTAAATCAATTGGGATCCAAAATCTCAAAAGGTTTGAAATTTTGATCAGGGGAGAAAATGTGATTTAAATATGAAATCTGATAAAAGGTGATCGTTTTGATTCAAAGTGCAGGCTGCTCTTCCATATGTGCTAAACGTTTTCGAATCTCGAAGCACATATTGAGGGGGAGCATTTCAAAAGAAAATAAACTATCAAGGTACAAAGGCTTCTAGTACCTTGATTGATTTTCCAATGGTTTCTCTATAACAAGTGTGATCATGGAAGTACTTCAAAATACCTCCTTCCTCTATGTGTTAAATGATTTCAAATAACCAACGCACATATTGAGGGGGAGCATTTACCAATAAAATCAAAAGGCATTTTCTATGGAAATTGTGATCAAGAAAATATTTGAAAGTCCTCTTGCCTCCATGTGCTAAACAATTTCAAAATCATATGCACATGTTGAGGGGGAGCATTTCTAAATGATCAAAAACAATTAAGGTACAAAATGCTTTGATATTATATCACAAGTACCTTGATTGATTTTCCAAATGATTTTTCAATTGGTTTCAAGGAGGAAAGAACTATACCACAAGACAGACCACTTTACTTTATGCATTGGAGTTATAAGGATGGTAAGGTTAGGTATTTGTTCCCACAATCCCGCCGGAGCCAGATGGATCTACCCAGGGCCAATTCACTAGATAGTGTAGAAGTCCTTAGGTATATTGAAAAAAAGGAGAAAAGTGAGAATAAGGGAAGAGTGCCGACTGAGAAAGAGCTAGAACTGGAATAAACCCAACAAGGTTCTAATGATGAAGTCTCGATAAGCACTAAAGGGGTTGAAGATTGAAAAAGAAATTAAATGTGAAAGGGTGAAAAGAAATATCCCTCCAATAATTCAACCTTAGGGCAGAAACCGGGTTCAATACATAAGCTAATAGTGGTTACTAAGGTAACACTGGTATTGAAGACAAGACGTCATGGACCCAGTGACGCATTGCACTAAACTTCCCAAGCCACTCAAGTTCTCTTAAAAGAACTTGTTTCATTCTCACAGGGAACCTACATAATCTATCGACTTTCTCTTAGAGATGGTTGATATTGAAAAAGGAGACCCTCTCCCTAGTCTCTGATATAGGAAACCAAATGTGCACAATTGAGTCTAGAGCCAAGAGATCATCAATAAATCTCATTAGGACACAAAATTAATGAAGACTTGTTGTTTCACACAATGTGGAAAGTAAGAATATATATAGAGAGTCCTACGCATTATCCTTGTTGTATTGCCAGAACATCCGAGTGATACGTAAAAATATTCACAATGAAGATGGAAATCCTTCCAGAGCCAACATCAAACAAGCTCTTGGTGGGTGACATGTGAGATCTTTTCAAAAAGATCAAGCTTGTGACAACTAGATAGAAACAGTGGGGCGATTCACTCTTGAATCAACCTTGGTCGAGGAAATGAATTGACGAATACTTTTGGAAAAACCTTTCGATGTGCAAATCTTTTCTTTTCTCTAGCACATTGATAACGCAACACGCGTCGTTCGGGGTCAAAGGAACTTCCTTTTCTTCGAGCAAGTTTTATAACACCCTAGGCAGTGAACCTAATCGTTGTAGTGTAGTAATTAGGGTAAGCCACGGGTATTGATATTGTTCTCTAGGGAATAGGAATGCTAGTAGGAGTTACTACGCTAAGGTTAAGGTTGAGGAAGATTATTTTTATCTTTTATATTTTATGAAAATGGAAAGGTGCAATTTCGGGTATTGGATTTGGGGTTGGTATTTCTACCGATTACTCTACTATTATCTAATTATCTAAACTAAGGTTGTGGGAGTCTATGTCTAATTAATGTGTGCTCGTATGATAGTTTAAAATGTGTTTACTTAGTTTGTATTACTCCTTAATTATCTCCTATTGATGGTTGAGTGTCACGTCTTATTCCTAGTTGCGTTGTGTGTCTAAAGTTGTAGGGTATCGTTTCTCCCTAACTCTTTGAACTTACCAAAGGGTCTTGTCTACAAACCCACTAGAGATTATAGACTCCTACTCTAAGGCTCTTTGGATGGTTTAGCCTACAATCACTCGGTAATTATACTCTAAGGTTCACAAAGATGAATCAAGCATTAAGTACACAACGAATGACCTATCGCATTACTAGATCATAAAACAACTAAGATAAAAACAACCAATCAATATTCAATAATTAAGTTTCATACTTCCTAAGCAAACACACAAATAAATTAGCGGGACATGGAGAACATGCAAGCATACACACAAATAATCAAAGACATAATTGAATTAATGAAGCAAAGACTTATCTTGATGTAAGATAGGGTTAAAACCCTAAAATCTTGTACAAGACACCTTAGGTTCGGTTTTAGGTTTTACTCCAAAGACTCTCCACACAAAGACCGAAAAATTCGGATTCTATATATAAGATTACAATTGCGACGGCGTCACCTTATGTTTAGTGGCGCCGTCGTGTCGCCGCCATTAGGGTTTCGTCTTGGCCACGTTAACCTTGCGACGGCGTCACCTTATGTCCGTGACGCCGTCCTCTTCGACTTCGGCGTCGTGCGGATTGCATCTAGGCCGTCCGAGTAGCGACGGCCTACTCTTTCACCACTAGACGCCGTCTCTTGAAAATACGAGTTTTGAGTTCGTCCCGTCACAATAATTTTGGGACGGCGTCAATAACTTTTGACGCCGTCGCCTTCTACTTTCAAAGCTCGTGAGTGTCTCGATTTCAACTTTGGCCATTTTCTTCATATATTCGCGCCATTTCGTCCAAATAAGTGCCATTCCAGCATTTTGCCTTCACGAGACCTAAAAGTGAAAAGGAACGATATTAAGCAATAACGGATACAAAAGTGATCAAATAAGGACTTAAACGACCCTCAAAATGGTACCTTTTAAAACCTTATCAAATATCCCTACACTTGTTATTTGCTTGTCCTCAAGCAAATGTGCTTTTAGCCAATTAATTTATAAGTTAGGGGTCATGAAGCATTAATTCAAAGCGGTCCACAACACATATAAGCCCATAAAGTCATAACAAGCACGGAAATTACATACTAGCACCTCACATGGGGTGTTTGGATACTCACATCTCTCTCGGGTGTATATGAAATATAACAAATGGGAAATGGAAGATAAACACTCATTAACCGGTCCTAGTACATAGATTACCATAGGCTTGAGAATAGATCAAACCTCCATCGCTTTGGCGTAAGCACCTAGGAAAGACTATCAAAGAGGTCTTTAAAGGGTTGTAACGTTAGGCTTACGGTAGGGAAATAAGGGTTTGGTGGGATAGGCTATTTGGTGGTGGCAAGTCAAAAATCTCTATGTTACAAGCATATGAAGAATGGCGTTGCTAAGTCAAGACTCGACACTCTAAAACTTAGATAACTGAAATAAATAAACATAAATTTAAAGATAGATGTAGGATGGTAGCCCGTATGTATTTTTTTTTTTTTTTAACACTCTATTTTTTTTTTTTTTTTTTTTTTTTTTTTTTATTTTTAATCATACACTTTTACTCTACCATCCTCTACGATAACATCAAAATACTAGGGATTTATAGGCACATCCCTACACTTGAGTTTTATTACTCTAACACTAATTTGACCCGATTTGAAAAGATCAAAACACTTGGGGTACATTATTACGCAAACAAAGGGAATTTGAATTTTAACGTTCCCTTCCGTCATTTCATAAACTTTAACTTTTCCCATGAATCCCAATCGTCCCAAAACTTTATACAAAGGATATGACTCGACTTAGCAACTTATGCAAGCAACTAGATAATTGAACTAAGGGTTTAGGGTGATAACAAACAATTGCACTAAAGTGAGTGCATAAGGGGTAGGCTAAGGCGATTTGGGTGTATATTTGGGGTGGGGTGTAAACAATGCTCTTCATTGATATTCGGAAAACCAAAATATCACGAGAACCGCGAAAAGGATAGGCTCGAGGGTTAACTAGGGGTATCGTGTACTAAAGATGAGTACAACGCAAAGGGTGTGGGGAATTACTCAACCAATGTGGAAGAAGTAATTATATTACGGTATCAAACAATGGTTATCCTAATGCCTCTTATCATTTAGTTATTCCTAACTACACAAGTGTAGCCTCACTTGCGATCTCGGAATGCATCACAAAACAAGTTCTAGAATCTATTATACTACGGTTCACACTCTAAGCATTAAAGATGAATGCTTTAATTCCTACTAATCTAAGGGCGATCCTCACATTTTGGGTGGAATTTGGGTGGTAAAGGGTTTTTTGCTAGTCATGCAACTTCCTATCCGTGAGACGCTTTTGTTAAGACTAATGGCCCACTCCTATATGTCATAAAAATTTTAAATTTGGTGCCAAAATTACCCTAACCAACATTTTCTCATGGTTTATTACACAATCACAATTGACGAAACAAATAATCAAGGATAAGCATAGTTTCAAAGTTCCGTTTATTTTCCTCCCTACACTTAAACCGAACATTGTCCCCAATGTTCCCGAAAGTATCAAAGTTATGATAGAAGAAGGTAATTAAAAGCGAAAGAAACTAATACTCCCGATTAGCTCGGTAGGATCCGTGTAAAGTGGTGGTTAAACTCTTTTCCAAGAAGAATTATTGCGTGAAAAGCTCCTTCCAATCTTATGTAACTTCTTCTTGACAAACTAAACCGCACACTTGAAGAAAACAAACGAAACCTTCGTAAAATCGTGGTAATAATATATATAAGACTCGATTTAAACTAGGATATAATGCTTGTGGAATGGATGTTTACAAATTTCTAAGAAAATTAAGACACGGAAAATTCCAAAATTTATAAGTAGCTCGAAAACGAGAAAAAGTAATCGATGTTTTACTCCTTCGGCGCCGTCGGTTGCAATCTGACGCCGTCAGTTATCCTGACAAAAAGCGGTGCGATTTTACGGAAAAATTCGGAAAATTTACATCTTTAGAATCTGGAAAAATTTCGCAAAACACCCATTATGACTCGATACAAGCATTTGACTCGAACAAACAAACATAAATATCTTTTAGTTAATTGTTATTCTCATGTTTACGTTTCTTTTGAAAACGTGTGTAATCCTCCCTACACTTATCCCTTATGTAAAATACCTTTATATGCAATTAAGACGAGTTAAAAACAAAATAAAGCATTTTACAAATTTAAACATGAGGATAAACAATTAATAAAAGATATATGACACTAACAAGCAAACAATTAAGCATGGGTTGCCTCCCACGAAGCGCTTTTCTTTATTAAAGAGTCTTGTAGCTAGACTCGTAGTTGTGTTCCTACGTTTTCTCATTACCGCCTCTTGACGGCTTCTATGGGGATTCCATGTTGTAGAAGTGCCCTAAAATGCGCTTCTCTAAGAGTTCATCCTCTCCCAATCGGTCCTGTATTCGGTCCTAGGCTCAAGCAATCCTTGTAGAATCCGAAAATCTTAGCCATAACATAATCAACACCTTTCTCCCTATCCTCATCATTCCTATAATAGACCGATAGTTTAAGTTCCTTTTCATCATTAGAGTGATGAAAACTTCTCAATCTTAAAAGGCATTTGGTAAGCTATGTCATCGGTCTTATTCTTGAATCGCACTACTCCTAATGAGGGGTCATAGGTCATCCGGTGCTTTCTATGAAAGGTTTTCCTAGAATAACATGGGACAAGCTAGGGTCTATGGCGTGCTAATATCATCCACAATTATGAAGTCCGTAGGAAGCGTGAAACTACCTACATAAGCGGGCAATCCCTTAACTCTACCAAGAAAATTGCAACTAACATTAGGATCATTGGGGTCTTGCCTAGTTGGAATAGGCTTCTTCAATATCCAATTGTAGTAGGTGCTAGTCATTATGTTAATTGGGGACTTGCGATCAATGTAATCTTTTGCCACAAAAGGTGTCCTATGACACATGGTATGTTAAGATTCCAAGGGTTCCCAAACTTAATTCGAGGACTTTTCCTAACATACATGTGACGGAGGTCACGCACTAAGTGAGGGTGGCGAGATAGTTCTTCTTCCGTAGGAAATTTGTTGAAATAGTCAATGTCTACTTCATCTACTTCCTCGGTATTTCCTCATCCACAAGTGTATAGTCCTCTTCGTCATTTGTTTCATCGGGTTCAACTAAGGCGATGGTATTGACGAATTGGACATACTTTAGCTTGCTTGGATCCTTAATCTCTATGCACGAAGGCTCGGGAGTTGAGATAGCACTAACCTTCTTATCACTAGCTATGGCTTTCAAAGGTTGTCTATTTTTCTATCCATCTCGGCTTGTTGATTATTAAAGCGGTCCGAGAGCTTAGCCATTTGGGTTTCTTGGGATGCAACTAGGTTTTGCAACATTCCTTCGATGTTTTGTTGGTTAGGACCGTTAGGTGGGGGCCATGAGAAATCATTAAAGTGAATTCTTTGGTTTGTCCCCAATAAAAGTCGGGCTTGTTTTCCATGCTTCACGGGTTTCATTGAAATTCCTAGGTCCGGTGTTGTAGGGAATCTTCCTCCCGCTCCATTAATGCGAGGATGCGTAGTCAATGAAGCGTGTTCGGGGATCGGGTGCTATTCTTGCGTGTTATGAGGATCACAAAACGGCTCACACGAGGGGAAGCTTTGTTCATATGGTGTGAAGACTTAGGATTTTCGTAGGAACTCATGAGGAATTTAACCCGATCTTCAAGTTCGATCATCCTACGGTCGGGAGGAGGCAAGGAGATTGCCTTGACGGTTTTGGGCACTCACGGGGTCATCCCAACTTTCGTTGTCATAGAGGCGAGGTCCTCTATTATTTCCCATGATTCTTCTGCGGTGAGATCACTAAGTTTTCCACCGGCCGCTTGGTCAATGGATCGCTTAGTGGGAAAGTTGACATGATCATAAAAGATTTGGACTTGGAGCCAAAGATCAATGCCGTGATGAGGACTTTATGAAGTAAGTCCTTGAATCGGGTCCATGCTTCAGTAGAGATTCATCTTGACGTTGTTGGAACATCAAGATGTCATTCCTAAGCTTAGTGGTTCTCCCGGTGGGAAAAATTGAGCAAGGAAGCGAGAGTAAGATCATCCCAACTTGAGATGGAGCCGGTGAAGTCGCTCAAGCCAATTACTAGCTTGGTCCCGTAGAGAATTGGAAGAGGCGCAGCGCGTGGTCTCCCGAGTAGTAGCATCAAGGTCGATGGAATCGACGATTTTGAGAAATCCTCATATCTTGATTTGGATCTTGAACGAAGTCCATGGAATGCACATCCGTTTTGCACCAACCGGATGGTGTCGGATCGCATGGCCGTAGTTTGGGCTTGGTCGGGAAGCTCAATGGTGTTCCTATAGCCTAGGTGGCTTGGTCTCGAGTATTCACCAAGAGTACGGGCTCTTGGCGGGTCATTTGGTGGTATGTTGATGAATGGTAGTGGGTTATCACCTTCCATGATGAAAAGTGATGGGGTTACGAACAAAGGTCACGAAGAAGGGAATAGACTAAGAGAAATCTAAAATGAGAAAAAGTTTACTTGATAGGAATCAAGCAAAGAAACCTAAGCGAGGTGGACTACTAACTAGCTATTCTATTCCCGTGGCGCCAAAACTTGATAACGCTACACGCGTCGTTCGGGGTCAAAGGAACTTCCTTTTCTTGAGCAAGTTTTATAACACCTAGGCGATGAACCTAATCGTTGTAGTGTAGTAATTAGGGTAAGCCACGGGTATTGATATCGTTCTCTAGGGAATAGGAATGCTAGTAGGAGTTACTACGCTAAGGTTAAGGTTGAGGAAGATTATTTTTATCTTTTATATTTTATGAAAATGGAAAGGTACAATTTCGGTATTGGATTTGGGGGTTGGTATTTCTACCGATTACTCTACTATTATCTAATTATCTAAACTAAGGTTGTGAGTCTATGTCTAATTAATGTGTGCTCGTATGATAGTTTAAAATGTGTTTACTTAGTTTGTATTACTCCTTAATTATCTCCTATTGATGGTTGAGTGTCACGTCTTATTCCTAGTTGCGTTGTGTGTCTAAAGTTGTAGGGTATGCGTTTCTCCTAACTCTTTGAACTTACCAAAGGGTCTTGTCTACAAACCCACTAGAGATTATAGACTCTACTCTAAGGCGCTCTTGGATGGTTTAGCCTACAATCACTCGGTAATTATACTCTAAGGTTCACAAAGATGAATCAAGCATTAAGTACACAACGAATGACCTATCGCATTACTAGATCATAAAACAACTAAGATAAGAAACAACCAATCAATATTCAATAATTAAGTTTCATACTTCCTAAGCAAACACACAAATAAATTAGCGGGACATGGAGAACATGCAAGCATACACAAATAATCAAAGACATAATTGAATTAATGAAGCAAAGACTTATCTTGATGTAAGATAGGGTTAAAACCCTAAAATCTGTACAAGACACCTTAGGTTCGGTTTTAGGTTTTACTCCAAAGACTCTCCACACAAAGACCGAAAAATTCGGATTCTATATATAAGATTACAATTGCGACGGCGTCACCTTATGTTTAGTGACGCCGTGGTAGTGTCGCCGCCATTAGGGTTTCGTCTTGGCCACGTTAACCTTGCGACGGCGTCACCTTATGTCCGTGACGCCGTCCTCTTCGACCGGCGTCGTTTGGATTGCATCTAGGCCGTCCGAGTAGCGACGGCCTACTCTTTCACCACTAGACGCCGTCTCTTGAAAATACGAGTTTTGAGTTACGTCCCGTCACAATAATTTTGGGACGGCGTCAATAATACCCTGACGCCGTCGCTTCTACTTTCAACAGCGTGAGTGTCTCGATTTCAACTTTGGCCATTTTCTTCATATATTCGCGCCATTTCGTCCAAATAAGTGCCATTCCAGATTTTGCCTTCACGAGACCTAAAAGTGAAAAGGAACGATATTAAGCAATAACGGATACAAAAGTGATCAAATAAGGACTTAAACGACCCCTCAAAATGGTACCTTTTAAAACCTTATCACACATCGACTGTGTATTCATTTTCAAACACAAAAAGTATTTATGATTGAAAATTGATCTTTCTCATAAAACCTTCGTCGTATTGCAAAATTCTTTCTCTTAAGCAATACGCGATTGTTTTTCAAATCAATTTTTCATGAATCAGTGAATCTCAATTTGCTGGTTCACTCACACCGTGTTGTCTACTTTGGGACGCTCAGGTTTAAGAACGGCTAGATCAAGCTACGAAACCCTGTCAAGGAGATTCTTAGGAATTCTACCTGATCACAAGCAGTATTTATACTGATCAACGGGAGTCGTGGTTCTTGCAACTATATTCAAACGAAAGTGAACAAAGACACTTTTGTGTGTTTTATTGCTAACTGTTGTTTGAAGGAACATTTGAACGGTCGCAGCTGATCGATATTGAGAAATCAACTCATAACCGCATGCTCACAGCACACACACTTAATTGAAGAAAATCATGACAATCAAAGACATAACACGATGCTTCCGCTACTCTGATGAAAAGATGTCTGTCAGTCCAAAAGTCACAACATCACATGAAGGCAACAAAACAAAGGGTGATCCAGAGATTTGTTGTGGCTGATGATCTCAAAGAAAGCTCAAAGATCATCAAGATGTAGATCAGTTCAAAGATCTCCACTGAAAGTACAAAGTATTCGGACTTTGAAGATTCACTGCTAAAGCACAAGATTGTAGAAATTGAAGAATTGAAGTCTACGAGCTCGGAACTGAAGTTAAAGATAGAATGTTAGGATTCAAAATATAAATCATGGGGTGACCTCCCTTAGGGGGAGATTATTGGGATTTGGAAAATCCATGTTGAAGAGTCGGTCACCCCAATTATAGTTTAGCATATCTTAGCTCGTAGATATTATGTTATTTACGTTATTTAGTAGTTAGCTAGCTAGTTAATTAGTTAGAGCAACACCGTGGAGGACGGACGGGTCTTTACCTAATGTATGCCTGATCCACAACCCTACAGGAGGGCGTGTAGTATGTAATATAAAAGCCTCTTCCCACTTGGGAAGAGGTGGTGCTTTTCAATTAATCAAACCTCTTCTTTTGTTTTACTCTCTCTCTAGAAAACACCCTCTCTACTCTTTCTCTCTCTAAAATGGCATACTTGTTCTTTCATCATCCTAGACCACCCGAATCATCAAACAACATAGAAAGAATGATCCTATAATTATGCTTATATTTTATGTTTTTATATGGATTTATACTCTTATTCCTTTATATTTAGTTTCAGGTAATATATAAGCATAGGAGCTAAGAGACGCAGTTTTGGAGATATACTTAAGGATTTATACCTTAGTATGCTTTTATAGAAGAAGCTATGGCGTAACTCCCACTCTCAATTACACCGTAGCTAGGATTACGTTTATGAAGACCAAGTCAGCAGCAGTTACAGTGTTACTATCAACTCAAGTTACGCTGTAACCATCTAGGTCATGTGGAATTTCACGCCTCCATCAGTTACGCCGTAACCTCCAGTATGAGTTACGACATAACCAGCACACCGAGAGTTCTGATGGGATCTTTGAAAATTACGACGTAGTCATTTATTGAGTTTACGACGAAGCTTACGGAATTATGGCGTAAGTGTTCTTAAGGTTACACCGTAATCATCACACCGAGACTTGATATTTGAAGATATTTAATTTATGGCGTAACCACATTATTAGGTTACGCCATAACTCTGATCGGGCCTATAAATACAAGCCTTAAATTATGCATTTTAATCATTCACTCACCACAAAGGCAGAGAACATGAAGGGTTCCAAAGCCAGATCATACTCAGCATATAGAGCTATTTTCAAGGGAGAAAGCACACCAGATCATCGGTAAGCTTTAGTAATTTATATTTCATTACACTTTAATTCATGTCTTCATTCATTATATTAAACATTGAATTGATTTTGTGTTTTAATATAATCAGCTAAGCACCTTTGGTGCTAGCCTAGTTTTTTTTTATTATTTATTTTTTATTTTTTTTTCGCACTTCTATTATTGTTTCTAGTGTATGCATGCATAGTTCGGTGGTAGTTACCGTAGCTTCGGTAGTTTTAACTTGCGGTCGTATTTGCTTTCTTAGGAGAATTGACCAAAGGACCCTAGGGACGTGGGTAGAGTGGGTTGATAAGAATTGACTCTTGTGCGAATTGACCAAAGGATCACCATTCAGAAGGAGGAACTTAAGATGTTAAAGATATGTGTGTAAGATGCTAGCGCCCGGGAACACATTGTTTCGAATCTTGCATGTAGGGAACTTAATAACTTAGCATAGGTTGCTAGAGATCCCAGACACCTCAAAGGGTAAGCCTTTGATTTTGGGTAGGAATCTATGTCTAATAGGCTATGGAATTGACCAGAGTCTAGCGAATTGAACCCCTACTTGAAGCGATAGGAAGTAATTAGAAAACGTAGACATAATATGATAGGATGAATAATTAGGTTAGCACATTTTCTCTCTATTGTTCACAACCTCATTTATTTTCCGCATTTTATTTCTTGTTTATTAGTTTAATTAGTCTTTCAACATAAACCTCTTTTAAAACTATGACACTAGACTTAATTAGGATCCAAAACTACATAGCTCTTGGGAACAACCTCGGCTTTACCACCTTCAATACTACGCACGACCGGGTTCACTGCTCGTTAGTGAAATTGGTAGACCTTAGGTAAACGAGACATTATAAATTTAAATCCTGGTCGGAAATCCTGCATCACCCCCTTGTCCCGCCTTTACTTCAGTCGTTTAGCCTTCAGTCTTTATGTCTTCAATCTTCATAGTTGTTGAGGAGACTTGTGGTTCAGTGAGTTATTGTCATCACTCACTGAACCCATCACCTTCTTCTTTGGCTCACGTATCATTCACTGAGTCTCGCCACACTAAATGGAGAACCTTTCTTCTTAGGCTCGTCCTGAGCTTCTTAAAGATGACTCACTGAACAACTGTTCATTCAGTGACTTGCGTATGTTTAAGGTTATTAAACATTTAGGTTATTTTATCTTTAAATCCTAGTTTAAGGGAGTTTGGGAATTCACTTACCCAACACACACAATCGGTCAAATATGAAACTGCGGTTATAAGTACAAATATAAATTGTAAACAACGGCAAGAAAAAAGCTTCATGTCACATTTTATATTGATACAACATTAATTCCTAAATGTTAGAATGATTTTACATCACAATTAAATTGTTTCTATATGTTCATTAAGTATTCAAATCCTTCATACCAACAACATTGTAAATTAAAATTTAAACAGAGATAGGAAAAGAAACTAAAAGGAGCAAATAAATAGGCAATAAAAACCTACCAAGAATATTAAAGGAACAAAATGAAAAGAAAGGAAAAAAAGGCACAAAATAAAAAAGATGAGGGATGAACAATGATTATTTTAGTTGTGGGATTGTAGATATTACAAAGGCCCAGATGAACTAAATGTGGACTAGAACTATACATTTATAAACTGGGTTTTTCATTGAAATGTGGCCACAATGGATTTGGGGGGCCTGTGCAGTTGGGCAGCCTGCACAGGCCCAAATCTAGCTCGATGAACAAAACGTGATGTAAAACCCTAAAAATCATAAACGCGTTAAATGACCATAATACCCCTCAACTAATAATCCGTAAAATAAACGAGCTTGTCAATTACGTTGGAGATTTAATCTATAATGTTTACATTGGAACATTGGAAATGAAACTTACAATTAACTTACAAATACATATATAACACATCTAAGAGTTAATGGACATTACACTAGACAATTAAATAAATGTAACAAGTTATTTTAGCAAATAAATATAAGATGTGATATAAACTGTCAATTACGGTCCTATACCTCCCCATACTCGGCCAATTCCAACGCCCCTCCTCCCCTATTTTTGGTAAATATCACACCCATAAACCCATGATTTATTACCATTTATTTGTCACCTATTTATTACCAATTCAAACAAATCAAATCCTAATTCCCTAAGAAAAGTGACGGCAAAAGGTTTTCCCTCCTCCATTAATTTTTTTCTGTCGACCATAAGGAGGCACAAAGGAGGGTGTACGTGGTCTTGAACCTGCTAATATCGTGAGTATTTGGTTCATGGGACTCTTTGTTTTGGCCGTGGGATAACATTGCTGCTGGTCGTGGAGTTTAGGGCACTAGTAGGAGTGTTGGTTTGCTTGTTTTGATCTCGTATTCTTCCTCTTTGTCTCACGCTTCAAAGGTAATTGTTATGACCTTCGTCTCGACTTTTGTCTCCTTAAATATGGTCGTGTGAACTCCTCCATTACGCATGCTTTTGTACCAAATAAAAATGTCACATGAAATAACCATTAAAACCTCACACGAAATCATGAATTGGTTACACAAAATCATGAGTTTGAACCTTGTATATGTCGAATAGTATAATCATGTAAACCTTCAAGAAACTGATTTTTGGACTTCTATTTATTCGACCCATATGTGATGTTAATAACGGGTTAGATGAGCCTTGGAAATGATACTTATACGTGTGTCATAAATTGAATCGTTAACAAGTGATTAAGGGTCTTGTTTGGTTTAATTATGGGGCGCATATAATTGTTCATGGGGGAGGGAGTCACGACACACATAGGGTATCATATTAGGAGTTGTATAATCTTGTGATAACAAGCTAAAATGGTCTAAAACATGTGCGATAATCCTAATCTAAAAACCTAGAGTTTGTATTGTATATATGTTGATTTGATAAAATACAAGGGTTGTTCTGTACATTATGAAACTTGATGGATCAACTTATTAATATGTTAACTATAATGAGTAAAATGAGTAAACTTGCTATATTTACACTTTTGACCCTATACTTTGCATTATTGACACTTTAGACCCTAAACTTATAAAACTTGTCATAATTGACCCTTAAAGTATGATAATACTTATTTTCATCAGTTGACCTAAATTTACCTTTATTATATCATTAATGACTAAACCTGCTAAATATGGAAACCTGCTAATTATAGAAACCAACGATTTTTAAAAGTTACTTAATATGGAAATCTGCTAATTATTGAACCTCTGTTACTGAACCTCTGTTATTGAACCTCTGCTATTGAACCTCTGTTACTGAACCTTTGATATTGGACTATTGCTATGAACCTCTGAATTGTGAACTAATGATATTGAACCTTGATTATGATGACTCACCTATTGTATATTGTAGACCTTTTGCCTTGACCTGTCAGTTTGATACACGAGCCGTTATACTAGGCATGGGGGTTCCATGTCCGTGTCATTGATGCACCAATGGCATGACTCTAGCGTGGTTGAGTGATGTTCCACACCGTCCCTATTCTATATTGATTATGCGCGCTTTGGATATATATTGTATGGCCACTATTGTCTGCAGGGGCGTATGGATGCATCCTAGATTTGTTATCTGTATCTGATCTGTTCTGGTGAATGATGTCGTGTGCAATACGCTTCTTCACAGTCTGGGAGCTAGCTACTCCATTGGTTACTGAGGTCTCCCCTCCTATTGTCTGGTATTCCGAGGTCACCCCTCCGAATACGATGGTTACTATTGATTACTGGGCTGCTATTGCCACTATTGATATTACTGTATTGTATTGTTGGCTCGGGATAGATTTCTGACAACCCTTACACTGTTGATATACCTATATTGTACCGTCTATTTTCCCCAACGCACCATATTCTGTATTGATTGTCCGTTACTTCAGACTACCATTTCATTCACGTACCAGGTTATTATATGATTATTGCATGTCTTATGTGACTACTGTTTATCCTGCTATGATATGATTAATATGCGATTATATGATTCAACTGTTGTTATCTGAATATATGTGACCCTTTGTTTGGTCTGGTGATCATGTTTGAATGTAATCAGTTGATTTATCTGTTTATCAGGGATACCTTCGTCCAATTATGTTCATGGGCTATGATTATCCGTTTTTGTTCTTATTAATAATTGTTGACCTGCCATGCTTATATATCTGTTATGATACTGTTATGTCATTAACTGTGGGTTATTTGATTTGTGTGATTGCTATGCTCACTTCCTAATTAATTGCTTCCGCTTGCTTTTAGCTTTCCGTTTGGCTTATTTGTATTCTGATTTCCTAATTTGGTTGCACGATATTCTTATGTTGATTGGATGCGACATCTGCTATGCTTGATTATGTTTCGGTGCTTGTATGTTTGCTTCTTTATATGTGATTATATATATGTCATGGATGCGTTGCTTTGCTGTGTTCTCCTTTGATTGCTATTCTTTCTGGATATCTGTATAATTGTGTTTCTGCAGGATCCTCATTGACTCATGGTTCTCACTTCGTTGCTATCTTATTATCAGCTTCCCTGTTTCATTTTATATTTCTGATCTTGTTAGCTTTCATTTCGTATATCTCATTCTCACCGCTTTTAAGCTCAAATAGCATTTTCTTTCCTGTGGTAGGTTTTAGGTTGGAAGATGAATTTTGATGGGCTGAGAGTTGGATTATCTGAGTGGACCGACCCTAGTTACCTTATTATCTTTGGGACTTATTTTGAAGAGCCATTGTTTTTATTTTCATTTTATTTAGATATTTTGGATTTTGTAATCTTCTTTGTAAGTCATTCGTCTATATGACTTGATATTTCTTTTTAAAAGGCTTCCGCTTGTAAATTGTATTAGTATGTTCTGATATCGACACCATGATGTGATACTTATACCCTTGCCGAGTTGGGTGTTACAATTATGGTATCAGAGCAAAGGTTTCGTCTTGTTGACCTTAGGATTGACCTGTGAGGACTGGGTAGACATTAGGCTTCCGTCTGTTCTGATCTCTTTCGATTCCTTTTGATTGTCGTTCAGATTTGACTTCGATATTCTTTTGTCTTCGCTGATTTGACCTCCTTATTTTCGCATTTGATTTTGTTTGTTTTATCTTCGTGCATTCGCTGTTGACCGTTTAAATGGAGACTACTCGTGGAGTCGAAGATGATGGTGCCGACCCTGCGTTGCTGTAGTAGTTTCTGAACTGGAGAGGTTAGTGAAGCATAAGTCGCACCCGATCGTGATGCTGCCGGAGTCGTCAGGATGCTGCGGAAAGGAGCTGGACGGACCAACCAAAGGCGCAAATGCGAAGACAAGATTCAACTGGTGGCTGAGAAGATTCATCTACTTCATATGACTGGGCGTGACTGGTGTTACTCTGATTTGTTTGTCATGCGTTTTGAGGCGGTTTGATAATTGTTATGTGATTTGATCAGTATTACTTTTCTTAGAATTGTTCAGAACTCAGTTTGAATCGCGAAGTCTCATGATTTAGCATTTTGGTACTATCTCAGCTTTATTTTTGGATCGTCAATAATGAGTCATGAGGAGTCGTTTCGAGAAAGTTGGTGGCCTTCTCTCTTTTGTGGTTTGGTAAGTTATTTTGATGTGTTATGTGCTATATATATGTGGATCTGGTCTGCTTTGGTATGATGCTGGCTATCTGTATGTTATCTGTTGGATGTAATATTGGCTATGTGGTTTGTCATGACCCGAGGCAGAATATGATGACAATAAGAACTTTTATGTGATGCACGTATTATGACGCCTGATCATTGTGATAATACCGAGATCATATAATCGGAACTTATTGAAGTCATACGACGTCTTAGGAAATGCCTGGGGATGGTACGTGAATGGACTAGGACTGATATCCGTTATTTGGCACTTCTCATGTTCGTTTGGAATTCTGTACCTCTTTGCGAGATTCTCACCGACATCTGTTACGTATAAGATTTGTACGCTTTGGAACCGATATCGTTATGATCTGTATGAGAATATGGATTGCTACTTCTGCCCTAAACGTGTACGTCTCTGTGTACCTTGTCGACGTCAATTTTCGAGGACGAAAATTTTCTTCCAAAGGGGAAGAGATGTAAACCTTAAAAATCGTAAACGGGTTAAATGACCATAATACCCCTCAACTAATAATCCAGTAAAATAAACGAGCTTCTCAATTACGTTGGAGATTTAATCTATAATGTTTACATTGGAACATTGGAAATAAAACTTACAATTAACTTACAAATACATATATAACACATCAAAGAGTTAATGGACATTACACTAGACAATTAAATAAATGTAACAAGTTATTTTAGCAAATAAATAAAAGATGTGATTTGGTCCTATACCTCCCCCCATACTCGGCCAATTCCAACGCCCCTCCTCCCCTATTTTTGGTAAATATCACACCCATAAACCCATGATTTATTACCATTTATTTGTCACCTATCTATTACCAATTCAAACAAATCAAATCCTAATTCCCTAAGAAAAGTGACGGCAAAAGGTTTTCCCTCCTCCATTAATTTTTTTCTGTCGACCATAAGGAGGCACAAAGGAGGGTGTACGTGGTCTTGAAGCTGCTAATATCCTGAGTATTTGGTTCGTGGGACTCTTTGTTTTGGTCGTGGGATAACATTGTTGCTGGTCGTGGAGTTTAGGGCACTAGTAGGAGTGTTGGTTTGCTTGTTTTGATCTCGTATTCTTCCTCTTTGTCTCACGCTTCATAGGAAATTGTTATGACCTTCGTCTCGACTTTTGTCTCCTTAAATCTGGTCATGTGAACTCCTCCATTACGCATGCTTTTGTACCAAATAAAAATGTCACATGAAATAACCATTAAAACCTCACACGAAATCATGAATTGGTTACATAAACTCATGAGTTTGAACCTTGTATATGTCGAATAGTATAATCATGTAAACCTTCATGAAACTGATTTTTGGACTTCTATATATTCGACCCATATGTGATGTTAATAACGGGTTAGATGAGCCTTGGAAACAATACGTATACGTGTGTCATAAATTGAATCGTTAACAAGTGATTAAGGGTCTTGTTTGGTTTAATTATGGGGCGCATATAATTGTTCATGGGGGAGGGAGTCACGACACACATAGGGTATCACATTAGGAGTTGTATAATCTTGTGATAACAAGATAAAACGGTCTAAAACATGTGCGATAATCTTAATCTAAAAACCTAGGGTTTGTATTGTATATATGTTGATTTGATAAAATACAAGGGTTGTTCTGTACATTATGAAACTTGATGGATTAAATTATTAATACATTAACTAAATGGACTTATTGAGTAAAATGATTAAACTTGCTATATTTACACTTTTGACCATATACTTTGCATTATTGACACTTTAGACCCTAAACTTATGAAACTTGTCATAATTGACCCTTAAAGTATGATAATACTTATTTTCATCAGTTGACCTAAATTGACCTTAACTATATCATTAATGACTAAACCTGCTAAATATAGAAACCTGCTATTTTTGGAAAGTTACTTAATATGGAAATTCGCTAAAAGTAGAAACCTGCCTAAATTAAAAAGTTACCTAAAATAGAAATTTACTTAAAATGGAAAGCTACTAAAAATGAAAACCTGCTAAAAATGGAAAGCCGTCTAAAATTAGTAATCTGGTCTTAATTAGCGTTATCTAATTCATAGGTTCTGGACGGGGGCATTGATTCATCGTGTGACCTTACTTTCCTATTCTGCTTGCTTCGAAATGAGGTACATATATTCTATCCCTTTTCAGTAGGGGTTTCTCATGACTTTCTGGTCCTTCGACTTTGTTTTGCTTATGATATTCATTGCTATGATTTCCATGCTATTGACCCTCTGATATTGAACCTTTGATATGGACCTTCTGATTATGAACTTATGCTATGAACCTTTGATATTGAACCATTGCTATTGACCCCTCTGTTATTGAACCTATGTTATTAAACCTCTGTTACTGAACCTTTGATATTGGACTATTGCTATGAACCTCTGAATTGTGAACTAATGATATTGAACCTTGATTATGATGACTCACCTATTGTATCATGTGGACCTTTTGCCTTGACACATCGGGTTTGATACATGAGCCGTTATACTAGGCATGGGGTTCCATGTCCGTGTTATTGATGCACCAATGGCATGACTCGGTGTGGTTGAGTGATGTTCCACACCGTCCCTATTCTATATTGATTATGCGCTTTGGATATATATTGCATGGCCACTATTGTCTCATAGGGCGATGGATGCATCCTAGATTTGTTATCGTATATGATCCGCTACGGTGAATGATGTCGTGTGCAATATGCTTCTTCACGATCAGGGAGCTAGCTACTCCATTGGTTACCGAGGTCTCCTCCTATTGTCTCGGTATTCGAGGTCACCCTCCGAATCGATGGTTACTATTGATTCTTGGTCGCTATTGCCACTATTGATATTATTGTATTGTATTGTTGGCTCGGGATAGATTTCGACAACCTTACAATCGTTGATATACCTATATTGTACCGCTCTGCTTTCCCAACGCACCATATTCGTATTGATTGTCCGTTACTTGGACTACCATTCCATTCATGTACCGGGTTATTATATGATTATTGAATTTGATTGTGCTATTGCATGTCTTATGTGACTACTGTTTATCCTGCTATGATATGATTAATATGCGATTATATGATTCAACTGTTGTTATCTGACTATATGTGACCCTTTGTTTGGTCTGGTGATCATGTTTGAATGTAATCAGTTGATTTATATGTTTATCATGGATACCTTCGTCCAATTATGTTCATGGGCTATGAATATCCGTTTGTGTTCTTATTACTAATTGTTGACCTGCCATGCTTATATATCTGTTATTATACGGTTATGTCATTAACTGTGGGTTATTTGATTTGTGTGATTGCTATGCTCACTTCCTAATTAATTGCTTCCGCTTGCTTTTAGTTTTCCGTTTGGCTTATTTGTATTCTGATTTCCTGATTTGATTGCACGATATTCTTATGTTGATTGGATGCGACGTCTGCTATGCTTGATTATGTTTCGCTGCTTGTATGTTTGCTTCTTTATATGTGATTATATATGTTAGGTCACTAGTTTTACAAACACAAGCTTATAAGAAAGAGATGAGGCGATTGAACAAGTAAAACCACACACACACACGATAATATGATACGGTTTACGGCGTGGGAGTATGAAAGGAAATAACTTGAACAACCAACCTTCAAATGAAGGTTTACAAAAGTATTTATAGGAGGAAAGCTAGGGCAACACTCCTAGTTTCCATCCTTTCTTAAATGGGCTTGGGCTAAAGCTCATGGGCCTCTACATAAGCTTAAGGCTAATAACAAACATAAAGGCCATAATAAAGCTAACGATTACATATTAATTACAAACACTTGATTATGGTTTAGAGTGATTCCAACAATCTCCCGTCAAGTGTTGGTGATGAGCGGTGAAGGCGTTGATGTAATAGTAGCTCGACGCCTCTTGACATTCTTCTTTCTTGTGAGAAGAATTGCCTTAATTCGAACAATCTCCCGGTGTAGAGATAGTTGACTTTGAACAGTTATGCTTTGACGTCATCTTTAACTTTGTTCTTTGATCAATGTTCTTTGTGGTGAAAGTGATAGTATGTTGTTGTCTCGCATCGATGCGCCTCAGTGCCTTGTTTGCTCCGGTGTCTCCACGTCATTCTTCAACATGCTCGCACGCTCTTTGACGTTGGAATTCAATCTTGATGAATTTCTAAGTCTTTAACTTTGTAGATTCTTTGGTTTGACGAAGAATCATTCGATGGTTGTGTTGCTTTTGAATAGAACTTCCATTAGTGATGATGTTGGCGTGAGCATGAGAAGAATCAAGACGATCATCCCGCCCGAGCTTCCATAAGAAAAACATTTCAAACGGTTAGTAATAAGCGTGTTCCCAAGACTTACAAGTTTGAACTTAGAGAGTGTTAACGAGATAGTGTGAAAACACAACTCTAATTCTTACAAAGGCCGTTCTGAACCGGAGTCCCACAAGTGAGATAACACGATGTACCAAGTACATCTACGGTTCAAATGAGTCGCCGAGGTACACCAAGCATCACCTCACCATCAGAGACCGTTTGAGACACACTCCGCGTAATCCACGGGAGTTACCGGTGACTTTTGTCGTGGCTGTTTAATGTTGACCCCGGCAGAGTTTCCATTCAATCACCGAGGATCACGATGTGAACCTCTCATAAATGTTCTCGACAGTTGCTAAGATCCGTGAAGGACTCGATATGAACCATCGATAATCTTATTTGGTGATCAACAAGTGATGAAATGTCAAGTGTTCCTAAGAGATCTTTTGATGAATCTCGTGGCTCTAGACTCAATAGTGCGTTTGGTTTTCCCGGCGGATACTAGGGAGAGGGTCTCCTTCTTCAATACGGTGATCTCTAAGAGAAAGCCAATAGTTTACGAGGTTTCCGTGAGAATGAAACAAGCTTCATTGAGAGAAACTTGAGTGGCTAAGAAGGTTTAGTGCATGCGTCCACCGGGTCCATGACGACTTTTAATCTTCAATACGGTGTCACTAAGTGACAACCAAGAGTATATGAATTGAACCCGATTATCGCCTAAGTTGAATAATTTGGAGGGCTATTTCTTTTCACCCTTTTCTTTGCATTTCTTTTTAATTCTTCAACTCCTTCTTTCTCCAATTCTCATTTTCTCCTTTTATAATCATACCTAAGGACTTCTAAGTGCTAACTATTTGTGATGTCCTTGGGTAGATCCTTCGACTCTGGCGGATCATAGGACGGTTATTCCTAACCTTAGTCACCTTATAACTCCATGACTAACCTATGTTGCCATTAAAACCATCATGTTGTGAAGAATCTCTCAAAGGGTTTGTAAATGAAAACATGTTTGAACTCATCGTGAGAGATAAGATTTTGCATAAATACTCCTCTCCACATGTGCTTAAGAGTTTTAATGGTTTAAATGCACGATGAGGAAAGAGCGCGCATTTTGAATTGATCCACTGGAGATAGACAATCCCGAGAGACAGTTACGTTGCATAGTTAAAGAGTTACATTGTCGACTTTTAGGTGACGACTAGCTCTAATAACTACCTTGAAGGTGTAGACAAACCTCGAAAGGTTGTCATACCCGTCGAGTTCATGTCACCAAGAGTATCTCGAATGGTACTTTCTACTTGGACAAGTCCTTTGCGAGACACGTTTACATTACTAGCGAACTAGCTTGAAATTATTACCCGTCTGTGACAAGTCTTTTCGAGTAACTAACAGTTTAGTACCGTCAATTCGTTGGTTAAGTCTCGAAGTACATGATTCATTTGCATTTTCACAACATATTTCTTATCACATAATTTTCTCCCCTCAAAATGGCATATAAAATGTTATTTTTGAAATGTTGACAATAAATATGACCATTTCGAGTGTTGCGGGAAGATGACCACTATGAACAATTTGTGAACAAAGTTTAAATCAAATACTCCCCCTCAACTAGTGATATAAACGGTTGAGGTTTTGAAAATCATATGGGAAGTACTTGTCCTTTTGAGCAAAACCTTGAAAATGAAAGGTTTGATAGGTTTTACTCAAAAATAAGAAGCTTTCGCTCCTTTTATAAGGATTGTGGCACCAAGCGTACTCACGGGTCCTTTCTTGACAATTACGGGTTGTACATCGTTATGTGTGAACAAGCCATAGACATATATAATCACACATCCAAATGTAATAATGAAGGAACCAAATCAAGGGTACCGTGAAGTCCATGATGTCGCGAGAGTGCGAACAAGGCGTTGATAGCCGGTGATGTTAATCCGGTCGACCACCAACAAAGCTTTCAAAGTTCGAATCGATCCCTTCGAAACAACCTTTCATCAATCATTCGATGATTCGCCTCACATCCCTTCTATCCCGAGAATTCCATCGCTTAGAGACCCAATCCTTTGACGTATGTCCTTCAACCTATATGCCACCATCCCTAACCATCTTAAAGGTGTGATCCCCAAACTTGTGAAGTTCACTACACGCCATTACGCATTTCTTTGTAGTTCAACTGCGTAAACCACGCAAAGGTTTCTTGATGAGTGTATATTGTGAGAGCTGGTTGATGTCGGGAAGATCTAGCCGAGGAGGTGTGAAGTTGACACGGGTCCGATAAGATTCAACCGCCACCTAAAGATCTTCTACGCCCTTGATGACTATGCGTCTGATGAAGATGAGCAATGACTTGATGAATTCACGTTGTACTTCGTTGAAAATTGTCTCATGCGACCTTGTACTTTGGCAAGGTACATGTCTTCGATGTCGTTGATAGACAAATTCTCAAAGTCGACCTTAAGAGAAAGCATAGTCCCTTTCATCTTGTCGTTTGACCACGATATTCTTAAGGAAGGTGTAGTCCCACTTAGATGATAGAACAACATGTTTGATGGCAATGATATCCTTAGTCTTGAACACCGCATGTTGAGACTTCAACCCGATGCGACTTGGTAGTAGATTCGTCGGTGTTCCGCCAATGATGAATCCCGCACATTGCATCTCGGTCGTATGCTTCCACTTTGTCGAGAACAAGTGTTTGACACGTTCCTCAATGGCTATGCGCTCGAGTATATAGTCTGGAAATGGAAGTGTCAATGATGTAGCGTATTTCCTTGAACCATCGCCACCATGGAGAAGAAATTCCGTGTCTCATGAAGAAATATCGGAAAGGAACCGTGGTTCATCTGGTTGGCCAATGGTTGGAAGAGGTTTGGTCCAATCGATTGTAGTATGGAGGGTTGTCCCTTTTGTGAAGTCAATGTTTGCTTCCGGGTTGAGCCAATCCATGTTGTTAGACATAGCTCGAGCAATGTTGTCAAGGTTTTATTCGACCTCGAGGGCACTTTCAGAGCTGTCTTTTAACAATTGAAATGCTTCATTCTTGATTCGCTTCAACTCGGATTTCGTCATCTTCTTCACGTGGAACTTTTCTTGCTGAATTTTTGCATGCTCCAATGTATTACCGTCTACCAAATCTTGACCTTCATCAGGGTAGGGAGTTTGATTGACAAGTGTGGAGAACCATTCAAATTCTTGGTTTTATCGTCATCTAGCCATGATACGACTTCAGCCGAGTCGCCTTCTTCTTCTTTATGGAAAGCCTTGATGATGATTACGGTTTACGCACTTGTTTGGGTGAGGTGGGTTGTTGTAGGGCTCAAGGACCTCTTCATCGTCACCACCGTATACTCAAAGTGATCACCGGTTTTACGAGTCGGTGGTAACTCGGAATCGTCCCGAGGTTTTTCGGTTGAAGAACGAGGAGGGACCTTTGTTGAGCGGGAGTTCTTTGTAGAGCAGAGTTCGTTGAGGAGGGGTTGCATAGAAGATGATTCACCGACTTCTTCCCGACGCTTAGCTTTATCATGCTTATCCCGATCCTTGTCTTCATCGTCTCTAGGACGTTTAGACTTTTCTTCTTAGAATCTACATGCTTCTTTGAGTTGGTAGTCCAAGAATGCTTGAAACAGTTTTCCTTCCTCGAGTAAATGTCCCGATCGTGTGGACATTTGTGTGACAAGCTTGGCCACCAAGTCATTATCCGAGAAAACTACAGGATCGATGGATTGATTGTGACGGTTAAAGGTGTTGATCTTATAGTTTGCTTGGCTATCTCGCATAAGATTCGGATATAGTTGTCGGTGAACATCTCCTTTGTGACTTTAGGAACGATATCCCAAGGTACTTGTTAGTGTAACCTTCGATCATTTCGCTTCGTTCCTCTTGACAATGACTTTTCATGAATTCTGAATAAACTTCCTTTCTCCTTTCATCTTTTCATGCTCGTCATACTGATTATGTATGTGATCGAAAGAAATTTAACTTCTTTTGCGTAATGTCTTTCTTTCGATTTGTTTGACAAGATTCCCAATACGTTTATGAGCATGAGATAACCAAGAACGAGGTGGTTTCTTTACTGATTTGGATGATGATTTGGTTGATCTCTTTGATGGTGGTGGTGATGAATGAGATGAAGAATCGATGAGGAGGAGACATGAGGAGACTCGGGGTCCTTAGGAGGTGCGTATATCCTCCTTGGAGCGAGTTGGACTTTGAGAAGATAATCATCATAATTCTCTTCGTCATCTTGTCCAGATTTAGCCTTTTCTTCCTTCCGAGCCTTAGCTTCTTCATCGCTTTTCTCTTTCGGTCTTATCCTTTTCGGTTCCTCAATGTTATAATCGAGAACTCCTCCACAAGCGTTTGTTGTTGCACAAGAGTGGTGGCACGGATCCCTTATCGGGTCGATTAACCGCATCGGGATCTCGGTGAGGAGTCAAGCGACACCACTTGATCCTCCTGGGCCACTCATTTGGTCTTTTGCAAATTCTTGACCTTTTGAAGGTGACTAACAAATTTAAACTTCTTCCTGTAGGATTGATCCAAGAGCTCTTCTTCTTCTTGAGCTCTCATCATAGGGCACAAGTGCGAGTCTTTCCTTTTCCTTTTTCGACTTGAGGACTTGGAGGTTTTGCACTCAAGGATTGTCATCCTTTGCGCTTTGAGAAGGTAATCTCTTCATCCGTGTCAAGACCTTGAGCTTTCATCCAAAAGTCGTCTTTGCGGTTCGGGCTTAGGGATTGGGATGGGGTAGCTTCCTTAGGGAACAATCCTCTTTCTTGAAGGTTTCCTCTTGGGAACTTCCTTTGAATCTCTATGCTTATCGCACTTCCAAAGACTTCTCTTCCGGTTCTCCGAGTAGGTGTTCCGTAAGTCTTTTCATCAAGATGGCCAACTTTTCCTTCTTTACGGCTACCCGATACCTTTTGTACGTTTCCGCTTTTTGATTTCCTTTGTAAGAAGGTGATCGGGCAACTCAAGACTGTTTCTTCAGACGATTCTTTGATTCCCGATGATAGTATGTGCTCGATCAAGATGTCATGATTATCCTGGTCATTGAGTCTCCCAGGGATATCGTGGATGAAGTCCGGAGCTCTGGATCAATAGTTTGGTGTATCGACATAGGGAATTTTGAGCCAAGCTTCTTATGAAACAAGATCATGTCTTCCCATAGCGTTGCTTCAATTATAATGTCCTTCTTGTTGATCAACGACTGTAAAATTTGCGGTTCCATGAGCTTGGGATGCTCATAGCCACCGTCACGACCGAGACCGATTTGGTGATGATCATATAGAGTGTCCTCCATGGTTGAGGAATATTCTTCACTCCGCGAGAGTGCTTAGTAATGATTCACAGTAGCTTCATCATAACCAATATCTATCAAGAATTGCATACGGTCTCTTCATAGGGGTAGCAAAGAAGTCGGTTGGAGCGATGTCCGAATGATGAGAACACTCGTAAGTCATCGAGGAGTGATAGTGACTTGTTTGTGATTAAGAGTCACATTCACAAGATTTTGACCGTGATCCTCTCGCATAAAATCCCAAAATTGTTGAATGTAGACCTCGAACTGTGGCGAGTGTAAGAGCATGTTCGTAGGGATGATTCACGAGAATATCCAACGCAATGAGACAAGAAGATTCGAGCATGTGAGGGTGTCAAAGTCAACCCTAAGGTTGTTCTTTCCAAGCTTTTCTGATAACCCTCCGGAAAGATATCGCAATTGTAAGAACTTCGATGCATCCACATTCATTTGTTCACCATGTCGTGATCTCGAAATAACATTAGCCAAAAGAACCAACATATCGAAAGACATAATGTTAGTCAACAGAAGGTCTTATTGTCTAGTTATTGAATGTACAGTGTCAATGATTGTTACGAGTCCTAAGTCACTTGTTTGTCCAATAGTCCAATGATGTCGAGAAACATTTCGTGAGTTAGTTAACTTTAGGTTTTAAAGTTCATGTTATCACTTATGGTTCACAACATATCAAACGTTTAAGTTTATTAGTGACATTATTGGATTCGTTATGATATGATAAGTTTATTAACAAGTTTGTACACGTAACAACTCATAATGAAGGTCAATCAAGGTTTAAGCGTAGAGTTTCAAATGAACTTGATTCTGAATATTATGCGTAGCAAAGCCTGAAATAAGTTCATCAAATCAATAACATTAACACAAAACTTCATTTTATCAACGAAACATGGCATGAATCATTCATTTAAAGGTTACGCGTAGAAAGTCATACGCGTAGGTCAAAACCCTAAGGGTTAAGAACTACGCGTATGAATTTTAACCATAGGATTTGCACCATACTTTTACTGGTAGTTTAAGAGTGTTGTGAGAGTCTTTAAACCAAGTATAAACATCTAGTTCGAGACGAATAAAAAATACCCAAACTTTAGAACTTTAAACCCTCTCTCCTCTTGGTGATTTTCGGCCGCCCTACAAACCTATCCGATCTGGTGTAATTCTTCCTATTCCTTTCGTTGTTTCCTTTTAATCTATGATTATTGGTTAACAACTATTGAAGATTGATTGGTTAGTGTTTGTAGGGTGGAAAAGCGTATCCTTTTTGAATCTGTATTCACATATATTCGTGGGTCAGATCATGGGACGGTGCCTATTTATTTCTTATTTATTCGCTTTGGTGATTGGTAGCGAGTGGCGACAAATAGAAAAAGCAGCGATTACACTTTCTCTACGATTCAATTAACAATCCTTTTTATTATTTAATCTTCTTCACATTCGTGGCTAGGTTATAGTTAATTGGTTGCTTCTTAAATTGTGGGTCGGTGACTATATTCTTCATATATTCTTCAATCGCTGATTCTTCTTATATATTATTTGTCATTTTTTGCATGTTATCATATCCTGCTGCGATAGTTAACCCTATATCCTTTATAAAACTGATCTCTCATCATTTATTCTAAGGGTTAACGTGGTGCTACTACTGTACGATTACCTTTGTTAGGGTTTCGTGATCTTCTTACGCGGTTAGGTTATTGTGAACGATTATTGTTATAACTTCTGGTTTGGTTGTGATGGATCGGTCTGCTGTTCTTAACGCTAAACTAATTTTGGTTTTGATTCATTATTGGTTAGTGCTCTTGCTGGTTGTGATGATGCTTCTGATTGTGGTTATTACATGATCCTTAGCATGTTGTGAGGCAACTGTTTGTGCTAATATGGCTGGTAGTATGATATAAGTGGGTTTTTGAGAGAGATGTAAGTCAAGTTTGAAGGTAATCTTGTTCAAAAACTTCTCATCTTTTGAAGGTCGTTATTTGATTCATATTTTGGTTGGCCTTGTGAGACGTGCTATTCGAATCATCATGGACATGTTTGCTGATTTTACATTGGTCTTGGGTTCAGATAGCCGGAAGTTGGGGTTGTTACCCTATGATTATGTTCTATGCTCGGTATCACATTGAGGTTTGGTTTAGCATCTCAACGTACACTTTTGGAGCGAGCTAGTTTATCCGTGGTTTTAGGGTCTTCCACCAATCGTTGCGAAATTTGTAAACCGATTCTTTTGTCGATTACTTGATCATGGGTTTGATGTGTGGGGTTTATACGTATTTGTTGGTTATTATTATTGGTGTTCGGTTTGCATCTCAACATACACCTTTGGAGCGAGTTTGAGCTTCGCCTATCCGTGGTTTTAGAGTCCTTCACCAACCGTTGTGTGAAACTTGTGAACTGTACTTCAATTCGAGGACCATGATATTGTATATTTGGGCCACGCCGAAGTTCGACTACTATGGTGACTTGAAGATTCAAGTATTTCTACTTGAAGTGCATTTATTTTTATTCTTTTATCGTAGTAGTCGATGTTTAGTTATAAGTGTGGTCTCACACGCTTATATTGTAAGTTATAGGAATGATGTTGCATTCCTATAGAGAGAGTCTGTAAGTGTCCTAGGGACTCGAGATGAGGATTCACCTCATCCTTTGTACTTCAATGTTTTTGGCGTAATATATTTTATCGGGGTGAATTAACTCTTTTACCCAAAAAAATAGAACTTTAAACCCTAAATCCTAATTCTGAATCAATTAGGGTTTCTGGGTGGTTATAAGGCAAGGATATCATCAATTCAACATCACACAAGCATAACACAACAATCTTTTTGACCAAGACTCTTCACATTTGAAAAAACCCAATTCGACTCAAGAACCCTAGTTTTCAAAATTCATCAGTTTTGTGTTTCGGGTGGATTTTGATGGTTAAAATGATATCATTGATGTATTAGACACGTTTGAAACTATCCATTTAACCAAAACACCCATTCATGATTGGGTGTTCATACGCACGCTGTAGACCACAAAAACTCGATTATAGAACGTTTTAACCGCTGGTTTTGAGAAATTCAAAACCATTACTTAAAACATGTTGTAATCACGAAACAACTTACAAAATGATGATCAAAGGAACCGATTTCTTGAATGAATTCTACAGAGATTAGTTAGGTTGAGTGTATTAAATGTGAAGTGAATAAGTAGGTGGGAGGTGTTTTATTAAAATGACTTTAACATTTTGATGATTTGGTCCCTCCACCTTTTCCTTTTCAAACAAAGCCATATAACTTCCATTTTGGTTACCAAACAAAGTTTTTAAGAAAGAAACTTGACGACACTCCCCTTTACTTGAGAAAATAATGAAAGGTTATTAATTTTAGTCCGAGGAGTGTCATTGAACCAGAAAATTCACCACCATTGTTAAAAGAAACAACCGAGATATGATAACATGCAAGTACACGATATTTTGAAACAGCTAATAGAAAATTCTCCTCAACACTTGATCGTAAAATACGTAATTTTGAAAGATTATAGTGTTGAAGGAAGAAATGTACTTGCTATGTTTAGAGAAAAATAGATAGAAGACTATTTTGTTGTTTTATCGAGTTTTATATTTTTGTATTTTGTTTTTGAAAAATATTTACAAAAGAGAGTTTTGGTGTTTGATGTGTTATTAAGATTGTTTTAAGAGGTCATCCAATTCCTCTTGAGTCAAACACCTCATACCAATTCGTGGACCAACTCATTAAACCTAGCCGGAGGCAAGGCTTTGTGAGAAGATCCGCCAATTGGTATTCGACCCACAAAGTATAATTCAACGGCACCTGCTCCACGTGGTCTTTGATGAAATGATAGCGAAGATCGATGTGCTTTGATTTCGAGTGCTAAACCGAGTTGCGAGATCGCAATGGCATCCGATTGTCGCAAAGACATCGGGATTCATCAAACACGTAACCATAGTCTTTGAGTTGTGTTCTCATCCGATGACTTGAGCACAACACGGACATGGCTACATATTCTCGCTTTGGTTGATGACGATGTACAATCCCGCTTTTTGATTGCCAAGACACCGTTTATCACCAAGAAATTGTAGAGCTCTCAAGTACTTTTCCTTGAGTCTAAGCATCCTGCGTGGTCGGTCTAAAAGCGATTAGTTCAAAACCGAATTCTTCTGATACCGGATCCCCAAGTTAATGGTTCCCTTGATGTATCGGAGGATTCTTTTAGCCTCGTGGAGGTGGGTTTCAGTTGGTCGCGATCGATAACGGAGCATAGATAAATGGCAAAGACAATATCAGTCTCGCTAGTCGTTAGATACATGAGAGACCCAATAATACTTCTGTATTTGGTAGGTCAACTAATTTCCCATGTAAATCAAAGATCTAGTTTCTTGGTATGAGCCATTGGTGTGGCATAAGTGTCACAGTTGTCATTCCAAATTTGTTTAACAGTTCAAGGGCATATTTGGACCGACTCAAGAAAATACTACGGGTGATTGATGAACTTGCGCCCTAGAAAGAACGCGAGTTCACCCATCATGGACATTTCAAAATTTTCTTCATTAGTTTTGCAAAAGCGGTTGAAAACTTTTTATGTGTAGACCCAAAATGATGTCATCCACGTAAATTTGAACAATTAAGATATGTGCCCGTGATATTGTATAAAAGTGTTGGGTCAACCGAACCTTTGGTGAAATTATTAGCAATGAGGAAAGATGATAGCTTATCGCACTATGCCCGAGGGCTTTTGAGACCATAAAGAGCTTTGTTCAATTTGTAGACATGGTTCGGGCACTCGGATCAACGAATCCTTTGGGTTGGTGACAAAAACCGCTTTTCGGTTGTCCGTTGAGAAGCGCAGCTTGACATCCATTTGAAAGACCGTCATATTCATATGAGCCATGAACGCAGAAATATCTCGAATGACCTCAAGACGAGCAACCGGAGCAAAAGATTCTTCAAAGTCTATTCCTTCTTCCCGACGATAACCCTTAGCAACTAGACGTGACTTGTTTCGATGACGCCCTTCAATCCAATTTGTTTTCCAAATCCATTTGAGACCAATGATGTAGACCCTGTTGGTCTTTCAACCGATTCCCATACTTCAAGACGTTTGAATTGGTTGAGTTCTTCCCGCATAGATTCAATCCAGCTTGTCTTTTGTCATTGCGTCTTTAATGTTTTAGGCTCGTGATTAGCGACGGTGAGTGCATAAATGCAATGTTCACCATCCGTGTGAAGACGTTGTCTCGTAACGATCGGTTGATTCGGGTTGCCAATAATATTAGCCGTAGGATGGTCTTTTGTCCATCGATGTGTAAAGGGTTGATGTTGGTATACATTGTGCGGATTCTCGAGGATTCAAATGGTTTGTTGACGATTCGCGACATCCGTGCAGCAGCCTCATTAGCAAACGGGTTAAAGAACGATTTGGATCAAAATCCGCAGTGGAGGTACTTCATTCGTAATATCATCACCGGTTCATCATTGTTGGAGCGGTATGTTCAACTGTTGTGTTTGAGTCAATCGGTGTAGGTGCATCTTCAACGAGAGTTGTTGTAGCAGTGTATCGGTATAGGAATATTATCGGGTTGTGCAATGAAACAATGGATACACCGGAGCACGCTCATCAATATCGTCACCGAATGTAGGAGCAAATAACCTTTCCATTTGTTGACGAGTTAGTCAATGGGGTGTGTTCACCGGTGATGGGGTTGAGGGAAGTTTAAACGGTTGTGACTGGGTTCTAAGTCATTGTACTGTAAGCCATTTCCGTGAGTTCATCAAAATGAGCATGAATCGCTTCCATCACCGCTTTGTACGACGATTCCGGATCCGTAACCTTTAGAATTCTCACAATATCCAATAAAGACTCCAATGTCGACTTTGGCTTTGAGCTTTCCAAAATCATCACGGTCATTATTCGGATAGCAAAGGGATCCAAATACATGAAAGTGTTTGAGATTCGGTTTATGGTTGTGGACAAGATCGAAAGGTGTTTTGTTGTGGCGTTTGTGATCATAGAACGGTTTTGAGTATAGCATGCGAGATATCGACTTCCGCCCACAAGTAACTGGAAGTTTAGCATTGATTAACATTGTTCTTGCGCTTCCACTAACGCTTGGTTTCGCTCTTCAACAACTCCGCTTTTGTTCGTGTGTACGTGCAATAGATGTTTGATGTCAATTCCCACTTTCTCATAGAATTCATGAAGGTTTGATTAACAAATTTAGTTCCGCTGATGCATTCTCAATTAGCCCGACGGTGTTGCGAGTCGAACACGTATTTTCGAGAAAGGTGATGATCATTTGTGGAGCTTGGTCTTTGCTTCAAGAAAGTAGACCCAAGTCCATCGTGAATAGTCATCAACAATTACTAAGATGTAGCGTTTGCCATTGATCGCTTGCACGCATTGGGCCACACAAATCTATGTGAAGAAGATGAAGCACATGTCGAGGTCAGGTTCCACCTTTGAAGGAAAATGAGCACGAGTGCTTTTCCCTTGTTCACAGTGAGCAAAGGTGATCTTTTGAATACCGAATCGTGGAGACCTTCAACTAGTTTGTGTCGAGCAAGGTTTGTGATGGTTTGAAAGTTTAGATGTGAGAGACAGCGGTGCCATAGCCGTGATTTTGTTGATGTTGCCTTTGAAAGTAAGCGGATAGAGATGAAGCAACCATGTCTTGCATAGAGATAGTGTAGAGACTAGAATTACGCGAGCCGACATAAGGTCATTTCCTTGTAGATCACGAATGAAACAAGTTTTCTCCCTAAAGCAACCTCCAAATCTCCATCACAAAACCGACCTCACGAAAACAAATTATGACCGAGGCCTTCCACATAGTAAACCCTGCTGATTTCGATGTTCCCATTGACATAATCTCCGAGTCCATGATAGTCGCGAAGTGATCATTCCCGAACCTCGACAAGCCAATGAACTTTGCAATAAAGTTTGATAACGCTTTAAGGTTGCATCATGTGTCGGGAACATCCGCTATCAACAATCCGAGAATGATCTCGATCACCGCATTACACATGCAGACTACGTATGGAATAGAAGTAGATGTGGAACCCAAATGTTAGAGGGTTCAAGCGTATATGAGACATACACATTAATGACTTTAGGAATCCATGTAAATCCTAGTGTGTTATATATCCATTTCGCCATCTATAACTACTCTTTGCTTTAGTCTTAGTGATAACGCTACACGCGTCGTCGGGTCAAGGAAACTTCCTTTTCTTCGAGCAAGTTTTATAACACCCTAGGCGGTGAACCTAATCGTTGTAGTGTAGTAATTAGGGTAAGCCACGGTATTGATATCGCTCTCTAGGGAATAGGAATGCTAGTGAGAAGTTACTACGCTAAGGTTGAGGTTGAGGAAGATTATTTTTGTATTTTTATATTTTGTAGAAATGGAAAAGGTACGAATCTCGGGTATTGATTTGGGGTTGGTATTGCTACCGATTACTCTACTATTATCTAATTATCTAAGCTAAGGTTGTGATAGTCTATGTCTAATTGATGTGTACTGTATGATAGTTTAAAGATGTGTTTACTTAGGTTTTACTACTCCTTAATTATCTCCTATTGATGGTTGATTTGTCACGTCCTTATTCCTAGTTGCGTTGTGATTCTAAGGCTATAGGGCGTGCTTATTTCCTAACTCTTTGAAATTACCAAAGGGTCTTGTTTACAAATCCTCTAGTGATTTATAGACGCCTACTTACTAGGTTGTCCTTGAATACTTTATCCTACAATTACCTAGATAATTATATTCTAAAGTTCACAAAGAAATTTCAAGCATTATACACAACGAATAATCTAGCGACTCTAGATCATTAGTCAACTAAGATAAGTATCAACCAATCAATATTCAATAATTAAGTTTCATATTCCTAGCAAACACACAAATAAATTTGGGACATGGAGAACATGCAAGCATACACAAATAATCAAAGACATAATTAAATTAATGAAGTAAACACTTATCTTGATGTATAATAGGGTTTAGAACCCTAAAATACTGCACAAAAAGCCTTGGTTCGGTTTTAGGTTTTACTCCAAAAGACTACACACAAAAACCGAAAATTCGGATTCTATATAAGATTACATCTGCGACGGCGTACCTTATGTTTAAGTGGCCGCCGTGTCGCCGCCATTAGGGTTTCGCCTTGGCCACGTAAACCTTACGACGGCCACACCTATGACCGTGACGCCCGTCCCTTCAGCTCGACCGCCTTGGCTGCATCTAGGCCGTCCCGAGTAACGACGGCCTACTCCTTTAGAACTCGGCGTCGTCCCTTGAAAACATGCAATTTCGCCTCGACCCGTCGCAAAATTCCTTCCGACGGCGCCGCAGATATGCAATGACGCCGTCGCTTTATGTTTCAATGACTTTGAGTGTCTCGATTCGACTTTGGCCATTTTCTTCAGATATTCGCCTTTTCGTCAAATAAGCATCATTCCGACATTTTGCCTTCAAGAGACCTAAAAGTGAAAAGGAACGATATTAAGCAATAACGGATACAGAGTGATCGAATAAGGGCTTAAATGACCCCTTAAAAAGGTACCTTTAAAACCTTATCAAATATCCCTACACTTGGTATTTGCTTGTCCTCAAGCAAATGTGCTTTTAGCCAATTAATTTATAAGTTGGGGTCATGAAGCATTCATTCAAAACGGTCCACAACACATATAAGCCCATAAAAGTCATAACAAGCACGGAATTACATACTAGCACCTCACATGGGGTGTTTGGATACTCACATCTCTCGGGTGTATATATGAAATATAACAAATCGGAAATGGAAGATAAACACTCATTAACCGGTCCCTAGTACATAGATTACCATAGGCTTGAGAATAGATCAAACCTCCATCGCTTACGCGTAAGCACCTAGGAAAGACTATCAAAGAGGTCTTTAAAGGGTTGTAATGTTAGGCTTACGGTAGGAAATGAAGGGTTTGGTGGGATAGGCTATTTAGTGGTGGATAGTCAAAAATCTCTATGTTGCAAATATACGAAGAATGGCGTTGCTAAGCCAAGACTCGACACTCTAAAACTCTAGGCAACGAAAATAAACAAACATAATTTAAAAGATAGATGTAGGATGGTAGCCCGTATGGTTGGTTGTTTTTTTTTTTTTTTTTTTTTTTTTTTTTTTTTTTTTTTTTTTTTTTTTTTTTTTTTTTTTGCATACACTTTACTCTACCATCCTCTACGGTACATCAAAATGATAGGGATTTATAGACACATCCCTACACTTGAGTTTTTATTACTCTAACACTAATTTGACCCGAATTGAAAAGATCAAAACACTTGGAGTACATTATTATGCAAACAAAGGGAATTTGAGTTTAACGTTCTCTTTCCTATGTTTCATAAACTTTAACTTTTCCATGAATCCCAATCATCCCAAAATCAGATACAAAGGATATGACTCGACTTAGCAACTCATGCAAGCAACCGGATAATTGAACTAAGGGTTTTGGGTGATAACATAAATTTGCACTAAAAGTGAGTGCAATAAAGGTAGGCTAAGGCGATTTGGGTGTATATTTGGGGTGGGGTGTAAACAATGCTCTTCATTGATATCCCGATAAACCGAAACATCACGAGAACCGCGAAAAGGATAGGCTCGAGGGGTTAACTAGGGTATCGTGTACTAAAGATGAGTACATCGCAAAGGGTGGGGAATTACTCAACCGAGGTGGAAGAAGTAATTATATTACGGTATCAAACAAGGGTTTATCCTAATGCCTCTTATCATTTAGTTAATCCTAACTACACAAGTGTAGTCTCACTAGCGATCTCGGAATGCATCACAAAACAAGTTCTAGAATCTAATATACTACCGGTTCACACTCTAAGCATTAAAGATGAATGCTTTAATTCCTACTAATCTAAGGCGATCCTCACATTTTGGTGGAATTTAGGTGGTAAAGGGTTTTGTGCTAGTCATGCAACTTCCTATCCATGAGACGCTTTTGTTAAGACTAATGGCCCACTCTTATACGTCATGAAAAATTTTAAATTTGGCTAAAATTACCCTAACCTACATTTTCTCATGGTTTATTACACAAATACACTTGACAAAGCAAATAGTCAAGGATAAGCATAGTTTCAAAGTTCCTGCTTATTTTCCTCCCTACACTTAAACCGAACATTGTCCCCAATGTTCCCGAAAGTATCAAAGTTATGATAATAGAAGGTAATTAAAAGCGAAAGAAACTAATACTCCCCGATTAGCTCGGTAGGATCCGTAAAAGTGGTGGTTAAATCTTTTCCAAGAAGAGTTTTTTGCGTGAAAGGCTCCTTCCAAACTTGTGTAACTTCTTTTGACAAACTAAACCCGCACACTAGAAGAAAACAAACGAAACCTTCGCGTAAAATCGGCGGTAATAATATACATAAGACTCGATTTAAACTAGGATATAATGCTTGTGGAATGGATGTTTCTGAATTTGTTTTGAAAGTTAAGATCCGAAAATTTCAAAATTTTACAAGTAGCTCGAAAACGAGAAAGTGTCAAGTTTTATTCCTTCCTCGACGCAGTCGTTGCAATCTCGACGCCGTCAGTTATCCCGACAAAACCGGTCTGCGATTTTCGGAAAAATTCGGAAAATTTGCATCTTTAGAATCTGGAAAAACTTCGCAAAACATCCATTATGACTCGATACAAGCATTTGACTCGAACAAACAAACATATATATCTTTTAGTTAATTGTTATTCTCATGTTTACGTTTATGAAAACGTGTGTAATCCTCCCTACACTTATCCTTTATGTAAAATATCTTTATATGTAATTAAGACGAGGTTAAAACAAAATAAAGCATTTTACAAATTCAAACATGAGGATAAACAATTAATAAAAGATATATGACACTAACAAGCAAACAATTAAGCATGGGTTGCCTCCTGAGCGCTTTTCTTTATTTAAGAGTCTTGTAGCTAGACTCGTAGTCCTACTCCTCACGTTTTGCATCACCGCCTCTTGACGGTCTCTATCTGGGGTTCCTTGTTGTAGAAGTGTCCCATGATACTCCTTTCTAAGAGTTCACCCTCTCCCCACTCGGTCCTATATTTCGTCCTAAATTCAAACAATCTTTATAGAACCCGAAAAGCTTAGCCATAACATAATCTACTCCTTTCCCTATCCTCATCATTCCCGTAATAGACCGACAGTTTAAGTTCCTTTTCATCATTGGAGAGTGATGAAAACTTCTCAATCTTAAACGGCATTTGGTAGGCTACGTCGTCGGTCTCATCCTTGAATCGCACTACTCCTAACGATGGGTCATAGGTCATCCGGTGCTTTCTACGAAGGTTTTCCTAGAATAACGTGGGACAAGCTAGGGTCATGGCCGTGCTAATATCTTCCACAATTATGAAGTCCGTAGGGAATGTGAAACTACCTACATGAGCGGGCAATCCCTTAATTCTACCAAGAAAATTACACTTATCACTAGGATTATCGAGGTCTTGCCTAGTTGGGATAGGCTTCTTCATTATCCAATTGTAATAGGTGCTAGTCATTATGTTAATTGGGGATTTACGATCAATGTAAGCCTTTGCCACAAAAAGGTGTCCTATGCAACATGGTATGTTAAGATTCCAAGGGTTCCCAAACTTGATTCTAGGGCTTTTCCTAACATACATGTGACGGAGGTCACGCACTAAGTGAGGGTGGCGGATAATTCCTCTTAGTAGGAAATTTGTTGAAATAGTCATTGTCTACTTCATCTTCTTCCTCGGGTGTTTCATCTTCAACAAATGTTTGGTCTTCTTCATCATCTGTTTCATCCGGTTCCACTAAGGCGATGGCATTGACGAATTGGACGTGCTTAATAAGCTTGCTTGGATCCTTAATTTCTACACCGGAGGCTCGGGGTCGAGATAGCACTAACCTTCCTATCACTATTTATGACTTTCAACGGTTGTCTATCTTCCTATCCATCTCGGCTTGTTGATGGTTAAAGTGGTCCGAGAGCTTAGCCATTTGGGTTTCTTGGGACGCAACTATGTTTTGCAACATCCCTTCAATACTCTGTTGGTTAGGACCGTTAGGTGGGGGCCGAGAAATCATTGGAGGTGAATTCTTGGTTTGTCCCCGGTAAAGTCGGGCTTGTTTTCCATGCCTCCCGGGTTTCATTGAAATTTCTAGGTCCGGGCGTTGTAGGAATCTTCCTCCTGTTCCATTATTACGCGAGGATGCGTATTCAACGGAAGCATGTTCGGGGATAGGGTGCTAGTCTTGGCGTGTTATGAGGATCACAAAAGCGGCTCGCACGAAGAGGAAACTTTGTTTATATGGCGAGGACTTAGGATTCTCGTAGGAACTCATGAGGAATTTGACTTGATCTTCAAGTTCGATCATCCTACGGTCGGGAGGAGGCAAGGAGATTGCCTTGACGGTTTTGGGAAGTTCACGGAGTCATCCAACTTCGTTGTCATAGAGGGCAAGGTCCTCTATTATTTCCATGATTCTTCCAGCGGTGAGATCACTAAGTTTTCCACCGCCGCTTGGTCAATGGATCGCTTAGTGGGAAAGTTGACATGATCATAAAAGATTTGGACTTGGAGCCAAAGATCAATGCCGTGATGAGGGACTTTATGAAGTAAGTCCTTGAATCGGGTCCATGCTTCGTAGAGATTCACCTTGACGTTGTTGGAACATCAAGATGTCATTCCTAAGCTTAGTGGTTCTCCCGGTGGGAAAAATTGAGCAAGGAAGCGAAGTAAGATCATCCCAACTTGAGATGGAGCCAAGGAAGTCGCTCAAGCCAATTACTAGCTTGGTCCCGTAGAGAGATTGGAAGAGACGCAGCGCGTGGTCTCCCGAGTAGTAGCATCAAGGTCGATGGAATCGACAATTTTGAGGAATCCCTCAGATGTCGATTTGGATCTTGAACGAAGTCCATGGAATGCACATCCGTTTGCACCAACCGGATGGTGTCGGATCGCAGGTCCGTAGTTTGGGCTTGGTCGGGAAGCTCAATGGTGTTCCTATAACCTAGGTGGTTTGGTCTCGAGTACTCACCAAGAGTACGGGCTCTTGCGGGTCGTTTGGTGGTGGGTTGATGAGTGGTGGTTGGTTGTCACCTTCCATGGTGAAAAGTGATGGGTGTTACGAACAAAGGTCACGAAGAAGGGGATAGACTAAGAGAAAGCTAAAAATGAGAAAAATTTACTTGATAGGAATCAAGCAAAGAAACCTAAGCGAGGTGGACTACTAACTAGCTATTCTATTCCCCAGCGGCGCCAAAAACTTGATAACGCCACACGCGTCGTTCGGGGTCAAGGAAACTTCCTTTTCTTGAGCAAGTTTTATAACACCCTAGGCGATGAACCTAATCGTTGTAGTGTAGTAATTAGGGTAAGCCACGGGTATTGATATCGTTCTCTGGGGAATAGGAATGCTAGTGAGAAGTTACTACGCTAAGGTTGAGGTTGAGGAAGATTATTTTTGTATTTTTATATTTTGTAGAAATGGAAAGCGTCTGAATCTCGGGTATTGGATTTGGGGTTGGTATTGCTACCGATTACTCTACTATTATCTAATTATCTAAGCTAAGGTTGTGATAGTCTATGTCTAATTGATGTGTACTCGTATGATAGTTTAAAGATGTGTTTACTTAGGTTTTACTACTCCTTAATTATCTCCTATTGATGGTTGATTTGTCACGTCCTTATTCCTAGTTGCGTTGTGATTCTAAGGCTATAGGGCGTGCTTATTTCCCTAACTCTTTGAAATTACCAAAGGGTCTTGTTTACAAATCCTCTAGTGATTTATAGACGCCTACTCTACGGTTGTCCTTGAATACTTTATCCTACAATTACCTAGATAATTATATTCTAAAGTTCACAAAGAAATTTCAAGCATTAAGTACACAACGAATAATCTAGCGCACTCTAGATCATTAGTCAACTAAGATAAGTATCAACCAATCAATATTCAATAATTAAGTTTCATATTCCCTAAGCAAACACACAAATAAATTAGCCGGACATGGAGAACATGCAAGCATACACACAAATAATCAAAGACATAATTAAATTAATGAAGTAAATACTTATCTTGATGTATAATAGGGTTTAGAACCTAAAATACTGCACAAGAAAGCCTTGGTTCGGTTTTAGGTTTTACTCCAAAAGACTACACACAAAAACCGAAAAATTGGATTATATATAAGATTACATCTGCGACGGCGTCACCTTATGTTTCGTGGCGCCGTCGTGTCGCCGTCATTAGGGTTTCGTCTTGGCCACGTAAACCTTACGGGCGTCACCTTATGATTGTGACGCCGTCCCTTCACTCTGACGCCGTCTTGGTGCATCTAGGCCGTCGAGTAACGACGGCCTACTCCTTTAGAACCCGACGTCGTCCCTTGAAAACATGCAATTTCGCCTCGACCGTCATAAAATTCCTTCCGACGGCGTCGCAGATATGCAGGACGCCGTCGCCTTTATGTTTCAATGACTTTGAGTGTCTCGATTACGACTTTGGCCATTTTCTTCAGATATTCGCGCCTTTTCGGTCCAAATAAGCATCATTCCAAAGATTTTGCCTTCAAGAGACCTAAAAGTGAAAAGGAGCGATATTAAGCAATAACGGATCTGTAGTGATCGAATAAGGGCTTAAATGACCCTTAAAAGGTACCTTTTAAAACCTTATCACTTAGTGAATGCACTAGGTGGTACTACATTCTTAGAAGGTGAAATCGAGCTACAATGGACAAGAATGTTTGCCTTAGAATCTAAAGAAGGCGGTCTACCAAGCACGGACTTAGAATGATTAGTGGGCCTAGAGGTATTCCGATTCTTAGGATTCCGTAAACGAGAGATTATAGCTTTAGCAACACATTTGTCATGACAATCGAATTCATACTTTTACGACAAATAACACAAGGTGCATCGGTGAATATCAAAAGTGCTTAAAGGTTTAGCATTACGTTACATCACTATTTCTATTACATTTTCCGACGCAACATCTATAGTGGAAGCAACGTGAGTCTTATTCATAGTCCTAGGGTGTTCTTCTACTTTAGCATTCCTTATTGATCTTTTCTTAGGTCGCAACTTCCTATTCTTGATTGAGTGCTCTAGGCCTGTGAAGTGCGGACGTTTGGAAAAGACGCAACTATTCTGTTTGAAGAGAAGGAAGCACGTTAGAAACTTGTGATTTGGCGGTAGGGATTCTAGGTACACGATTACTAAGTGTGGTGGTGCTAATCTCTTAATGATGGTTGGTGGAAGTTGTTCATACTTTCCTAACATTTCTCTTAGCTTAGAGATAGTGTGAATCAAATCTTGATTTTCGAGCGAATATTACCATCAAAATTCATGACTTTTCTAGTGTAAGCAAGATAGTGATCAAGTTCGTTTGATGCTTCATGTCGAGTCTTATTGAGTAAATCAAATATGACACCATATTCTGTTTAATCATTACAAGTTCTTGTTCATATTTAGAGATTTGACTTTTCAAAGACACATTTGATCATCCAATTGCTCAATTTTAGGATCGAAGATTTTGCACTCAACCGGCGATTTTCTTTTGAAAACTAAGTTGATGGTTGTGAATATCTTTTCACACCAATGAAGACGACGTTTGCATTGTAAAGTTCGTTAAGTAATCGTTCATTTTCACTTTTAAAGACTCGATCCAAGCACATTATCGGTATTCTCAACAGCTACCACAGAGTCAACATTATCGCAGAGATATAATCGGATGCATGTGGCAAAGAATAGAATAACACAACATTATGGATATCAGCACATATAACATCTTCCAAGAGTCGATCAACATCTTTTCTCAACATTTTCTTTTTGCGTTTAGTATTGAAATAGATGTTTGGTTTTCTCAACGACCTTCATTACTCAAGTTCCTTATGAAAATCCTTTTCCCAAGCTAATGCACAACTTTTCAAATTTTAACATTTGGTAAAAGATTTTTCGAAAATGTCTCTTTGTTCTCGCTAAAGGCGATTGAAAGTGTTGAACTTTGATTTCGAATGATGTTCTATCTCATGTTCTAAAATTTTGAGTAAATATCTAAGAATTTTGCGATTTTCGGGTTTTGAGTTTACTTCATTGATTGAAGGTAAAGGACCATAAATTTGTGCATAATCGGTTGGGGATTAACATTAGAAGACTCGGTGTTTTGATGATAACCCTTGGTGTGTTAGTAGAATCCGTTGGTGTGAAAGTGACTGGTTTTGAATAATTAAAGGTTTGTTGTAAGCGGCCGTTTTAATTTTGATCGACTCGTCTTCGCATCTAATTCCTCTTGACGATGATATTCAACAACACTCATAACAAGATATCATTAATTTTATATTACACTGAAACTTCGTGATTTAGTTTGAATGTTTTGAGTGAAAGCTTTGGTTTGTAATCGCTAGATTTGGTCCATATCCTTTTGGATTGGGTTTTAGAGTAAACTTTTCAATAGTCATTCTTGATTCACCATGTTTGTAAACAACGATTTAAACTCTTTAATTTTGTTTTGTAAGCCAATAATTTACGCAAGAAGGTCATCTACCGATTCGTTGAGTGCTTTTTGTATCTTGAGAACTGTTTTGACAATTTAACAACTCACCTTAGCTTTTTGATTTTCCAAGGTGAGGCGTTAATTTGCCTTTTATGTTCATATTTCAATTGTTCTATTTCGCACAACAAAGCATTCTTGAAGCGGCTAGATCACGATCTGCTCTCTAAATCTTTTTCGTTTGATGAGATTTAGCAAAGCGGCTTCAAAACCTTTTTCACGGTTTTCTTGAGTTTTGAAAAGTTGAGTTGCATTTGTAAGCATTCAAAATCCTTGGTTAACGATGCATTTTGCTTTTAAGTCCTTATTTAATGCATAACATTCCTCCATTTTTATTTGATGGTCTTGAATTAGACGAGCAAAATTGGATGAGAACAGCAGTTCGACTTGTTCAGCGTGAGTCACAACATGATCATTATTTAGATCCTCAAGTACAACCACGGAGTCAATTTGATTATCCAAGGAAACCATAAGGTCATCTTGATCGTCAAATGTAACTACTGAGGTTAACTTGAAAATTGTCGAAATGAGATGTAGTCGACTCATTTTGAGCGATCGATCCGTGCGAATTCGGATATTGGCGGAGATATTAGTTAAGATATGATGATGGTTTGTTCGGTACCGAGACAAGCCATCGATGTCATACACCGGGCTGTTTCACTCATGTGTAACTAATGCATATTAGCCATTAACATAACAAATTGCATTGGCACCAAGTCCTCCATATCATCATCGAGTCCGCATCCGCCATAAAGCTCGTTCTTTGTTTGTGAGAGATCCACCACTTCATCCTTAAGAGCCAAAGAAGTGCCTCTTTGAAGTAAGCACCGCCTAGTCCTTGGCTTTGGGCATGCATTAGCCAGTGTCCTTCTCATTGCGGTTGTAGCATCGAAGACCATTCAACCCATTCTAAGCATTTCCTGTTTCTACCACTTGAGCTCTGTTGTTATTCCTACCCATAGCATTAAACCCTTGACCACCTCCCATTTGACGACCATAACCACGATTCGAACTTCAACTCGTCCATTGTTCACAACAATCGATAGTTTGACTATGAAGTGCTAAAAGCATTAGCAATCATAACAAATCCTGCTGCAATGCTTGAACGGATCGGATTCCTCATTAGTTTGACTATGAAGTGCTTGATCATTGTTGTTGTTGTAAGGAACCAATTGATTTTGTTGAGATTGTTGTGATGGATCGTTTGGTGTGGTGAGGCGCGTTGGTTGAGTTGCTTGTTGAGGAGGATAACTTTGTTGAGCATATAAGGCAAGTTGTTGATTTTCGGATGTGTAGGTGGAGCAATTTGAGCACGGAGAATCCTTTCCCGATCAACTTCCTTTTCATGAGGCTTCAAGTAATCGTACAACAATACATATGTAGAATGATGCATATTTTTCGCAGCGGAGAAAATGACATACTTCTCCCATTCGGGACCAAGACTACTCGGAACTTAGTATTCACTGCAATTCTTGGCATGATGATGTTGTGTTTATCCAAATCATTGATGATGTCTCGAAAATCGATGATGATAAGACTCTAGTGTCTCTCGGGTTCAATCATGAAGTGTTCATAAGCCAAGTAAATTTTGGATTTCAAATCCTCCCGATTGAGTCTGAGATCCTTCCATAAGAAGATGAATATGGTCCCACATTTCCTTTGTAGTCTTTTGAGCATCAACACTTGAAGAATTGGGTTAGGTAATCCTAAAAGGATATATTGCATTGCAAGCTCATCGACTTCATAGTGTAGAAGTTCTGTTGGATTTAGATCTGCAATAGCAATGTTTGTTTGTTCATCTCTTGGTGGAATAGCGGTAGGATCTCCGGGTACAATGACGGTGGGCATCTCAAATGGACCTTCAAGATAACCTTCTTTAAGAACTTTCCATGTGGCTTCTTGGATCACGAACCTTATCACCCATTGATCGTAGTTTCACGAGTGAGCATTGGAGGTCTATCAAGTGATCCGACTTCATGAATTTATTGTTGGTCGCTAAAGCTTCACACATCTTTGCAAACCAAGTGGGTTCCTTCATAGTGTTCCTTGATGGATGTTGATTGAATTCATTAGTGTAGGGTTGAACTTGAAGACTTGGCGGTGTTTGAACCATTTGTGGTGGGGAATTGCACCAAGTTGTGGAGTATGTTGTTGATTAAATTGTTGTTGATAAATTGCTTGTTGTTGATTCCATTGTTGATATTGTGGACTTAGTTGTTGTTGTCGTTGAGGATAAGTATAAGGAAATAGTTAGAGTATGGTGGTTGAGACATGTTGAAAACTTGTGTTGGTAAAATGGATCTTTGTAGTCGAATGAACCTTTGTTGATGAAGTGTCCTTAGGCGTAGAAAAGACAAGAACCAAGTAGCACTTATGGGTAAAAACACCAAAGTTACGCGTAACAATAAGGAGTTCTGCGTGGGATTTAGCTTCTGCGTAAGTAGGAAAAGCACTAAAGTTAGGCGTAGACAAAAGTTAGGCGTGAAAGTTAGGCGTAGGATTTTCTTATGCGTAAGACTAGGCTTAGGCGTAGGAAAAATCTTAGGCGTGGGATTTCTGGCGTAAGCTTATGCTTATGCGTAATTTTAGGGTTTTGCCCAAATGATCTTTACACTATCACGGTGCAAAAGATATCCAAAGTCGACGTATTTTCGGACTTATCCAAGTAAGAAAACACGGAATAAACCACGAAATGAAGATCAAACCAAGGAAGCACTTACGCGTAGTTTTAGGGTTTTACTACGGCGTAGAAATGCACGAAATTTGATTCTGTCCAAAAGTGTTTTTAAACCGGTGTTTGTGTGATAAAAAGCTTCAATAACACCAAAATACACAAAAGTGTGAAACTTGATGAACCAAAGCCTCTAAAAGCGATTCTAGTAGGATAGAACCCTCGTTCAAAAACTAGATGAAAACAACGATCCACGCACAAAGTTTGAAACTTTTGCCAAAAACAAGTATTTTAACACCTTAAAAGCGTTGAAAGTACAAGAATCTTGGATTAAAAGTGTAAAAACAAGTTTTTAAGCGAACCAAAGTATCAAGCGTGTGTTTTAAGCGTGGGACCGAAACCCACTTAAAAACAAACACGATTCACCCAACTAGTAGGCGATTGATACCACTGTTAGGTCACTAGTTTTACAAACACAAGCTTATAAGAAATAGATGAGGCGATTGAACAAGTAAAACCACACACACACACGATAATATGATACGGTTTACACGTAGGAGTATGAAAGGAAATAACTTGAACAACCAACCTTCAAATTAAGGTTTACAAGAGTATTTATAGGAGGAAAGCTAGGGCAACACTCCTAGTTTCCATCCTTTCTTAAATGGGCTTGGGCCTAAGCTCATGGGCCTTCTACATAAGCTTAAGGCTAATAACAAACATAAAGTCCATAATAAAGCTAACTATTACATATTAATTACAAACACTTGATTATGGTTTAGGAGTGATTCCAACAATATATATGTCATGGATGCGTTGCTTTGCTGTGTTCTCCTTTGATTGCTATTCTTTCTGGATATCTGTTTAATTGTGTTTCTGCAGGATCCTCATTGACTCATGGTTCTCACTTCGTTGCGATCTTATTATCAGCTTCCCTGTTTCATTTTATATTTCTGATCTTGTTAGCTTTCATTTCGTTATATCTGTTCACTGGGCTTTTTAAGCTCAGCCGCATTTTCTTTCCTGCGGTAGGTTTTAGGTTGGAAGATGGATTTTGATGGGCTGAGAGTTGGATTATCTGAGTGGACCGACCCTAGTTACCTTATTATCTTTGGGACTTATTTTGAAGAGCCATTGTTTTGATTTTCATTTTATTTAGATATTTTGGATTTTGTAATCTTCTTTGTAAGTCGAATATTCGTCTATATGACTTGATATTTCTTTTTGTAAGGCTTCCGCTTGTAAATTGTATTAGTATGTTCTGATATCGACACCATGATGTGATACTTCTACCCTTGCGGGTTGGGGTGTTACACGTGAACTAGAACAAATACATTTATAAACTGGGCTTTTTATTGAAATGTGGCCCTAATGGATTTGGGGGCCTTGTGCAGTTTGGCAACCTGCATAGATACAAATCCGGCCCTGAATGCAGGGAATATAGAATACCATTCATTGAGCCATTTCCAATTATTATTTTCAATCAATTTAGCCACCACCATATCATCATAAAATCTCTCTTCATACACAGCTCTTTTAGTTATCACATCGCCAACAATTCCTTCATCATTCCATAAAAAGGTAGATCTCCATCTCCAATCACATGAACATCAGCTTTGATCTTATCTCTTAAAGTAAGCAGATTTCAACCCCCAGTTGTCGGTACTATTTTGTCACAATTCTCAACTTCGGTCATTTTCAAATTTATATTTTCATTAAGCGTAATTTTCATATTAAATAAACGCTATCGCGTAATTAATTATTTTGAACAATTGATCCGACACTTCCCAAAACTTATCCTGATATATTTTTATACTCAATTTAAGACCATAAAAATTATATTATTAGTTTACCCGGTGTTTTAAATTTATTGTGTATATAAATTGTTACGTATAACTATTTATGACGATTTTCGTAAATTCAACTCGATAATATTTATTTCACTCAACTCATGTAAGAAATGTAATTTTTATAATTTTTATGACTTCAATACATTTTATTTTTGTCCTGTTAAAATCTATTTTTAGTTAACGCTACAATTAATATCTATTTCTACTTACAAATTACACATCATACTTAAACATAAAATGCATTTAACCATAAAATGCATTAATCTCTCCCAACCTTTCACCAAAACCGGCCACCTCCCCTAGTCACAAGAAGAAGCCAATTTGATCTTTGCATCTATTAAGTATTCATTTATAAGATATTTTGCAAACTAACACACACACTTCACATATTCAAGGTGTAAACAAATATCTCTTCCTCTCTTCTCTTCTTCAAGTGACCGGCCACCATAAGGAACCGAACCAAGAAGGAGACCATATTTTTTTTCCCTAATCAAGTTATACATACACTAGTATTGTAACATCCCGCCTTATCGACCACAATATTGTCCGCTTTGCCTGTAGGCTCACGGCTTTGTTTTGTGGCCTCATTTGAAGACTTCGGCGGTCACCCAAGCCATACTACTCTCACATGAGCACGCTTAGCGCGGTTCTAAGAACTCCACCCGCGATGAACCACAAAACGCTGTGTCATTGTAAGGCGAATGTTATCTTATGAGTCGGCATCTCTCGAGCCACGGCCGATGTAGGATTTGCCTGGGTGTTACAATCACCCCTGTGGGACTCATCGTCCTCGATGAGGTTTGCCCCACCATCTGAGCGGCTCGGGTGGCTCGATACCACTTGTAACATCCCGCCTTATCGACCACAATATTGTCCGCTTTGCCTGTAGGCTCACGGCTTTGTTTTGTGGCCTCATTTGAAGACTTCCCGGCAGTCACCCAAGCCAAGATTACTCTCACATGAGCACGCTTAACCGCGGTTCTAAGAACTCCACCATGATGAACCACAAAACGCGTTGTGTCATTGTAAGGCGAATGTTATCTTATGAGTCCAGCATCTCTCCAGGCCACAGCCGATGTAGGATTTGCCTAGGGTGTTACAAGTATCACTCTTGTTAAGGTTTTGTAATATAAACCTTGGGTGATTAGGAGAAACCCTTTGTTCTAATAACCTCATCAAGTTACTTGTAAGCTTTTCATTTTCCTGATCATATTTCATATTCATTTCATATTCATTTGATCATTATTGAGCAAAAACATGCAAGTCATATGATGTTGTACCACTTTTTCATTGATTTTTAAGAGTTATGTATATATAAGTCATCCTATAATTACACCTTGTTATATATTATTTTTGGTGATGTCTAGGAACCCATGACACCCTAAGAAGGTGTATGGTAGGATTAGAATAACTTGGAGTTGTTTTGAATGGGTTAGAATAGGTTTGGCGTGAGAAAACTCATTTCGACAAGTTTGCAAAAGGGTCATCCTTATTTTAAAAATCTGGAAAATTCGACAGTTGGTAAAATATTTTGGGCTAGATATTTGGAAAATATACTTTAAAACGCAAACGTGGCTGCTTGAGCGGATTAAACGGAGTTATAACGAAGAAGTTATGAATTTTTGAAGTTTGACGACGAAAACTAATAATTCGAAATTTCGGCATGAAAATGTCACCCTTCTGAGTAAAAATGAGGCTTAGCGTTATTAAATGTGTCGACTTATCAAATATATATTAGTATACTTTGATACGAGCTAAGGACATATAAAACGTGAAACGGACTTGTAACGATTAAATTATACACGTTTTCACAAAGTTGCCGTAATTTTATTATATAAGAAAAACTATATTATTTCTAATAGACAAGTGTTACGGCAAAACAAGTCACCATGTTGGAGGTCGTTTTTAACATTAATGTAGGACTTTTTATAAAGTGATGTCTTCTAGTAAACGTAAGTTCGCCAAGCATATTTTCCGAATGTCCATCCGTTTGTCAAGCGGAGTTGTAACGAATAAAATATAGTCACTCAAACTTTGCCTGAAATCACCCTTAAACAATATTTTGGACACAAGTACCATACTTTACCTATGTTTTCTCCATGATCGAGACCTCTACGATAAAAACTTAAATGCTAAAACTTTGAGATGATGATACAAGCTTCTCAAAACCGTTGAGTTGTTTCCTAACACTCGATGTGCACCATTTCGACTAGTTTTTCAAGGCCGTTTAGTCGCTTTCATGAAATTGTCAAATGACATTATTTTACGACGAAAAGTTATAGATTCATAATAAACCACTAAATGATTATCGTAGGATATCATTTCGACGTAAATACTGATAAAGTGTTTTGTAACTTGACAATAGGTCATAAACATATATTTCGACGATAAACTTTATTTTCCAAAAGGTACAAGTGGTATGGATATCATATGAGTTTGCATGCACGACGTTGTTTCATGACTTACATTAGAGCATATCATTCATTATAGGTCGCGGTTAGACTATTGCGTCTCATTTCTGTGCATCCACTTTGTCATCATAACTATTGCCACAGGTGAGTTCGTAGCCCCACTTTTACTCGTTTTAATTGTTTTATAAACTCTTCGGGGGAGATACATGCTCAACTTCATGCTTTTACTTTACACTTATATGAACTTAAACTATATTGTTAGATCTATCATGAAATTGTTACCCTTTTGTTTCACTACTTATGCTAGTAAGTAGATTGTGTCCGAACTAAATTGATCACTATGTTATGAGCGCTATTATTTGAATCACTTTCCTTGATTTTGAACCCTTCGACATGTATATTTGAGCTCTTTTAAATTGATTCAACCCTTTAACATATAAGTGAACACTTTGGACTTGATATGAACTTTTGACATATAGTTGATCTCTTTTAACTTGTACAAGGACTCTTTTGATATATTTTAAACTTCTTTGGCGTGATTTTGAGCGCTTGACTATCTTGAACCTTTTGATATTATTCGAACTCTTTGGTGCTCGAACTTTTGAACTCGACTTAAATCTTTGAACTTAATTACGAACTTTTGAGCGGAACTCTTGAACTTAAATACAAACTTATGACTTGTTTGAACTTATTGAACCGTCGTGTTATGACCTTGACCTAAAGTCTCCCATGTTCGAGCATCACTATAAAGTCTCCTTGTTGAGCATCACTATAAAGCCTCCCGGTCCGGAGCGAATGTCTCCCTATGGGAGCAGACATTTTCAATCTAAGTCTCCCACTCGGACGGTGCAAATTCTCCCATGTTCGGAGTGTTCTTAATTGTATATAATAGTTGTATGATGTCTTGTTCGTACATTCGCATTGTTAGTCTCCTATTATTAGGTAGTATGGATAGCGCTATTAGAGGTCGGCCAACCTCTCGTCCACTATGTTACGGGACGCATATTATTTATTCTAGGAGCTTTGGGTGGCATACATTATTATATCGTGGTGCTATATTGTGAACTATTGTGACATCGCACTACCTTTGGACTATTAGACACACTATATTTTGTGCAATGGGTTGTGAACACACGGTTGCAAGTTTTGTATGGGCGGAACTTGGGCGGGTGGATTACAATGCCTTTGCTTTGAGAACTCATTTGACCTCGTGTGCTTGAACATAAACTAGACATACTACTTTTGGCGGTGGATTGTGAACACACGGGTTGCAAGTTTTGTATGGGCGGAACTTGGGCCGGTGGATTACAATGCCTTTGCTTTGGACTATTCTAAATGACCAAAACTTTGCCTTTGTTGCATGAGCGCTCTTTAAAGGCTTTATAATTCAACCAAACTCTATGAACTCACTCAACCATTGTGTTGACACTTTTAGCAAGTTTTATCTCATGTATTGGTATGTGCTAAAACACATACCTTTTCATTATCAAAACTAACCCAAAATAACCAAGAAAGAGTCGTTTATTGCTAATATTTGTGGTTTTCTTGAGTTTGTGCTTGTGTAGGTATGGATATGTCAAAATACACAAAAAGGAACCAAATCAGACATAAATCCGAGCACGAGAGATTAAGAGAGCTTAAGCTGAGCCGGAAGATCAAAATTGTGCATTTATGAAGATTTTATTCTCCGAGGATGATTTTCAGAAGATAAAATCAAGTTTGAAGTAATGTCAAAAATGGCCCCTCAAGTTTCAGCATTTGACAAAAGTGACCCTTGAAGATTCAAAAGTTGCAAATTGGCCCTTGGTCTATTTGAAGATTGACAAGAATGGTCCTTGAAGATATTTTCAGATTTACATGTTGGTCCCTGAAATTTCAGCATGTGCATCTTTAGTCCCTATGGTTGCTAATGGATCCAATATTAATCCTAAGTCCTAATGCAAAACCTTCACCAAGTAAAACCAAAGCGACCACGGCCCAAACTCTATCAAGCCCAAACCAAACAATACCCCAACCCGGCCGCGTTTTAATATCCAACACCGGTATACTTAACCCATTTACCCATTTATACTCTTGGACCCCGATCAAGCACCTTATAACCGGTCGACCCCAATTGAAATACAATAAACAATCCAAACGCTCTCTGAGTTGCTTCTTCCCAACCCAAACAACCCTTTTACCCATTCACTTTTACGACCATTTACCCACATCACCCCACCTTACCTAGTACTAAGCATCTCCTATCCTTCTGAAGGCGACTTGTCGGGATAAAGTCGCATAACGTGGACAAATGGAGAGCCCTCATTGGCGAAACACCTCACCAGGTGAATTGGAGAGCTCTGATTGGATATGATGACAATGGATTGACATGTGGCTGTGGATAAGCCTTCTAGGCTCTTCCAAGAGGATCCAAGACTGACGAAGGCTATATAAAGGACCCCTTGGCTCACAATTTTAGTCGTGCATTATTTTTCCTTTAAAATTAGTTTATGTTTCTTGTATTTTTAGCTTTTCAGTAGTTTAATGTTTTCTTAAAGTTTTTATGTAATCTCAAACCTTTTGTACTCTAATTTCAGTTTTAATAAAAGTTTCTAAGTTTTGTTTTGATCTTGCATTTCACTATTTGGTACTGAATAAGCTGTTTGTAAGGATTGTAATAAGCTCATATAAGCTGTCCATAGCTTTTATGAGCTTGTTTTGTGTTTAATTATAGCATTTCATTCATTCACATTCACAAAAGATCTTGGTCAACGAAAGTCAACTGGTGATCTCATTTGGTTCAGAAATGGAAATGGGTTGATCTAGTTGCTGGATTAGGTTGTTGGTTGGTGTTTTACCTTTGGTGTGATCTTGTTACTCTTGCCCAAATTTGGCTAGAATAACTAAGTGAGTAATCACCTTTTTCCTTCTCAAAACTGTTTTAATGAATGATCATGTGGCTTGATGATTGATGCTTGATTTAATGTTATTTGATGTTCTCTGATCTCAGTCTTTTAGTTGTTATAAAGTTTGCATAAGTAGGAGTAGGAGTGTTAGTATAATCTGCTTATTAGAATAGCTTAAAGGAGTGTTTGGATCAGTGCTTAAAACTGTGCTAGAGGTTTAAATAATGGAATAGATCAGTTGCTTTAGGCTTGTCATAGTGTACTGCACTCATATTTGTCCTTGTTTTGCATCATTTTCATTCTTAGTCAATATTTCATTCTCAACTGTCTTGATCTCAAAACTGTTGAAACAAGTTGCTAAATCATTTCATATAGGTTTAGAATTTGATAAACTAGCTTGCTTCAATTGTATTTCATCAACATTCATCAACTTGACTCAACATTTGATCTTAAATCTCACAAAGTCAAACTAAGTCCTTGTTTTCAAAAGTCAAAATCATGTCAAAACCGGTTTTTGCGAGATATTGCGCCTTTGCACAAGGTGCTGTCTGACTTATTAAGGTCTCAAATTTGGTGCAGTTGGGTTTGCTAGGTGGTCTTGAAGACCACATATCATTTTCACTTGACTTCTCCGATAAGCACGTGGATAAGCTCAAACAGGAGGGTCGGGTTCTTTGTTTTGCTATAAAGATCAGTTAGCTTAAACCTTAGTAAACTGCTTATTTGAGGTTAGGAGTAGCAGTAGTTAGTTGATTTAGAGTGGTTATAGTATAATTTAGCTTCTGTAGAAGTTTGGTGGCTTATTGTGCTAGTTTGCTTATTCTCAAGTGCTTGTTTCAAATCAGTTTACACTGCAGCTCTATTATCTTACACATAAGCATCATATTTTATATTTTTCCTAGAATTAGAATAATATTTTAGAATTTTCCTGAGTTTTCATAATTTTTGGTCACTTTGTTTGCTATTTTCTCTATTTAAAATAGTTTTAGTCACTTTTAAATAGCTTTTATTGCAAATAATTAAGAAAAGTTCCAAAAATAATTTTCAATTTTCCTAGTTTAAGAAAAATATAAAAAGCATAAAAATATTTTCCTATTTTTCCCCTTTTATTTGGTATTTTTCACAATTTAAATTAGATTTAAATAGTTTTAAATTAGTAGAAAATAGAAAATAATCAAAAAATAAAAAATAGTTTTGAAAATTCTCTTATGGTATTTTAGACTTTATGAAAATAGTTTCACATTTTTCTACTTAATTTTCATATTTTTAGTATTTTAAATTAGATTTAAAAGTTGGAAATTAGTTTTTAATTTTAATAAAATTCAGAAAAATCCTAAAAAAATAGTTTTAATTCATAAATAGTTTTCTAATATCATTTTTAGAGTAAAAGTAATTTTAGGCATTTTTAGGATATAATTTAGACGTAGTTGCTTTTTAATTACGTTTTCTTAATTACGTTTTAGTTAACTTTGCACTTAGGATTTCCCGTAGATTAGATTCCCTTAATTACTTTCCCTATTCCCGTAGTTTTATAGAATCAATCAAATCACAAAATCAAAACATCGAGCATTAAATTCCAAACCAATAACGACGTTGGCAATTCACGCCTCGTTGGGAAACGATTCGGGTTGACTAATCCGTATTAACGATCACACACGGGATTTGATTTATTATTCTTTTTCCTAAAGGAATTTTGAATCTATCTTCGTGATTATTTTTGATATCGATATTGAGGTTTTATCCATACACATACCATAGCGTTCATTATCGGTAGAATCCGTGTTTGAGCTGTTTTAAGTTTCTTCACGGTTAGTTATTCACAAGTGGCTAGCTTGTGAGATAACAGCGGTTTGTACGAATCAAATTTTGGCGCATTGCTTGGGAGGTTGTGTCACGACAATATCGTTTGAGGTTTGACGATTAGTGACTCGAGATCCTTCATTCGTGAAGTTACTATTTTTCTATAAAAAATAAATAAAAAGTAAAAATATTTTCCTTTTTCTTTTGTATATATATATCATATTAAAAATACAAAAGATTTTCTCTTGTGTTTTGCTAATAAATAGAAGACACCAATTATATAACATTCTCAGCGGAGGTGTTATCATTAATAAGTTCCCAACCAAAGATCAAAAACTTGCCTTTGTGTCGCTTGAATTAATTTATCTCTATCGGATAAACAAAGCGTGTGGTGGGTATAAGGGCGGCGACATTAAATTGCGGTGAAAAGAAGCGGGTTTTAATAAGCTTCACATGACCTACAAAGCTTCTCACGCTCGCTTGTGCGTTTGTCTAATAGAGATGATTTCTTCACTTGGGATTATTTGTTAAGTTCATTTGTGTTTTGAATATCGGTCTCTTTTAATTGCCTTGGTTTTTAAAGTGCATGCTTTTCGCTCTCAATCACGACGTAGACGTAATCAAAGAATAGGCGTGCCGAGTTACGTACTATCGTTGAAGAACCCGTCATGGCGGACACTCGAGCGATGAGCGAGTTACTTCAAGCTCCGTGAGCGGCTACGGTGATGCTATCGTACTTCCACCAATTAACACGAAAATTTTGAACTAAAAACAAATTTAATACAATTGGTGTCTAATAAACCTTTTGTGGTTTAGATCATGAGGAGCCCCACGCACCCTCCGTTGGTTTAATCAAGTTGCTTCTCGATAAACTTTGGGCGTCTCTCATGAGTCGATTAAGTTGAGATTGTTTCCATTTTCCTTGAGGGCAGCCGGACTTGGCTAGAAAAAGAACCCCTCGATCGATTATAACATGGGAAGATCTTTCTAAGAAATTTGTGAACCAATTCTTTCCTCCGTCAAAATAACAATGTTACGAAATCAAATCATAAATTTTCAACAAAAATTTGGCGAAAGTTTTGGAGAAGCATGGGATAGATTCAAGGAACTTTTACGAAAATGCCCAAATCACGGTTTTACCGATCTTCATCGATTGATCGTTCTATAATGCTCTTACTCCGTTCGATCAAGATTAAACTTAACGCGTCGGTGGTAATATCTTGAGTCGAATGCCCACCGATATAAGAACGATTATCGAAAATAAGTCAAAAGTTTCTTCGTCTAGAAACCGACGGTTGTTTCTAAAATCACTCTGACGACAACTACATTCGGAGGAGTGAGTTGAGTGGGGTGGCCGATGCTATTAATTCTATGATGAGAGAGTTTAAGATTCATAAATCCGAACCGATCAAAGCGTTCTTGAAACATGTGTTATTTGCGGTGGTCCTCATCCGTTACTATAATTGTCAAGCCACCGATGGCGATCTCTGAAATGCTTCCGTAGCCTCTGCTAATACGGTTCAAAATCAAAACCAATGATACAGTGCCAACCAAATGGGACCACCCGGTTTTTCATCCGTTCCTCAACAAAACCAAAACCGTTATTCAAACCAATCTTACAATCAAAACCGAGTAGCCAATCTCAATCATGGTAATCAAAACTACCAAGCTCCTCCACCTCAAGTTTATCAACAACCTCCTCAACAACAATATCAATCACCTCATCAAGCTGTTCCAAACAATGAGTTTCTGTCTTACATGAAGAATTCGACAACACCATTAAGGGTTTGCAAACTCAAATCACCGGCGTTAGGAATGATTTCAAAGAGAAATGGAAGCTACGAATAACAAGCGGATGAGAGAAATGAGGATATGATGGCTAGTTTCTTTCAAGCTAATCAACCTTCTACTTCTTATTCTCAACCCTCGGGTTCGGTTCTCTTCCGAGTGTCGATTCCTAACCCGAGAGGTGACATGAAAGCAATCACTACCAGTGGTGTTGCTTACGATGGACCAGGGCTCCTACCACTAATTCTTCTTCTCCGTCTCGTGTGGTGAACCGTGAGACCGGGGTGACAAAGGACCGGTGCTTCCTACTAATAAGGAGTCTCGAGAATGTCCAACCCACGGTTGTCCCGACTTCAACCCAGGATGCTCGGTTAGTCTTGAAAAGACTAACTCAAAACAACACTTCATTACCCGTCAAGGATGAATGATCAAAAACAGCGTGAACAAGCAAATCTTCAAATGGAAAAATTTTTCAAATATTTCAAGATCTTCACTTGAAATTAGCTTGCGGATGCTCTTCTTCTCATGCCTAAGTTTGTTTCGACACTAAAAGGAATGTTAAGTAACAAAGAAAAATTGTGGATTTGGCAAAACGTCTTTGAATGAGAATTGTTCGTGGTTATTCTCAAGAAACTTCCCGAAACGTTAGGTGACCCCGGCAAGTTTCTCATTCCGTGCGATTTTCAAGGAATTATTCAGTGCTCCGCCTTGGCCGATCTTGGCGCGAGTATCAATTTGATGCCGACTTCAATTTACGAAAAGCTTTCTTTGCCCCCACTTACCCCAACATGTATGACCCTCGAGCTAGCCGATCGTACTACTACGAAACCAAAGGGTATAGCCGAGGATGTCTTTGTCAAAGTGGGGAAGTTCGATTTCCCCGCTGATTTTGTTGTAGTTGATTTCGATGCCGATCCTCGAGTACCCCTCATTCTCGGAAGGAGTTTCTTAAGGACGGGCCATGCTATGATTGATGTATATGAAGGAGAGATCACTTTACGAGTAGGAAAAGAAGCCGTCACATTTAACGTTAACCATACTTCTAAATCTTTAACCTACCAATATGATGTGGCCAAAATTAATGACACCGAGGTGACAAAGGACAGGAATTCCTACTAATAATGGAAGTACCAAAACGTCCAACCTCCGGTTGTTCAAAAAGTTGGGCCTAAACCATCGAGATTGATCCGAGCCTTTCACGTTTCACGGTTAAGAGTTTGTCTACGATACGTCATGAGCAAAGAAGAAACTAGAAAAGGAGACTACAGCGGTTGTGGTGGAAAATGCTAGCTCTAAGAGCACACCACTTGTCCCACCTCCGCTTTACGTATATCGGATTGATCTTGTTCCTAAAAGCGTCGAGTTTTCTTTGAGTGGCAATCCATTCCTTCTTACGAAAATATGGAACTTTCTTCTAAACAAATCATTTCGATTCTTCCCTTCCCATACTCAAAATGAGGAGGATGATTCTATCATGAAAGAAATCGAGGCTTATTTGAAAAGTGATTCAGTTTCACCGGAAATTGATAATGCTGACATCGACATCGAAGGAGATATTCGTTTAATCAAAGAAATGCTCTATTCACTCTCTCCGAAAGAAAATGAAATTAAAGAAGTCAAGCCGTATTTTAATCCTTCGGAGCCTAAGCTCAAGGATTCTTCCATTGATTTACTTCTCGAGGAGTTCGCCGATGAACTCGCTCGCATGGATCCTCTTCCACCGGGAAGTGAGAATGACGTCTTTGATTTTAGAGCCGACTTACGCGAAATTGAATATTTGTTATATCAAGATCCGTCGATTTACTTCGAGAAGTTCACCGATGAACTTGCTCCCATGACTCGATTCTTTCCGAAAATAAAGAAAAAGAATACGATGATCCATTCTACCCGAAGAAAGATAAGGAAGTTAAGATTTCGACTAATGAGCTTGTTGATCCTGAGGTCCAACATTATTTTTTATCCGAGAGTGATTCCTCTTCTTGTGAGGATTTTCACGTAGATGATACGTTGATTTCGTTCCTTTCCGAGGACAAGATTTTTAACCCTGGGATACTCATCGGAGAGGACATTCATAAAACAAAAGTTTTCCAGAAAAAGGATCCTCTCTTGGATGCCTTCATGTTTGAACCTTTGAAATACACCTTTCTGTACCATGGACTCCCTTCTTCTATGGAGTCGTTTCTCTTTGATCCGTCATCCCGACGTCCGCCCGCAAAACCGCCGGATGATGGATCAATCTTTCTTGAAAAACCTTTTGTGAGTTTGGGAGGTGTTATCCTTTATGTCTTGAAGCCGTCATTTCTTTCCTCCCAACCCACCCATTCTCTTTCCTCCGAGTGAGGATACCGTTTTGACCACGGTATCTCTACCACTTTCTTCCCAAGGACCAATGAATTCGGGGACGAGTCGGGCTAGCGACTCGGTGATCAAAAACGATGGCGCTTCGTGGGAGGCACCCATGCTTATCTCTATCTTCTTTCTATTTTCTAATAAGTGGCGAAGGGTGCGCCTCTTCGGTTTCTCGTGTTTGGTTGTTTGTAATGTTGTGTTTAGGATGTTCCCGATATGAAGACTCTCGTGCTCGAAGTTTGTCTTTTCTCCACTCGAGTTTCATGATCGATGCTGATGGAAATCCGATATCCTAATCTTATCGACTAACGTTTATCTTTGAGCATACTTAATAAACGGCTTTTAGATTTTCGTTGATACCCTTGTTTTAAACATTGAGGACAATGTTTTGTTCTAGTCTGGGGTAGGGTACTCTTCGATTTGATTTTACCGCACTTGCTTGTTTTTTGTCGTGTTTCTCTCGTAACCCCGTTTTTTCCGTATAAAATGAAAAATTGTGCAAAAATGAGCAAAATTTATAATTTTTGTAAGCTTTTGTTAAGTCTTTTTGATTGAAAAGTTTTGCTAGTCTCTTAGACAAGAAGCTATAAAATGCGAATTCTAGCTCATAAGGCCAAGAATTTGCAAGTTTTCCTGAGTGACTTTAAATATGCATAACTTTATTTCATTAGGCAAAGCATTTGCTAAGTTAATATATGTTTTGACACCTTGTTGACTTTCCATTGGTGAGAGTAGGAATAGAATTCGACTTGACCAGGCGTATTGAGCCTAACTTGTTCCTTAACCATAGATAATCTAAAAATTATCGGCTAAGCATCCATGCGGATCTCATTATTTGGGATTTTAAATTTGCGGAGATCGAGAAATGATAGAGTTACTTATGAGTTTAGATGCTAAGCGTGGAGTAGTTGGTTCTCTTTAGAGCCCATGAAGGTACTTATGGCTTTTGTTCCCACAAAATTGTTTCACCCATATCATCTAATAAATAATTAGAGATGTCGAGTTTTTGGCGATAGTTAGTTCTTTATCTTCTTAAAAGAATTTTTGTTTTAAAAATTGGGTACACATCAAGGATCCGTAATAAATAAATAAGCAATAAGTGATAAGTGAAAAGTAATAAGTAAAGTTGTGAGTGCGGTGTCGAGATCGGACCCTTGGATCTTTAGCCGGGATTGAGTGAGGTCTTAGCCTAGCCGGCCGGATCCTCATTTCATGAAGCCTATAGTCTTGGAATTACCCGTGAAGCTCCGTAGTTCATAGCTCATATAAATAAAAGTATAAATAAAAAAAAAAAAAAAAAAAAAATGAAAAGTGATGAAAATGAAATTGAAAAAGTCAAAAGTATGAGTGAATAAAAATTCCTTGATGTGGACCTCATTTTGGGACAATGGTTCTTGAGAGAGATGGATAACTAATTATCGACTTAGCTTTATATCTTTATCGGATTAATTCTTATCGAAGCGAGAAATTTGAAGAAATTCATTTCTCACAAAATAAAAAATCTAGAGGAAAATAGGAAAATGGGAACAAAAGGTAATTACACAAGTAACTTCCATGGGTAGTGTTAGCATCTAGAGTCATATTTAACAATGATTTCGATTTTACACTTAGTTTGGGACTTGTGAAAAATCGGGACGATGTATTCTATCCGTATGGTCACTTGGCATGTGTTGTGTTTTCTACTCCGTGATCCTAATGTGTCGTTTGAAAAATATTGGGTTATTAATCGACATGAAAGTTCAACAAACCGTCATTCATAACGGAATGTGCTCAATCGTAATATCTACATGTGAATAAAAAGGTAAGCAGGCGTTTTAGAATTAAGGCTTTCTTAATCTCTTTTGAGGAATCTTTGCTACTTCTTCATAGGTTTAGTAGAAAGAGATTGAAATCCTTGGTTTTAGAAGCGTGAGTTGATTGCATTAGCGTGAGGACACGACAATGGTCTCGTCTGGGGTATTTTGGTATGTGCTAAAACATACCTTTTCATTATCAAAACTAACCCAAAATAACCAAGAAAGAGCCGTTTATTGCTAATATTTGTGGTTTCTTGAGTTTGTGCTTGTGCGGTATGGATATGTCAAAACACAAAAGGAACCAAATCGAGACATAAATCCGAGCACGAGAGATTAAGAGAGCTTAAGGCGGGAAGATCAAAATTGTGCATTTATGAAGATTTTATTCTCAGGATGATTTTCGAAGATAAAATCAAGTTTGAAGTAATGTCAAAATGGCCCCTCAAGTTTGACATTTGACAAAGTGACCCTTGAAGATTCAAAAGTTGTAAATTGGCCCTTGGTCTATTTGAAGATTGACAAGAATGGTCCTTGAAGATATTTTCAGATTTACATGTTGGTCCCTGAAATTTCAGCATGTGCATCTTTAGTCCCTATGGTTGCTAATGGATCCAATATTAATCCTAAGTCCTAATGCAAAACCTTCGGCCCAAGTAAAACCAAAGCAGCCACGGCCCAAACTCTATCCAAGCCCAAACCAAACAATACCCCAATCCGGCCACGTTTTTAATATCCAACACCCGGTATACTTAACCCATTTACCCATTTTATACTCTTGGACCCCGGTCAAAGCACCTTATAACCAGTCAACCCCAATTGAAATACAATAAACAATCCAAACGCGCTCTACAGTTGCTTCTTCCCCAACCCAAACAACCCTTTTACCCATTCACTTTTACAGCCATTTACCCACACCCAATCACACACCTTACCTAGTACTAAGCATCTCTTATCCTTCTGAAGGCGACTTGTCGGGATAAGGCGCCAGCGTGGACAAATGGAGAGCCCTCATTGGCGAAACACCTCACGGTGAATTGGAGAGCTACGATTGGATATGATGACAGCGGATTGACATGTGGTGTGGATAAGCCTTCTAGGCTCTTCGAGAGGATCCAAGGCGATGAAGGCTATATAAAGGACCCTTGGCTCACAATTTTAGTCGTGCATTATTTTTCCTTTAAAATTAGTTTATGTTTCTTGTATTTTTAGCTTTTCAGTAGTTTAATGTTTTCTTAAAGTTTTTATGTAATCTCAAACCTTTTGTACTCTAATTTCAGTTTTAATAAAAGTTTCTAAGTTTTGTTTTGATCTTGCATTTCACTATTTGGTACTGAATAAGCTGTTTGTAAGGATTGTAATAAGCTCATATAAGCTGTCCATAGCTTTTATGAGCTTGTTTTGTGTTTAATTATAGCATTTCATTCATTCACATTCACAAAAGATCTTGGTCAACGAAAGTCAACTGGTGATCTCATTTGGTTCAGAAATGGAAATGGGTTGATCTAGTTGCTGGATTAGGTTGTTGGTTGGTGTTTTACACTAGTGTGATACTGTTACTCTGCCCAAATTTGGCTAGAATAACTAAGTGAGTAATCACCTTTTTCCTTCTCAAAACTGTTTTAATGAATGATCATGTGGCTTGATGATTGATGCTTGATTTAATGTTATTTGATGTTCTCTGATCTCAGTCTTTTAGTTGTTATAAAGTTTGCATAAGTAGGAGTAGGAGTGTTAGTATAATCGCTTATTAGAATAGCTTAAAGGAGTGTTTGGATCGATGCTTAAAAGCTGTACTAGAGGTTTAAATAATGGAATAGATCGGTTGCTTTAGGCTTGTCATAGTGTCTTGCACTCATATATGTCCTTGTTTTGCATCATTTTCATTCTTAGTCAATATTTCATTCTCATTGTCTTGATCTCAAAGCTGTTGAAACAAGTTGCTAAATCATTTCATATAGGTTTAGAATTTGATAAACTAGCTTGGTTCAATTGTATTTCATCAACATTCATCAACTTGACTCAACATTTGATCTTAAATCTCACAAAAGTCAAACTAAGTCCTTTGTTTTCAAAAGTCAAAATCATGTCAAAACCGGTTTTTGCGGATATTGCAGCCTTTGCACAAGGTGCAATGACAATAAGGTCTCAAATTTGAGTACAGGTTGGGTTTGCTAGGTGGTCTTGAAGACCACATATCATTTTCACTTGACTTCTCGATAAGCTTTGTGGATAATGTCACACCTCATGGGGCGAAATACGAGGTGTAACGGAAAGGAACATAAGCACAAGATAATAGAACATACCAACGTTAAGATTAAAAGAAATAATACGCCATTACAATACTAGTTTAGCCGTCATCGGCAAATATATTACAAAGTTTAGTTCCCAAAATATTGCGTTCTATTACATAATGATTTGTAGTAACAAGTGAAAACTTCATTATGCAAGACCGGTAGAAAAGCTTACTAATGATCACACGAAATGCATGAGAGAAAAGCGGGTCAACTATGAAAATAGTTGGTGAGTAAACATGTTTAGCAAAATAAGAAAACTCGTGAAAAAAAATTCAAAGCTTTGGTCAACAAAATAATCCACAAAGCAAAGGCATTGTAAATCCACTCGGTTCAAGTTCATATACAAAACTTGCAACTGTGTATTCACAACCCATTGCACAAAATATAGCGTATGAAGTAGTCAAGTATAAGCGGTCATAATAGTTCACAATATAGAACCATGAATATAATAATTCGAGGATGCTCTTGATGAAACCAAATTAAGTGGGTGCCACTACCCAAAGTTATGTTGGGTGCCTCTTCCCAAAGATATAATGGGTGCCTCTTCCCAAAGATATACTGGGTGCCTCTTCCCAAAGATATACTGGGTGCCTCTTCCCAAAGATATAATGGGTGCCTCTTCCCAAAGATATACTGGGTGCCTCTTCCCAAATATATACTGGGTGCCTCTTCCCAAAGATACGCTCCGAACACGGGAGACTTTATAGTGATGCTCCGAACATAGGAGACTTTATAGTGATGCTCCGATCATAGGAGACTTTAGGTCAAGGCCATAACATGTACGGTTCAATAAGTTCAAATAAGTCATAATTTCCTAATTAAGTTCAAGGATTTGATTCGAATTCACAAGTTCTAGTCAAACAAGTTAATAAAAGTAGTGATCAATTTAGCTCAAGAAAGGTTCATGCATTTCGCCCCAAAATATAGTAAAAAGGGTAAAAGGGGGTTGTGATTACTCACTTGATGAATAGATGCGATGACAAAAGTGGTTACACCAAGATGTAGTGTGATAAGTTAATCTTGACAAGCTATTATGATGAGGTGCAAAGAACCAAGGTTAGCCTAAACACCCTAGGTTTTTATTTCAAAACCTTATTAAGAGTGTTATCTAGATTATTTATTAACTTGATCTTGCAAAATTTGATGATCCCTTTGTACACCCTACTATGGCGGTTTGATGGAGAAGAAACAAGGAGAGAAAAGTTTGCTATCTTGAAAATTTAGATGAATCAAATGAAGTGAAGACTAAGTGAAGTGTACATCTATACAACATTAAAAAAATCTACCAACAAGATACATCCCCCTAGGCGGTTTGGGGGATTGTGTCTTTCAATTATTTTTTTTTTCTTTATAATGTGTAATATTTGATAAAATGTATAAGTAAAATGTGTAGGTATAATTAACTTGTAAGGTAAATGGTAGCTTTTAGGTATAAGTAAATTTTAATAGATCAAAATAGAGTATAATGATATTATAAAAATTGTAAAAATACATTCCTTGTAAAATTTGAGTGATATAATAATTATCGTGTAGTTTTTAAGAAAAACGTCGTAATAATATAAATTTAACGATTTATGTACAGAATAAATTTAAAACACTAAGTAAACTCAAAATATCGTTTTTATAAACTTAATGTAAGTATAAAATATGTCGGGGTCATTTTTAGAAGTAACGGATTAAATATTCAAAATAATAACTTACGCGATAGCGTTTATTTAATATGAAATTATGCGTTTAACGTGAAATGAAAATCATGCATGAACTAATATGATGAATATTGAGTTTAAGAAATGATCGGAATTTGAGAATTGTGACATTCTTCCCATGTCAGCGGAATCACGTCCTCGTGATTCGATTAACGATACTATGGTCCGAACCTCGACAAGAGTTCTAAAAGTTCATGCTCGTACGAATAGTCTAAGTGATCATGTCAATGCTCATGCATAAGGGTTCCTCATCCAACTAATTATATGCCCGTGATTAGATTTGATGGGGTAAACTTACCAATATCGAGCGTGGCCCTCAAAAGACCTTTAGGTAATGACTTGAGTAAACTTGTTTCTTAGCTCGACTTTATGAACTCATCAAACAAGAGCGTCACTAGATCAAGCTAGGAAACAAGTCTTTTGAATGTAGTCTTTTGAAAGATTAGCTCGATATTCGATTTGCTTACACAAATCAAATCAAATCAACAAAATATATAACAACTACGGTTGATATCAATAGGTCTCAAATTAATCAATGTCATGAGCGTGATATGAATCGGAAGGAAGTTATGCACTCAAAATCATGTTGTCTGAGAAATAAAGTGGTTGCTCAAAGAATGTACCCGTTACGCGTTGCGGGCTTCCTCGGTACCGGATAGAATGCTCGACCACGTGCGGGAGGAATTTCAATGTTACGATCTTGTGGACCTTCTATTGCCAACGCCGGTTTGGACGATTACCTCCTTGATTGGGAGTTCTTTTCGACTTTGGACGGTATTGCGAAGGTGATCTAGACTTCCACACTCGTAACATGCTTTTCTCATCCTTGATTTCGATTCTGTTTGAGCAATTCCAGCGAAGTGGCCGTCATCCACATTTGTCGCACCTTGGCGATCTCTAAGTGATGAAAATTACATCAAGTGCACAAAGGATGTGGACTGCATATCCTTTGCGCTCTGGGTAGTCGCTCCATAGTTACGGGTTATTCGTTGCCTCTTGTTTCTTGGTTCGATCTCGGCTTCCTGGTGATCCTCCTGTCGCTTTCGTCCATTGTCGTTTGCTTTTGTTAGTTCTCGGATCGATCACATCATTTGTCAGCGATCGCCATACTCACGTGACTTGCGAGTGGTTGGGTTCGACGGTGACATCCTCTAATTTCGGTATCAATCCCCATATATATCGGTCAATCAACTTCTCCACGGTGGAAACCATGTGAGGAACCATCCTAGTTAACTCGTGGAAGCGGATCGTGTACTTGTCGACTTCTACTCCAACCATCAAGTGATTCCAAAATTCCGCTTCTAGCTTCGCACTTCATCTTTCTGCGGTACTCATCGGTTAGTAGTTTCTTGAATGCTTCCCAAGATAACGCATTTGCAGCCCCTCTTCCTCTAGTGCGCAATTGGTTGTTCCACCGGTCAATGCTCGACCACATAGTAGACCAATGAGAGAACTCAACCTTGTTTCCTTGATACATTTCGTGATACTAAGTTTCGACTCAACATTCTCGAACCGAGTTAGCGGTCAATGGCACCCTCGGTACCATGAAATTCCATTGGCTTGCATGCCATGAAAGTTTTAGCTTGCATCCTTGACCGCGTTTGAAGTACCTTCTCCGTTGTTGGTTCGTCTAGCATCGAGATGTGTTATAATTTGGGTGAGTAGATCCGCTATTCCAACAGCGTTGTTGTTTGGATTGTCATTGTTGTTTGGGTTGTCGTTGTTGTTTGGGTTGTCGTTGTTGTTGCCTCACGGCGTGTGTTTCTTGCAGCCATGATCCTCGGTGGACCAAAACATCGGGTTGAGTAAGCGACATTCGAGCGAAGTCGGATGAGGTGCGAGCGGTGGTAATGTGTGTTATAGTGATCGAAACATGGCGAGAGCGAGACATGCTATGTCTAACAAGTCGAAAGATGGAAAAGAGGAGATATGAACAAGGTGCGGTAATGTAGGCGTGAGCGTAAAAACATGCTATGCATACCCACCCGACCAATGCAACTTGGTGACCGGACTCAAAGACTCGACTAAACATGATTTAAAACTACCACTCTTATCATTGTATGGTTCTTCATAAATTAGACATAGTTGATCGGGCTATGTATAATTTATGATTAACGATCTACGATAGGACTAGATGACTCGGATGATGTTCAATGTTTAATAAAATAAAATAAAAATTATTCCGGTTATAGTGTGATTTTTATTTTGAAAAATCGGCATTCTCTATAACCTTTGGCTCGGTACCAATCATCACACCCTCGCGGGAGGCGAAATACGAGTGTAACGAAGGAACATAAGCACAAGATAATAGAACATACCAACGTTAAGATTAAAAAGAAATAATACGCCATTACAATACTAGTTTAGCCGTCATCGGCAAATATATTACAAAGTTTAGTTCCCAAAATATTGCGTTCTATTACATAATGATTTGTAGTAACAAGTGAAAACTTCATTATGCAAGACACAGTAGAAAAGCTTACTAATGATCACACAAATGTATGAGAGAAAAGCGGGTCAACTATGAAAATAGTTGGTGAGTAAACATGTTTAGCAAAATAAGAAAACTCGTAAGAAAAAAAATTCAAAGCTTTGGTCAACAAAATAATCCACAAAGCAAAGGCATTGTAAATCCACTCGGTTCAAGTTCCGCCCATACAAAACTTGCAACTGTGTATTCACAACCCATTGCACAAAATATAGCGTATGAAGTAGTCAAGTATAAGCGGTCATAATAGTTCACAATATAGAACCGCGAATATAATAATTCGTGGATGCTCTTGATGAAACCAAATTAAGTTGGGTGCCACTACCCAAAGTTATGTTGGGTGCCTCTTCCCAAAGATATAATGGGTGCCTCTTCCCAAAGATATCTTGGGTGCCTTTTCCCAAAGATATCTTTGGTGCCTCTTCCCAAAGATATAATGGGTGCCTCTTCCCAAAGATATCTTGGGTGCCTCTTCCCAAATATATCTGGGTGCCTCTTCCCAAAGATACGCTCGAACACGGAGACTTTATAGTGATGCTCCGAACATAGGAGACTTTATAGTGATGCTCGATCATAGGAGACTTTAGGTCAAGGCCATAACATGTACGGTTCAATAAGTTCAAATAAGTCATAATTTCCTAATTAAGTTCAAGGATTTGATTCGAATTCACAAGTTCTAGTCAAACAAGTTAATAAAAGTAGTGATCAATTTAGCTCAAGAAAGGTTCATGCATTTCGCCCCAAAATATAGTAAAAACGGTAAAAGGGGTTGTGATTACTCACTTGATGAATAGATGCGATGACAAAAGTGGTTACACCAAGATGTAGTGTGATAAGTTAATCTTGACAAGCTATTATGATGAGGTGCAAAGAACCAAGGTTAGCCTAAACACCCTAGGTTTTTATTTCAAAACCTTATTAAGAGTGTTATCTAGATTATTTATTAACTTGATCTTGCAAAATTTGATGATCCCTTTGTACACCCTACTATGGCCGGTTTTGATGGAGAAGAAACAAGGAGAGAAAAGTTTGCTATCTTGAAAATTTAGATGAATCAAATGAAGTGAAGACTAAGTGAAGTGTACATCTATACAACATTAAAAAAAATCTACCAACTTAAAGATACATCCCCCCCCTAGGCCGGTTTTGGGGGGATTGTGTCTTTCAATTATTATTATTTTTTCTTTATAATGTAATATTTGATAAAATGTATAAGTAAAATGTGTAGGTATAATTAACTTGTAAGGTAAATGGTAGCTTTTAGGTACAAGTAAATTTTAATAGATCAAAATAGAGTATAATGATATTATAAAAATTGTAAAAATACATTCCTTGTAAAATTTGGTGATATAATAATTATCGTGTAGTTTTTAAGAAAAACGTAAGTAATAATATAAATTTAACGATTTATGTACGAATAAATTTAAAACACTAAGTAAACTCAAATTATCGTTTTATAAACTTAATGTAAGTATAAAATATGTCGGGGTCATTTTTAGAAGTAACGGATTAAATATTCAAAAATAATAACTTACGCGATAGCGTTTATTTAATATGAAATTATGCGTTTAACGTGAAATGAAAATCATGCATGAACTAATATGATGAATATTGAGTTTAAGAAATGATCGGAATTTGAGAATTGTGACAGATAAGCTCAAACAGGAGGGTCAGGTTGCTGTTTTGCTATAAAGATCAGTTAGCTTAAACCTTAGTAAACTGCTTATTTGAGGTTAGGAGTAGCAGTAGTTAGTTGATTTAGAGTGGTTATAGTATAATTTAGCTTCTGTAGAAGTTTGGTGGCTTATTGTGCTAGTTTGCTTATTCTCAGTGCTTGTTTCAAATCGGTTTACTACGACTCTATTATCTTACACATAAGCATCATATTTTATATTTTTCCTAGAATTAGAATAATATTTTAGAATTTTCCTGAGTTTTCATAATTTTTGGTCACTGTTTGCTATTTTTCTCTATTTAAAATAGTTTTTAGTCACTTTTAAATAGCTTTTATTGCAAATAATTAAGAAAAAGTTCCAAAAAATAATTTTTCAATTTTCCCAGTTTAAGAAAAATATAAAAAGCATAAAAAATATTTTCCCTATTTTTCCCCTTTTATTTGGTATTTTTCACAATTTAAATTAGATTTAAATAGTTTTAAATTAGTAGAAAATAGAAAAATAATCAAAAAAATAAAAAAATAGTTTTGAAAATTCTCTTATGGTATTTTAGACTTTATGAAAATAGTTTCACATTTTTCTACTTAATTTTCATATTTTTAATATTTTAAATTAGATTTAAAAGTTGGAAATTAGTTTTTAATTTTAATAAAATTGAGAAAATCCTAAAAAAATAGTTTTAATTCATAAATAGTTTTCTAATATCATTTTAGAGTAAAAGTAATTTTAGGCATTTTTAGGATATAATTTAGGCGTAGTTGCTTTTTAATTACGTTTTCTTAATTACGTTTAGTTAACTTTGCACTTAGGATTTCCGTAGATTAGATTCCCTTAATTACTTTCCCTATTCCGTAGTTTTATAGAATCAATCAAATCACAAAATCAAAACATCGAGCATTAAATTCCAAACCAATAACGACGTTGGCAATTCGCCTCGTTGGAAGCGATTCGGGTTGACTAATCCGTATTAACGATCACACACGGATTTGATTTATTATTCTTTTCCTAAAGGAATTTTGAATCTATCTTCGTGATTATTTTGATATCGATATTGAGGTTTTATCCATACATACCATAGCGTTCATTATCGTAATCCGTGTTTGAACTGTTTTAAGTTTCTTCTGATTAGTCATTCACAAGTGGCTAGCTTGTGTGAGATAACTTGACGGTTTGGCACGAATCTTGTATCTAAGGCATTCACTTCATGGCATGCATGTGGACTTATCATAGAGTCCCGGTGTCGACGCGTCTCACCTATATTTTATGCACTTAACTATCGTTGGATTGTAACAAACTCGTTTTGATATATTGGAAATCTTTTGGGACCTAATCTTTGTAAACTCTGATTATTTTAATGAATCAAGCGATATTTTCAAAGCGACACTTTAGGTCGTTCGATATAAGCTGTAACTTTGATGCTATGACGGTCCTCCCAAGGTATTCCATTCATTGTAAAGCAGGTAATTTGGGGTGTGATGATTGGTATCGAGCATCGGTTATAGAGAACTAGGTTGCATCATTGACCCTAGACTATAACTACATCATCATAGCATCTCATCATATCATTATAAGTGCATACTCCTTATACATGCGAACTTATGACTCAACACCAAACATCATATAAGGCGATTAGTCAAGCATTGCATAGTTACTCTAAATTATACATAGCACGATCACCTATGTCTAATTCGGAAGAATCATGCAATGAAGAGAATAGTAGTCTCATATGTGTAAGCAATTCCGTAATTGAGCCAAATTTTCAAAAGATTTTCTTGAAACCACTTGTTTCGGTTTGATCCGAGTGAGTTCTTGTTTGATGAGTTGCAAAGATCAAGCTAGAAACAAGTTGTTACTAAACCGATTTAGCCTAATCTCATGGCGGTTCTTGTTTGATGAGTTGTGAGATTAAGTAAAATCGGTTACCTAAAATCTTTTGAGGGTTTCGCTCGAGAATGGGAAAGCTTGCCTCATCAAGCACAGGTCATAAGAGGCATGTATTTAGGACGGAAATGCTCACGATAGCGAGCGTATTTAGTTGAGCGAGGAACCCATATGCATGAGCATTGACATAATCAATTAGACCATACACGAGCATAAACTTTTAGAACCCTTGTCGAGGTTCGGACCATAGTATCATTAATCGAATCACGAGGGCGTGATTCCTCGACATGGGAAGAATGTCACAATTCTCAACTTCCGGTCATTTTCAAATTTATATTTTCATTAAGCGCATAATTTTCATATTAAATAAGCGCTATCGCGTAATTAATTATTTTGAACAATTGATCCGACACTTCCCAAAACTTATCGATATATTTTATACTCAATTTAAGACCATAAAATTATATTATTAGTTTACCGGTGTTTTAAATTTATTGTGTATATAAATTATTACGTATAACTATTTATGACGATTTTCAGAAATTCAACTCGATAATATTTATTTCACTCAACTCATGTAAACGTAATTTTTATAATTTTATGACTTCAATACATTTTATTTTTGTCTGTTAAAATCTATTTTTAGTTAACGCTACAATTAATATCTATTTCTACTTACAAATTACACATCATACTTAAACATAAAATGCATTTAACCATAAAATGCATTAATCTCTCCAACCTTTCACCAAAACCGCCACTCCCCCTAGTCACAAGAAGAAGCCAATTTGATCTTTGCATCTATTAAGTATACATTTATAAGATATTTTGCAAACTAACACACACACTTCACATATTCAAGGTGTAAACAAATATCTCTTCCTCTTCTCTTCTTCAAGTGACCGGCCACCATAAGGAACCAAGAAGGAGACCATATTTTTTTTCCCTAATCAAGTTATACATACACTAGTATCACTCTTGTTAAGGTTTTGTAATATAAACCTTGGGTGATTAGGAGAAACCCTTTGTTCTAATAACCTCATCAAGTTACTTGTAAGCTTTTCATTTTCATGATCATATTTCATATTCATTTGATCATTATTGAGCAAAAACATGCAAGTCATATGATGTTGTACCACTTTTTCATTGATTTTTAAGAGTTATGTATATATAAGTCATCCTATAATTACACCTTGTTATATATTATTTTTGGTGATGTCTAGGAATCCATGACACCCTAAGAAGGTGTATGGTAGGATTAGAATAACCGGAGTTGTTTTGAATGGGTTAGAATAGGTTTGGCGTGAGAAAAACTCATTTCGACAAGTTTGCAAAAGGTGCATCCTTATTTTAAAAATCTGGAAAATTCGACAGTTGGTAAAATATTTTGGGCTAGATATTTGGAAAATATACTTTAAAAGCAAAACGTGGCGCTTGAGCGGATTAAAAGCGGAGTTATAACGAAAAAGTTATGAATTTTGAAGTTTGACGAAAACTAATAATTCGATTTCAGCATGAAAATGTCACCCTTTACGAGTCAAAAATGAGGCTTAAGCGTTATTAAATGTGTCGACTTATCAAATATATATTAGTATACTTTGATACGAAGCTAAGGACATATAAAGCGTGAAAACGGACTTGTAACGATTAAATTATACGTTTTCACAAAGTTGCCGTAATTTTATTATATAAGAAAACTATATTATTTCTAATAGACAAGTGTTACGGCAAAACAAGTCACCATGTTGGAGGTCGTTTTAACATTAATGTAGGACTTTTATAAAGTGATGTCTTCTAGTAAAAGTAAGTTCGCCAAGCATATTTTCCAAAATGTCCATCCGTTTGTCAAGCGGAGTTGTAACGAATAAAATATAGTCACTCAAACTTTGCGGAAATCACCCTTAAACAATATTTTGGACACAAGTACCATACTTTACCTATGTTTTTCTCCATGATCGAGACCTCTCGATAAAAACTTAAATGCTAAAACTTTGAGATGATGATACAAGCTTCTCAAAACCGTTGAGTTGTTTCCTAACACTCGATGTGCACCATTTTTCGACTAGCTTTTCAAGGCCGTTTAGTCGCTTTCATGAAATTGTCAAATGACATTATTTTCTGACGAAAAGTTATAGATTCATAATAAACCACTAAATGATTATCGTAGGATATCATTTCGGCGTAAATCTTGATAAAGTGTTTTGTAACTTGACAAGAGGTCATAAACATATATTTCGACGATAAACTTTATTTTCCAAAAGGTACAAGTGGTATGGATATCATATGAGTTTGCATGCACGACGTTGTTTCATGACTTACATTAGAGCATATCATTCATTATAGGTCGCGGTTAGGCTATTGCGTCTCATTTACGTGCATCCACTTTGTCATCATAACTATTACAACGGTGAGTTCGTAGCCCCACTTTTACTCGTTTTAATTGTTTTATAAACTCTTGGAGATACATGCTCAACTTCATGCTTTACTTTACACTTATATGAACTTAAACTATATTGTTAGATCTATCATGAACTTGTTACCTTTTGTTTCACTACTTATGCTAGTAAGTAGATTGTGTCGAACTAAATTGATCGCTATGTTATGAGCGCTATTATTTGAATCACTTTCCTTGATTTTGAACCCTTCGACATGTATATTTGAGCTCTTTTAAATTGATTCGAACCCTTTAACATATAAGTGAACACTTTGGACTTGATATGAACTTTTGACATATAGTTGATCTCTTTTAACTTGTACAAGGACCCTTTTGATATATTTTAAACATGTTTAACGTGATTTTGAGCGCTTGACTATCTTGAACCTTTTGATATTATTGAACTCTTTGGTATTACGAACTTTTGAACTCGACTTAAATCTTTGAACTTAATTACGAACTTTTGAGCGGAACTCTTGAACTTAAATACAAACTTATGACTTGTTTGAACTTATTGAACCGTCGTGTTATGACCTTGACCTAAAGTCTCCCATGTTCGAACATCACTATAAAGTCTCCACTTGTTCGAGCATCATTATAAAGCCTCCCGGTCCGGACGAATGTCTCCCTATGGGAGCAGACATTTTCAATCTAAGTCTCCCTGTTCGGAGCGGTGCAAATTCTCCCATGTTCGGAGTGTTCTTAATTGTATATAATAGTTGTATGATGTCTTGTTAGTACATTCGCATTGTTAGTCTCCTATTATTAGGTAGTATGGATAGCTATTAGAGGTCGGCCAACCTCTCGTCCACTATGTTACGGGACGCATATTATTTATTCTAGGAGCTTTGCCTTGCATACATTATTATATACGTGGTGCTATATTGTGAACTATTATGACATCGTTACCTTTGGACTATTAGGCGACTATATTTTGTGCAATGGGTTGTGAACACACGGGTTGCAAGTTTTGTATGGGCGAACTTGGGCCGAGTGGATTTACAATGCCTTTGCTTTGAGAACTCATTTGACCTCGTGTTGCTTGAACATAAACTAGACATACTACTTTTGGCGTTGGATTGTGAACACAGGTTGCAAGTTTTGTATGGCGGAACTTGGGCCGAGTTGATTTACAATGCCTTTGCTTTGTGGACTATTCTAAATGACCAAAAACTTTTCCTTTGTTGCATGAGCGCTCTTTAAAGGCTTTATAATTCAACCAAACTCTATGAACTCACTCAACCATTGTGTTGACACTTTTAGCATGTTTTATCTCAGGTATCTAAGGCATTCACTTCATGGCATGCATGTGGACTTATCATAGAGTCGCGGTGTCGACGCGTCTCACCTATATTTTATGCACTTAACTATCGTTGGATTGTAACAAACTCGTTTTGATATATTGGAAATCTTTTGGGACCTAATCTTTGTAAACTCTGATTATTTTAATGAATCAAACGATATTTTCAAACGACACTTTAGGTCGTTCGATATAACTGTAACTTTGATGCTATGACAGTCCTCCCCAAGGTATTCCATTCCGCTGTAAAACAGGTAATTTGGGGGTGTGACATATCTGCATAAATTTCACAAATATTCTTACCTTTTAATTTTACCAAATTGACCCATTTACCCATAGAGATTCTTTCTTTGCAATAATTTTCAAAACCACTTAATCATGAGCACTTCATTCCATGCTTTCAGAGACTTAATTCCAAGACCTCCTTGACCATGGGGCTTACACACCTCCTTCCAAGCAACCTTTTTTTTTACCTCTGACATCATAAGAAACGTTTCAACATTTTCTCAATCTTCTTGATAACAATTTTTTTTTAAACGGCAATTTTAACTACCTCATAACATTTACATCACAAATCTATCTGACATGTCTTAAGCAGAACATGAAACCACAATTATTTAGTTGTGAAGTTTCTTAAACAATATGAGGTACCATTAGGATTCTACTTGGGATTCTCCTTGATAACAGTATTTGGAATTGCAAGATTCTACTTGACAGGTTCTAAAATAAACAAATTAAGGGTAAAATATTATTTCACCAATTAATGAGTATTACATGAGGTTATATGATGATAATGATAGTACTATGGTTTCCAATTCGGTTTTTTAGTAAAGTCCTAATCAAAATTGCAAATATTATGGAGCATTTAGGTAGCTGGTAACAACACAAGTCTCGAAAAGGTGTATCGTCTAACACGTCTCTATATTGAATTTGCACGATTTGTATATATTAGATGTTTTCTTCCTTTTGATAAAAGAAATTAAGCTTTTTGATGCTCAAATGGTTGAAGACTATTGCATTGCGATTAAAAAATGTATGATCGGTTTAGTTTCGCATTTCAGAAAAGGTTAACTTAAACATCTAACAAGTAGTAACATTGCAACATAAATACTAATAGATAAATTAGAGGGGGTGTCTTTGCTACAAGGAGTACAAGCATAAAATTGGGGTGCAAGTAAAAGTTGGAACCATCATTGAAAAATAGACTAGAACAGTTCATAGAATATTCATTGGTTGAAACGTTTATTGGAATCTTGAACCTTTGAAATGGTGTAATAGCCACTTGTCGATTTGACATCGTTTACTCTTACAAAACTTATTAATATATTAATTATTAGAGAAAAATTTCAACACGATAACCTGCTTAAATGAAAGAGACTTTAATACACACAATATGGGTGGCTTCAAGTTACCTTTGTAAGCCACTTGAATAGTTGAAGAACAGTGTCTTATAACTTTTACACAAGTCGATATATAAACCAATCTTTATGATTTTTGAATAAGTTATGCAATGTTTAACAACTCCAAAATAATCGGAAAAACACGTTTATTATTTTGCAAATCACGATGGTAACATACATATATATGTAACATATAGCAATACGTCAAATATCGAGTTTTTACAGGCTTAACTCATTCCCACACCATAATAGAGTATCATTGGTATGTATGTATTTAACATAGAGGTAATTGATCACATCATACAACTGATTGTATTTTATAACATCGTATTAACATCCTTTGAGACTATTTGTAGCTTTGATTATGGTATTGAATAAATTAAGAATAAACAACAAACAAGCATGGGCATAACCGCATAATGTTAATCTCGAAAAAGTAACATACATATGATATGAAAGCATATGATTAAAACATAAAGATTAAAGATCAAATGAGAAAAATTCTTAAATGAATTATTATACTAAGCTACATTTAATCCAAGTTATATATTTGGATCGAAAATCATTATACTACTCAATCTGTGTCATATCTATTGTTGATATTTCTATTTTAAATTGTCTCAAATTAATTGTTCTTCAAAAATAAATAAAAAATTTAGTTCGAGTTTACTATATTATTGTTACTTAAGGTTATTTTTACAAACATTAAAAATTTTAAATTAATTAATTAAAGGTAAAACTATTATTTTAAAAAAGCAAAAATTATAATAATTATAATTCTTTTATACCGTGTGATTTTTATGAGTGAACAATGTTTTTTGACGCATAAAGTAGAATATTATAAAGAAACGGGTGCAGTGTAGTTCAAGTTGTGCTATGAGTCGATCTTCGGATATATATAGTGAATAAATGTGTGTCTCGAACATTGCTATAAGTTTATGAGGGGAGTTATTTTATATATAAAAATTTTCTTACATATTAAGGGACTCATTTTCACTATCCATCTAAAAGAAATTAATAATTGAAATTAAAAGCATTTTATTATTTCACATATTTTTTATAATTTAAATATCTTTTAAATCGTTAATCGTTAACCAAAAATAATTACATCATCGCGACGAGCATTTAATTATCTTTCTATAAACGGGCACTTTGATATACTTTTGAAAAAAGAAAAAAAATCATTTTTTTTCACGTTTTTTCGTCTTATTTTTCGTTTTTCTTCGAAACTGAAATTTGCATAAAATATCATATATGATTTAACACTAATTTGAAGATCACATGTGATATTAGTGTTAAATCACATATGATATGTAATATCATATGTGATACTAGTGTTAAATCATATATGATAAATCACATATGATATACATATCATATATGATAACACTAATATCACATGTGGTATTCAAATTAGTGTTAAATCATATATGATTTTTTCATGCAAATTTCAGTAACGTAAAAAACGAAAAATAATTAAAAAAAAAAAAACGTGAAAACACGAAGAAAAAAAAATTGTCGAAAGTATATCAAAGTGCCTATCTATAGAAAGATAATTAAATGCTCGTCGTAATGGTATATGTTTTTTGGCTTGACGATTAACGGTTTGAAAGATATTTGTATTTGAAAATAAAAGGATGAAAGTGGGTTTTTTTAATTGTTGGGATTAATCTCATCCATTAGATTTAATAAAAATGGAGGGTGGAGATCCGCCCCTTAGGATACCATAATCATAATTGAGTTGTACCCTTAATATATCTAAAGATTCTTTTGATGACTTCTAGGTGTGAAGTTTTAGGGTCTTCTTGAAACCTAGCGCAAAGACATACGCTAAACATGATATCCGGCCGACTAGCCGTGAAGTAGAGAAGACTACCAATCATGCCACGGTATTTGGTGTTGTCAACGGATTCACCGTCTTCATCTTTGGTGAGTTTGGTATCGGAGGACATTGGTGTTATAATTGATTTTGACTCCTCAAATCCGAATTTCTTTAACATTTCTTTAATGTATTTGGATTGGTAGAAGAAGATACCATCTTCTAATTTTTTGATTTGTAGACCAAGAAAGAAGCTTAATTCTCCCATCATACTCATTTCAAACTCATCATGTATGATTTTTGAGAAATCATCACACATTTCTTAACAAGTTGATCCAAATATAATATCGTCCACGTATATTTCAACAATTATTATTTGTGACTCCTTTGTCTTTGTAAAAAATGTGTTGTCAACTAACCCCACGGTATAGTTGTTTTTAATTAAAAATGCTTTAAGTCTATCATACCAAGCCTTTGGGGCTTGTTTAAGACCATAAAGATATTTCTTTAATTTGTACATATGATTAGGTTTTTCAAAATCGACAAAACCCGGAGGTTGAGATACATAAACTTCTTCATTTATAAAGCCATTAAGTAAAGCACTTTTGACGTCCATTTGAAAGAGTTTAAGATCATGAGCACAAGCATACGCAAGAAGGATTCTTATAGACTCTAATCTAGCTACGGGAACATAGGTCTCATCAAAGTCTATGCCTTCTTATTGGTTGTACCCTTGAGCAACAAGTCTAGCTTTATTTCTAGACACGACACCATTTACACCTAATTTGTTTTTATACACCTATTTTGTTCCAATAATTGTTTGGTTTTTAGGTGGAGGGACAAGTGTCCAAACGTTATTAGAAACAAACTGATTTAATTCCTCTTGCATAGCCATAACCCAACTTTCATATTTTATAGCTTCTTGAGTATTTTTATGTTCTATAGTTGACACGAAACCAAAGAGACTACTTTGGTTTTGAACTTGAGACCTTAGAGTTCTTTCATTTAATTTTCCAATGACATTTTCTACGGGATCATCTTTAGACACTTTAACATTGATAATTTCATTGTTTAATAGTCCATTTTCCTTGTTTCCTTTTTCTTCTATTTATAAGACTTCACTTTCAATTAGCTTGTTGTCAACGAGAGGTAAAGAGGTTTTAGGTGGACTCTCGTCAAATTTGACATTTAAAGATTCTTCAACTTTCATGGTTTCTTTATTTAGTATTACGTATGCATTACTATTAGGAGAATATCCTCAGAAAATACCTTCAGTTGATTTTGGGTCGAATTTGGTTAAGTAGTCTTTTGTGTTAAGTATAAAACATTTACTACCAAAGACTCGAAAGTTTTCCAACGAAGGCTTTTTACCTCGTAACAACTTGTATGGAGTTTTTCCTAAGAATGGTCTAATTAAGACTCGATTTAGAATATAGGTAGATGTGTCGATGGCATTACACCAAAATTTCTGAGGAATAGATTGCTCATTAATCATGGTGCGACTCATTTCTTGTAGGGATCAATTTTTCCTTTCAACTACCCACTTGATTGTGGAGTGCGAGGAGCCGAGAAATTATGAGTAATACCATTTGCATCACAAAAAGCTCCGAATTGCACTTCATTATCAAATTCACGGCCATGACCCGTTCGGATCGACACAATAGGACTTCCTAGTTGTCTTTGCATTTTTCTACTTAAGTTTTCGAAGTGATCAAACATTTCAGATTTATTCTTTAAAAATTTAGTCCATGTATACCTAGAGTAATCATCTACTCTAACCAAGGTATAGAAGTTACCTCCGTAACTTTGGATAGCTGACGGATCAAATAAATCCATATGTAGCAATTCTAGACATTTTGATGTAGAAACCATATTTTTAGCTTTATGACTAGCATGGACTTGTTTTATGATATTACAAGCATCACAGAAATGATGTTTGTATTTTAGTTTAGGTAGGTTTCTTACTAGCTCTTTGGATGATAGCGATTGAAGAAGTCGCATATTGGCATGACCCAATCTTCGATGTCATAAGGTCGAAGTATCATCCATAGAGGTGAGACAAAGTTTATCTTTTGGTTCGTCTCGATTTTAATAACGTAGATGCCATGTTTTCTAATACCTCTTCCTATAGTAATACCATTTTTAATATTTTACTACAGGTTTCGCTAAGGAGAACGTTGCACTTTTTATCACATATTTGACCTATACTTCGTAGATTAAAGTTTAGGTTTTCTACGTGACATACGTCATTAATGGTTAAGGAATTGTGAGAGATTGTACATTTTTTCGATGATTTTGCTTTTACTATTGCCGAACTCCACATTTCCTCCGTTAAAGGATTCATATGTGGAGAACAATGCTTTATTACCAGTCATATGCCTTGTGCACCCGCTATCTTTGATCCATTCGTCCTAATCCAAGTAAACCTTTAGGCACACCTAAGACAACAAACAACTCAAAAGTTTGGTCCCCATTTGTTCATGGGTCCATTGGTGTTATACAATTCATTCATATGAGGCATATAAAAAATTGGTGTAAAAGCATTCCAAGGTATGTAGTTTTAAAATGGAAAACCATTTAATGAGTTAGGATTCTATCCCATTTGATGGTGGTTACTTTTAAGAAAAACATTATTTGGCCTTTTTATCGTTTTTTAGGTTTAGAAAACAATGGGGGTTTGCTTTTCATTAAACCTTGACCTTGTTTTAAAAAGGGTGGTTGTTTGACATTCCTAACACTAACATGGGATGGTTTCTTTTTGTTAACGACGACAAATTTGGTTCTAGAAGAGATGGTTGCGTTATTTTTAGTTTTTACTGCTGAAGATGCCCGGATCCCTACTTTTTCACTAGTCGGATCCCTTTTCAAAGGATCCACCGGATCCGGCACATCAGTGGCTGTTTTTTCAGTTGCTTTAACAAATTGTGTTTCCTTAACTTTGCTAGTTAACGCAATATGTTTCTGAATACCTAGACCCTTTTGATTATTACCCGTTTTAACACTATCAAGTATTGTATCAAGGTAATTTGTGCTTAGTCCAACAATTTTAGAATCAAGGTGATCAACCAAAGTTTGAAGTTCTACACAAAGCTTGCATTCACCACTTACTTCCTTTCCCTTTTCTAGTCTCTTTAAATTTTCTTTTAGTTCAAAAACTTCTTTTTCTAAAAGTCCATTTTTATTTTTCAAAAGTTTATTTTTGTTTATTACCGTGAGACTAATCTTGCAAAGCTTGTTATATTCTAGATGTAATGACTCATCATCTAGAGATGAACTACTATAGTATAGGGAGTCGAACATACCTCGTTGGAATCCTTGGCCATAAGACAAATTTCTTCCTTCTCTTCTTCACTCATTCCCCATGATCCGCTTACGAACGCATTTTGTTCGTAGCGTTTGGGACATTCACCAATGAAGAGATTTGGATCCTTGCATTTAAAACATTTGCACTCATCCTTCACTTTCTTGTCGTCTTTGCTTTTCCGCAAACCTTTCTTGCCATCATAGGGTTGCTTGACATATCTTCCTTTTCTTCGAAAGAATTTCTTGAAGTCTCGTACCGCCATTGCATACTCCTCGTCTTCACTCTCTGAGGATGAGGTTTCTTTATCACTAGATACTTTCTTGGCTTTTAAAGCAAGAGATTTATGTTTCTCTTTCTTTTCCTTCGAGGCCTCGGAGTCTTTAGCGAGTACGAGCTCATAGACTTTTAGGTTGCCAATAAGTTCATCGAGAGTGAGGATCGACAAGTCTTTGGATTCTTCAATGGTCGTTACCTTCGGTCTCCACTTTGATGAAAGCGCCCTTAGAAATCTCCTGACATGATTACGACTAGAAAAAGACTCATCAAGTGCTTGTAGTGAAGTAATAATTGTATTAAAACTAGCAAATGCATTATCAATATTATTATCATCCAATATTGAAAATTGTTCATATTGTTGAACAAATAAATCAATTTTGTTATTTTTTACTTGTTGGTTTCCTTGGTGTCTTACAACCAAAGAGTTCTAAATTTCTTTAGCGGTTTAATGCATAGAGATTCTTTCAAATTCCTTTTTGGGTAAGGCATTGTATAAAACCATTTTTGCCTCACTATTTTTGGAAAGCTTTTTCTTTTGGTCGTCAGTGAGACGATCGTGAGAAATATTTTCTTCTTTACCGGTTTTATCATCTTTTACGGTTGCTTGAAAATTACCTTCAATAATAGTATACCAAAGATCAATATCTTTTGATTCACATAAGTTTTAAACCTATTTTTCTAATAAATAAAACTTTTAGTTTCAAGTAGTGGAGGTCGTTGCATGGATTGCCCTTCTTTATAGTTTTCAAAATCCATTTTGATCGAAAAGTTTTAAAATACAATTTACTTTAAAACTTTTGAAAACCTTGCTCTAATACCAATTGTGGAAAACTATAAGGGGGTTGAATAGTTTTACCAATTTTAATTTAAGTTTTAAATATTTAGATTCAATCTTATGTGAATTCTTAAGTAAATAATGCAAGTAAAGTCAGAGATAGAAAGTAGTGATACACGTGATTTATAGTGGTTCGGCTACAGGGACACCTTCCTTACCCTACTCCACTCCCCGAGTACCCCACTCGAGAGTTCAAGCACTATGTCAACAAGCTCCTTCAAATCGGCGAAGAAGCCTTACAACATCGCTTACACTTTTTTCGGTACAAAGCTAAATACCGAGTTCTTCCACGAGGTAGAACCTAACCTTTACACAAATATTACACAAAAAATATGTGAAATATGAAATACAAGATATGCTACTGAAATTTTGTGGATGGAAAAATCAATCAAGGACCCTTTGCTTGGATGACTTGTAGAGTAGTGTGATCTCGCCTTCGTGAAGGACCTAAAAGAGAATCACAACAAAAGAGAGAAGAGCTACAAGAATGATCAAGTGATCAGAGGTTAGGAGAGTGATATAATATATGAGAGAATTGTAAGAAGAAGGGTGAGAAACAATGAAGAAATGACTCACTATTTATAGAAATTCTGTCTTCAGGTAGGCCGGTTCCAGCGGATCCCTCACCCAAGGGATCCGGCTAGTGTAAGTTGAGGGATCCGGCCTCTGGGTCAGTTTAAGTTCGGATTTTGGATAATAAACCGGGTTATGGGTTATGGGTTATGGACCATGGGTCATGGACTTTGGACATGATATCCAACAAGATATATTGTACCTAGTCAATGGGTCATGAGTCATGGGTCATGGACTTTGGGTCATGAGTCATGAATAATACCTATGGAAAACTAGAAGGGGGGGTTGAATAGTTTTACCAATTAAAACTTCCTTTTAATCTATTTAGATCGACTTATGTCAATCTATTTGGATGTGTGTGTTGGATGTTGATAAACAAGCATATAAAGGTAAGTAATGAAAAGATAAGAGTAAGAAGCACAAAACCACAACGCAAGTATTTATAGTGGTTCGGTGTAACACCCCCAAATCTCGGTACAGCGGAAGACTTAATCAAGTTTTCGGGGCGTTACTATTGGATTGGTATCGCACACAAGAATAATAAAAGATAACCATTTAACCATTTAAAACCAATCCCAAATCAAATATTCAAACATTTAATCCGAAAGTATAAATATTAGGCCCAAAACATAGTTTAATAAAATAGGTCCCATAGTTTATCAGTCGAAATGATCCTTGAATCACGCCTCCATGCCAAGCTTCCACCGATCAAGTAATCCAAACATCTCTCAAATACGAGAAATCATGCTAAAGGTCACTTCGCTAGTGAGTTCATAGGTTTAAGTTCAACAAAATCATAGTGGACATGTAAGAGTTGATTTGCTATGCAAGACCTAAGATAGAATAATATCGTTTGCACATACCGATCCTACCCGGATCACCAACCATATAATCACATAATCACATCCCGTATCCAGGGATTACTTGGGCCCCACGACTCTAGTCCAGCACTGTCGTGGCAACCTCTAGAACAGTTGCCAACCCCGGACTAGGTCGAGGTAGAAGTCTATTCTTAGTTAGGCACGGTTAAACCTAGACTAAGGCAACATCTACCGCATATCTATCTAAACAGTCAAGCATATAAGCAAATTAAAATAGTTTTAACGGTCCAAAAACAGTAGCTTGATTCTCACCCCAAAATAGTTCAAAACGTAGTTAAAACGTATATAAAAGTGGGGCTATGAAACTCACCTTAAGCAATCAATGCACAAAAAAACACTAGCAGAAAATAACGGTATCACAGCACATCAACTATCGACTCGGCACAACCTATTAATGTAGACCAATTTTAATATATATATTCCTCAAAATCAACGTTATCTACCCCAATATATTCCATTTCTTTATTTCCAAAAACGTCTCGTTTCACCATTAAATCCTAGTGTTTGGTATTTCTCGTGTGGGTGTATCGACTCAATATGATGCCATGAATGCACTCAAACAACCAATATATAACTCAATGCGACACAATGAGACCTCTAAACGATAAGCTCCATAGTCCAATAAGTTTTGGAATAAATAGTAGACCTTATCGAGTTAAATCAACTCGATAAACTCATGTATTTATTAGTGTAAGCTTATTATCCCATAAATCAATCGTATCCTAAAGAATCATTAGGATAAGTCACCCATTAATAGGGTTACCCAAGCGTACCTAGCGGGCTCTTATTAGATTCGTCAACCTAATAAGTCCGCTAGCCGTCAGATCAACACTATTAATGCTAGGTTATCTGTAACCCATGCACACAACGTAAGCAATTAAAAACTCAACTAATATTAAACGTCCACAATTGACATTTATTGATAAACGTGTACTCGAAACATTAATTACTTATTTATTACAAAACATTTCCAATTTAGTCGTTGGTTTCCGTTTAAAAATAGTAAATAACAAGATAAGACTTGTTATCGACATTTTTGGTACAAAAGCCCATTTATTATTTCTATTTCATAGTTTATTAACATTTTCATATATATATGTATTTCGTCAAATTCCAATATTAATCTCATATCGTTATTCGTTTCGAGTCCACAAGCACGAGTCATAACTTCTCGGCTTTGAATCAATCAATAGTCCAAATTATACTAAAGTCCATATTACGGCTTTGTCGGTCAACTATTGACTAAAAGTCAAAGTGGCCGACGTAGCTCAAATTCAACAATATATATATCAAGTCCAAATTAAATGTCACAATATCGCAATTAAATCCCAAACCAACTCAAAACAATCTAGCCAACCAATCAATCAACCAAAAGTACTCGAAACCAATGTTATGACCCTAATGGTCATGACACGGTCATGATCAAGACCACGTGAACCAAACAAGCTCTAGAAGCTTTTCGGCTCCGCGTCTCATCCAAACCTCAACTACATCAACCAACAAGCAACCAAATCGACCCGACTCGGACCCATGACCCAAGTGGGTCACGTACGCAAGCCAAAGGCTTCGTACGTGCCTCTTGTGGCTCGTACACCTCACCAAACCAATCCAAACACTACCAAATCCAATCCACAACACTCAAATCCAATCATTCAAGCTCCAAACACTAACCAAACACAAAACCCATCATCTATCTTAACCAAAAATATGCAACTAAACCCTAAATGCACAAACCCATCAAATTGATACACCACACATTTACCAAACACTAATTACTTGTTTATTTAGTCACTAATTAGCTTTAATTTCATGTTCCACCCAAAGCCCCAAATTTGTTCATAGAATTGAAACCCTAATTCCAAATTTGTGGCTTTATATTGCCCAATCAAGCTCAAAACTTGTTCCATTTACCTTATCTAATCACCAATTGCAAAACCCCTTTGAAACCCTAAAAGTACGAATCTTAATCCTTGAATTTGAAGGTGTTAATGAAGTCCAAATGGAGCGTATGATATATGGTTGGAAAGAGGAGAAAGAGATCTTTCTTTTGGTGGTGGAGGTGTTGGGTGACGCGCCGCCGTACGGTGGTGGTGGCCGGAATATGGCCGGCAGCTACAATGGTGGTGGCTAGGGTTTTTAGTGAGAGAAATATTGAGAGAGAAATACTTGTGTGTGTGTTTTAGAGAGAGAAACGAATGAGGTGAAATGAGGGTTTGGGTGGGTATTTATACTAGGCCCTAGGGACCTCAAAATAATTAATTTGGGAGGAGGGGGCGCCGGCTACAAGGGAAAAGGGGAGGGATCGGGTTGTAATTTTTTGTATCTATCTCGTTTACCCATTCGGCCAAAGGGAGATGTCTATTTGGGAGGAGGGGGCGCCGGCTACAAGGGAAAATGGGGCGGCCTTAATGCTAGAGTGATAACTATTGTTGTAAGAGAATTCGGCCAAAGGGAGATGTCTCTCCCAGCCTTTGCCGAAATCAATAACACATGCTCTAAGCATATCCTCTAAAGTCTGAATAGTTCTCTCGCTTTGACCATCGGTCTGTGGATGGTAAGCAGTACTCATATCCAAATTCGTTCCTAAAAGTCATGCATAACGACTTCCAAAAGTGGGATGTAAAGCGACTATCCCTATCGGAAATGATAGATATCGGTACTCCATGACGATACTATCTCCTTAAGTTACAATCGAGCAAGCTTATCAAGACTATCGATTTCACTAATAGCTAAAAGTGAGCGAGACTTAGTTAAGCGATCAACTATTACCCGGATAAGCGTCATTGCCGCTAAGCTGTTCTCGATAATTTAGTGATAAAGTCCATGGTTATTCGCTCCCATTTCCATTCCGGAGTTCGGGTTGAACTAAAAGTCACGAGGGTTTCGATGTTCGGCCTAACTTTAGAACAAGTCGAGCACCAACTAACATCTTGAGCTATATCGGCTTTCATATTGGGCCACCAATAAAGTTTCTTAAGATCACGATACATCTTATCGGCTCGGGATGAATAGAGTATTTTGATTTATGCGACTCGTGCATAATCAACTCACGGATTCCACCATGAAATGGTATCCGACTACATCTACGAAGCATAATGTTCGTCGAACGCTCCAAGCCGTTTTCACTTTCTACCATTCCATGAAGATTCTCATAAGGGCGGTTCTCTTCCGTCAATTCCCATGCTTGGCGGCTAAAATTTGAGATGGTAAGGCGAAACAATGGTCATTCCTAAGGATCTAACAATTAGGGGTGGAATGTCCTCTTTATGACTAAGTGCATCGGCCACAACATTAGCCTTACCGGGATGATAACGAATCTCACGATCATAATCACTAAGCAATTCCGATAGCAGCGTTGTCTCATGTTCAGTTCCTTCGATCTAAGATATGCTTGAAACTCTTGTGGTCGGTAAATACTACATTTGGTTCCATACGGATAATGTCTCCGGATCCTAAGAGCAAACACTCTGACACCTAACTCAAGGTCGTGGGTGGTGTAGTTTTTCTCATCTTCTTAAGTTGTCGGGATGCATAAAAATCACCTTCTCACGTTGCATCAAAACAGCACCTAAGCCTTTATGCGAAGCGTCGCGATCTGCGACAAATTCTTCGCTTCCTTGAGCAAAGCTAAGATGGGCGCACTACACAACTTCTCCTTGAGAGTTGGAATGCTTCTTCTTCCTTTTCTCCCCATTCATACTTAACATCCTTACGGGTTAGTTTGGTGGTTGACTTAGCTATGTTAGAAAATCCCTCAATGAATCTCCTATAATATCCTCTAACCCTAGAAGCGCCGGTTTTCGGCGAGTTCTTAGGGCTGCCCATTCATAATGGCCTTAATCTTATTTGGGTCAACATGAACACCTCGACTATCTATCACATGACCTAAAAATTATACGGACATAATCCAAAATTCACACTTAGAGAATTTGGCATACTGACTTCTCTCTCTCGGCAATCCTAAAATGAGCCTCAAATTCTCTTCGTGCTCCTCACTACTCTTAAAGTATATCAAGATGTCATCTATGAATACTATCACAAACTTATCCGATATATTAAACACACTCGGTTCATGAGATCCATGAAAACCGCTGGTGCGTTGGTCAAACCAAACGACATCACTTGGAATTCATAGTGTCCATATCGAGTCCTAAACGCGGTCTCAGGGATATCCTCCTCTCGAACTCTAAGCTGGTGATAACCATATCGTAAATCGATCTTAGAAAAGACACTAGCTCCTTGGAGTTGGTCGAATAGATCATCTATTCTAGGTAACGGATATCGGTTCTTCACTATTAACTTATTCAACTCCCTATAATTAATACACATCCAAAACGATCCATCCTTCTTCTTCACAAACAACACTGGTGCTCCCCACGGTGACGAACTTGGTCGAATGAATCCCTTCTCTGACAATTATGCCAACTGTTTAGACAGTTCCTCCAATTCTCTTGGAGCGAGTCGATAAGGTGCCCAGGCTACGGGTGCCGCACCGGGTATCAACTCTATTTGGAATTCCACTTGTCGGACGGGTGGAATCCACTGCGAATCGTCGGAAACACATCCGGAAATTCTCTAACGACGGGTACATCGTTGAGGTTTCTTTCACTCTTCTCCTCACTTTTCTTTTGAAATTCGAGCCAAGAAAGACAACCTCCTCTATCAATGTATACGGGCCTTAATACAAGAGATGATGCTCAACGGGAAGGACTTCCACGATCGCTCGATCTCCTTGTATGCTCGAAATTTTTAGCCATCTTGTAACGCACAATCTTCTCATCACAAATGATGTGTGCACGTTCTTCGACAACCAATCCATTCCGATAATGACGTCAAAACTTCCTAAGGTAACCGCAACAAGTCTATACTAAGCAGGCGGTCTAGGAAACTTAAGGTACAACCTCGAACTACGGTGTCTAGCTTCTCTATTCCTATTCGCTAATTCCACATCGTAACTAAACCCTAGAGGTGTTTGGGAGATTCCTAGTAATGGCATAAAATTGGTGGATCGAAACTCATATCCGCACCAGATCAAGCAATATGGAAGCATAGCGATTATTGAGAAGGAACGTGCAGTAACTCGTTAGGGTCCTCACGGCTTCCTTCCCAATAGCGTAAACATCTTGTTGTTCCTATGTCTCTCTGCGATTCCTAGCACCATGGTTTCCTGGTTTTCCACAAACTCACGCTTCACGGGTTTAAGCCATTACCTCCTACACCTCGGTTATGAGATCCTCCTAATTACGGGATTTCCTCTCATCCACGGCTCTCGGCACTCATTCTTAAAGTGTCCCTTCTTTCCACATCCAAAAGCAGTGGCATGGCCTTCCAGGTCCGTTCCTTGTGCAATTTGAGTCTGCGGCAAGTGGTGGGACCTCACGGTCTTTGGCCAAGTGTCCTACCTTAGAGCACTTCCTACACACATTCGGGCACAGTCCATGGTGGTGTCGGTTACAACAACCACACACAGGCTTACTACCTTCATAATCTTTCCTACCTCTATTTCCTATGGCGAACACTCTGGCTGTCTCTTGCCGTTTGTTGCCATTTCCTTTAGCAACTTTGTTCCTCTTCCTCTTATCACTCTTAACACTCTTACCCTTATCTCCTAATTCTTGCACACAAGAGTCCATCAAATTCTGAGCCACAGCAATTGCCTCTTGCAAATTGACTGGCTTGGCAGCGATGACATCATTACGAGTAGCCAAAGGTAATCCATCGATATACCTTTCAATCTTAAGTTCTTGGTGCGAACCATTTCGAGGCAAAGCAATGATAACTCTTGGAAGCAGCAGTATAAGTCACCATGTAAGTACCTTAACCTTATGGTTCCGAACTCACTCTCTAACTTATTAACTTCATTCCTAGGACGATAAGTCTTAATCGGGAGGGCCTTAAATTGAGTCAAGACATACTATAAGCTACATCAATTCCTCTTTGCTTTGTGTAATTGTTCCACAGTCAACGCCTCATCCTTAAAAGTGAAGGTTGCATACTTAACCTTACAATCCTCATCACAGTTACTCACGGCAAACACAGATTCGGTTTTCTCCAACCACCTAGTCGGGTAAACTACTCCTCGGTTCCTCCAAAATCAATGGGACCACGAATCGAAACTCTTTGTAGGTACAACCTCGAGTTCGATTCACATTGAGGTTCCACTAGAGTGTTAGAAAGATTAGCCTCGGCTAGCGATTCGGCGACACGCATGACACTAGTGTAGTCAATGTGGGTTGGGTTCACAAGTGGAGGGTTTTATGGAGCAGGACCATTCTCAAAGACGGTCATTCACATTCGGGTTTTCTACATTGGGTTATCAATGTTCGGGTTCTCAACATGTGGTGTGGTCGGGGCGAGACGGCGACCTCTACGACCGGGGGGCAACAATGACAAGAAGCGCTCGGTTGTTCCTAATCAATTTTCGCCTTGTTGCCACCATTCGGAGCCAAGAAGAACAGTTTCATAAGTTCACAATTCACGTTCTAAAATAGAGTTGGGTTCCAAGGGTCACCCAATAACGCCTGAATACATAATCAAGGCCAACAGGGATAACGCTATACCAAAGCGAAATAATCAGATACCGCATCGTAACTAAAGGATGCATGTTCCCATAACTATAACTCATAGGTTTCAAAAGTGGAAATACATGGAAGGATTCGGAGAAATAAAAAACAATCCTAATAACGATACTAGTAAACAACTGGGATAATCCTACATCTCGAACTAAGTACTACTTAGTTTCAAGATGGTACAAAACCATAAGTCTAATGCTATCTAGCCACGTCTACGTATACCACTCACTGTCTTCCTAACGTCATCAACCTCTCTCCACAAAGATGCTAACTCGACACGTCGAGCATCGCGATCACTCTTAAGCTCTGCGACCTCTCGCTCCAACTCACCAATCCTACGCCAAATTGTTCTATCAGCATCACGAGCTGTCGCGAACCCTCTCAGCAGGTCCCCAACCTGCTCCTGGAGCTCCGACATACCCTGACGTAAAACCCTAGTCCTCCTGACTACAGTACCCATATCAGCCCTCAGATCCTCTATACTAGCTCTAGACACTCCAACCAAACGATCTGTCAACTAACTAAGCCTAGTACCACGTGATGTAATCCTCTCCCACATCGGACCGTCTCACCATACTCCTCGGGCTCGAAGCAATCTCCGATGGTATCTCGGATCCTAATGGGCTACCTATCTCGGTGAATGTGGTGGTGAATCAAAACCAAAAGGCATCCAGGGACTCGAGGCTCGAGCAAAGGAGAACACGGTCTCGGAGAATATGCAGACTCTACAATGGAGGTACCCCTTCAGGATATCCTCATCATCCTCCTCTTGAGGATCCTCATCCTCATCAACATCTGCTCCTCAACCTCATGCTCCTCATCAACCTCAAACTCCTCCTCAACCTCATGATCCTCCTCGCCTCATCCATGAGGAGAGTCCATGAGTCGGAGTCTCTGTCTGAGTAAATCCGAGATGGTACACTAGGAGATCTAGGCCTCTAAGACATGGTGATCTTGTTAGCGGATAGGTGATGATGGTGGTCTCACGGACATCTGCAGCGATGCTATAAGCAAGCCTAGGAGTGCATGCTTGCACTAAGACACGATGTAAAGTGAGCCGCCTAGATGAGCTAGGACGATCGATGATGATGAACTAGAGTGACGTGCAATCTCATAAGTATAACCTGCGCAACCGTCATGAGAGTCAATCTTGGCGAACTAGCAGGAAGGACCTCCTCGGACACATCAAAAGCTAGTGAAGGCATAGTGCGTGACAACGGCATAGGGTAGGTATAAGTGTTCAAACAACTATTTTTAATAAGCGCATCAACTTAACCAAAACACATATCACATAATGAAAGCTTTAAAAGTAGAGGTACCGCATTACTCAAAACATGCCTTTAAATAAAACACATAAGTTCAGTTCCATCACATAATCCCATATCAAATCAATCGAGTTCAAAACTCCAAAATCACAATATATCGTTTCCTCAAATCAAATTCCGTAATATCTCGATAATCACATCTCATTTTCCAAAACCAATAATCATATCTCATTTCCAAAATCGATAATCGTATCTCGTTTCCAAAATCAATAATCATATCTCCAAATAATAATGTTTCCATAATCAGTTCACAATATCCCTTAACATATCATCTCATTATTCAATTCGCAGTTCATACCATAATCAAATAAGAAGCTTCGGCTTGGCAAGCGGGCGTGCGTCGGTCGAGGATCAATTTTTCTTAAAAGCGGTTATAGTTTAGGGTTTATAAAATACCTAATTCTCTAGAACCTTGAGCTCTGATACCAATCTGTAACACCCCAAATCTCGATGCAATGGAAGACTTAATCAAGTTTTGTAGGCGTTACTATTGGATTGGTATCGCACACAAGAATAATAAAAGATAACCATTTAACCATTTAAAACCAATCCCAAATCAAATATTCAAACATTTAATCCGAAAGTATAAATATTAGGCCCAAAACATAGTTTAATAAAATAGGTCCCTATAGTTTATCAGACTCAGAAATGATCCTTGAACCACGCCTCCATGCCAAGCTTCCACTAATCAAGTAATCCAAACATCTCTCAAATACGAGAAATCATGCTAAAAGGTCGACTTACACTTGGTGAGTTCATAGGTTTAAGTTCAACAAAATCATAGTGGACTGTAAGAGTTGATTTGCTATGCAAGACCTAAGATAGAATAATACGTTTGCACATACCGATCCTACCGGATCACCAACCATATAATCAAATAATCACATCCGTATCCGAGGATTACTCGAGCCCCGTGACTCTAGTCCAAAGACTTTGTCGTGGCAACCTCTAGAACGTTGCCAACCCCGGACTGGTCGAGGTAGAAGTCTATTCTTAGTTAGGCACGGTTAAACCTAGACTAAGGCAACGACTACGCGATATCTATCTAAGCAGTCAAGCATATAAGCAAATCCAAATATTTTAACGGTCCAAAAGCAAGAGCATGATTCTCACCCCAAAATAGTTCAAAGCGTGGTTAAAGCGTATATAAAAGTGGGGCTATGAAACTCATCTTAAGCAATCAACGCAAATAAACACTAGCGAAGATAACGGTATCACAGCACAGCAACTATCGACTCGGCACAACCTATTAATGTAGACCAATTTTAATATATATATTCCTCAAAATCAACGTTATCTACCCCAATATATTCAATTTCTTTATTTCTAAAAACGTCTCGTTTCACCATTAAATCCTAGTGTTTGGTATTCCTCGTGTGGGTGTATCGACTCAATATGATGCCATGAATGCACTCAAACAACCAATATATAACTTAATGCGACACAATGAGACCTCTAAACGATAAGCTCCATAGTCCAATAAGTTTCGGAATAAATAGTAGACCTTATCGAGTTCGTCAACTCGATAAACTCATGTATTTATTCGTGTCGCTTATTATCCCATAAATCAATCGTATCCTAAAGAGTCATTAGGATAAGTCACCCATTAATAGGGTTACCCAACGTACCTAGCGGGCTCTTATTAGATTCGTCAACCTAATAAGTCCGCTACCCACGTGGATCAACACTATTAATGCTATGTTATCCGTAACCCATGCACACAACGTAAGCAATTAAATACTTAACTAATATTAAACGTCCACAATTGACATTTATTGATAAACGTGTACTCGAAACATTAATTACTTATTTATTACAAAACATTTCCAATTTAGTCGTTGGTTTCGTTTAAAATAGTAAATAACAAGATAAGACTTGTTATCGACATTTTTGGTACAAAGCCCATTTATTATTTCTATTTCATAGTTTATTAACATTTTCATATATATATGTATTTCGTCAAATTTCAATATTAATCTTATATCGTTATTCGTTTCGAGTCCACAAGCACGAGTCATAACTTCTCGGCTTTTAATCAATGAATAGTCTAAATTATACTAAAGTCCATGTTACGGCTTTGTCGGAGTCAACTATTGACTAAAAAGTCAAAGTGACGCCGACGTAGCTCAAAGTCAACAATATATATATCAAGTCCAAATTAAATGTCACAATATCGCAATTAAATCCCAAACCAACTCAAAACAATCTCGCCAACCAATCAATCAACCAAAAGTACTCGAAACCAATGTTATGACCCTAATGGTCATGACATGGTCGCGGTCAAGACCACGAGAACCAAACAAGCTCTAGAAGCTTTTCGGCTCCACGCGTCTCATCCAAACCTCAACTACATCAACCAACAAGCTACCAAATCGACCCGACTCGGACCCATGACCCAAGTGGGTCACGTACGCATGCCAAAGGCTTCGTACGTGCCTCTTGTGGCTCGTACACCTCACCAAACCAATCCAATCACTACCAAATCCAATCCACAACACTCAAATCCAATCATTCAAGCTCCAAACACTAACCAAACACAAAACCCATCATCTATCTTAACCAAAAATATGCAACTAAACCCTAAATGCACAAACCCATCAAATTGATACACCACACATTTACCAAACACTAATTACTTGTTTATTTAGTCACTAATTAGCTTTAATTTCATGTTCCACCCAAAAGCCCCAAATTTGTTCATAGGGTCGAAACCCTAATTCCCAATTCGTGGCTTTATATTGCCCAATCAAGCTCAAAACTTGTTTCATTTACCTTATCTAATCACCAATTGCAAAACCCCTTTGAAACCCTAAAAGTACGAATCTTAATCCTTGAATTTGAAGGTGTTAATGAAGTCCAAATGGAGCGTATGATATATGGTTGGAAAGAGGAGAAAGAGATCTTTCTTTTGGTGGTGGAGGTCTTGGGTGTTGGCAGCCGTCTGGTGGTGGTGGCGAATATGGCGGCGGCCACAATGGTGGTGGCTAGGGTTTTAGTGAGAGAAATATAGAGAGAGAAATACTTGTGTGTGTGTTTTAGAGAGAGAAAAAAATGAGGTGAAATGAGGGTTTGGGTGGGTATTTATACTAGGCTACTAGGGACCTCAAAATAATTAATTTGGGAGGAGGGGGCGCCGGCTACAAGGGAAAAGGTGAGGGATCGGGTTGTAATTTTTCGTATCTATCTCGTTTACCCATTCCCGAGCTCACCTATTGTCCCCCGAGTGTCCCACAACATTTATTTAACTTTCCAACATCGTTATTTATGTTTTTCCACGAGTTTTGACTATTTATTTGTCAATTTTCAAGTTACGGTCTAAAAGTTACAATAACTCTCGTTTTAGGCTTTTCTAGTGCCGAATCGAATAGTGCCTACCAAATAGAGTTAAAACGCATACGATAACTCAATTAATAATGAAATAAACCATAAAAACCAATAGACGATATAAAATCGAGTCACGGTTTATCAAATAGTGATAAAGGCAAAACTTAGTTTAGTTTAACGTAATGCAGTTACATAAAATAGACTCCCTAAATTGCCAGTTTTCATATTCGGATACAAGGACACCTTCCTTGCCCTACTCCACTCCCCGAGTCACCTACTCGAGAGTTCGTAAACACTACACCAATCTCCTTATGGCGGAGAAGCCTTCACAACGTCGCCTACCCTTTTTTCGGTGCTAGGCTAACCACCGAGTTCTTTCACTCCAAGGTGAAACACACCTACACAACGTCGCCCACCCTTTATGAGGTACTAGGCTAAGTACCTAGTTCTTTCACTCCAAGGTGAACTACACCTTCACGACGTCGCCTACCCTTTATTAGGTACTAGGCTAAGCACCTAGTTCCATTGCAATGGAGGAACTACCACCACACTACACCAACGACTAATCCCAAAGGAGATCTACTCCTTTACAACATCATCAAGGATATCAATATCCTTGGATCTAATACTAGTCTATCTTGTACATCGAAACACACCATATTGAATGTACATCTAAGGCACCTTTCACTAATGCCTTTGACTAGATCTACAAGACACCCTTCACTAATGTCTTGTGTCTTGACTTCTAAGCACCTACCACAAGTGCTTATGATATGGACGATAGATACCCTTCACTAATATCTTTGTCTTGATATTTGAGACATCTTTCACTAATGTATTCAACACTACACTTCTTACAAGAAAGAAAAGAATCATCAACAAGAAGACTTCAGTAGCCTTGATGATGAGGAAGCATGGCAACTCATGGACTTGAGCTTGCTCGACTTCAAAGGTGGTGATCTTGCCTTTAAGTGGAACCTAGAAGATCACACAAAAACAAAACTACAAACATAGATCTCTTGGATCCGAGGTTAGTGAGTTTTAACTCGGGAGAAAGTGTGTTAGAAAGGGGTGAGAAACAATAAAGAAATGGCTCACTATTTATAGAAGAAAAATCTATTGTTCCCGGATCCACGGATCCCTTCCACAAGGATCCATCTAGCGTTAAGCTAGGGATCCGTGGACGCCCTTTACCCATGGATATTTTGGTTATGGGTCAAGGGTCATGGGTTGAACCATGGATCTTTAGCTAGATACAATGTATCTCTTGAGTGCAATGCACTTAGTCACTTGGGTATGGGTTGATCCATGGGTTATGGATATTATCCATGTATGATATAAGCATGATGTCATGCAATGGGTTATGGGTCAAGCTCCATGGGTCATGGGCTTTGGGCACTCCAACTACATTCAATGTATTTGCCCAATGGGTTATGATACTTAAGTTTCTACCCATTTATATTACCCAATATACTACATACTAGTTATGTGTATATTTTACCCAAATATGTAAACACTAGTTGTTGTACATATGTAATATTAAATCATAAAATCACTTATATTTGTTTTAGTTTTTTATGTGAAAATTTGAATATGTTAGAAACTATTAGTTCAAATCATTTACGTATTTTATTTGTTTCGTTAAAATGATTTTACATTTGTTATCGACAAAACATCGAAAGATTGTAAAATATAAATAAGCGTTTTTACGGCTTATTTGTATTAACAATCTCCCATTTTGTTGATGACAAAACATAAAATTATTTTAAGGAAAAGCTAAAATTCGTAAAAATTTGAATTGTAGTTTTACTTTCTTCTCCCCTTTTGTCGAAACAAAAGAGCTTGAAAGAAAGCAACACATTGTTTTAATAAAAACATGTGAAAGAAATAAAAAGAAATAGAGAGCAAGTAACGGAAAGGATCTCGTCTTTACACCCCTTGACAAGTCCATCCCTATGTAAGGGCGTCAAGAAAGTGATACTAATCTAGTTTGTTTGCAAGTAAGTTTGCAAAAGATTTCGTCTAAGTGACGAATGTGCTCCCCTGATGATTGCAATTTTGCAAGGGATGTCATGAAATGTAAACCTAATATTGCAAGTAATTTGCAATGTATTGCTTTGACATAAAGCTCCCTAGCTTTAGGATGTCAAAGTCTTCATGTGTAAATTGAATAACTACAAAACAAAGGTTAGAAAACAAGTATAATTCACAATTTCCTGCAAATGTGGTCCAAGTTAGTAGAAAATAGTTTTCTATCTCACGGATCCCACGGTTCCCTCCTAGTAGGGATCCGTCTAGGCAATTTTGAGGGATTCGTATAGCTGATGATTAATTTCAGCAATGGTGATATAACAAGTAATGTTATCACAAAAGTGAGATATGAATACAACGTAATCATATACTCAGAAATATAACAAGTAGCATGTAATTTCATTTAACAAAACTAGAGTTATGATATACATTGTGGAAAACTAGAAGGGGGGGTTGAATAGTTTTGCCGATTTTAAGTTGATTTCAAAAACTTTAGATCCGATATTATGTGAAGTCGTATGGATGTTGAGAACTTATAGATCTAATGATAATGCAAGCAAATAAATAAAGATAAGGGATAGAAATGACACAACCGATTTATAGTGGTTCGCCACAAGGACACCTTCCTTGCCCTACTCCACTCCCGAGTCACCTACTCGAGAGTTCAAGCACTATGTCAACAAACTCCTTCACTGGCGGAGAAGCCTTCACAACGTTGCTTACACTTTTCCTAGTACAAAGCTAGATACCGAGTCCGTAGCACGGTGGACCAAACCAACACAACTATTACACAACAAATATGTGAAATATCAAATACAAGATCTTCGCTACGTAAATCTTGCGGAGTGACAAATCAATCAAGGACCCCTTGCTTGGATGACTTGTAGAATGCTCGTGATCTCGCCTTAGAGAGGACCTATATGAGGATCACAAATAGAAAGAAAGAAGAACAACTCTCTAGATCAAGTGATCTATATGTTAGAAGAGAATGAGAGTGTATGAGAGATTTAGTAAGAAGAGGGTGAGTTAGAATGAAGAAATGGCTCTCATTTATAGGAAAATTTCCTCACTGTTCCCGGATCCCACGATCCTTCCACTTGGGATCCGTCTAGTGTAAACCTAGGGATCCGTGGAACGCTCCTCTTGCCCATGGGTTTTGGTTATGGGTCATGGGTTATGGGTTGGTCCATGGGTTTTCTTTAGATTCAATGTATCTAAGTATACATTGTATCTAGTCTTCTTGGTATGGGTTAAGATCCATGGGTTATGGTCCATTGGTTATGGTTTTACCCATCCTAATAAACTATTACAACAAATGCCTAATTACTACATTTTGTATTTAAAAGACTATATGTAAATGCTTTACAAAATAACATGTATCCTTATAATTATACTTAAGACAACATTATATTTGTTATCAACAAAACACAAAGAGATCGCAAAATATTAATAAACATTTTTACGGTTTATTTGTATTAACAATCTCCCCTTTTGTTGATGATGAACATAATGTCATGATGAGTAAAACTTAAGAATAGATGTAAGTTTTGAAAGCCCTAAGTTTTACTTCTTCTCCCCTTTTGTCGAAACAAAAGTTAACCTTGAGGAAAAAGTAGTCTCGATTTCTTACTCCCTTTGACGGTAGCTCCCCTTGTTTGGGCGTCAAGTGAAGAAAATAAAATCCTACAAAAGAAAGGTTAGTAACATGCTTAAATAATCTTGTGGTTGCCAAGAATCAAGATTGGGAGCCAAGGTATGTAAACAAGGCCTTGTAATAAAACGACAAATTGTAGTGGTAGTTATGCCACTTACAAGCATGTAAAAATAAGAACAAGACTTGTTCTTGAAAATGACTTCAAAAGAAAAATAATACTAAAAGTGAAAAATAGTAGTAGTGATTCCTTCCATGCTTGCATAAGGTTATGGATGGAGGTTTTGATGAGTAATGGTATTGATGCGATCAAGGATGAGGTTGAGTATGAAACGCATTTCTTCCCTAACTTCTATTGCAATTTCCTAGTGGATTGGCAATGTTCACAATGTAAATGATCCGGGTAATGAGTGCGGAAGTTTTCGGGTTGTTTTGATTTGAGTTATGCGGAAGTTGTGGTGGAAAAATAGGAAAATATGAGTCAATATCCGAATGTTTGTAAATGGTGGTGGAAAAGAACCTAGATGTTCTTGTAATGTGATGGGAGCTAACGGTGGTGATGTTTCAAGATCTTGAAAATAGTATTTGGTGATGTGGAGGGTGTTGAAAAGACTATTTCTTTTTCTTTAGGTTGGGTAGATCTTGTTGGAGTCTTAAGGAGTTCCAAAAGAGTGATTTTAGGTGGTGATGAAGTTGGTGTACTTGTTGGTGATGAGGGAGGTGATATAATGGAAGCATCTTGTGGTGAGTTATTTGTTGAGGATGAATCATTTGAGGTTGGTTTTGCTAAACAACAAGATCGGATACTAATCCGTGCGGATATCCTAGAGTTGGATTGTGGTATTTTGGAAGGTGGTAGTACAAAGGTTTGGGTATCATGAAGATGATTGTTTGTACTAGGTGATTCATCTAGACGGTTTTTGGATGACATGGTGTATTGTGTATGTAAGGATGAGATGGATTATGCAAGCATTTTGGGAGTTCTATATATAGAGAAAGAAACAAAGCATTGTAATGAATGCTTGACCCAAAATGTGGATTAAAATCTAATGATTAGATATGAATTCAAGGCATGTGATCATGAGAACACAAGCATTAAAGAGCATACTCCAAAAATGAAACAAATGTGGATTTTCATCCAAAGTGAAAAATAAGAAGGTAAAATCAAACACATTTCCACGGTTCCCACGGATCCTTCCCTCGAGGGATCCGTCCAAAGATAAAGTTGGGATCCGTGGGTCCAGTGATTCGAGCAAGACAAAATTTTCCTTTTGGAAACATTTTTGCCTATTGTGTGCCTATATGCAAACTATTTGGAGTTGCGGTTATCTCGACCCCTAAAAAGAAATAGAAAATAAACTAGAAGTATAAAAACATCCTATTGAGATAACCCGAAAACACATATTTAGTACATGAGTACGTAATTTTGTGTTGTCAATGCTCCTAATTCATTGTTGCTTACATGAATGTACCCGAAAACACATATTAGTTATGTGTCCCCTTTAGCATTCAAAAGACATGAGATGCAATGAAAACGGGTTTTTACTTTGTATTAATAATGAAAAAGCGATTTGTCCTAGACGTGAGAAATTGCTTTTGTGAAATTGATACGGGAAGGTATCATCCTTTTAGAAAACATTGTGAAAGTAGGTTTTCTTTGAAAATGTGTAAAAAAATAAGAAAGCTATAAGTGGAAAACTCATCTTGGGTTTTGAAAATTCCCGTATTGTTTGTGAGTTGTGCGTGAAATAGAGATCCTAGACTCAGAAAGAAGAAGGCTAGTGTTTACATACCTTGTAGAGTCAAATAAGTTACGACGTGTGTTCCATTAAACCAAGACCAAGACGAAGTAGGTTGAATTGTTCCCGCTTCAACGGTATGGTAAGGACGTCGGCTATGTTATCTTCGGATGCTACCTTCTCAATAGAAATGTTCCCCTTTTGAACATTGTCTCTTAAGAAGTGGTGACGAATCTCTATATGCTTTGTGCGAGAATGCAATACCGGATTCTTGCTTAAGTTGATGGCACCTTTGTTGTCACATAGAATGGCTATGTCTCTTAGATGAATGTCGTAGTCTACTAACGGTTGTTTCATCCATAGTGCTTGTTGGCATGCTTTGCTTGGCGGAGACGTACTCGGCTTCGGTTGTTGATATTGCTAGTGCCGTTTGTTTCTTAGAAAACCACGATGTTAAACAACATCCCATGAAAGTACACACCCACTTGTACTTTTTCTATCAACGTAATCACCGCATGGTCGAATCTGCATATACAATTGTTTCTACTCCCGTGCCCTTAGGATACCATAATCCTAATTGTGTTGTACCCTTAATGTATCTAAATATTCTTTTACGGCTTCTAGGTGTGATGTTTTGGGGTCTTCTTGAAACCTAGCACATAAGCAAACACTAAACATGATATCCGCCTACTTGCCGTGAGGTAGAAGACTACCTATCATGCCACGATATTTAGTATTATCTACGGATTCATTGCCTTCATCTTTTGTGAGTTTGGTGTCGGATGACATTGGTGTCCTAATTGGTTTCGACTCTTCTAGACCAAATTTCTTTAACATCTCCTTTATGTATTTAGATTGATTGAAGAAGATACCATCTTCTACTTGTTTAATTTGTAGACCAAGAAAGAAACTAAGTTCTCCCATCATAGTCATCTCGAACTCGTCATGCATGATTTTAGAGAAATCATCACACATGTCTTGGCAAGTGGATCCGAATATAATATCATCTACGTATATTTGTACTATGATTATGTGTGACTCTCTTTTCTTAGTAAAAAGTGTGTTGTCAACTAACCCCATGGTATAGTTGTGTTTAATTAAAAGGACTTGAGTCTATCATACCAAGCTTTTGGAGCTTGTTTAAGACCATAAAGAGCTTTCTTTAATTTATAAACATGTTTGGGTTTTTCAAAATCGATGAAGCCCGGAGGTTGAGCTACATATACTTCTTCATTAATGAAACCATTTAGAAAAGCGCTTTTGACATCCATTTGATAAAGCTTTAGATCATTAGCACAAGCATACGCAAGAAGTATTCTTATAGACTCTAATCTAGCCACGGGGGCATAGGTCTCATCAAAGTCTATTCCTTCTTGTTGGTTATACCCTTGGGCAACGAGTCTAGCCTTGTTCATAGACACTACTCCGTTTGCATCTAGTTTGTTCTTATAAACCCATTTTGTTCCTATTATGGTTTGATTACTAGGTGGAGAGACAAGTGTCCAAACATCATTAGAAACAAATTGATTTAGTTCTTCTTGCATAGCCATTACCCAACTTTCATCTTTTATGGCTTCTTGTGTGTTCTTAGGTTCTATGGTTGAAACAAAACAAAACAAGCTACTTTGGTTTTGAACTTGAGAACTTAATGTTCGTTCGTTTAGCTTTCCTATGACCTTATCTACGGGGTGATCTTTGGACTCTTTAATGTTTATGATTTCACCATTTAGAGGTTCTTCTTCTTCATTTATCTTTTTCTTAATTACAATAGCTTCACTTTCTATGATCTCGTCATCGACAAGAGGTGGAGAGGGTTTGGGTGGACTTTCATCAAATTTTATGTTTAATGACTCTTCTACCTTCATTGTTTCTTTGTTTAATATGACGTAAGCTTTGCTATTTGGCGAGTAACCTAGAAAGATACCTTCGGTTGATTTAGGATCAAATTTTGTAAGGTAATCTATAGTGTTAAGAATGAAGCATTTGCTTCCAAAGACTCTAAAGTGATTTAACGTAGGCTTTTTGCCTCGGAGTAACTCATATGGAGTTTTACCTAAGATTGGTCTAATTAAGACTCGATTGAGTATGTACGTTGAAGTATCAACGGCATTACACCAAAAATTTTGAGGTATGGATTGTTCATTAAGCATGGTTCTACTCATTTCTTGAAGGGTTCTATTCTTTCCTTCTACTACCCCATTCGATTGTGGAGTACGTGGAGCCGAGAAGTTGTGAGTAATACAATTAGCGTCACAAAAGGCTCCAAATTGCACTTCATTATCGAATTCCCTACCATGATCCGTCCTAATAGACACTATAGGACTTCCTAGTTGTCTTTGGATATATTTGCTTAATATTTCAAAGTAATTAAAGGTTTCGCTTTGTTCTTTAAAATTTTGTCCATGTATACCTAGAGTAGTCATCCACTATTACCAAAGTGTAGTAGTTGCCTCCATAACTTTGGATAGCGGATGGACCAAATAAATCCATATGTAGTAATTCTAGACACCTAGTTGTGGACACCATGTTTTTAGCTTTATGACTCGAATGATCTTGTTTACCTACATTACAAGCATCACAAAATGATGTTCATATTTTAACTTAGGTAGATCTCTTACTAGATCTTTGGATGATAGCGATTGAAGAAGTCGCATGTTGGCGTGACCCAATCTTCGATGCCATAAGGTCAAGTATCATCCATAGAGGTAAGACATAGTTTGTCTTTAGGTTCATTACCGATTTTAATGACATAGACGCATGTTTCCTAATTCCTCTTCCTATGGTTATGCCATTTTAAGTATCTTACTATCGATTTCGGTAAAAGTACATTGCACTTTTTATCACATATTTGTCCTATACTTAAGAGGTTAAAGTTTAGGTTTTCTACATGACACACATCGTTAATGGTTAGAGATTTGTTAGAAACCGTACCTTTACCGATGATTCTACTTTGCTATTTCCAAACACCACAATACCTCCATTTACGGATTCATATGTGGAGAATAGATCCTATTGCGATCATGTGCCTCGCACCCGCTATCCTTAACCCATTCATCGGGGTCTAGGTCGACCTTTAAGCACACCTAAAACAATAATAAACTCAAAAGTTTGGTCCCCATTTATTCATGGGTCCATTAGTGTTAAAAATTCCATTCATGTTAGACATGTATGGATAAGATGAGTATGCATTCCATGGAGCAAAGTTTTGAAAAGAAAAACCGTTTTGCATATTAGGGTTTCATCCCATTTGATGGTTACTTCTTGGATAGACGTTATTAGGTCTCCTAGATGCATTATGTTTTTGAAAAGATTGTGCTTTGTTTCTTGCAAAAGTAGAATTATATTTTGGAGGTGGATGTCTAGTGGTGACATGAGTTGGTTTCTTCCTATTAACGATAACGAACTCAGTTCTAGATGAAGAGGTTATGTTATTACCACTAGTTGTTACAGCAGATCCACGGATCCCAGTCTGTCCACTAGCCGGTTCCCTTTTTAGGGGATCCGTGGGATCCGCCACAACAGTGGCTTGTTTTTCTTGTGTTTTAACAACGTTTGTTTCTTTATTTTCACTAGTATGTGGATCCAGTTTTTGGAACCCTAAACCTTCTCGGTTGTCCTCAGTTTTAATACTATCTAGCATTGTATTTAACGCATTCGTGCCCATTCTAGCAATCTTAGAATCTAGTTGATCAATTAGTGTTTGAAGTTGAACGCAAAGTTCACATTCACCACTCGCTATTTTACCCTTTTCTAAACGTTTTAGTTTTGCTTTTAATTCGATGACTTCTTTATCTAACCGTTGGTTTTGACTCTTTAAAAACGTGTTTTTGTTGATTAGTTTTAAGCTAATATTGCATAGTTTATCATATTCGTTATGCAATGAGTCGTCATCAAGTGATGAGCTACTATAGTATTCGTGACATACCTCGTCATTTGCCATGAGACAAATTTCTTCGTCCTCCTCGTCACTCATTCCCCACGTGCCGCTCACGAACGCCTTTTGATCATCCCGTTTGGGACACTTACTAATAAAGTGGTTTGGGTCCCCACATTTAAAGCAAGTACGATCATCTTTTGGCTTTTCTTCCTCTTTGCTTTTCCGAAAGCCTTTCTTATCGCCATACGGTTGTTTGACATATCTTCCTTTCTTCTAAAGAACTTTTAAAGTCCCTTACCGCCATAGCGCACTCCTCGTCGTCACTACCCGAGGAAGAGTTCTCTTCATCGCTTGAAGCCTTTTGGCTTTTAAGGCAAGAGATTTGTGTTTCTCTTTTACCTTTGAGGCTTCGGAATCTTTAGCAAGAACAAGCTCGTAGACTTTTAGATTGCCTATGAGTTCATCGAGGGTGAGAGTTGTCAAATCTTTTGACTCTTCGATCGCCGTCACCTTAGATCTCCACTTCGATGGAAGTGCCCTTAGATATCTCCTAACATGGTTACGGCTAGAGGAAGATTCATCAAGTGCTTGTAGAGATGTAATAATAGTATTAAAGTTAGCAAATGAATGATCTATAGTTTCCTCATCCGATATTGAAAATTGTTCATATTGTTGAACAAATAAATCAATTTTATTATTTTTAACTTGTTCGTTGCCTTGATGAGTTACAACTAAAGAATTCCAAATTTCTTTAGAGGTTTTGAGTAAAGAGATTATTTCAAATTCCTTTTTCGGTAAAGCATTATATAAAACCATTTTTGCTTCACTATTTTTAGAAAGCTTTTTCTTCATTTCATCATTTAGTTTATCATGAGGTATGTTAACTAAATTTCCCTTATCATCATTTGAGGTACCCTCAAAATCACCTTCAACAATAATGTACCAAAGATCAATATCTTTAGACTTCACATATGTTTCGAATCTATTTTTCCAATAAATAAAACCATTAGTTTCAAGTAGTGGTGGTCGTTGCATAGATTGCCCTTCCTTATAATTTTCAGAACCCATAGTGATCGAAAAGTTTTTAAAATACAATTTTACTTTAAAACTTTTATAAACTTAGCTCTTGATGCCAATTGTGGAAAACTAGAAGGGGGGGTTGAATAGTTTTGCCGATTTTAAGTTGATTTCAAAAACTTTAGATCCGATATTATGTGAAGTCGTATGGATGTTGAGAACTTATAGATCTAATGATAATGCAAGCAAATAAATAAAGATAAGGGATAGAAATGACACAACCGATTTATAGTGGTTCGGCTACAAGGACACCTTCCTTGCCCTACTCCACTCCCCGAGTCACCTACTCGAGAGTTCAAGCACTATGTCAACAAACTCCTTCACTTGGCGGAGAAGCCTTCACAACGTTGCTTACACTTTTTCCCAGACAAAGCTAGATACCGAGTCCGTAGCACGGTGGACCAAACCAACACAACTATTACACAACAAATATGTGAAATATCAAATACAAGATCTTCGCTACAAAATCTTATGGGTGACAAATCAATCAAGGACCCTTGCTTGGATGACTTGTAGAATGCTCGTGATCTCGCCTTAGAAGGACCTATATGAGGATCACAAATAGAAAGAAAGAAGAACAACTCTCTAGATCAAGTGATCTATATGTTAGAAGAGAATGAGAGTGTATGAGAGATTTAGTAAGAAGAGGGTGAGTTAGAATGAAGAAATGGCTCTCTATTTATAGGCAAATTTCCTCATCTGTTCCCGGATCCCACGGATCCTTCCACTTGGGATCCGTCTAGTGTAAACCTAGGGATCCGTGGAACGCTCCTCTTGCCCATGGGTTTTTGGTTATGGGTCATGGGTTATGGGTTGGTCCATGGGTTTTCTTTAGATTCAATGTATCTAAGTATACATTGTATCTAGTCTTCTTGGGTATGGGTTAAGATCCATAGGTTATGGTCCATGGGTTATGTTTTTTACCCATCCTAATAAACTATTACAACAAATGCCTAATTACTACATTTTTGTATTTAAAAGACTATATGTAAATGCTTTACAAAAATAACATGTATCCTTATAATTATACTTAAGACAACATTATATTTGTTATCAACAAAACGCAAAGAGATCGCAAAATATTAATAAACGTTTTTACGGTTTATTTGTATTAACATACATGACTCTAAAAACTAAGAAAATAAGAAAATACATGACTAGGAATTTCTAGACCAACTGTCGCTTGATGCTAGGACACCACTAAAATCTTCTAGCTCAAGTTTTGTTTAGGTTTGATCTCGTCGAAACGTTCGAGGAGATGATAGAACATGAAACGTTGGTCTTCTCGTATTTCATGTATCAAACATTCAACATGTTGACAATGATAACAATCTTTGTCATGGCTAGGTAGTGGTGGTGGAAGAAATGATATGGCTTGATGCAAAGGATCAAGTGAAGCAGCTTGTGGAGCTTCAAACGACGGAGGGATTCGTGGGCGCATTTGAGAATGGCTCGACCAAGAATGATGGTGGTGGTAGAGAAGTGTCAACTTCCATATGGTCGGGTGGTTGACTTTGATGATTTCTCATAATCCAAATAGGATTATATGATGGAAACGCGGCGAAAAGGAAGCGGAGCAAGTGTTGACTCAACACCTTGATTTTGTACCATTATTCCTCCTAATGAGGAGAATGTTGTCGTGGAGGCGGATGAGACGGCCTAGGAGGCAAATCCTCTAAATTGTATAGGTGTGGTGATGATAGTGGGGATGTAAAAGAGATAGCTCTAGGAACTAATGGTGATGGTTTAGTGGAGATGATATTGTTTGGCCTGGGAGGTATGGTGGTGTTTGGCATAGGTAGTTTTGTGGGTACTATCCTTTTAGGAATTGGTTTGATTGGTTGAGGAAAGATCCTAGCATTTGTTGGCTTGACCTGAGATGATTCGGTTGAATAGATTTCGTGCATAACACGTGCCTTTTTCTTGGGTGGTTCTTTGGTGGATAAGTTACTACTTGGGGTTTTCCTCATGATGAGATGATTTCAAAAGGTTTGTAAGGGTTTCTAAAGTCTTGAAAGTTAGGATGAAGGTGATGACTATGGAAGTCCTAACAATGTGGTTTATAAAGCAACAGATTTGGCAAGTGCATTTAAGCTTTAAGCCACTAAGATTCATTGAATGTGATGATTAACATGCACAAGAGTCAACTTGAGTTTGTCTTGATCTAGGAACTCATTTAAGATGAGATGGAGTGTTTGAGTTAGAAAGATTAGTTGAAATGATTGTTTTAGCAAGATTTGACATAGACTGTCATCCGGATCCCACGGTTCCCACCTCAGAGGGATCCGTCTAGGCTAATCCTAGGGATCCGGCTCTCAGCAGCTATGAAAGAGTGGAAATGATGTTTCTAAGATCTAAGATCTATATCATCTTGGGTGTTTCAGTCCTCCTAAGTGTCGTAAATGCAGGGGTGCTTAAGTACTTGAAGGTAATGAGTGATGTAGCTAATGATTGTCTTTTATGGAAAGATTTGGAACTTTCATGAGTACCAATGGATGAGCAAGGATGACACTAGAGATGAGAGTGTCTTTTTTTGGGTAAAAGGGTTAATTCACCCAGATAAATGTATTACGCCAAAAATATTGAAGTACAAAGGATGAGGGTGTATCCATCATCTCAGTCCCATAGGACACTTACATGCAAAAAACAACTAACCAAACCAACTATATAAGAATGACAGGCCATTCTTATAACAAACACAATAAGATAAACTACCTATGACGGCCCTTTGGGCGACTCTCAAAGCCATGTGCGGAAAATCATAATCATAACCATCATAAGACTTCAAATCATCCAAAAACCAGCCCCGACATGACCTCAGGCATACACACTTCATCTTCATCCGACGAACCAGTTACTGACAAGGATGAACTGTCCTTCCTAGTAGACACCTTGTGGATCTTAGCGAATTGATCCTACAAACTTCCATTGCCACTTTTCACAGGTACATCACTAGTAGAGACTTGATAGATGGTATCCGTCTTGTCACTAACATGTGGTACCCCACCACCACCTTGCTCGGACCAAGATCACCCTTTAACACTCAAGTAGCACCAACAGTAATCATCCTTTGAAAGCGATCCGACGGACCAGCCTCAAACTCCGCTTAGTATCATTGGCATTCGTCTTCGTAGTAGGTTTGGAAACAGGTTTATATTCAAAATTAGACTTTGGTTTGAAAAACCGAGGCCTTTGGTTACCTTTGGTAGCCTTATTTCCATCCTTATCCAGGTGAACACCCCTATTAACACCAACATCTTTATGAGCCAAATCTGAACCCCTCGTAGCCGGCATTCTTCTAAGAGGGCAATTAACGTCCTCATGGTTAAAGACCTTACATTTATAACACCGATCTAGCCACCATTCATATTCAACATCAAGAACTTCCATATAATGACCTTTACCCTCCCGTAGAGGTATAGCCACTTCAATCGATTCCAAAATGTAATTTTCAGCAGATAACTCAACAAGAACCCGTGCATAAGAATAACGACCCCAAGGATTACTACACATAGCTCTAGTACCGCATCCATACATATAACACGACCAATCATTGCTAAGAATCAAACCAATACCTACTTGAATATGTAATCGCGGTACATTATGAATGAGAATCCATACCGTACCTTTGTAATATTTTCCTCCATCCTCGTATTAGGATCCCAAATTTTAAGGAACATGGGACTCAATTTGACAAACCAAGGACCACACTCAGAACCTTACGATACCATCTTGAGTCTTGAATTTGAAAAGGTAAAAATCATTACGCATCATAACACATTCAAGCCAAACTTAGCCCATGCATGCTTCACATAATCATTAACGAGGAAAAGCTAAACGTTGCCCAAGGAAATAGCCGCATAGAGTATAATCGAATTTAGAACACATATCATCAATAACGGCTAATGGTATAACAACTTTAGCACCACCAACATTACCTCCATTATTAGACCTCCACCCTATAACCTTACAATTACCCGTGTTACCATTTCAACGAGTCACCATCGGGTTCAACAACACTTGCAACTTTAGGAATATCGAATCGAGACCAAATAAACTTACACTTTCATGACCAAGGTGTATTGGCTCGAAATAACAGAGCAACAATGTGAGATGCAAATGCAGACCCAAATTCGAGGAAGGGCAAAGCTCCCGTTTGTCCTCCCAAACCGCACTTTTAAATATAGACTTCAATGGCTTATGCTCATTAACAATCACCTTACCATCAATATTGTTAATCTTTGTAGCCAACCCAGAATTCTTTTTAGCCAGCTTACCATTGAGAAACCCCGATTCCATCTCTCTTAACCCACTTACACACGAACGAATGACTTACAGCAATAAACAATCGCACCTTTAAAAATCTGAAACCCTAGACCAGGTACTTGCAATTCAGAAAATAGCATATCCCTAAACGGAATTCGCTTAACAATTGAGGTTACTACCACACGCAACTGATCTTGAGATAAAACCAAACCCTAAATCAAGTTTGGTACAAGAGCATGTGTAACCGCCAGAACTAGTTACGTAACAAAAGAATGGGTACCAAATCGATTATAATATAGTAGCATGTATGATATCAATCGATTATGATAGGAATAAAATAATAAACCAATCAGCGAATATAATTCAAGGCACAAAAAAGCGAATGACCCACGTTATGAATAAAATAATAAATGAATGACCAGATGTATTACGTTTAGGGAATCACTTGCTTTGCCAAGGGAATAAAATACCAAAAAACGAATCTAATAAAAATTACACCGACCCACGATTACTAGATCCAATAAATAAAGGATTAAGAATCGAAGAGATGCAAAATCGTTATGAGCAGGATTCGTTTTTTGGTCACCAAAATTCGCCAAATGAGAGAACTTTTTTAGGGTTGGATACTCACCTCCACTAGAGATGAGAGTGTCAATTGAAGCTAAATGATCTTAGAGATCATGTTGTGACTTAGGATTGTGTTTTGGAAAATATCCTAAAGGCTTTGAGATGGGAAAACTAGAATTTGATCAACTTTGATCAATTTTGAGGTAAGGATGATTTATGATCAATTTTGCCATAATCGAAAGATTTCTAAACATAGATGTGAGGGATCATGTAAGAATGATGAGTGATCTAGAGAGCGGAAGAGTTATGGATTAAAGTGAAAATGATAGATCTACAAGCTTCTTAGAGTGTGATCAAGGTGAGTTATGTGTGAGTAGGAAGGATCTACTTATCTTGATAAGGACTTAATTTTCCTTAAGACACTATGTTTAGCTTAGTATGAGGTGTTCTAAGGATGTGTTTGAAATATAATGCTTGCAATTGCATTTTCTGTTTGCCGGATCCCACGGTTCCCTAAGTACAAACTTTGGGATCCGTCCATCTGCTCAGCAGAACCTTTACTAAAGGTATGCAATGATCTTGACAATACATTATATCCCAAGGTTAGTTTAAAGGGGTTCTAATACTACGATATCAAATGTAAGATGTTTTATTTCATGAAAGAAATTGGATTACATTGATAAAGCACGAGTATAAAAGGATTGATCCTATTTGAAAGACTACTAAGTTCCTTAAGTGTTTTCGCTAGGAGGATCATCACGTTGTTGATGAGTGTTGGTGGAATCAAGAATGAAGAAAGTCTTCATGAGAGATATGTTTAGCGGTTCCATCATCTTGTTCACAAGTACGTACAACGGACTTTGAAATTGAGGATGAAAGTGCATAACGTTGTGATAGAGGCGCGTCAAGAACATTCCATGAGGGATGAGTTTATTCTTTGAGCCTTGAAGATTTACAATTCGCCTTGCGAAGAAGTAGGCGAGATTGTATGGTTGTTGTGTTAGCAAACCGTACAACATGTGAGCACAACAAGGTGAAGGATTTCTCGATTTCCCTAAGACTCCAAACATTTTCACATAGGATGAGTGCAAGGGCTTGTACTCTTCTCGGATGTCCCGTGTGAAGATAATGTTTGGATCGGAGTAATATGGTCGAGGTTTGCATATTATGCGATGTAAATCTTCCGGGGAGGGTATGTGTGAACAATATGGACTATTTTCTTCACGAAAGTTGAAGAGAGAATCAAGAGACCAATCTTCGGTGAAGGCACATTGTCCATGATTTGGAATTCGGAGGATGTGAGCAAAATGCCCAAGGGTTAAAGTAAACTTTTGGTTTTTGATATAAAACCAAAGGGATAAAGAGTGATCCTCGTTACGAACGAGTTCAACTTGACGGAAGAATTCCGTTATGAAGCTTGGACATATCTTCTCGTTGATTTCAAGAAGACATTCTAGTCCTATGGCTCGGAAGGAGGTATTGATACCTTCTTCGAATTGTAGAGAGGTGTCTACAACACGCCCTTCGTGGAAGTGACGGTTTCGAGGTTGTTGAACCCACGGACATGAATGCCGGTGTGTTGGGTTCAAGAGATGTTCGAGTCTAGATACTAGTGAGTGAAAATCAAACTCATATTCATGCGTCATAGTTGAACCTATAGAAATGATGAGTTAACAAAAAGTGATGTTTGTGGTCAACCTATGATTATCTGACGTTTTTATAAGATTTTTATTAACAATGGTTTTAACAAGAAAGACACTTAACTCACTTATGGTTTTGACATTTTAGTGGAGTATTACTTTTAGAAGAAAAGTGGTTTTTAATTTGCATGAAAACTGTTTCCAAGAGGGACGGATCCCACGGTTCCTTTTCAAAAGGATCCGGTGGTATAACTTCCGGATCCGTAGATCTGTAATTACGTAAATGCATTTTATGAAAAGCATAGGTTTTAGATCTCATAGTTTTATACCAAGATATGTGTTTTAGCCTACATTTTCTTTTAACATGCATACATGACTTCTAATGTATCACGAAAGAAAGAAATAAAACAAAGAAAAATGATAAGCACATAATAACCTAGATAACTAGACTATTAGTAATATTTCATTTCAATACTAAGAATGATACAAAGGATTGGGTATATAACACCAAGTAGATTAACAACACAAAGTAAATGTCTCCGTATGTGAACTTCATCATAGGGAACACAAGTGCGATGAGTGTTAAGACGATGAGTACGAAGGCGATGTAAACCATGTTGAAGACGATCCTTCTTGGTTTCGTTGGGATAGGATGGAGAGGAAGATGAAGTTTTGAATGAGAGGAATTTTGAAATTGGAAGATTTGAAAAGTGAGGATTTGATAAAGTGGCCGAGTGGAATGTTTATGGGGAAGGAGTATTTTTCGAAATTTGTGTTTTGTTTTATTATTGGATTAAAAGAAACAAAACATAAGTTTTATATACCACGACTTTAGACGAGAAATAAAACACGTATGTGAGAAAAGGCTTCCTAATGAAGCTTCATGTAAAACATGTATATGCACAAAAGATAATCATATAAATACCTAAATAGGCATACTTAATTATCAAGCAAAATAAAAAGAAAATCATACCTCTAGCGCACTTAGGAATGTCTTTACAAATGACAAAACAAATGTCACTTAGACGATTCCTGCTCCTTTGCATTTAAGATACCTTCTTAAGGAAGGTATTCTTGTTACCAAGCGATTCCTATAGCTTGGTGGGTATGAGCTTTGACTAATCAACATGACAAAGAAGATTAGTGCAATTAAATGAAAAGGTAAAAAAAAAAATGTTGTTATAAAATCAACATCCAAACATATAGTTTTAAAAGACATGGTGTTTGTTTTTATGAAAAACCTTCTTTGTAGTTTTCAATTAACCATGGATCGTATCAAGTTTTTAAAGTACAATATACTTCAAGAAACTTGGTAACGAAGCTATGATGCCAATTGTGGAAAACTAGAAGGGGGGTTGAATAGTTTTACCAATTAAAACTTCCTTTTAATCTATTTAGATCGACTTATGTCAATCTATTTAGATGTGTGTGTTGGATGTTGATAAACAAGCATATAAAGGTAAGTAATGAAAAGATAAGAGTAAGAAGCACAAAACCACAACACAAGTATTTATAGTGGTTCGCCACAAGGACACCTTCCTTGCCCTACTCCACCCCCGAGTCACCTACTCGAGAGTTCGTAAACACTACACCAATCTCCTTATGGCGGAGAAGCCTTCACAACGTCGCATACTCTTTTTCCGGTGCTAGGCTAACCACCAGGTTCTTTCACACCAAGGTGAACCACACCTACACAACGTCGCCTACCCTTTATGAGGTACTAGTCTAAGTACCTAGTTCTTTCACTCCAAGGTGAACTATACCTTCACAACGTCGCCTACCCTTTATTAGGTACTAGGCTAAGTACCTAGTTCCATTGCAATGGAGGAACTACCACCACACTACACCAACGACTAATCCCAAAGGAGATCTACTCCTTTACAACATCATCAAGGATATCAATATCCTTAGATCTAATACTAGTCTATCTTGTACATCGAAACACACCATATTGAATGTACATCTAAGGCACCTTTCACTAATGCCTTTGACTAGATCTACAAGACACCCTTCACTAATGTCTTGTGTCTTGACTTCTAAGCACCTTTCACTAATGCTTCTAGTCTTGACTTCTAAGCACCTACCACAAGTGCTTATGATATGGACGATAGATACCCTTCACTAATATCTTCGCCTTGATATTTGAGACATCTTTCACTAATGTCTTCAAAACTACACTTTTATAAGAAGAAAGGAATCATCAACAAGAAGACTTGAAGAGCCTTGATGATGAGGAAGCATGGCAACTCATGGACTTGAGCTTGCTCGACTTCAAAGGTGGTGATCTTGCCTTTAAGAGGAACCTAGAAGATTACACAAAAACAAAACTACAAACATAGATCTCTTGGATATGAGGTTAGTGAGTTTTTAACTCAGGGAGAAAGTGTGTTAGAAAGGGGTGAGAAACAATAAAGAAATGGCTCACTATTTATAGAAGAAAAAATCTACTGTTCCCCGGATCCCACGGATCCCTTCGACAAGGGATCCGTCTAGCGTTAAGCTAGGGATCCGTGGGACGCAATAAACAAGTAAAGAAATCAAAAGATCACAATTAAACATAATTGAATGATTTATTAAATAACTTATCTTATCAATACATTGAAGTATTTGTGGCCAAAAGGCCTGGAAAAACACCTTAGAACAGCTAGGATTTGGACCCCTAAGGTTATATTAAAGTTGCACAATTTACAATGAAAACAATGCTTAAATATATATAGACATTTTGGGTAAAAGGGCTTCACCCCGGTAAAATATATTAAAAAAAATCAACCAAATAAGTACACTGGAATATGGCTGAAGTGCCACATTAACCTCAAGCAAAAGCTTGAACAACCCACTAAACCGCTAGTGACAGCCACTAAGCGCTACAATACCTAGACAAGACAAAACTAAAACACAAATAGGAAAACCATTTAGCTACACAGAATCACCACAATAATCCGCCCAATTGCTCAGGAGATTGATGAACCAAATGAGACTGCCTCCTTAAAAACCCTTTCCAAGTAAAAACCTTGTGAGAAAACCTTGGAGTAGGGAAAAAGAGTACAGCTCTCACCCGGATCTCCAACGAACCCACACAACAACCAACAACACCCAGCAGGTCATAACTCCAAGGACACTCCCCACGATCCAGATAACCAAACTGACTGTGAAGATCCCAATCCGGATAATGCAAGCGCCAAACATCCACCAAAATAGGTAAGGAAACCATCATCGAGTAACACGAATGAGAGACCGAGGAAGCTTCCATAAATCAAGGAGCACTTCTACGTTAGCCGTCTTCTTAAAGGAACAAGAGAGAAGCTTAAGACGAACAGTCGACATGATCACATAAATAACATGAGCTTCCGACCTCTTCGTATTCTTGAAAAGACGGTTGTTACGCTCTTGCCAGATGAAGTAACATGAAGCAGCAAAGACCAACTTCGAGATAACACATCTAATAGATCTCTTGCACGCCAAAGGAACAAGAAACTCCACAATAGGACCCAAAGTAGTTGGAATAGAAGAGACACCAGAAGCGCTTAACTTGAGTCCAAACCGCATAGATAAAACACACTAGAAAAAAGGTGATCATGAGAATCCGGTTGAGACTTGCAAAACGGGCATCAAACAGTTTAAGTCAAGATTACCACCGACATCCCATTGTCTCAGGTTATCTTGAGTCTTTAACTTCCTCTTGATGATCAGCCAAAGAGTAACAGCATGCCGAGGGATGCGATGAGAAAACCAAACCAAATCATACCATAAGACGACATCCCCTCTCGGTCTAATGCACTCCCAAACCGAACCCACCGAAAAATCCCGAAAACCATCATCACGAGATTTCCAAACAAGCCGATCCAAAGTATCTGGGTTAATGATCGGAACATAAATCGAACCAAGCAACGGATATTTAAAATACCAGTCAATTGGCCATATCCAGCTATTATTAGCAATACAATCCAAGACCGAAGATGACATAGTGAGGCCCGCCCGATAAATATCCCGAGACGAGATCATAGAACCATGAGGACTCGCATCATACCAATTATCAAACCAAGCAAAAATGGAATTACCCGCTCCCACTTTATACCAAAAAAAACTGACGAATAATCGATCTCAGCTGAAGGATTTTCCGCCAACTCCAAGACATGTTTCCACGCAAAGGAATATCCCAAAAACTACGATCCCTTAATTTATAAGAGTGAATCCATTGAACCCAAAGAGACTCCCTATGTGTAAAAAGACTCCAAATATGAGAAGTGATCAACGCTTTATTGAACCACTCTAACCTTCTAATGCCAAGACTACCCTCAACCTTAGGAAGACAAACCACCTCCCACGCCACTTTGGACTTCCCTCTCCGTATCTCCCCTTGGCACCATAAAAACCCCCGCATTAATTGTTCCAAATCTAACAGAATACGAGATGGAAGAATAAGCACAGACGGCCAATACACATGCATAGAGGCCAGAACCGATGAATTCTACCAGCAAAAGAGAGGAATTTATTCTTCCAATCACAAATTTTATTCTTAACCTTCTGAACAAGCTCCTTGCAATCTCGATAGATAAGTCTAGATGCAATTAACGGCACACCCAGATATTTAACAGGAAGCGTACCTTCTTCAAATGGGAGAACATTAAGAATATCAAGCTTCACATAATTCAACACGTTACAGAAATAAGCCGTGCTTTTAGGGAGACTAGGAACCAAGACCGATGCATGAGTAAACTCATCCAACGCCTCCGTAATAACACGAGCATATCCAACATCACCATGGGCAAAGATAAATAAGTCATCAGCGAAGCATAAATTAACCAGATTGAGATTAGAGCAATACTGATGATAGGCAAAATCCTCAGATTCCCGAACTTTCCTTTGAAGCATTAGGGTAAGAATTTCCATCACAAGCGTAAACAAATAGGGAGATAATGGATCTCCTTGTATTAAACCTCTTTTACCCTTAAAATATCCATGCAGAACACCATTAATACTCAAAGAAAATGAATTTGTCGTTGTACACTCCATAATCCATCCTATCATCCTTTGATGAAACCCAAAACCGACTAAAACCTCCTTGAGAAAAGACCAATCAACCGTGTCATACGCCTTTTGGATATCAACTTTAAAAGCACATCGAGAAGGACAACGGTCTAAATAATAATTATTCATAATTTCTTGAGTCAAGAGAATATTATCAGAAATGCGCCTTCCTGGGACAAAGGCGGACTGATTAGGACTAACCAAAGTTGACAAACAACCTTTCATCCGATTTGAGAGGATCTTGCTAATGCATTTGAAAAGAACATTACAGCAAGATATAGGCCGGTAATCAGTAATTCGGAGAGGAGAAGAGACCTTAGGGATCAAAGCAATGATAATATGGTTCAGCGCCTTAAGAAGCGTCCTGTTTGTAAAGAATTCCTGAACCGCTTTAACCACATCATGAGACACAATATCCCAAACTCCTTTAAAGAAAGCAGCCGAAAAGCCATCAGGACCAGGGGACTTATCATCACCCATAGAAAAGATAGCCTCGCGAACTTCTTGCGCAGTAACATTACGAACCATATGATTAGCAGCATCCATAGAAAGCTTATTACAGAATAAGTTAGATAAGTTAAAAGGATGGATGACTCCTTGTTGTTCCAAAAAAGACATGTAATGATCAACAAACGCCATGGGGACCTGATCACCATCCATCCGAATGCCATGCATATCCGTCACACTATCAATACGATTTCGAGCAGCCCTGCTTTTAACAACCTTATGAAAATATGCCGTGTTCGAATCGCTCAATTTTAGCCCACCAATCTTAGCTTTTTGCTTAAGAAATGTCTCTTCCATCAAACAAGCCTCATTATAAGCCCGAAGATAAATCGCTTGCTCTTCACGAACCGACATGTCAACATTAAAGGGAGCTCCGTATCGCAAGAACACGTTGAGCTATTACATACAATAACATGGAGAGGCTTTTAAGAGCTCTAAGCTTATTAACCACCCGATACATCCAAAAACCGCTAACATCCTTAGACCACCCCTCGCAAATAACATCTTTAAATCTAGGGTGCTGAACTAAAATATTAGAAAATTTAAAAGGACGAGGCACCTGTTTTATGGTTCTAGGAATACGAAGAACCGCCGGGGAATGATCAGAGATACGGTAGGGTTGAAAGAGTGCACTCACCCCCACAAATAAATCACAAAAATCCAAATTGGCCATAATACGGTCAATCTTCTTTAGAATGCCATGCTCTCATCTCGGTTTCTGATTCCATGTATATCTCAGCCCCGAACTATTAATATCCGAAACATCAATAGCATTAACACATTCTTGAAATTCACGCATAGCAATATCAATATGAGAAAATCCAACAAACTTGTCATTTAAACTGAGCGAGACATTAAAGTCACCAAGTAAACACCACGGACGGCCATGAACATAACTATGGTGGCAGCCAAGGTTACGCCACAAGTCTCGACAATTAATATAGTGATTAATGCCATATATAAAAGAACAGAAAAATTCTTTGTTATCAGCCCTCAATCGAATACAAGTATGAATCACCTGTGCTTCTTGAGAAATAACAATAAGATCCACATCATCGGTATTCCATCCCAAAATAATCCGAGAGCCTTTCGAACAAAGAGAAGCATTAGAAGTCTAACTCCAATGATGAAACACACTAGAACATAGCCGATCAATTCTAGAACTCGCAATGTGCGACTCTAAAATAGCACAAACCGATAAATTATTGTCATGAATTACATTCCGAACCTCTTTTTGCTTAGGGGTCTGGTTCAAACCCCTTATGTTCCAAGAAGCCACACTAAACATGATCACTAGAATTAAAGGAAGTGCTTGCCTCCTTATGATTATCACCATCAGTTTGAACCGAGTCACCATACACTTCATCAACTTCATCGCTATCACTCTCATGCGATATATTAAGCTTATTTTCAGTATCGTCCTCAGTATAACTATCATCATTCAAAAGAGCGGAATATGAGTTCATTAAAGGAATTGAAGTACCTTTAGCAATAGGAAAGACATAAGACATATCTGGAACAAAATTGGGCTGATTGGCCTCATTAGAAGTTTGATCAATTGGCTCTTTATCCCCATCATCAGTTTGGATACCATCGTTATTGCCACAATCAGGTTTTAGCCTTTTATCCCTACCTTCAAACGGAATACCACCATTATTACGAGTATCATCTTGGGTCCTAGATGTAGAAGCCTCCTCATTACCAATAGGAGGTTTATTGACAGGCCGATATAAATACTTTGGCTTAGGCTTATTCAAACGCACACCTTGTATAGGACGAGAAGGAACTTTAGTGATAACGCTACACGCGTCGTTCGGGGTCAAAGGAACTTCCTTTTCTTCGAGCAAGTTTTATAACACCCTAGGCGGTGAACCTAATCGTTGTAGTGTAGTAATTAGGGTAAGCCACGGGTATTGATATCGCTCTCTAGGGAATAGGAATGCTAGTAGGGAGTTACTACGCTAAGGTTAAGGTTGAGGAAGATTATTTTTATCTTTTTATATTTTATGAAAATGGAAAGGTACGAATCTCGGGTATTGGATTTGGGGGTTGGTATTTCTACCGATTACTCTACTATTATCTAATTATCTAAACTAAGGTTGTGGAGTCTATGTCTAATTAATGTGTGCTCGTATGATAGTTTAAAGATGTGTTTACTTAGTTTGTATTACTCCTTAATTATCTCCTATTGATGGTTGAGTGTCACGCCTTATTCCTAGTTGCGTTGTGTTTCTAAGGTTGTAGGCATGCTTTCTCCTAACTCTTTGAACTTACCAAAGGGTCTTGTCTACAAATCCACATAGAGATTATAGACTCTACCTAAGGCACTCTTCGGATGTTTTAGACTACAATCACTCGTAATCATACTCTAGGGTTCACAAAGATGAATCAAGCATTAAGTACACAACGAATGACCTATCGCATTACTAGATCATTAATCAACTAAGATAAGAAACAACCAATCAATATTCAATAATTAAGTTTCATACTTCCTAAGCAAACACACAAATAAATTAGCCGGACATGGAGAACATGCAAGCATACACACAAATAATCAAAGACATAATTGAATTAATGAAGCAAAGACTTATCTTGGTGTAAGATAGGTTAAAACCCTAAAATACTGTACAAGACACCTTAGGTTCGGTTTTAGGTTTTTACTCCAAAGACTCTCCACACAAAGACCGAAAAATTCGGATTCTATATATAAGATTACAATTGCGGGCCACCTTATGTTTAGTGACCGCCGTGTCGCCGCCATTGGGTTTCGTCTTGGCCACGTTAACCTTGCGACGGCGTCGCTTATGTCCGTGACGCCGTCCTCTTCGCCTTCGACGCCGTGCGGATCGCATCTAGGTGGCCTCGAGTAGCGACGACCTACTATTTTACACTAGACGCCGCCTCTTGAAAACATGAGTTTTGAGTTCGACCGTCGCAACTTTCTCCGACGGCGTCGCAAATATCTCCCGACGCCGCCGCCTTCACATTCAAATGATGTGAGTGTCATGATTTCGACTTTGGCCATTTTCTTCATATATTCGCGCTTTCTCGTCCAAATAAGTGCCATTCCAAGATTTTGCCTTCACGAGACCTAAAAAGTGAAAAGGAACGATATTAAGCAATAACGGATACAAAGTGATCAAATAAGGGCTTAAACGACCCCTCAAAATGGTACCTTTTAAAACCTTATCAAATATCCCTACACTTGTTATTTGCTTGTCCTCAAGCAAATGTGCTTTAGCCAATTAATTTGTAAGTTAGGGGTCATTCAAGATTAATTCAAAACGGTCCACAACACATATAAGCCCATAAAAAGTCATAACAAGCACGGAATTACATACTAACACCTCACATGGGGTGTTTGGATACTCACATCTCTCTCGTGTATAAATGAAATATAACAATATAGGAAATGGAAGATAAACACTCATTAACCGGTCCTAGTACATAGATTACCATAGGCTTGAGAATAGATCAAACCTCCATCGCTTTGGCGTAAGCACCTAGGAAAGACTATCAAAGAGGTCTTTTAAAGGGTTGTAACGTTAGGCTTACGGTAGGGAAATAAGGGTTTGGTGGGATAGGCTATTTAGTGGTGGTAAGTCAAAAATCTTTATGTTTTCTGCATATGAAGAATGGCGTTGCTAAGCCAAGACTCGACACTCTAAACTCTAGATAACTGAAAATAAACAAACATAAATTAAAAGATAGATGTAGGATGGTAGCCCGTGTTTTTTTTTTTTTTTTTTTTTTTTTTTTTTCACTCTTTTTTTTTCTTTTCTCTTTTCTTTTTTTTTTCGATTTTTTTTTTTTTTTTTTTTTTTTTTTTTTTTTTCCATACACTTTTACTCTACCATCCTCTATGATAACATCAAAATACTAGGGATTTACTGAGGACATCCCTACACTTGAGTTTTTATTACTCTAACACTAATTTAACCCGAATTGAAAAGATCAAAACACTTGGGGTACATTATTACATAAACAAAGGGAATTTGAATAACGTTCCCTTCCCGTCATTTCATAAACTTTAACTTTTCCCATGAATCCCAATCATCCCAAAACTGTATACAAAGGATATGACTCGACTTAGCAACTTATGCAAGCAACTAGATAATTGAACTAAGGGTTAAGGGTGATAACAAATATTTGCACTAAAAGTGAGTGCATAAGGGGTAGGCTAAGGCGATTTGGGTGTATATTTGGGGTGAGGTGTAAACAATGCTCTTCATTGATATTCGGAAAACCGAAACATCACGAGAACCGCGAAAAGGATAGGCTCGAGGGGTTAACTAGGGTATCGTGTACTAAAGATGAGTACAACGCAAAGGGTGTGGGGAATTACTCAACCGATGTGGAAGAAGTAATTATATTACAATGTATCAAACAAGGGTTATCCTAATGCCTCTTATCATTTAGTTATTCCTAACTACACAAGTGTAGCCTCACTTGCGATCTCGAATGCATCACAAAACAAGTTCTAGAATCTAATATACTACGGTTCTCACTCTAAGCATTAAAGATGAATGCTTTAATTCTACTAATCTAAGGCGATCCTCACATTTGGGTGGAATTTGGGTGGTAAAGGGTTTTGTGCTAGTCATATAACTTCCTATCCATGAGACGCTTTTGTTAAGACTAATGGCCCACTCCTATGTGTCATGAAAATTTTAAATTTGGTGCCAAAATTACTCTAACCGACATTTCTCATGGGTTATTACACAATCACAATTGACAAAGCAAATAGTCAAGGATAAGCATAGTTTCAAAGTTCCCGCTTTATTTTCCCTCCCTACACTTAAACCTAACATTGTCCCCAATGTTCCCAAAGTATCAAAGTTATGATAAAAGAAGGTGATTAAAAACGAAGAAACTAATACTCCCCGATTAGCTCGGTAGGATCCGTGTAAAGGTGGTTAAATTCTTTTCAAGAAGAATTTATGCGAAAAGCTCCTTCCAATCTTATGTAACTTCTTCTTGACAAACTAAACTCGCACACTTGAAGAAAACAAACGAAACCTTCAAGTAAAATCGGCGGTAATAATATATATAAGACTCGATTTAAACTAGGATATAATGCTTGTGGAATGAATGTTTACGAGTTTTTAAGAAAATTAAGACACGGAAAATTCCAAAAATTTATAAGTAGCTCGAAAAACGAGAAAAAGTAATCGATGTTTTTACTCCTTCCCGACGCCGTCAGTTGCAATCTGACGCCAAAGTTATCTGACAAAAAGCGGTCTGCGATTTTCTGGAAAAATTTCTGAAAAATTTACATCTTTAGAATCTGGAAAAATTTCTGCAAAACATTCATTATGACTCGATACAAGCATTTGACTCGAACAAACAAACATATATATCTTTTAGTTAATTGTTATTCTCATGTTTACGTTTCTTTTGAAAACGTGTGTAATCCTCCCTACACTTATCCCTTATGTAAAATACCTTTATATGTAATTAAGACGAGGTTAAAAACAAAATAAAGCATTTTTACAAATTTAAACATGAGGATAAACAATTAATAAAAGATATATGACACTAACAAGCAAACAATTAAGCATGGGTTGCCTCCCACGAAGCGCTTTTCTTTATTTAAGAGTCTTGTAGCTAGACTCGTAGTCGTGCTCCTACGTACCGATATACGTAAGTCTATCCTCAACAATGTCGTAAGGATCAAACTTATCATTCAAGTTCCTAGTAGTACGTTCGGTTAAATAAGCCTTTTCGAACATCTCACCATCGGGATCATAGATTTGTATCCTAATGTGCCACCTTCCATTACCATCACTAGGCGGTCTATTCCAATTCCACATGTGTTCGGATTTCTCAACTATCCACTTATTCATGACAAGGTTAATGGGCAAGCTTCCTAGGAACTCGGTCATCTTCCTAAATACTAAGGCGTCCTCGAACGGGTTCACTTCTATATCCCTAGCCAATTCTTGTTCTTGGAAAGTTCTTTGCCTAGCAAAGGCCTTATCTAGGTAAAAGGTCTTTGGGGCCTATGATGTTCTTCTCAATCCAAGGTCCATATCGAAGGCTCTCTATCCAACCTTATCTCATGTGGGATTTCCTCATCCTTATAGTATGTATGTTTTTAACATCGTAAACGGATCTAGCACTCCCTCTCCTACCACTATTTTGGACATCTTACAATCGATGATGGCACTAGCGGTAGCTAAAAATCCTCTTCCAACTAGTAATGGGCATGTTGGGTCCTTATTCATGTCGAGTACATGAAAGTCGGCCAAAGAGTCAACTCTCCACATGTACTACCATGTCCTTTATTATTCCAACCGGACGTGCTATACTTCCGTCCGCTAATCCTAAGATAGTTTCGTTGGTTCAATCTTTCCTAGGTTGAGGCTTCTATGAAGGATAACGGAATGAGATTGATGCATGATCCTAAATCGGCTAAAGCATCGAGTGGCTTGGAAGTTCCAAGTCTACACGGAAGAGTGAATAGCCGGGATCATCTAATTTCTTAGGTAAATTGTTTCGCACAAAGGCGGACCCATGTTTCCCAAGCCTAAGTTCTAACTCATATTTTTCTTTAAAGCATTATAATAAGGTGCATGAGCTAAGACTTCAAGAATTGGTTTTCTTGATAGAGTTCCTTGTATTCCTCCTCTAAACTAGGTTTTGATTCTTGATTGACGGTTTCTCAAGAGTAGGCTTTACCAAAGGTGCTTGGCTTTGGTATTTCTTGGATGACTTGGAACCCTTTTGATAGCATTTACCGAATGAACAGATTGGGTGAGAGGGCATGGATGTGCACTCTCCCATGGTGAACTAGAACATGAAGTCGATGCAATCAATTCACTTTGGGTTCTTAATGGTATCACTGGGAGTGCTCCAATTTCCAGCTCATTGAAGGCTTTAAGAGGCATCAAGCTTGGTTGTCATCTCGCCTGCTTTTGCTTAAAATCGGCTTCAAGCTTATTCAATCGAGTTTCTTGGGATGACAAAAATCTATATGCAATTGCCTCAAGATTAGTGGGGTTCTGGTATTAGAAGAATTGAACCTATTAGGCGAACTAGATGAACTTTGGGGTGTGCTTGAGTTTTGGTTCCACTTAAGATTAGGTGATTTCTCCATGATGGGTTGTATGAGTTTCCTAAGTTGTTTTGTTCGGGTTTGAAAGTGTACCACTTCTCTCCGCCTCCGTCGCACGTATGGAGGCGTAGTCCGCAAAAGCTTGTTCGGAGAGCCTTGAGTAGTCACGAGTGTCATGGGGACCACCGCATAACTCACAAGGTAGAGTGATTTGATTCACTTGTCGTGAGGACTTAGGATTTTGTAGGAACTCATGAGGAATTTAACCCGATCTTCAAGTTCGATCATCCTACGGTCGGGAGGAGGCAAGGAGATTGCCTTGACGGTTTGGGCAGCTCACGGGGTCATCCCAACTTTCGTTGTCATAGAGGCAAGATCCTCTATTATTTCCCATGATTCTTCTGCGGTGAGATCACTAAGTTTTCCACGACCGCTTGGTCAATGGATCGCTTAGTGGGAAAGTTGACATGATCATAAAAGATTTGGACTTGGAGCCAAAGATCAATGCCGTGATGAGGACTTTGTGAAGTAAGTCCTGAATCGGGTCCATGCTTCGTAGAGATTCACCTTGACGTTGTTGGAACATCAAGATGTCATTCCTAAGCTTAGTGGTTCTCCCGTGGGAAAAATTGAGCAAGGAAGCGAGAAGTAAGATCATCCCAACTTGAGATGGAGCCGTGGAAGTCGCTCGAGCCAATTACTAGCTTGGTCCCGTAGAGAGAATTGGAAGAGACGCAGCGTGGTCTCCCGAGTAGTAGCATCAAGGTCGATGGAATCGGCGATTTGAGGAAATCCTCGAGATGTCGATTTGGATCTTCTAACGAAGTCCATGGAATGCACATCCGCTTTGCACCAACCGGATGGTGTCGGATCGCAGGCCATAGTTTGGGCTTGGTCGGGAAGCTCAATGGTGTTCCTATAGCCTAAGTGGCTTGGTCTTGAGTATTCACCAAGAGTACGGGCTCTTGGCGGGTCATTTGGTGGTATGTTGATGAATGGTAGTGGGTTATCACCTTCCATGATGAAAAGTGATGGAATTACTAACAAAGGTTACGAAGAAGGGGATAGACTAAGAGAAATCTAAAATGAGAAAAATTTTACTTGATAGGAATCAAGCAAAGAAACCTAAGCGAGGTGGACTACTAACTAGCTATTCTATTCCCGGCGCGCCTAAAACTTGATAACGCTACACGCTCGTTCGGGTCAAAGGAACTTCCTTTTCTTGAGCAAGTTTTATAACACCCTAGGCGTGAACCTAATCGTTGTAGTGTAGTAATTAGGGTAAGCCACGGGTATTGATATCGTTCTCTAGGGAATAGGAATGCTAGTAGGGAGTTACTACGCTAAGGTTAAGGTTGAGGAAGATTATTTTTATCTTTTTATATTTTATGAAAATGGAAAGGTACGAATCTCGGGTATTGGATTTGGGGGTTGGTATTTCACCGATTACTCTACTATTATCTAATTATCTAAACTAAGGTTGTGGGAGTCTATGTCTAATTAATGTGTGCTCGTATGATAGTTTAAAGATGTGTTTACTTAGTTTGTATTACTCCTTAATTATCTCCTATTGATGGTTGAGTGTCACGTCTTATTCCTAGTTGCGTTGTGTTTCTAAGGTTGTAGGTATGCGTTTCTCCCTAACTCTTTGAACTTACCAAAGGGTCTTGTCTACAAATCCACATAGAGATTATAGACTCCTACTCTAAGGCACTCTTCGGATGTTTTAGACTACAATCACTCGGTAATCATACTCTAGGGTTCACAAAGATGAATCAAGCATTAAGTACACAACGAATGACCTATCGCATTACTAGATCATTAATCAACTAAGATAAGAAACAACCAATCAATATTCAATAATTAAGTTTCATACTTCCTAAGCAAACACACAAATAAATTAGCCGGACATGGAGAACATGCAAGCATACACAAAATAATCAAAGACATAATTGAATTAATGAAGCAAAGACTTATCTTGGTGTAAGATAGGGTTAAAACCCTAAAATACTGTACAAGACACCTTAGGTTCGGTTTTAGGTTTTTACCCAAAGACTCTCCACACAAAGACCTGAAAAATTCGGATTCTATATATAAGATTACAATTGCGACGCGCCACCTTATGTTTAGTGACGCCGTCGTGTCGCCGCCATTAGGGTTTCGTCTTGGCCACGTTAACCTTGCGACGGCGTGCGCTTATGTCCGTGACCGTCCTCTTGACTTCGACGTCGTCGGATCGCATCTAGGCCGTCGAGTAGCGACGGCCTACTCTTTTACACTAGACGCCGTCTCTTGAAAACATGAGTTTTGAGTTCGACCGTCGCAACTTTCTCCGACGGCGTCATGAAATATCTCTCGACGCCGCCGCTTTCACATTCAAATGATGTGAGTGTCATGATTTCGACTTTGGCCATTTTCTTCATATATTCGCCTTCTGTCCAAATAAGTGCCATTCCAAGATTTTGCCTTCACGAGACCTAAAAAGTGAAAAGGAACGATATTAAGCAATAACGGATACAAAAGTGATCAAATAAGGGCTTAAACGACCCCTCAAAATGGTACCTTTTAAAACCTTATCATTTAGCTTTCCCATTTTTTTTTCACTTCCACAAATCCCTCATCATTAGGAGGCGTTTCCACTTCAGCCCTAGGCTTCTTAGGGCAATGATCATCCGTATGGCCAAAAATTTTACATGTTTCACATCGTGGAGGATACCATTCATACTCAATAGATATAGTTTCAATCGAATGTCCCGAGCCATCAAGAAATGGAATTACAACCTCCAACGAGTCTTTCAAAGCCACATTCGAAGACACCTCAATAAGAGCTCTAGAATAATCCGCTTGTCCCCAAGATTTGAGACACATGGTACTAGAATATGAGTCCAACATAATTGGTCGACCAATCATAGTAGCAATAAGGCTCAGTCCAACGTCAGTATATGCTGCAATGGGAATGTTATGAAGCTTCACCCAAACAGGAGCACAAGTAATCTCATCTCTTTTAAGCTTAGTATTTGGCGTCCAAGTACTTAGAATAATGGGAACACTCCTAATGATACAAGGTCCATTTTCAAGAACCTGATTCATACCATGCTTTGAAGCAAATTGAAAGAAAAATAATCCATTCTTTAGCATTATGCGTTCAAGACCATATTTTGCCCATGTATTGTTGACATAGTTTTCAACTAAAGGAAACGCAAGACGTTTACCAATAAAGTAACCATACAAAGTATTAGCAAAATGGCCACTAACTTCCTTAACCGACTCCATAGGAATAACAAGATCAACCCTTGGCACTTTTTCAGGATTAGTAATCATCGAAAAATTTACCTTTTTAGATGTAGGTTCCTTATTCAGCATTGAAGCATATGATATATTCCCACTCATGGGCTACTGAGAATGAGGTTTTTCCAAGCTTATAGTAACACCATCGTGACTTTTTTTGTGCCCATCAGCCTTCTCATTATGGTTAACCACAGGAGGAACACTCGTAGGCCCCTTCTCAACACCCTTAAACTGATTGTCGACCCCAATAGCATTCAAAACAGCCTTTGATGTATCATTCACAACGTTATTCGCCAAATTATTAAACTCAGAACTACCTATTCCACGCACTACATTTGCAGCAGCCCCCTCCATATTAATAGCAGCTTTTAATGTCTCATTATTATATTTCGAGTAGCCTTTTTCAGAATAGACTTCAGAATTGGTGCATCTTTAAGCAAACTGGAATTCCTATTAACTGAAGCATTATTAATCTTATTTGGGTCCATAGAAGGACCAGAATCTTTACCATTCATAGCAATACCAGCAAGAAAAATGAAACCATAAACAAAGAAAACCTCCACGCAAAACCCTAATAAAACGACGAATATAAAAAAAACCAGCTACGAAACCCTAAACGGGAACAACCAAGTCACCATAACTACTAACCGACACTCATAATTAATGAAGATGGATTTATTGAAGATCAAAGAACATCAGCAGCAATAAAGACAATGCGAAACCCTAAAAAAGAAGAACCAAAACCCTAAAATCCAAGAAACATCCACCTAATAATAAATGCACTAAAGGGAAACAATTCAACGATTGATCCACAGAAGTGAAAGTGTTATAAGGTATAGGAATCAAGGATGGAGAAGGGATCGATCAGAATTAAGGACATGAATCGCCATTATCTTGAGAGCATTAGGGTTTTTGGTTTTGACTATACCTGTGACACCGTCAGCTCGCCATCATCTAGGGTTTCGTTAGTGCACCGACTTAGTTTTGACTTTGGAATTGTGATGCAGTCAGCCTTCATATTCTTCATCTTGACGCATCATCTCTAGGCCGTCTTAGGAGTCTAATTCGTCAGAACAGCATAGGTGACGACGTCACATATTTGGCCGTGAAGTCGTCACAAGGCCTTTTCGTGATGTTTTTCCCGGTGTTGTCGTTTTCTTCGTTTTCTAATCCAATCGAGCCCAAAATGCATAATTTCCAGCATTTACTTCCCAAGTTCCTAAAACTCAAATAGAAACAATTTAGGGCAATAAATGATCGAATATGCACAAATCTAGACGCTAAATAACCCCTTAAAAATGTATAAAATTACTCCTCATCGAATATCCCTACACTTGGGATTTGTTTGTCCTCAAGAAAATATGATTTTATCCTAATCAATTTACAAGTTCAGAGGCATTTATTTGGGTAAAGGGGAGTAATCTTGCACCCTGGTAAAATATATTAACCAAAAAATTTAAGTACAGCGGATGAGAGTGAATCTCTCACCTCGGCCCGTTACATGGGCAACAAACACATACTAAAAGTGCACTAACCAAACAAATTACATAAGAAAGACATGCCAATCTTATGAACTACCAAACAACCAAATTTACTTCCTACCACGACCTAAGAGACTAACATCATACACGTCACACATATCCTCCAAGTGTCTCGGTAGATCGTAGACTTGCTCATCATAATCATCAAAATCTTCAATATCAAAACCCCACCACCCCGAAGCCAAAAATGACGCCATAGGGTTATCTCGCTCAATACCTCATCCTCTTCACCGCCGTAAGCAGTCACATTCCCGACTTTAGAAAACGGATTACTTACCTTGGTAGCGGAAGAATTCACAGCTCCGGAGGCTTAGCCGCACCAATATCAATACGAGAGTCCTTCCCGAGAACCATCAATACCGCTTCTAGTAGTACCAAGACTCCCGCCTTCTCCGCATCGATAGTAGAATCAATCACGAGACTTGGGATGCCCGTGTCATCTTCCACCTCAAGAGTCCCAAAAGAGTTAGATGTAGTAACGGTGTACCTTTAGCATTAACACTAGCAGCTGCCGGTGTCTTCGTCTTTGCAACATATACCGCTTCCTAGGTGCAAATCTAGGACCCTTACCCAAATTAATACCACCGGTCATCTTCGTACCTTTAGGTTTAGCTTTCGATTCTGCACCACCTTAAAACCATCATGTGAAAGCGTGGGGGGTGAATCGTTACCGTTTAAAAGCGTTAGATCTTTAGTATCAAATCGTTTATGAAGCTTGTTATAATATGAAAGTATCAATTATTGTTTGTAACTAATATAAAGCATAGTAAACCAAGTTGTCACACAAGCATAAACATCAAACCACATCACAAGCAATTATAAAAGTAAAGAGATAAAGAAAGGAAAGTGCAAACCGAACACGAGGATTTATAGTGGTTCGGTCACGGATCTCCTTTCCGCCTACTCCACTCCCGAGTACCCAACTCGAGAGTTACTTCACTAAATCAACAAGCTCCCTTCTCGTGGAGAAAACCTTACAATCGTCGCACACTTTTTCGGTACAAAGCTAAATACGGGTTCTAGTTCGAGTAGAACCAACCTAACGTCGCCTATACAATATTTCCGACACTAAGCTAGATGTCGAGTTCTTTTCAAGGGTACAACCACTCCCACTATGTTTTATGGCCCAACATAACAAACCTTGTGTTTTATGGTACAAACACATAAACCATCTAATCTAGTTTGGTGAAAGTGTTGTGATGATGCAATGATGTTTACAATGATGATCCATGACATAAATGTCTAATGGATATGAATAACTAATCTAAATGATCTTCTTAAATAAGAAGTCTTCAATCAATGAGGATATCAAGAGATCTTGAATCTTCATATGTTGATATGCTTTGGTGAATGAGGATGGCTAGATCTCCAAGCTTTCCTTGGTTGATCAAAATGTAAAGTATGCTTACAACAAAGATGAATGTTAGAAGCATTATGATCATGTGATGATATGGGTGATTAATGTATGTTACTACATGGTTATCTATAGATCTAAAAGATGAAAGAAAGATAGAAAGAATGTGTGTTGGAAGGGATGATTGAAATGAGAAGACAATGGGCTCTATTTATAGCCAAAATGTAATCTAAAAATAATACTTTATTGGATTTGATATCTTAGAATATCTTTCAAGATCTTTCAAATCTAACCAAATATTGACCAAATCTTCTAAAGATATGATGATGCATGAAGTGATGTAAAATTGTATTTTCATTTAGATTAAAATGTTCATGAAAATAAACTTGTAAAATGTATTATGTAACTAGTTTATAAAAGTCTAATTGCCTTTTATAAAATAAAATATCTAGTTAGGTGCTTGTCAAAATAATATATATTTTGTCAAGTGTAAGTAAACTTTAGTACTTGTATTAATATTATAGTTAGTTTACTTGTACAAATAAAAGTATATATTTGTTAGACATTTTACAAAAGAAGTATTTGTATAAAATACTTGTGAATGCAAAATGTAAAATGAGGTTCGAAATAGAATGATTAACCTATTAAAATACTTAATGACTCTAAACGTATTTTAAACATTCTAAATGATTTGTTAATGGGTTTGATCATAATGCCACATAACAAACATGTACGAACACGTGTTGTAACATCGAGGACTTGAGACATCGAGAGGTGTTGAATGTATATTGAGACAAATGTAATTACAAGTAACTTGTACATTTCGTTATGTATTACAAGTTACATGTTTGTCATCAATCAAAACAAACGAGGCGTATAGATTAAATATCGTAATATTTGCACTAACAATCTCCCCTTTTGATGATGACAAAGATATGTAAACGTAATAGAAAGTAAAATGTAAAAAGTTACTTGTATCCTTACTACCTTTACATTACCTTCTCCGTTTACACTCTTCTCCCCTTTTGTCGAAACAAAAGGCGTGTCCTGAGTTTAACTTAATTTCTCCCAAAAGGCGAGCTTGCATCATCCCTAGTGAAGTTAAACCATCCACTTCAATCCGTCCCTTGTTTGGTAGCGGATCCATGGATCAAATAAAGAGCTTAACCTACATCAAGGTTAGTTTTATGCAACAAAATTATGAGAAATATATGAAAAGAAAAATGCATAGCAATGTTAGCCTATTTTCTCCTTTGTTTATCGAAGCACAAATGCTTGTTTGAAAAGTGAGAATGATGCTAAATGTGCATGCTCCCCATGACGGTTGCTCCCCTTGTTTGAGGCGTCGGTATGATTAAAACCTAAAAACAAATATTAGTGCAAAACTATATTCGTCATTGGACGAGTAAGTGTTATACAACAAAGTGTGTATAAGATGCATTCGATAAATTCTTGACGGAGCTCCCTTACTCTAGGCGTCAAGATGAACCTTCAAAATAAATATTAGTATAATAGAAGCTTTGTCTTTAGACAAATATGTCATATACAACCAAGTGTATAGGCGATGCAATATGAGTGCTTAAGGATATTCCTCCTTGTTCTAGGGTGTCAAGAAGCACCTAAAATAAGAAAAATAATTGATGCAAACTTCATCCTTAGATGAGTAAGTTATATACAATCGAGTGTATATGATGATGAACCTACAATGAAAACATTAGTGCAATATATTTCATCTTTTCACAAAGAAAAATAAGATGTATATATGTGATAAATGATATAATCAAAGATCTCATGAAGTGTAGTCTCTAATTACAATCATAAGAAAAGTGAGAATATAATATGATAAAAGCCTACAAAATAGTTCCTAGAAAGAAGATATGAAGTCTTCCACGGGTGTGCCACTAGTGGTGCTAGTGTTGGTGTCGGTTTACTAGTAGGATTCATGTGGTGATGGTAGATGACTCGAAATTTACAAAAGCAAGTTTTCGCTAATCCATGGTGGTGATGATTAGTGAAAGTGGTGATGGAAGGTGGTGGTGATTAGGTAGGAAGCTATTAAGGAGTTAGAAACTCGTATGTATAAAAATATGGATTTATGCAATCCTTTCGTCATGTCAAGTGACCAAAGCTAAGAGGAAAAAAATATGAATGGACATTGCATTTCAATGATGCATAAGGGTTATGATTTGAATGATTTATTGATGCTAACAATCTATTGTTATGAGCAAGTTCTCATATGCTTCAACCCAAGAATAATCAATAATGCGTTCTATCTAAGAATATATAAAAGTGATAACATGAAGATAAATTCGTTCATTGATTGACACGAATTATAAAAATGACCTATTCTAGGTGACAATGGGAAAGGTAGTATTAGCATGGTTTTGACCGACATGGATGATTATTACTTTGAAAAGAAGTGAAGACAATATGGAAAATACTAATAATAATAATGAGTACCTATATGAGGATGAGAATGACATCATATAAGTGAGAGTTGGATGGACCAACGTGTTGGAAATATTGTTTTGATTAATATATCGTTTGCCTTGACAATGAGATGCATGATATATGTCAAGCGAGAAAGGATAAGATCCTATGATGGTGTTCTAGATAGTGAAGTTGTAGGGTGCTAGTTTAAGGAAAATCCTAGATTCGTTGATTGTGGAGATGAAGAAGTTTGTAAAACACATGATGTGTTTTCACTTGATGAGGTATTGGTGCAAACTTGTGATATAAGGATTAAAAAAGTTGAACTAGTTGTGGTTTCGTGAACCGGTTTTAGCTAAGTGGTGTTCGCCTATGTGTTGGTATTTTAAAGTCTAAGAATAAGGTTAAAAGAGGTTGAACTAGTTGTGGTTTCATGAACCGGTTTCAGCTAAGTGGTGTTTGCCTATGTGTTGGTATTTTAGAGTCTAAGAGACATAAAATTTGACAAAAGACAATTATGTGAATGGATTTCTCTCCCCCTTAATTGGTGGACATCCAACATAATGTGTAATGTATCAAATAAGGAATGACAACAAAGTGTTTAGGAGGTTATTCGGGTTAACGAAAGAGATGAGCTTAGTGATGTTTTTCTGGATGATGGTTAGCATACAATGAACTTCATCCTTAAAGTCACGTACCTCTTCTCGATTAATCTGAGATGATCGTATGATGAGGCATGTGGTTTCCTAATAGGAAGTGAAGAGGATTAGAGTATTGTTATAACTAAATAATGATGGAGGTGATTTTTGGAGGCGGAAGCAAAATGAGATTTGGAAAGAGGTCGGTTGAAATACAAAATGCAAAGCCAACCCGCTAGAACTTAATTTTATATGCTTTTAAACTATATGCAAGTGTAGGGGTCCCATAAAGCATATTACTAATCTATGTAGCAATAAAGGGGATTATGCAAAATGAGCATATAAAAGTTAAAACCAAGTGAGATAACAAATAATTTGTTATCGACCTACAAAACAAGTTTGTTAGTGACAAAAGATGTTAACATGATAGAAATCAAATGATAACATATTATATAAGCAAAAACAACACATTGTACTTAGTAGACAAGAAATCACCACATAAGATAGCATCAAAACAATCATATTATGCAAGAATACAACTTTATTCAAGACATTTCATTATGAGATTGTTTTGTCGTTAGACTTAGACACTTAAGCATACTTGGATATACAAAACTATGTGATTAATTTGTAAGATAAAAGGCTTCTAAAAGTTTGTCATACCAAAAGCACTTTGACAGATTATATGTGCCCATGTAGCAAACAAATAGTGTGACAAGAAGCAAAAGAAACAAAATGAAAGATTCATGCAAGCCATGTTTAAGACATAACAATTTGGAGCATGTATCATTTGAATCGTACTACACATAGATATAATGAATGCCAACTAATAGCTTTCAAACACAAACTTATCATATCAGAATTATCACGTATCAAAATGACATATTATGATTTCATAAGTAACATGTTAATCATGCTAAAATTAATTTAAAAGTAAGTATCATGCAAATAAAGTTTTAGGTTTAAGCGTTTAGTAGCATGAAACAAGAATACAAGCATTATAAAGATAAAACCGTACTAAGGTTTACACATTCGACTAGTTATCAAACACTAAGATAATGTCAAATCAACTTATCGTATTAAACAAGAACATGTAATCAACACATGTAAGTGCAATGCAAGTGGTTTTAAAAGAAAAGTCATATATACTACTTGTTTGATTAGTATTCCTAAAGCGAGGCAAACTATCAATGTTTTAACACTTACTTTAGGCAAGTATAGGAAAGCAGTTTTTCAAGTTGGAGAATGAATATGAGACTATTACTAGCGGTGCTCAATTAAGGCTAAACACGACCATTTTACGGGTGATTCCACAAACCCAACTTCTCTCGGGAAGCAATTCAACCGTTAGGTCAAATTGAGTTTCTAGTGCAATAGATTCTCCGGTAATCATTCTCATGTTAGAAAGATGGGAACTCCTACTTTTGCCTATTAAAGTGTATAAAGATGATAGTTTACCAATACTTGGCTTAATGTGACACAACTAATATGCAATATAACTAAGGAGATGAAGATGTCATGTTATACACATGAATTTTAACAATGGTGTGTTTGATAAACAATGTGTTTTAATCTTGTGTTTAGAATCGAAAGTTGTTCAAATTACACACTAATTGTATGATCTAATGGATGACATCTTGTACTTTAAATGTGAATTGATCATCTAAGACTAGAGAATGGAATATGTTAAACTAAGAACGTTCTCAAGAAAGCTCTTTGGAACATTATTTAACAAGAATCTAAGTGAGGTTACCAACTTCAATAGATCTTGTGTATGCTCTAAAATTGTGTAGTTTTAACCTTGGATGTGCACTCGGTTTGAGCAAGGTTAGGTTATGATGTACGCTTGAAAGGAAATAGATACAAATAGTATCTTTCAATAAATGAGATTATCCCATGGGATAAAGTTATCATGCTTATGAAAACAAGTATGACAAGATGAATTGGATATGCTAGTTCACGAAACTTGTAGATGTTTGTTTCAAGATCATTTAGCCAATGAGGTGTAATGAAATCTCTTGTAGCACAACTATTTATGTCATGAAGAGTGATGCATAGGATATACAATATCCTTTTAACAAAATGAAAGCTTAATGCATGAATCTTAGTCATAATGTTCTTCAAAACATCATGTTTTCCTAAATGAAGATATGAAGCCAAAGTGTTTGAATCGGATAGTCCCATCTAAATAAACTTGGTCTCAAGATTATATTCACTAGATGATTACAAGAGGAATTCACTCGAGTTTCTTATGAATACTCCTCAAGAGTCATTGTTGCTTGGGGTGTATGATGTTGGCTTTGAGATTGCATTTTAACATATGTTGTTAAAATGTTGATTTGAAGTTTAACGAAATTTATCAGAAGTTTATCGACAAAGTATTACTAATACTTTGATAATTTGTGAAGGTAGTACTACTTATACCTAGTGGACATTGACAACAATTACCAAGAGCACCATGCTTATTTGATAGTTGAGGTTCTAGCCATAATGAATTATCTAAGTCCTTATATATGGGAAAGGATGGTTGAGTTTGTTCAAGCGTGCATTTGATTCGATACAAGTGTTGGACACAAAGGCTTTTGGGCAATACACTCAGCGAATTCAATTGATGGTAAGGATGGTGGATTGGTTGATCTAGATGGTATGTCTTCTAGTGTGTCTAAATAAGGATGTGGTGATGTAGGGGTTTGTTGTGCTATGGGAGTACTTAGGTTGATTATTTGTCCATAGGCGTTGAACACAAAGAAATACGGATACTAATTCTTATGGTTCATTGGTTGCTACAACTAGTGGGTGAAGTGCTTGAAGTTTTGGTCATGTCTATGAATCTTAGGGGTGAGGTATAGGTTCACCTTGAAAGGGACGTTTGATTTAAAGGATGCTCTTGGAAGATCATGAGCAATACGCTTAATGGTGCCAAAAGATGGAAGAGGATAGTAGGTGTCAAAGAGGATAAGTGGCACAATGGGTTGTTTGTTTTGGATAAGTGTTTCAACATGTGTTGTTAAAATACTTGGGTGTTGATTTTTCGGATATGACTTTTAATGACTACAATCGTAAGTCGCATATACTTGAATATTTCGGATGAAATACTTAAGTTGTCAATCCTAATTTGTTGAGATTATAAAGCTTAGATTGAACTCAAGGATAACAAGATTTGATAGTATGTCTTTAACATATGTGTGAGTTATGACTCTATGTAGATACTTATCGTCTTGAAGGATGACACATTATTTTCATGTTAACCAAGTGAGGCAACACATGTAGATACAAAACAATATCTATAGTCATATGTTAGACTTGTGTATGATATCTTTGCAAATAATGAGTCCAGTTGTTAGTCTCGGTAAGTCATCTAAGTCATCCATAAGCGGGTGAGGAGATGTTGGTGGTGTTGCACAAAGTACAAGTTTTGGAGACTTTGGTTGTGAAGGTGTTTTGATGGTTGTAAAGTAGTCATAATGATGGGTGATTTTGGTGGTGGACTTGGACTACTTAAGTTTAGAAAGTTCACATCTTGAATGGGTGATGAGATGTTGAGAGGTAATGAGTCGAGGATGAAGAGCTCAAGCTAATGAAGCAACAAGATCGAATGCTAATCCTAGTGGTTTTCTTAAGTGGCTTATTTGAGGTTAAGGATTTAGTCATTTTGACTTTGCTTTAAGAAATGCTAAGCTTGAGGAAAAGTAACAGTGAGGGTGTGAAAATGATCATCTTGAATGTGTCAATTTATGGAACTAAGGATTCATGGATTTGATGTTAATCCATACAAAGATGGTAGTTTCTAATGAGATGGAAGTGTCTAAAATCATGTCAAACATCCTAAGTTAATCCATTGAGGATGTGTTGAGTGAGGTATGAAAGATATGTATTAACAACTATCCTAGAAGCGAAGTTTGGTAAATTAGATTGCGGGTTTAGTAAAATTCAATAACTTACATAGGATCCACGGCACCATTTCTTTACAGTGGAACCCTTAAATTGGTGCCGCTTGGTCCGCTGTGTCTGGTATGGCGGTACCAAAATGCATAACGAGACGGTACCAACATTTTGGTGCCGTCGATCCGTGGACACCGAAAAGTTCACGGACCCATTTTCTAGGTGTCGGGGAGTTTTCCGAAACCTGAAATTTTGCTTAAAACATGTGACATTAATTACTTCTAGTTAGGAAGAGTCGATAACACATATACAAACATAGTGGAGCACAGACTTTGACTAAGGGCTAACGATTTTCACATAAAAGTGAAAATGGGTAAAATTGATAACACACTTGTGCTATCCACTGCATAAACCGGTTAGCATACAACATTGTTTTAAGTCATATTATCATCCTACAAAGTAAAAACAAGTAAATTACATCATACAATATTGTTTTGTCCTTGTACCAAACACTCTCTTAAAACCTCCATTTTTCAAAATACTTGACTAATTTACTTAGTACTCATTGCTAAGCGAGTCATGACATTTCATAAGTTATGCGAGATGTTAGTATAACCTATGCAAAGGAAGTGATCTAAGTCTATAAGTGATGGTAAAACAAATTTCCAACTAAGTGCACAAAATCTAGCAAATGGCCTATTGTGCATAAACAAGAAATCGTCAAACAAGCGAATAAATAACATGGCAAGATTGACACTTATATTATGCAAACAAACAAGTGTAAACAACAATTTGAAAATAAGCAAGCAACATATATGCAAACAACATAAACAAGTGGTCATTTAGCATAGCATAACAAGAAAAACATTTTTAAGTCATTTATCGTTTAAATGTGATGATGTTACCAAGCTTGATTAGTTTTCTTTAAACATATTACATAATTATTTAGCTTCAAAATAAATTATATCAATGTTCTAAGAATACCATCTTAAATTGTTTGACTCAAAATTTTGAGTTTTTATGTTAAAGCGAAACTTAATATCTTGGACATACTCGTAGTATTTGGTCTATTTCACTTATTTAAAATTAGAATCAGGTCATGAGAGTTGTTTTAAATGAAAGTAGACTCAATTCCCTTTAAAATGATAGGTGGCTCGACTCCTACGGACTTCTGGTTAATAAGTTATGAATTTTTAAGTTGGCCAAAAAGCTGCGTCTTGTGCGAGACCAAGGAACCAAAATGTAACAAGGAAGGATCCCTTTATTTGGTACCGCCCGATCCGTGGCCTTCACGAGAATGTCACGAGAATGTTGAAAATGTACTTACTCATAGCGAAAAAGTGTAGGACTTACTAGATTTGATAGAAAAATATAACACATATTTTGTTTATTATTTTTCTAATATGACTTATCTAAACATTTAACAATAAAATTTATAAGTATAATTAGCAAAACCTTTTTCATATTATATTTCGCTTCAATGATAATTTGATACATGGATCGTGCTCCATTTTAAAAACCATTTGTTTTGAAAATAAGAGCTACGAGGCTCTGATACCAATTGTGAAAACGTAGAGGGGGGTGAATACGTTACCGTTTAAAAACGTTAGATCTTTAGTATCAAATCGTTTATGAAGCTTGTTATAATATGAAAGTATCAATTATTGTTTGTAACTAATATAAAGCATAGTAAACCAAGTTGTCACACAAGCATAAACATCAAACCACATCACAAGCAATTATAAAAGTAAAGAGATAAAGAAAGGAAAGTGCAAACCGAACACGAGGATTTATAGTGGTTCGGTCACGGATCTCCTTTCCGCCTACTCCACTCCCGAGTACCCAACTCGAGAGTTACTTCACTAAATCAACAAGCTCCCTTCTCGTGGAGAAAACCTTACAATCGTCAACACACTTTTTCGGTACAAAGCTAAATACCGGGTTCTAGTTCGAGTAGAACCAACCTAACGTCGCCTATACAATATTTCCGACACTAAGCTAGATGTCGAGTTCTTTTCAAGGTACAACCACTCCCACTATGTTTTATGGCCCAACATAACAAACCTTGTGTTTTATGGTACAAACACATAAACCATCTAATCTAGTTTGGTGAAAGTGTTGTGATGATGCAATGATGTTTACAATGATGATCCATGACATAAATGTCTAATGGATATGAATAACTAATCTAAATGATCTTCTTAAATAAGAAGTCTTCAATCAATGAGGATATCAAGAGATCTTGAATCTTCATATGTTGATATGCTTTGGTGAATGAGGATGGCTAGATCTCCAAGCTTTCCTTGGTTGATCAAAATGTAAAGTATGCTTACAACAAAGATGAATGTTAGAAGCATTATGATCATGTGATGATATGGGTGATTAATGTATGTTACTACATGGTTATCTATAGATCTAAAAGATGAAAGAAAGATAGAAAGAATGTGTGTTGGAAGGGATGATTGAAATGAGAAGACAATGGGCTCTATTTATAGCCAAAATGTAATCTAAAAATAATACTTTATTGGATTTGATATCTTAGAATATCTTTCAAGATCTTTCAAATCTAACCAAATATTGACCAAATCTTCTAAAGATATGATGATGCATGAAGTGATGTAAAATTGTATTTTCATTTAGATTAAAATGTTCATGAAAATAAACTTGTAAAATGTATTATGTAACTAGTTTATAAAAGTCTAATTGCCTTTTATAAAATAAAATATCTAGTTAGGTGCTTGTCAAAATAATATATATTTTGTCAAGTGTAAGTAAACTTTAGTACTTGTATTAATATTATAGTTAGTTTACTTGTACAAATAAAAGTATATATTTGTTAGACATTTTACAAAAGAAGTATTTGTATAAAATACTTGTGAATGCAAAATGTAAAATGAGGTTCGAAATAGAATGATTAACCTATTAAAATACTTAATGACTCTAAACGTATTTTAAACATTCTAAATGATTTGTTAATGGGTTTGATCATAATGCCACATAACAAACATGTACGAACTGTGTTGTAACATCGAGGACTTGAGACATCGAGAGGTGTTGAATGTATATTGAGACAAATGTAATTACAAGTAACTTGTACATTTCGTTATGTATTACAAGTTACATGTTTGTCATCAATCAAAACAAACGAGGCTAACGGTATAGATTAAATATCGTAATATTTGCACTAACATTACGCAACTCGACCAGCGGTGTCACCTCAACACCACGTTCACCTTTGAGACGCGTGAAACCTAGCTTCCAACGCCGAATATCAACCCTAGGAGGATTCGTGTCCGTGTTCACACCAACTTGATCGACCAAGTTGGTGGTCGGTTTAGAAGCCTTCATCGAAAACCCATCTTTGTCAAGAAAACCCTTCTCCATCTCTAAAAAACCACAAACAATCCCAATATTATGACAAACACAAGCAAAAACCCTAGCGTCAGACAATAAAACCCTAAGCGAAAGTTAGGGTTTAAACCACCACGAACCAAAGAACTAACCTTCTCCCATGGTTTAATCGCATGAAAACACTAAAACCGGACCAATAAGGAGTGATAAACCAAACAAATCCAAATCGAACAATCACGCAATCTAAATCGGTTATATATAGATCGTTATAAGATAGATAATGGCGGCTTAAAACCCTAAAAACGATTACACGGATCTGAACTAAAAACCTAAAAACAAGCAAGGAATTGAGTAAACCAATGTTAAACACAATGTTTAAACACTAGGATAATCAATTCGATCCAAGAATCGAGAGGTTTTAGGGCAGAAAAGATGAAAAAACGATTTGGAGGAGGAAGGGAAAAAAGTCGCCACCTAGAGAGAACTTTTTTGGTTTTATGATACGGTTGATTCGGCTTTTCAAGTTCAGAGGCATTTAGCATTAGGTTAAAGATAATTTACAACATAATTCGTTCTACAGTAGTCATAACAAGTGACGTGTTGTTGTGTGTGGGTAATATTTGTATTCAAGTTTTACTATTTATTTTATGCCGACTTTACCTATAACAAACACTAACGGGCTGTTACCCGATCGATGGTAGGTTATTTGGTAAGTAGGGTGTCGACCACTACCGCAACAAAAGGGTTTTTCAGCCTGAGAGACTGGCACGAGGTTTAGATTTAATAAAACCGTAAGCGACTCTCCCTATGGCGACTTCTCTCCCTATCCTTGCAATCGATCTCCCAACTTTCTGAATCTAAAATCCTTTAACAATCTTGTGATTGATTGGCTATCTGGTTATCTCTTACAAGTTTTTATCGGATTGAGGGTTTTATAAGTTAGGGTTTCGTTGTATTTTTATGGTTTCGTTGTTTTTTATTTTCATTGAATCAAACTGAGTTATCTGTTGAATCATGTGAGTTATTGGTTGATTTCTTTAGGAATCTAACCCTTTGGGGTTGGATTGTTGGGGTTTTTCCCAGGTTTGCTACTCGACATGACCAAGGAAACTTCGAATTCCTTTTATGGTGGTGGAATGAGGTAGCTTAGCGATAACATCGACTTTAGCTCGATCTACCTCAATCCCGGATTTGGAAATCTTATGGCCGAGGACAATGCCCTCTTTAACCATGAAGTGGCACTTCTCCCAATTTAGAACTAAGTTGGTGTCTTCACACCATTTTAGCATTTTGTCTAAATAGGATAGGCAAGGCGTAAAAGAATCTCCATAAACCGAAAGTTCATCCATAAAAACTTCCATTGTTTTCTCGATCTTATCATGAAAAATGGCCATCATGCACCTTTGGAACGTGCCCGAAGCATTGCGTAAACCGAAAGGCATACGTCGATAGGCAAATGTACCATAAGGACAAGTAAAGGTAGTCTTTTCTTGGTCTTGTGAGTCAATCGGGATTTGAAAATATCCAGAAAATCCATCGAGAAAACAATAATACTCATTTCCCGCTAAATGTTCGAGCATTTGGTCCATAAAAGGGAGCGCAAAATGGTCTTTACGAGTCACATCATTAAGCTTACAATAGTCAATACACACTCTCCATCCGGTAATGAGACGTATCAGAATCAACTCATTATCTTCATTGATGACAACGTTATACCACCTTTTTTGGGAACACAATGAAAGGGACTAACCCACGGGCTATCGGAAATAGGGTAAATCATTCCGGCATAAAGGAGTTTAAGAACCTCCTTTTTGATAACCTCATGAATTTTTGGGTTAACCATTCTTTGTTGTTGCACCGCAGGTTTAAAATCATCTTCCTTTAATATCTTATGAGTACAAAAACGAGGGTCAATGCCTTTAATGTCGAAAATTTGCCAAGCGATGGCACTCTTATGATTCTTAAGCACTTCTAAAAGTCGGGTCTTCTCCTTATCTTTTAAATCTTTAGCAATTAAGACGGGTAATTTATCGGTTCCTTCTAAAAATGCATATTCAAGATGAGGAGGTAAATCCTTGAGTTTGAGTTTGGAGGATTAGACGTTTGAATTTCCTTAATTTCTTCAATATTAATTTCCTTCGGAGGGAGTGAAGATAACAGGACTTCATTGAGTAACTTCTCGAGGAAAAGAATGTCTCCCTCTGGATCAAAATCACTATCATCAATTTCCGATGAAAGTTAATCATTCTTAAGACAAGCCTCGATCTCTTCCAAAATGAAGTCACTTCCCTCAAAATGAGTAAGAGAATGGGAAGAGTCGGCAATGATAGGTTCTGAAAATAGAGTGGGACTGCCACTCGAAGAATTGTTTGAAAATCCAAGAACTTCTTGAGCATACTCCTCACAAACAATATCTATTATATCGATCAGGTTAACCGATATATCATCGTAATTAGAGGAGTATTTTGAAGTTTGATTGAGATTAAATGTTACGACTTCATCATTAACACGAAGGTTAATTCTTCACCATAAACATCAATTAAAGCACGTCCCATCCTCAAGAAGGATCTCCCGAGAATGAGGGGAACCCGAGGATCGGCATCAAAATCAGCGACTACAAAGTCGGCCGAAAAACGGAACTTTCCTACTTTTATGAAGATATCTTCGGCGACACCGATCGGACGAGTAATTGATTGGTCCGCAAGGTCGAGAGTCATACGAGTAGGAGTAAGTTCAGGAAGGGGAAGCTTCTTCGATACAAAAAGTGGCATCAAGTTAATGCTAGCGCCAAGATCGGCCAAATCTAAGCATTCAACCATTCTCGAAAAATCATACGGAATGAGAAACTTAGCGGGGGTCTCCAAGTTTTTTGGGTAACTTTTTCAGGAGAATCGCCAAACAATTCTTATTTAACGGGGTTTAGCCAATTCAAAAAATTATTCCTTATTACTTAGCAAATTCTTAATTGTCGAAGCAAATTTAGGCAGAGCATCCGCGAAGCTAATATTGAAGTGTAAATCTTGAAAAATTTGGAAGAATTTCTCCATTTAATTGTTAGCTTTTTTGCGGAGCTTTTGATCATTAAGTCTTGATGGGTAAGGTATTGACGGTTTAGGATTAGTCTTTGGAATATTAGTGGGAGCAACTTCGGGCTCAGAAACTTGGACAACCGGAGGTTGGACGTTTTCGGTACTTCCCTTATTAGTAGGAAGCACTATGTCCCTTTGTCACCTCGGTTTCACGTTCCACTACTTTAGGAAGAGAAGAAGTAGTAGTAGGAATTGTAGGTCCATCATAAGCAACACCACTTCGGGTAGTGATAGCTTTCATGTCACCTCTCGAGTTAGCAACGGTATTGCTTGGAAGAGATCCTGAACTCGAGGGTTGATTCATTTGCATAAAACTACTCATCATGTTCTTAAGCTCATTCATTTGTCTAGTCAACGTAGTATCAATTTATTTCCTAAGCACGACCTTCATATTGTTGATTTGATTTTGCATAGATCGCATGCTAACATCATTCGTCCTCATGTAGTTTGAAGAATAATTAGAAAGTACAACTTAAGGAGGAGGAGGTTGATAACTTTGTTGAGGTCGAGCTTGGTAATTTTGGTTTCCTTGATTGAAATTTGTTCCACGGTTTTGGTTATAACCTTGATTAGCATTGAAAGTTTGGTTTTGGTTGAAATAGTTTTGAACGGAAGGAAAATCGGGTGGTCCCACTTGGTTACTAGCATGGTAATTAGTTTCTCCTTGAGGACGAAATCCTCGATTTTGATTGGAATTCGATGCTATTGCGGTAGCATTGAAAATGTTCCCATCAGTGGCTTGATAATCATAATAAGGATGGGGACCACCACAAATAACACAACTTTCAGTAACGTCTTTAATGGGATCTGGTTTTTGGTTGTGAATCTTAATCTCTCTCATCATACATCTTATAGCATCCGTTAGTTCGGCCATCTTCGATGGATGAGCCAAAGTAGACGAAGAAGAAGTAGGAGCATTCATTTTGGAAACAACCAGTTAGTTTCGTGAAGTGCAAACTTTTGATTTGTTCTTGATAATAGTTAAAATATCTCTCGAAGTTCGATTCAAAATATTTCCACCGACGGCTACATTAAACGAATCTTGATCGGTTTGAGTTAAAGCATTATAAAATGTATCGATTTGGTGTAATTCCGAAACCTTGATGTGGGCATTTATGAAGGAGATCCTTGAATCGTTCCCATGCCTCACCAAAATTTTCATCAAAAGGTTGTTGAAAATTCGTAATATCGCTATTAAGATTCGTCGTCCTAGAAGGAGGAAAGAAACGATTCACAAATTTAGAAACGAGATCTTCCCAAGTAGTAATCGAAAGAGGGGGTTCTTTTTCGAGCCAAATCCGGGTTGCCCCCTTGAGAGAAAATGGGAATAACATCAGATTAATCGCGCTATGAGGAACATCTGGATATTTCATAGACGAAGTCAACTTATTAAACCATCGGATGTTAGCGTGGGGATTGTCCCTCTCGAAACCATGAAATTGGTTTGACGTAACAAGTTGAATTAAACCGGTTTTTAACTCAAAATTCTCAGAAAGAATCGGTGGTAAAACCATAGCATCTCTGTAATCCTCGGTGGGTGCTTGGAGCAATTCCAACATAGTACGCGTATCCGCCATTTCGATTATGGGAGCTCAACGAGAGTACGTATCTCAGGTACGTCTCTTTGTTGACGATTACGTCTACGATAACGATGAGTCAGTATTGTGGGAGATTTATCGATTAAATTCGATTGAGAAGGAGTGCGCATGCACTAAAAACAAAAGAAAAATAAATTTTGAAAAAGAAAATATTTTTGGGTTTTTATTTTTAGAAAAATAGAAAAAACTAATATTTTTTTGTAATTGATTAGCCAACCGGTCCTCGGTAGCTCTCTAGAATTACTCACTGTCGAAAACTAGAAGGGGGGGTTGAATAGTTTTACCAATTAAAACTTCGTTTTAATATATTTAGATCGACTTATGTCAATCTATTTAGATGTGTATGTTGGACATTGATGATAGATATATAAAGTGTAATGAAAGATAAAAGTAAGAAGCACATAACCACGACACGAGTATTTATAGTGGTTCGCCAAGGACACCTTCCTTGCCCTACTCCACTCCCGAGTCACCTACTCGAGTTCGTAATCACTACGACACCAACTCCTTATGGCGGAGAAGCCTTCACAACATCGCCTACTCTTTTTCCGGTACTAGGCTAACCACGGGTTCTTTCACCAAGGAGAACCACACCTACCACAACGTCGCCTACCCTTTATCCACGGTACTAAGCTAAGTACCGATTTCCATTACAATGGAGGAACTACTACCCAACACTACACAACACCTAATCCCAAAGGAGACCAACTCCTTATTACAATACCATCAAGGATATCAACATCCTTGGAAACAAACTATCAATATTTGTATAACGATGCACCTCATCGATTATACGACCTTGGCATCCTTCAATAACGCCACTTGATTTGACTCCTAGACATCTTTCACTAATGCCCTTCACACAAACGCTTGGCACCTTTAACTAATGCCTTCGTCTTGACTCCTTTAGCATTCTTCACTAATGCTTTTGACACGGACGTTAAGCACCTTTCACTAATGCTTTCGTCTTGACTCTTTCGGCATCCTTCACTAATGCCTTGGACACAACACTTCTATGGAGGAAGAAAGAAGTATCAACAAGAGAACCTCAGTAGTCTTGATGATGACGAAGCATGGAAACTCATGGACTTGAGCTTGCTCGACTTCAAGAAGTGGTGATCTCGCCTTTAAGAGGAACCTAGAGAATCACACAAAAACAAAAGACAAACTACATAGAAAGATCCCTTAGGATCAGTGTTAGAGAGTTACAATACTTTGGGGAAAGTATGTGTGGGAGTGGCAACCCAAAAGGAAGAAATGGCTCACTATTTATAGAGGAAAAACAACTATTGTTCCACGGATCCCTCCCTTAAGGGATCCGTCTAGTGTAACCTCAGGGATCCGTAGGACGCTCCTCTTTGCCCATGGGTTTTTTGGTTATGGGTCATGGGTTATGGGTTGGTCCATGGGTATTTCCTTATATACAATGTATCTAATAGATGCAATGCATCTAGTCAAATGGATATGGGTCAATACCATGGGTTATGGATATGCTCCATGGGTTGTAGTTTTACCCATTATAATCCATACTAGTTATGTATATATATATATATATATATATATATATATATATATATATATATATATATATATATATATATATATATATATATATATATAGGTAAAGGGGAGTAATCCCGCACCTGGTAAAATATATTAACCAAAACGTTTTAAGTACAACGGATGAGTGTGAATCTCTCATCTCGGCCCGTCACATGGGCAACAGACACACACTATAAAGTGGACTTAACCAAACATATACCATAAGAAAGACATGCCAATCTTATGGACTACCAAAAAACCAAATTACTTCCTACCACGACCTAGGAGATTAACATCATACATGTCACAAAAATCCTCCAATTGTCCCGGTAAATCGTAGACCTCAGCAGCATAATCATTAAACTCTTCTAGCTCAAATCCCCCACATTCCCTAGAAGCCAAAAATGACGCCATAGGGTTATCCGGCTCCAAAACCTCATCCTCTTCACTGTCAGAACAAGTCACATTCCCGACTTTAGAAAACGGATTACTTACCTTAGTAGCAGAAGAAGTCATGGTCTCCGGAGGCTTACTAGCCGCACCTATATCAACACGAGATTCCTTCCCCCGAGAACCATCCATACCTACTTCCTTAGTACAACCAGAAGAATTCCCAATCTTCGCCTCATCAGTAGTAGAATCAACCACAGGACTTTGAATGCCTGTGTCATCATGCACCTCAAGAGTCCCAAAAGAGTTAGACGTAGTAACAGGTGTACCTGTAGCATTAACACTAGCAGCTTCCGGTGTCTTCTTCTTTGGAACATAAACCTGCTTCCTAGGTGCAAATCTAGGACCCTTACCCATATTAATACAGCCAGACAACTTCGTACCTTTGGGTTTGGCTTTCCGATTCTGCACCACCTTAAACCCACCATCATGCTCTTCCAAACACGAGGTGGGAGCAGCATCATGATGCTCCTTAGTACTCTTAGGACAACAAGCATTATCATGCCCAAACACTTTACATTCCGAGCAATGTGGAGGTTTCCATTCATATTCAACCTTGATACTTGCCGTAGTAAAACCACTATCGTCCTTTTCAGGGATCGCCATAGTCACCACATGTTTAAGATCAAATTCCGATGATAATTCAACAAGGGCATGTGCAAAACTAATACGACCCCATGAATCAACGCACATGGAGCTAGTGACTGCATCTAACATAATCGGCTTACCCACCTGAGTAGCAATAAGGCTCAACCCGTCTTCCGAATATGAAAGTAACGGCACATTATGCAATTTAATCCACACGGCGGTTTGGTAACCTCACTTTTGGACAATAGCATGTCGAGTCCATTTAGTGAGAATGATAGGAGAATTACGAATTATCCAAGGTCCCATTGAAGATCATTCTCAACACCTCTTTAGAATCGAATTTAAAGAGAAAAACACCATCATCATTCTTCATAAGTTTCTTTAATCCAAACTTACCCCACGTGTTGGTGACGTAGTTTTGGACCAAAGGAAATGCAATATTCTTGCCAACAAAGAAGCCAACAAGAGTATTATCATAGCGGTTAAATACACCCTCCATAGAAGCCTTTGGAAGAACCGTATCATGATTATCAATACAATTCTCATTCACTAATGGTCGAAAGTTAACTTTCCTAGAGACACGTTCCGGGTTTAACACATTAGCAAACGACCTCACTTCGTTATTATCACTACCAATTACGTTAAGACCAGAAGTAGAAGCATTCATACCCTCCTTCGAAGCAACATCCTGACCATCAGCATTAGTTTCAAGATTAGCATTACCCGAAGTAGAATCCAAAGGACCATCATGAGTACGAGGGTGACTAGAAGTAGCAGCATTCACCACATTCGTGGGTGCATTGAAAAAACCCTCCTTCGAAGCAACATCCTGACCATCAACATAAGTCGAAGTGACTTTAGTGCTCGACTCCAAACCACCCACATACGTATCACTACGACTTGTGTTTTCCAGATTTGCATTACCCCAAACAGAATCCAAAGGACCATCATGAGTGCTAGGGTTTCGAACAACCCTAGAAGCTTTGCGCAACTCAGGACCAGCAGCATGAACCTCGATTCCATGTTCACCTTTGAGACGTTGTAACCTAGCTTCCAACGCCTGAATATCTAGCCTATGATACAGATTCGCTTCCATGTTCAAACTAACTTGATCGGCCAAGTTGGTGGCTGTTTTTGCAGCTTTCACCGAAGAACTATCCTTGTTAAAAAAGCCTTTCTCCATCTCTCTTAAACCCCACTAACAATCCAAACAATTGACCCACTCAATTACCAAACCGACTGCAACCAGCATTAACAAAAAAAAACGAACAAAGAAAAAACCCTAACTGATCGTTAAGGTTTTAAGACGCAACGACCAAAAATCTAACCAGCCCCCATGATAGATGATCCAATCAAGATATTAATCACGTTTAAACCTTAGATTATTGAATTGAAACGAATCACCAACGAAACCAGAAACGATTTTGAAACCCTAAAAAAGCGATCCTTCAATTTTGCATGAAACTAGATGAAACAAAACTCGGCACTAATCAAGAACTAATTAACAGAAGTAAATTAATAACAAGATTAGATCGAAGCAAGGAATCACCAAGAATGAGCAGAATTGGAAGAAAAAATGATTTAGGGATAGGGAGACAAAATCGCCAGAGAGAATCGGTTAGGGTTTTTAATTGATACTTGGTTGTTGTATGTATATATTTTCCCAATATGTAAACACTAGTTGTTGTACATATGTATTATAAAATCACTTATACTTGTTTTAGTGTTTTATGTGAAAATGTAAGTGTGTTAGAAAACTATTGTCTCAAACCATTTACGTATTTTATTTGTTTCGGTAAAATGATTTTACGTTTGTTATCGAAAAAAATATTAGAAGATCGTAAAATATAAATAAACGTTTTTACGGTTTATTTGTATTAACAATCTCCCCCTTTTTGTTGATGACAAAACATACAATTATTTTAAGGAAAAACTAAAATTCGTAAAAGTTCGAATTGGAGTATTTACTCTCTTCTCCCCCTTTTTGTCGAAACAAAAAGAGCGTCGAAAAGAAACTAACACAATGTTTTAAGAAAACATGTAAAAGAAAAATATAGAGAGCAAGTTGCGGGAAGAGTTCTCGTCTTAACTCCCCCTTGACGAGTCCATCCCTTTGTGAGGGCATCAAGTAAATAAAAACTATTAAGCTAATGCATTGCAACTATGTTTGCAAGTGGTTTCGTTTTAGTGACGATAATGCTCCCCCTTGAAGATTGCAACTTTGCAATGGGATGTAAGGAAATGTGATCCATATGAGGATTATATTGCAAATGGTTTTGCAATGTATAGTTTGACACAAAGCTCCCCCAGCTTAGGGTGTCAAAGTCTTCATGTGTATTTTGAAAATCTACAAAACAAAGGTTAGAAAACAAGTATATAGTGCATAATTTCCTGCAAATAAGACTCAAGTTAGCAGAAAATTGGTCTTCTGTTGCACGGATCCCATGGTTCCCTCCTTGGAGGGATCCGTCTAAGCAAATTCCAGGGATCCGTCTGTCTTATGACATAATTCAGCAATGGTGATATAACAAATAATGTAAACATCAAAGTGAGATATGTATTCAAGAAACACACATATACTCAAAGCAATATGGCATATAAACTATCATTCAATAAAACATAAGAGATAATCAACAAATGTCTAAAAATCAGAGAATGACTTAGCCATGTAATACATATTCTACTAATACTAATAAGTGACTAAAAGCTTAAGAAGCAACAATGTGCTTGAGTCTAAGGATGAGTAGACTTGTTGATTTGGTCCAATCTTTCAAGAAGATGATTAAACATGAAATGCAACTCATTTCGCACTTCTTGAACAAGTCCTTGGGTGATTAGAAAATTTGAGCAATTGTTGTCTTGATTGGGAACCGGAGGAAATTGGATGTTGTGAGGAGGCTCTACAAATGATGGTGGAGTTTCATGAGGTTCTACAAAAAATGAGGGTGGTGGTAATGGAAATTCCTCCATATGATCAAGTCCTTGGTGGTTCCTTGTTTCCAATGATGGACTAGTTGGTGTTGTAGGTGGTTCCCTATTTAACGAGAAAGCTGGTGATTGGGAAGTTCTCGGTGGTGAATGCTCTAATGAATAGAGATTTGGGTGAGAGAGAGGCTCGGTAAAAGAGTGTAGTCCATGCTCTATGAATGAAGGCTTAGACGGCTTGCTAGAGCTAACTATGTTTGGTTTAGAGCTAGATGAACCCTTTTCTAGCCCAAGAGGTTTAATGCTAATTCTTGCGGTTTTCTTAACAATTGTTGAATGGGTTTGTTAAGGTGGGATTCTAGCATTATTATCTCTTACGTGAGATGATTCGGTGGATGAAATCTCAAGAATCATATAACCATTCCTTTTGGATGAACCTTTGGTTGAAGTGTTGTTGCTAAGTGCTTTAGTCATGGTGATGGTGAGGATGCAATATGAGCTTCTAACTACTGATTTTTGAGTACTAGGTAAGAGTGATGACTTAGCATCAAGAGTGTTTGGCTTATAAAGGATGAATTTGAATTAAGAAATTAAATTTATGACTACTATGGGGATTAAGCATGCACTAAGGTCAGTTAAGATATTGTTCAGCTCTAGGAAAACATTAAATGGTGGCTAAAAGTGTTTAGATTACCAAAGGTGGCTAAAATTTGAAGAGAAAAGCTGATTAAGGTCTTTCCGTAGACACGGATCCCACGGATCCCTATCACCAGGGATCCGTTTGATTATAAACCAGGGATCCGTCTATCAGACAGATATGTGATGAAATGATTATGCTTTTTGTAAGGTCTATTACCTATGAATCTTGAGGATTTGACTTTCCTTTGATGTCTTGAGTGGTGGATATCTTAAATTCTTAACCATAAGGAGTGAGGATGTTTAATGATGGTTTTGGGTAGGAAAGTGGAGTTTAGAAAGTCTAACTAAGTGCTTGAGAAAGATACCATTTGATTTGAAATGGGAAAATGATGATACTTAGTCTTAAAAATCAAATGATGACCCAAGAAAAATAAAAAGGCTAGTTTTAGACCTATTTTGAGGTAAGAGTGACTAAAATCAATTTGCTAAAATTGATAGAAATATCAAACTAAGTGTTATGAGATGTGAGGAATAATGTGTGAGCGTTGAAGTGGAAAAATGGTGGATATTGGTGAATTTGAAAAATTAAAAATACTTTGGATTTGTTCCTAAGTTATCTACGGATGAATGTGAGACCTACTATGCTTGAGGAAGCCTTAAGTAGTGTTAAAGAATCATGTTTAGCCATCATGATGTGATTGAGGGGATAACTTGGGTGTATGGTGATCTGTATCTGATAACTATCTTCCCGGATCCCACGGTTCCCTCTTGGGAGGATCCGCTAGTTATATCTTGGGATCCGCCATCAGATCGAAGGCTTTCAAAGAAATGTGCAATTCTTGCACTCTTAGCAAATGCTTCTCCTAGTTGTTTCTACAAAGAGTAAATACAAGAACACATTAAGTATAAAGCATAGCAAGTGTGGGGGAACTAAAGGTGATTAAAGATGAGTGACGACGACTACTTGAATGATTTCAAGAAGTTATAAAATCTCATCCTACACGTTCCTAAGTTAAGATTGTTCAATGCCAAGTTATGGCAATACAAAACCCACAAAAACCCTAAAATTCTCTCTCCCCTTGGGAGAAATCTGGCCACCAGCCGCCACCCCTCTAGTATTCCGGTCTAATCAATTTCTAAAGCCGCCTCTCCACCATTCTTGGTATGCAATTGGTTTTAGAGTTGTGTTTGTTTCTAGGGGTGGTGTGCGACTGATCAAATCGTTTTTCATCAATTTTATTGGTGATTCGTTTTATTAGGGTTTGATTCATCTCAAGGGTTCTGATTCGTATCATAATCGATTGATATCATGCATGTTGCTATATTCATATTATTATTGATTTGGTACCCAGCGCATTTTTTAATTAATTTTTGGTTAAAGTGTGTTACTCTATACGATTTCCTCTTGAGGTTTCGTGTTTTAGTGCGCTTTTGATTTCTGGTGGTTATGGGTGATCAAAACCTGCCATTAACAGCCTTCGATTGGTTTGCTATGGTTGCTATCATGATCGAAACCCTAACTTTAGGGTTTTCGTATTTTATGGTTGTGATTACTGGGGTTGCTGATGTACGTTAATGCATATATCTGTGGTTGTAAGTTGGACTGCTGTCCATTCATATTATGAAAGTCGATCGGTTTGATCGTGGTTATATTCTGGTTTGTGATGTTAATTTGTGGAAGTGGGTTGAGAGAGGGAAGGTGTTGTTGTCGTTGAAGAGTTAGGGTTTTTATTACCTTAATTTTCTGTATGTTAGGGTTTCTAAACCCTTGTTTATGCTGATGCGTGATACTGCTGCTGTTTGTTGGTATAAACATCATTTTTAGCTGCTGTTGATCGGTCATGCTGGAGTCAAGTGGATATTGGATCGGTCATGCGTTCATGTAAGTTAAGTTTGAGGGTATACTTATTCAAAAACCCTACATGGATCCGGCTGCTACTTTAAGCTTCTCTTTGATTTGAGTGACGGGTCTTTATGGTGTTAATGTATGTTAGGGTTTTCTAACCCTATTAATCATTATAATTGGTCTTTCTTCTTGGTCGTATTGTCATTATTGATGTTGCTTGGGATCGATTATATCGGTTATGGTTTTGGAAGTGGTGTTCGTGGTAAGTTGCGCTTTGATGCATTATGTTGAAGAATGCTTGGATGTTCATACTTGGCTTCTTCATGGAAGTTAAAGTGGACGACATTAGTGACATAGAAGGCTCAAGTATTTTCTTGAGTAGTATTGTAAATCTTTATGTACTTTTGTCATTATTAGTTGGTTCATTTTAGTGTGTTATAAGAATGGTTTGTCATTCTTATATTCAAGTCTGTAAGTGTCCTAGGGATGAGATGAGGAATCACCTCATCCTTTGTACCTCAACGTTTTTGAGTAATGCATTTTACCGGGGTGAATTAACCCTTTACCCAAAAAGTTATGGCAATACCTACATACTACATCCTACTCTACATAAGTATTGTTTAGATGTTACAACCCATTGTTTCAAATTGTTTTCAAAATTAAGGTCCTATGACCTTACCTTACTTCCCCATCTCCTTCCACATCACTCCCCGTCTTCATCCTCCCCTCCACTCGTCATCACACCATCTCTACTTCTTTTTCTTCAAGAAGTTGGCGAAGCACTTGAAGATCCCTTTGGTTTGTTGCCATTCTTGTGATGGGCTATGAATGTCCGGCAATTGATTGATGTAATCCAAAGGGTCGAGATCGGTGTTCCCAAGAGGGTTGCAACTACCTTCACCTTCTCTTTGCCTCTCCCATTCATCCGAGGAATCCGTGGGTGGGTGAGGTCTTTTGCCTTCCACCATAAACCTTGTAGTTCTACCCTCGATCAATGACACCATAACTTTGTTGCAAAAGCTATGATCATAGGAGTACGGAGAAGGTTCTAAAGCAAAGATGAAGTTTGCAAGACGGGATAGGAGCATTGCATATGGGAGCACCATTTTGTCCATGCTTTTGACGCTCGCCATTCTCTTAATCACAAGGCAATAGATCATGAAACTTAGGCACGCAGTGGGGTGATCCTTGCTTCCTCTTAAGCACAACACATTCTCCCTCACCACAACTTCCCATTTCCTATACAATGCGTACATCTCGGAGAGCTCCATTTGGAAAGGATCTCTATAAATCACTTTCGAATTTCTAGTGACCCTCGATGGGGATGCCCTTTGCATGAACACGGTATCTCTCACCGTGGTTGCTTCTGGGATTCTCATGTGGTAGATTTCATGATGATCAACCATATCGTGTATCTCCGCCAAAGACCACTCATTGGAAAACATCCAAACTCCTTGATATGGAACCCGTAGTATTCTTCCAAACTCCACAAGCGAAAGGGTGTACTCATGCTCATTTATGATGAAGACAATTGAGATGGTCCCGTCATCATTTCTAACTATCCTCATTGTTTTGTAGAACTCGAGTACGAACACCGGGCAAATTTGTTCGTTTATGTCCAATAACCAATCAAAGCCAATAGTCTCAAAAACTTGTCGGATGTCGATGTTGGCAAGAAATGATGGTTCTACTACACGACCTTCATGAAAAAGTCTCTTTTCGAGCAACTTGAAAGCTTTCCTATCTTCCGGGCTAAGTCCATCCTTTCTATGGTACATTGGGATGTAGTGGGCGGTATCTTGATAATCTTGTTGTCGGTTACCTGGCATGATTGTTCCTACACAACACAACCACAATGTGGTGTTAATTGTGAATAGTAACCTAAAGGGTTTGATCACAATTTTGCTCAATTCATCTTTATTGAATTCAAGAAATGAGTTTAATTTGTATTAACAATGTTAATTCTTTGATTTAGATTATCTTAGAAAACAATGTGGTAAAAAATTATGACAAACCCATTTGAACCCAACTTCTAAAGATAAAAAATTGTAATCCTAGAAATCAAGGAATTAAATTAACAATGTAGTGAAGATTATACTTACACAAGATATTGTTTTGCTTGAAAGAAATGATCAAATTGCTCCCGTGAACAAGAATTGGGTTTTGTTCATGAGTCTTTGAAGGAAAGTGATAGTGGAACTTCCACGGTGATCATTTCTAACTTATGTCGCCTTCACAGACGGATCACACGGATCCTCTCATTAGGGATCCGCTAGTTCAAACTCGTGGATCCGGCATGACAAAGAAAAATTCAACAAGCATTCCTTGATAACTTTGGTTTGGGAGTTCTAAAATGCCTAGAGTTTGATGTTTAAGCTCTATAACTTGTGGTTTGGGGTTTTGACGGTTTAATACTAATCCTATTTGACGGGATTCCCTTTTATGAATTAGTCACAATTCTTGGGAGGTTTTTCAAAGATTATGATAAAATCCCATTTTATCATAATATAATAAATTTCACATGGATATTCATTGACATAGATGAAGTGTCAATAATCCTTTTGCGATGAATAATGATTGAGGCTATCAAATAACCGAGATATCATTATTACAGATTTGTAGTGTAGTCTATATAAATCAATCGAAGAATACTATTCTTGATGATGATTTTAATATAGATAACTACTTAATTAATTACTAATAAAGATTAATCATACAACTAAGACTTTAATAATAATAGCAAAATGAAAATTATTAACGATCATACCTTTGCTAAATATTCTTTTTAAAGAAAGAAATATTCAGAGAAATTCTTTGTGATCTTCTTAGAATCTCCAGATCTATGTGTGAGGAAAACAATGCTAAATATTCTTTTTACGAAAAGAAATATTTAGATAGTTTCTTCATGATCTTCTTGGTATGCCCAAATCCAAGTATGGAGAATTCTTAACAAGGAAATATTAGAACGTTCTATCATTGTCCAACATTAAACACTATAATGATTTTTAAAACATGACTTAAAGAATCCTTCTTTGTAGTTTTCAAACATACACGGATCGTATCAAGTTTTTAAAGTACAAGATACTCTAAGAAACTTGGTAACTAAGCTCGATGCCAATTGTGGAAAACTAGAAGGGGGTTGAATAGTTTTACCAATTAAAACTTCATTTTAAAATATTTAGATCGACTTATGTCAATCTATTTAGATGTGTATGTTGGACATTAATAGATAGATATATAAAAGTGTAATGAAAGATAAAGAGTAAGAAGCACATAACCACGACACGAGTATTTATAGTGGTTCGCTAAAGGAAACCTTCCTTGCCCTACTCCACTCCCCGAGTCACCTACTCGAGAGTTCAGAATCACTCATGACACCAACTCCTTATGGCGGAGAAGCCTTCACAACGACGCCTACTCTTTTTCCGGTACTAGGCTACCCACCGGGTTCTTTCACCAAGGTGAACCACACCTACCACAACGTCGCATACCCTTTATCTGGTACTAGGCTAAGTACCGAGTTCCATTACAATGGAGAAACTACTACCCAACACTACTTAACACCTAATCCCAAAGGAGACCCACTCCTTATTACAATACTATCAAGGATATCAACATCTTTGGAAACAAACTATCACTATTTGTATAACGATGCACCTCATCGATTATACGACCTTGGCATCCTTCATTAATGCCACTTGATTTGACTCTTAGGCATCTTTCATTAATTCCCTTCACACGAACGCTTGGCACCTTTCACTAATGCCTTCGTCTTGACTCCTTTAGCATTCTTCACTAATGCTTTTGACACGGACGTTAAGCACCTTTCACTAATGCTTTCGTCTTGACTCTTTCGGCATCATTCACTAATGCCTTGGACACAACACTTCTATGGAGGAAGAAAGAAGTATCAACAATAGAACCTCAGTAGTCTTGATGATGACGAAGCATGGCAACTCATGGACTTGAGCTTGCTCGACTTCAAGAAGTGGTGATCACGCCTTTAAGAGGAACCTTAGGATCAGTGTTAGAGAGTTACAATACTTTGGGGAAAGTATGTGTGGGAGTGGCAACCCAATAGGAAGAAATGGCTCACTATTTATAGAGGAAAAACAACTATTGTTCCACGGATCCCTCCCTTAAGGGATCCGTCTAGTGTAACCTCAGGGATCCGTGGGACGCTCCTCTTTGCCCATGGGTTTTTTGGTTATGGGTCATGGGTCATGGGTTATGGGTTGGTCCATGGGTATTTCCTTAGATACAATATATCTAATAGATGCAATGCATCTAGTCAAATGGATATGGGTCAATATCATGGGTTATGGATATGCTCCATGGGTTGTAGTTTTTACCCATTATAATACATACTAATTATGTATATATTTGCCCAATATGTAAACACTAGTTGTTGTACATATGTATTATAAAATCACTTATACTTGTTTTAGTGTTTTATGTGAAAACGTAAGTGTGTTAGAAAACTATTGGCTCAAACCATTTACGTATTTTATTTGTTTCGTTAAAATTATTTTACGTTTGTTATCGACAAAACATTAGAAGATCGTAAAATATAAATAAACGTTTTCTGACTTATTTGTATTAACACTCAAAGAGGCGGAGGAGCGGGAAATCACGGTTATTTTAAAACCTTCTCCTTTTGGGACGAAGTTCGTTGGATCGTCCCTCCTTATACCTCTCTTATAGTTCGTAATCTAAAGGTGAGTGACATAACAATTGACTTCTCGATTTCTTTTGTTAGTTTTTTTTATTTTTTTTTTAATTTAAATACTTTAGGAAAAGTGTGGTTTTTTAATTTTTTGTTTTTGTTTTTATAATATAAGAAAATATTCACAAAAATAAGCAAGTAACTTCACGGGGAAGGATCTTCACAGGTTACGATCCAACCATTCCATCCTCCAAGAGCTTATTACATATGCAAAAACAAACTACACTACAAAACGCATAAAATACTAAAACTCACTTTCGTAGGCATCACGGTTTCATTTAGCGTATGCAACAAGCCTTAAACCCCTCGGTATCCCGAGTGGACGAGTTGTAGTCTCGTGAGGGTTTTTATCGAACACCCCCACAAAGTTCAAAATAATTTTATTTTAAAAACACGTACTTATTTATTCACAACGTACAAAACACTTTTAAAAAAAATGCAAAATCATGTTTAAGTTGGTAAATAATAATAATAATGCTCAATTATGTTATGAATGATACCACAAGACATTTAAACATATTCGATCTAAATACAAACACAAAAGAACAAATATACGAAAAGAAAAAAAATGATTTTTTTTAGATAGATTGATCCAGCCAATCAGTTAGTGGATATAACCGATTGGTTTGGCTAGTTTCATTTGGGCCAAAAGATCCAACCGGATCGACTATGGGGCTTCAGCGATCGGCTAAAGTGGTTTTTCAAATTTATTTATTTATTATTTTTAACAAAACATGATTTTACTTATAAACCTTTATTGAAAAATTAAAACAAGAACGAGAAGGTCACGAACATGAAAATAAACACGAGTAAATAAAACACATAGACACATATTAGCTAGAAGAACATTAAAACATAAACGACACTTAAAACAAAGATAAACATAAACAAATAAAAGCACGATAACAGAAAATGACAAGCACATAGACGCAAGCAAACACAATTAGTCACGTAACAAAAATCAAAACAAGACAATATAAAACAAGATAATCTTATTGAAACTTACAAAACTAATCTAGACAAGAATAACACGAACAAAAAGAAACAAAAAAACATGCAAGAGATCACAGAACAGATAAAACACAAAACTCACAAAACAAGAAAAACAAAAAGTTTTAAAAAATTGGGACATAAGCCTCCAACCGAATTTGATGACGTATAGGCCCAACAACGAAACAACCACAAGTATTGGATAGACAATAAGCCCAATAAAAAAAAAATTGGCTGTAGTACGGGCTCAAAGACGCACGCAGAATACCCAGCGGACCAAACCTTTGGCCGCAGAAAGTGCTCTGTGTCCGCATCCGCGATTACTACGGAACCTTGCCCGAAAAGGGTCCCATTCCGGCCACTAACTTTTATATGCGAGTTTTTAGAAAACCCTAGCATTTAGCCTCGCCTATAAAGGGGTTTTAATCCTCTCACAAGGTACAACTTTCTCTCACATAATAACTCACATCTTTATTATCTCGACAAGAATGTATACTTACTCTCACGGAGCTTAATCGTGGGTTCCGTCCCCACGGTAAGGCTAACGGTTTACTTTCACTTTTGTAGGGATTCAATCAATCACTTGGATTAGTACAAATTTAGCCCATCAACATCTTGTTGGTCCAACCCAGCATACATCATACACACTTATTCTAACCCGTCACACTTTTTGTACTAACAAGTTGGCGACATCCGTGGGACAGGTACACAATTGCGTTCTCAAAAATATTCACCATGAGCACTCGGCCTGGACCGATTTCCGCCCTCGCATCCGCCGTGCGGAATTGTGTCGGGAAGGGAAGATGATACATCCCTGATGGAACTTGAGGGCCCCGCATCCGATGCCGCCTTAAGGAGATACTGTTACAAGTATTACCATCAGATCTTGCCAATTGTGATAGAGAGAGAATCAAGAAAGGACGCAAGAGGAGAAGGTCAAAGCGCTGGAGGCTGTGAAAACTTGGCTCGATCTTAGAAAAGCTTCGCAAAATTCTGAATCAGGAGTGCCGAACAGATGAAAAGATTTGAGAAGAAAACTCGAGTCTAAGAAACGCCGAGACATACGAGAAGGATCTGACCGGAGAAACAATAGGTCTAGATCGCCAGCAAAGAAAGATATAGAGCGAGAAGCAATATTCAAAAGACTGCGAAAAGGTGTATTTCATAGATTGGGAAACATGGATAGGAGCACCTCAATGTATTCCGAGGACTCCAAACGACCAACCCACCACAGTCCCCAAAAAGGGGAAGGAAGCTACTACCATAGCTCTTATTCGCAAAGAACAGAATCCACTTCCAGAACGCACGAGGATGGTAGGGTATCCACACATAAGATGGGTGGACCCTCTGAAAGCAGAGATAGATCAAAGAAACAAAAGTCAAGTCTGGAGGACGACTTAACAAGGCCATGGGTATGCAAGGAAACTGACCCATTCACTCCACGCATTCGTTATTTTGACATACCAAAAAGAACATGCATGCCAAATAACGTAAAGACATATGACGGAAGTGGAGACCTAGAAGACTACATCAAGATTTTCCATATAGCTTCAAAGGTAAGACGCTGGGCTATGCCAACCTGGTGTCACATGTTCAATTCCACACTTACATGTTCCGCCAGGGTGTGGTTTGATGACCTTCCGCAAGAATCCGTTGACAGTTATGATGGTCTGAAATAAGCCTTCCTAGCCAATTTCCTTCAACATACGAAGTGCATTAAAGATCTCACGGAGCTTCATCACATTAAGCAAAAGGAAGGAGAATGTACATAAGACTTTGTACAAAGGTTCAAGGAAGAAACCAGGATGTGAAGGAGCACCAAAAGTTATGCAAATCTCGTGATTCATGCACGGAATTACCGATCCGAACAAATCAAACGACTACACGAGCGTGATTTCAAAATCAATGAATGAAGTAATGAATATAACCACATCTTTCCTATGGGGAAACAAACGCAGAATAGAGAAAGGAGAAAGCTATGGATACAAATGTCGAGGAAGCAAAACATAGTCGGGCATCGACAAAATTCCAAAAGGAGTTCAGAACAGGCTTAGAGCAAGAGAAAAATGGCTTCCCCACCTCTCCTAAACCCCAAGGGAAGTCCCAGATCAAGAAAGCAAGATTTTCAAACTTACCGCAACAACCCCAATCAAGAAAAAATAATGGCAAGTTCTGTGAATTCCATGGAAAAGCAAGACATAGTACTGACGTAACGCCTATATCTAAAAATGCAAAGAGAGGAAAGAAATAAAGGGAAGATGGTGGAAGAAAAAGAAGCACTGAAAAACCAAAGATTAAGCAATAAGAAAGGTGGAGGAAGAACGAAAAATTCCTCAACTTCGCTTTCCAACTAAAAAATAAAATAATAATAATCTATACTACTTTATAATAGATTTGAGACTTGCTAAAAGAAGTAGTCTTAAAAATGTAAGACCAAAACCATTTCCTTAATAAAAAATAATAAGCCATTAGTCAATAACAATAAATAAAATAACAAAATGGTCAATACATTAAAAGCCATGTAATAAAGAAAGGCTTTATAACCAAAAATTAAACATTGAACATTTATATAAATGCTAGAATTTGAAAAACAAAACTACTATCTATTTACTATATCATTATTAATTTAAACATTTTGAAAAAAAAAAAATCTTAACTCCGAACCTAATATTAGAACACTACACACGTATGTTTGCACCATATAAAAGCCGAACCTTTACACATCTAAAAAACACACACCAAACAAAGAAACAAAACCCACAAAAATATGTTCTTTACAACCTTAAACATAATTCTAACCGGAAAATATAATGACACGGTACATTTGCGTCAAATGTAAAGTGGGTACAATGGTACCGCTAGTATAAATAATAATAAAAGCAAAGTGCAATGAGGAAACATCTCACACAACGGATGTGATGGAGAAATATAATATGGACATACGCAGAAAGACCGTGTGGCCAAAACCATAATATCTCCTGCCAGATTAAGCAGCGGAAACACGCAAATGGTAGACGACGACGCAGACGGTGAAATCACAACTCCCGCGTGATCATAAATACCGGATAAAAGAAGAACACGGATATCCTCAAATAAATGAAAAGTCTTTATTTTAGCATTTTTACAAGCGATACGTATGGCCTAAAAATTCTTAATTAAGACCCCAAGTAAGAGGGCAAGGAATCAATGGTAGGTATAACAACAAAGGAATGAATATCGCTAGAAACCCTAGCTCCAAATACTAATGTTAAGAGCAACTTTGCCACCCGGCATAACTAGCTCAAGTGAGTTCATTTGATAAAAGGTAGAAACACATCACAACAAACAATGTGGATGTGCCTAAGAAATATATGGAAAAATAACAAAGAGCAGAGGGCACAACGAAAAGGAAGTAGGACATACTCAAGGTAACGGTAAGGAAGCTCGTGAGCGCCCGGAAAAGAGATCTTACTTATCAAAAAATAGCTCGGAAGAGTGAATGAGGCTCACCAGACACACAGATCGCACTCGACGCGATTTATAAACGCTACAAAGGGAAACTAGCAATGAATCAAGAAAAGCTGCTGCCCCGGGAGTAAAGCCCCGATAACACATGTTAACCCAACCATTATGAACAAATTAAAGGATGAGCCTTATCCATATACCCAAATAGAAAAGAAAAACTGGGAAGTACAAATTTACGTTCCTTCTCAAGAAACTTTATGTCAAATTTGACAGAGCAAGCAGACGCTCAGGCTACGAGCCTAGACACGTGACTCCCTACCAAACAATAGATCAAAACTACTGCTCATGCATGCAGAAACAGTAAAATCTCCACTATAAATACACACGAAAAAAGGGAAAAGGCAGAAGAACCAAGAAGAAAAGAATCACCAATTAACACCAAAACCCTTGACATAGTAACCACACACGAGGAACTAAAAAACACTTCGAAAGAAGTCAAGATGTTATTCGAAGCAAAACACGCTAGCGGCATGTCACTAGCGATTTTCATTGGTTGTTCAAGCTTAGCGTGAGGTTAATGTGGCACGTCAATCACATTCCATTGTACTTATTTGGTTGATTGTTAACATATTTTACGAGGGTGAATCCCTTTTACCAAAAAAAACAAGAGCGTAACCCCTATTCAATAACAACATGCCATTCATCTGCGATCATTTCTAGAAAACTTATGAATCACTCAAGCCTTTACCCCCATGATGAAAAAACCAAAAGAAGACAAAAAGCTGCAGATACTCACGTAACCCAAAGTCGCTTAATGACTATTAATAATAATTAGTCGCCTACATGACGACTAATAACACACCACCACAATCCCCTACAAAGTCCTTTCACTCAAACCCCCTTCTATGACATCTCCTAGCACCGTTTTAAGCAATATGGTGAATTCCGAGGGGGGAGTCTTATTCACAATTAGACTCTCATTAGAAATTCGAAAAATAGATGGTTCAAGTTCTCCCTGGTTAACCTTGGTATTAACCAGGGGAAGGAGGAACGATGGTAGTTTGGGGGTACCGAAGGGAGTGATAGAACGTGAAAAGGGATTGGTCCTTAGGGAAGGGCAAACAAAGGATGAAAACAATGCCTCATTCTTCTTTTGTTATAGCCCGCCTCAAGCAAGACTACCGCTCACCAACTCGTATAATAGGTTGGAAAGACTGGTCAAAGCCAAGATGACAACCTTGTGAAGGTCGGGATAAAATAAAATGATACGCCGTCAGAAAAACTACTTGCTAACATCAAATAATCATGAATATTAAGTGTCCTTTTCCCCATTAATGCTCGTATTTTATATCATTTATATGGAATTACGCTTGTTTTCCTCTATATTTAACTTTCGTGTAAATTATGAGCATTGAGCTAATGTGACGCAAATTTGTAGAGTTTATTGAAGATATATGATAGTATGCTCATTTTGAAGATGTTACGATAACTCTCCTCTCACATTACTGCTAATGTAAGCGTGGTCGAAAAACCAACTCAATCAAGTTTATGGCGAACTCCCTCATAGGATTACATCGAACTAATTAAGTCAATGATGTTCACACACGAAGCTACGCCATAACTTATTCCACAATTACGGAGTAATCACGATTTATTGAAGATACGACGTAACTCATTCCTGATATTACGCCGTAACCAGCTTTTCCAGAGCAAATTACGAAGAAATGGATGTTATGACGTAACTCTTAACTTAAGTTATGCCGCAACCAGATCTTGCCTATAAATACCACCCAAATTCCAATATTTCTATTCATCCACTTCACACACCAAATCAGAGAACGTGAGTAGAAGGTCGAAGGAAGATCTTAGGGAGCATGCAAAGCCATCTCCAAGGGAGAAATCACTCCCCTACGATAAGCATTAGCATTTTATCAATTCATTTACTTTCAATTCATGTATTTCAATATGTTAAACATTGAATCGATTGTTTTAGTTAATATGAGCGGCTAAGCACCTCTGGTGCTAGCCTAGTTATGATTCCTTGATTGTTTTGTTTATGTTTACATTGCTTCCGTGATAATTGTTTCTAGTGTATGCATGCATAGTTTGTTGTAACTACCCTTGTTTCGTAGTTTTGAATGGCGGTAGTGGCTAATTACTTAGAGATATGACCAACTCACCCTAAGTAGGTAGACCGAGTGGGAAGGGTAAGAATTGACCAACCGACGACCCTTCTTCGCTTGTGCGATTTGACCAACCGATCACATACGGTTTCGATAAACTTAAGAAGTTGGGGATGAGTGATTAAGATGCTAGCCCCCGCACTCATTATTATGAATCTTGCATGTAGCGGTACTTAATGACTTGGCTTAGGGACTAAAACAACTCGACTTTCGAGGGTCACCCGATGATCTCCGTGGAAACCTTTGTCGATAGGTTAGGACAACCAACCAAATGCTTTCCTAGCGACTTTACCCCACTTGAAGCAATTGGAAGTAATTAAACATAAACTTAACATGATAGGAAGATTAACTAGGTTAGCACACTTCTCCTCTATCCCCGCCTTTACTTGCTATCTTTTATTTTCGGTTTTAGTTATTAATTAATCATTTCAACCTTAAAATCATGACACCTAGACTTAGTTAAAATCCGCACACATAGCTCTTGTGACGACCTCGGTTTTACCGAATACTACACTACACATGACCGGTACACCGCCTGTTAGTGCATTAGGGTAGACCATAGGTATAACGAGACTTTATAAATATTAAAACATGGTCAAGAAACCTGCATCAAGTTTTTGCGCCACGGGAGTTATATTAGGATTTTCATTAAGTCTCTCATTTTTTTTGTTTTAAATTTTCTCAATTTCTCACGATCTTTTTAAAGTTTCGTGTACTATGGAAATTGTTAACATTGATGACCTCACTCTTGAGGAATATTTGGCGCTGACAAGAGAAGAACAAGGGTCAGCTCGAAGACCAAGCGATTGGAGCTAACGTCCGCTTCAAGATTAAAGATCATTTTATGAGGGAGCTGTGCTAACCCTTTTTCGTGAAACAGGACGAAGATGCGATGAGCACATTGAGAATGTCTTGTACATCGCAAGCCTTTTCAACATTCCGGTGTATCTCATGATGTTGTTATGTTAAGGTTTTCCCCATGACTCTTACCGGGGAGCAAGAAGATGGATCGAAGATTGCTCGCCAGGCGCTTGATACATGGGCTCTACTAAAAAGCACTTTATCCAAAATATTGTCCTCCGCCTTTGGAAAATGCATATGGTTGTTGAGATGGCCAATATGACCAAGGCTACCCCCTGGGAATCACGGGTGGTATTTGTGTTAAGGTAGACAGGTTCGTATCTGCTCCCGAAGTTGTGGTTATCGACATGGAGAAAAACATGCGGAACGTTTAATTCTTGGTAAACCGCCCTTGACTCATTTCGATACTACAAAGACATAGTAGAATTTAAAATGGACAAAACTTTGTGCCATGAGCCGGATGAAATAGTGGAAAATGAAGATTCAAAGAAGGCTCAAGTTAATTGTTCCGGTAGGTTTCCTCCTTCATATTTTGGCCATTTGCAAGGAACCGAGTCTAGTGATGACGACAACAATGAAGAAGAAGATGATGATATCCGACCTTCCGATCCTGATAATGTTGTTACGGGAAAACTTCACTGTTGTGCTCCTGAAATTTCTTTGATTGAGGGTTCTAAAGTGACATTGCCTACTTGTTCTCCGCTTCTCAAACGATGTAATGGGGAGGACAATTTCTCATTCAAGGATAAAAGGGGCGGAGAAGTTTGGTGGTCTCAAGACGAAAAACTAATCAAGAAGTGGTGGATTCAATGTAACAACGCGCATTTTTCAAGTTACTTTTCATATTTTTGAAAATTACTATTCACTTTCACTATTCATCCGTAAAATTTTTATTTCATATTCTCGTAAGATAAATTATTTTAGTAATAACCGAGAGTTCGACAATCGTTAGATCATTTTCAAAAGTTATTAAGAAAACATCGCCTTAAAGTTTCGCTTTTGGTCGAGCACCATTTCAACATCCCAGCATATCGAAACCAACTCGACAATTTTCCCCACATCGATTAATTTTTAGATCACTCATAATTAATTGGAGAATTTTTAAGATTTCTTTTAAATGTTACCAAATAAACCCCAGAACAGACGAGACTAAACTTGCTTTTAAACAAATCTACGAGACCGAGACTTAACCATTTCAGATCAGATTTTCTAAGATGTTTTGACACTTTTACATTTTGTAAAAGTCAAACATATTTCCTCCTCCTTTGACCATAAAGAAATTAACCTTGTATGTTCTACCTTTTTCTTAAATCGCTGTAACTTTTAAACTTCACGAATAATCATAAGTTATCCCACGATGACTAAAACCACATTTTGACATCTCATATCACTTATAGACTAATTTTAGTCTACTTTAAATAAATTCACGGTCATTTCCACGAAACCTCGCTCTTTTCTCGATAAATTGCATTTTACGCTTTTTGACCCGTGTTTCCGCCTTTAGGCGGCTTTTGCACCCAATAAGACTTATCACTCATTTTTATTTTTAGATGGAGTATAATGATGAGTTTAATCATTCCTAAAACACTGATTTGGGTCGCTCATATCATAAAACCATCATATCTTCCATAATTTGATCTATAAACCCAAGTTTATGCAAAGAAGTTTCAAGTAGTAAGTTAATACATCAAATCTCTAGCAAGGTTAAGTGATCTTCTTGAGTTTAGATCCACTCAAGTCACTTAGTACTTCATCACCAACTCTTCAAGATTGCAAGGGTGCCAAGGTGTAGAAAGCTAGCTCAATCCGAAGTCCTAAGTGTTCAATCAAAGTCCTATCCTTACTAAGTTACTCATTTCTTAATTGAAAGCCAAAAGTTGTAAGCAACTAATCACCACCATCATCTCATCTTTATTATTCATAATCTTAACAATTTCATGCTATATATATAGTTACTATGTTGATTCATGATGTACATATACTCAATCACATGTTTTAATTCACATATTGTCGTAAAAGTAACAAACTAGTAAACTAGTCATATTCTACACATTTGAAATCATTAAAACCAGTCACATATAGACTTTCTAACTTACATACTATGGTAGAAAAGATAAAAAGGAAAACGAGCAATTTGAATCACCTAAACGAGTACACGAGTCAAAAGATACGCCAAAAGAAGTTAGCAAAACCAAAACGCCGAAATCGCTAAATTGAATCATAAGGGTAAACCCTTTACCCAAAAAAATCATATGGTCCGTCTGCTTTGAAACCGGTACTTCGGTCCGAATCATCAAAAGTTAAAGCACGAAGTTGTCCGAACGACGCTTTCCTTCAATAGCCAAGAAGATCGGACCCTGAAAACGCTTAAATAGGCCATTATCTTTCAAAACCGAATCGCCCTATATATAGTCTCATGACTATACTTTTGTCACAACTAAAAGCAAACCAAGAGGCCTAATGGCTATAAGCCGAGACCATGGCTACGGCTAAGGTCAAAGCCGAGTCTCAAGACCATGGTAGTCAAGATCATAGCCACGCTAAGCCCATGGCTAAAGCCTAAAGGCTTATTTACCCAAGACCGTTAACTAAGGTGATCATATTTATGAAACGACAAGAACTTGTAAAACATGATAAACTTATTTATATAACAATCTTCACTCAAAACATATGTTGTATCTACTAAGTGCTACAATGGTGGGGAGCTTCATGTGGGGTTTCATTTGAGTAAAACGATCGACGAGTTCTTTGGATTTACGATTTAAAGTGTCCTAGCTCCTCGAACGCCATCGCATGACCTCTGATTTATGATGGCCCGAACGGTAGTACGATATCTATAAACTAAATACGTTTTCACAACTAGACCATTTCTATAAACGACATACACAAAAACCTTGTACTACATCATGATCAACATAGAGACGTATATAGGCTTGTTATCTCTTTCGCATCATTATTTCAAACCTAAGTCGAAACATCCTATTCTAGGTTGCTCGTAGAAGTTCTCACGGCATATCCATCATTCTCATTATACATTTGATATCATTTACTCTGAGGTGAGTTCATAGCCCCACTTTCTATTACTTAATTGTTTTACAAACCCTTGGGGGAGATACATGCTTTATTTTTAAACCGAACACATTGCTTTGAAACCGATGCATATCTCGAATGTATTATTTGCACTAAGTACCACTATTGCCAAACTTAAGTCCCTATTATCATGAACCATTAATCACTTGCGGTGAACGTGAATAATGTGGATAGATCTATCGGATTGATTTAATCTCGCTTGTTTGACCAAGTCCGTAAACAAACGCACTCTATTTGAAGAACCATAGGTTTATTGGCAAATTACCTATTAGGGCAACTGCTTGACCAAGACCGCAAACTATTATATCAATTTCTATTGACAAGTCATTAACGCTTTTGGTATCATGAGCTTAGTGCAATAATATCTGCTTTGTTTTCAACATTATGGGTGTATAACAACGTAACCCACACAAACATTATGTGTTCAACTCGATTTCCTAAACTCTATGAATTTCACTCAACCTTTGCATTGACAGCTTTTAAGCATGTATTCCGTGTCCATAATGTACGAGGTCGGCACGAGGAGCACGGATACTCAAGAAGGCTATAAATTTTATTATCATTCAAAACCCATTTAATGTATTTTGTAAACAATGGAACCAATCGCTACCAACCGACCGCCCCTTAGATATAGGAATAAGAACATTAACAATACTCTCCAAAGAAGGGGACCGCATCCATGCGATAAAACCCGGACCAAACCAAACCTCGCATAGAAAACTGCACTCAAAAATAAATGAGAATGAGAACCGGAACCAAGTCACAAAGCGGGCATCTAAGCGAGTCCAAGTCAATATTAGGACCAACATCCCATTGTCGCATCCTATCTTGAGTCTTCACCGCTAATAACGAGCCACAAGTGTATTGCATGCCTCGGATACAATGAGAGAACCAAGGAACATTACACCACCAACCACATCACCCCTAAGACGATAGAATCCCATGCACCCAAAACCGAAAACCACTAAAATTACCATCCAACTTGCGCCATAATAATCCATCAACAAGATTATTAAGATTAGGGACCGAATTGCAACTAACAAAGGAAAACGAGATAACCACCCACCGCCATCGCCAAACACCATTAGCAATCGATCACAAACCGAATCGATAAATTAAAACTCGCCGGCAATATCTCTAGCAGTAGCAAATCCCGAATTGGGCTTAACGACACCACCTATCAAACCAAACCAATGTGTCCTTTCCATTATTGATCTTATGCCGATAAATGAACGAATCTTTGGTCGAATCGCAAGAAGCTTGCGCCATCCCCAACAAACATCCCCCAAACATGGGACATCCCAAAAGCTTCTCCCATGAAGTTTATAAGAATGAATCCATTGAACCCATAACGATTCTTCATGTGTCAAAATACTCTAAATGTGTGTAGTCATGAGGGCAATGTTAAAATCCTCCAAACGTCGAATACCAAGACCACCTTCTTTCTTTGGCTTACAAATGTAATCCCAAGCAACCTTAGCCTTTCCCTTTTCATTTCTCCTTGACACCAAAGGAAACCCTCATAAGTCGCTTCTAACTCATGTATAATACGAGTAGGAAGAATGAAGACCAAGCCCAATACAGATGCATCGATGATAAAATGACCTCACCAACCAAGCCTACCCGCAAGAGATAAGAACTTATTACGCCAATCATTCACACGACCTTCCAACTTTTCAACAAGCACCTTACAGTCCCTATAAAGAAGTCTCAAGATATAAGGGAACCCCAAGATACCGACAGGAGAGAACCTTCTCGCAAACGGCATAGATTGGAGAATAGCAGCTTTAATAGCATTAGGTACATTACAAAAAAGTCAGACTTTTAGGGATACTGGGACAAGACCAAAAGTTCTTGAAATCCTCCAAAGCCCGTGATAATGACATTAATGTAATCCGATGGCCTCTAGCGAACAAGAAGAGGTCATCGCAAGACAAAGGTTAATAATTCTCTGTTGTTCACACAAATGATGAAACCGAAAATCCACCGATTAAAAACCTTTGTTTGCAATATAAGAGTTAAAACTTCCATAACCGTAGTAAACAATAGGGAGATAACGGGTCACCTTGTCAAGACCCCGCTTACCTTTAAACCAGCCATGAAGATCCCCATTAATACATATAGAATAAGATGTAGATGAGATACATACCATGATCCACCAACCATTTTTGCGTGAAAACCAAACCCAATCGTAATAGCTTTAAGAAAAGCCCAATCAACCGTATCATATGCCTTCAATATCAACCTTAAACGCACATCTAGGTGGACCTCTCCTCTATGATAATTCCGCATAAGCTCTTGGGTAAGTAATATATTATCGATATACGACGACCGTGAACAAAGGCGATTGATTAATACTAACCAACCGACCAAGGCCTTCTTTAATACGATTAGCAAGGATTTTGCTAATACACTTATACATGACATTACAACAAGAAATAGGCCTATAGTCATTAATCTTAGACGGGGTAGACACTTTAGGGATCAACGATATAATGGTATGATTAATCTCCTTAAGAAGCTTACCATTCATGAAGAAATCCAGAACAGCAGATATAACCTCAACACCCACAATATCCCATGCTTTCTTAAAGAAAGCACCCATGTAACCATCGGGACCAGGAGCTTTATCATCCCCCATAGAAAATATAGCCTCCTTTATCTCCGCATCCGTGACATGACGAACCATCGAATTAGCCAATTGGTTTGAAAGAACATTAGAAAATATACCGTACTCATCAAATGGACTACAATTGCCTTCAATACCAAGAAACTGCTCATAATGAGCAACAAAAGCACTCGCAACTCGATGACCCTCATACAAGACATTGTTTGCATCTCTCACCAATTCAATTCGATTACGGGCACATTTGCTTTTAACAATATTATGAAAGTAAGTCAGATTAGAATCACCGCATAAAGCCATTGAACTTTAGATTTCGCTTTAAAACCATTCTTCATCTAACGTAGCCTCCTTATAAGCAAGAAGATAGTGAGCATGATCATCACGTAGATCTCAATTAGACGGATCCAGATCAATAGCCTTTGGACCTCATCTAACTCCTTCCGAATCCTAACTACCCGCTCATGCATATTACCTGGTCAGCAAAAGCTACTTAAAAGGAGATTTCACCCTTTAAGCGTTGAACCACACGATACATAGCACAACCATGAACATTAAGATTCCATCCCGCAGTAACCGTATCAATAAACCCATCTTTATGAACCAAGAAGTTAGAGAATTTGAACGGTTTAGGCTTAGGCTTAGTTACCTGTGGAATACGCAGAACACACGGAGAATGATCTGAAATACGATAAGGTTGAAATATAGCAAACGAACCTGGAAACAAGTCAGCAAATTTCAGATTGCCCATCACCCTATCAATTTTCTTTAATGTACCAAATGAGCCTCTTGGTTTCTGATTCCAAGTAAAGTGAAGACCAAGACAATTAAGATCCTCAACCTCCATTTTCCGAACATAATCTTTGAATTCACGATAGCAATGTCAGCGATAACTACCACATGAATGATCCTCCAAATTAAGTGCCGCATTAAAATCACCCAAAAAACCCAAGGCCTACTACGATAAATCCAAAGATGGCAAACAAGGTTGGACCAAAGGGCACCGATGAACATAGTAATTATCTCACATACATAAAAGAATGTAAAAGTTTTGTCGTCCGTCCGAGTATTTACCTGAACATGCATAACCTGGTTAGTTTGAGACATAATCATAACATCAAAAATATCATCATTCCAACCAAGAATAATACGGGACCCCTTATCACACAGACTACCATTTGACGTCCACTTCCACCGACGACAAACATTACGACATGTATCATACACCACCGACGCATCAACATGAGATTCCAAAATAGCACATACACTAAGATTATTATCATTTACCACATGTTTAACCTCTTTTGTTTAGGGAATGGTTCAAACCCTTATATTCCAAGAGGCGATACTAAACATCGTGGACATTCGTAATGAGAGTGCTTGCCCCGCTTGTCAAACAAATTACCGCTTCATCATAGACATTTTCAACCTCATCATCATCCGCCAAACCATTAGTCTCATCAACATCATCATAAGTAGCCAAAGAACCAAACGGGTTAGATGTAGATATATTAGGAGCCAGAATTGGATTACTTACCGTAGGTGAAGCATGAGTAGGTTGACTACCCTTAGTAGACACATCAGTAGGGTCATTAGATGTAGAGTTATTAGGTGAAACGATATTACCTACCTGATTAGGTAATGGTCCCGTACTAGTACTAGCAACGCCTTGAGGGGGTTTGCTAGTGGAAGGAGTGTTAACAGCTTTGGGTCTATACTGCATATTTTTACCAACTGGAACCCCGTTAAAAACCGTACCACTTTTATTGTCCTTAGCATTCCTCTTAGCTTTACCCTTTTTCCCAACTAGTTGAAACCCATCATTCTTATCCTCCACAACCGGTTCAGTCACAATTTTCTTAGGACAAGAATCAACAGAGTGGCCAAAAATCAAACAAACATCACACCTAGGAGGTTTCCACCATATTCCACCCTAATAGTTTCGTAAAAAACCGGTTGATCTAGATATGGTACCCCAATAGTAATAGATTCCTTAAGGGGAACATGAGAGTCAATTTCAATTAAACAACGGGCAAAACTACTCCTACCCCAAGATTCAACACACATAGAGCTAGTATAAGAATCAAGCATGATAGGCGCATCAATATGTGTTGCAATAATACTAATGCCATCTTCGTAAAATGCCAGAACGGAACATCATGAAGTTTAACCCATACCGAATGCGGGTTAACTCTCTTCGTCAAACTAGTACTCATGGTCCACTTTTTAAGAATAATAGGACTATTCTTAATCATCCACGGACCTCCTTCAAGAACACCTCCAATCCAACTGAGAGTCAAACTTAAAGAAAAAGAAGCCTTTTGCATTCATCATGATCCGCTTTAAACCATACTTAGCCTAGTTGTTACGCAAAATACTCAACCACGTGAAATGCAATACGCTACCAATGAAGTATCCATACAAGGTGTTATCAAATTTAGAGCTAATATTTTGTACCACCTTAAGGGAATGGACACGTCAACACCATTAAACATATTATCAACTTTAAGTGCACGAAAGTTAGACTTACCTTTGCCGGACACTTGCTGAATTAGCACCACTAGTAGCACCAACGTATGACTTAGGTGATGTAGTAACCTCCGCACTTTGAACAATAGGCATTGTACCTTGAGATTTCTCCACGGTTGAGGTGTGTACCCCATGAATTTTACCAGCTAGATGAGAAACCTTAACGTTATCTCCACCAGGAAGATTATCCTCATTACCATTAGTCACGCCACCTAGTTCCTTGGACGCACCCAAAACATTAGCTTTAGACCCCAACGAATCAGAAAGAGGAGGAAAACCATGCATGCCAATTGTTGTCGAAGTAGCCCCAAGATTGTCCACAAGCGTTGGGTACTCTTGTACGTTTATGTAAGTCATACCACCTGTATTACCCACGTCCCAAAACGAGTTGTCATCCAAAGTTGAACCACCAATAGTAGTTGTATTCCATAAGGAAGTACCGGTCACCCCAATTATATTCTAGCATATATTAGCTCGTAGACATATCGTTATTTACGTGATTTAGTAGTTAATTAGTTAGTTATTAGCTTAGTTTAGTTTAGTGCAACACCGTGGAGGAAGGACGGGTCTTTACCCACTGTATGCCTGATCCACAGTCCGACAGGAGGACGTATTCTTTGTAACTATAAATACCGATTCCATCCTTGGAAGGGGTGGAGCTTCTTTCAATCTAACCTTTTCCTTTTTGTTTTAACTCTCTCTCAAGAACTCCCTCTCCTCTCTTCATCTCTCTAAACATGGCATTCATATACTATCATAATCTTAGACCACCCGAATCATCAAACAACATAAAATATACGATCCTACAAATGGTACCAGAGCCTAGGTTGTGTTGTACTTGATGATTCGTATGGTTATTTATGCTAATTTATGATGCAGTTTGAGTGGTTCGTTGATGCGGTTTATTGCGGTTTTGTGATATTTTGATGTGGGTGTTGCTGGTCATAACATGTTGTTGTTGTTGATGTATATGTGGTTATATGAGTTATCTAAGCGCTTGTTCTAAGCGCCTTTTTATGATAGTGTCAACCGCTTCTAAACTGCTTTATGCTTGCTTATCGATGCGGTTTGTCGGTTTTCGATGCGATTTGTGCTTATATGATGTTTCATCTATGCGGTTTGTATTAATGATAATGGTTCTATCATGCGGTTTGTCAATAAACCGCCCGATTCGATGTATCCCGGTATGCGGTTTGTGAGACACTTCTTCAATGCGGTTTGTCAACAAATGTCTCGATACGTTTTGACACATTGGTTCACATGCGATTTGTGTTAACAGAAAAGACGTGGTTTGACTTTTGAGTCAACTGTGATTTGATTAAGTCAACTACGACTTGTCACAACTGCTGATCGCGACTTCTCACAACTGCTGATCGCGACTTGTCACAACTGTTGTGACTTAGCACTCATCTTGAATGCGGTTTGTCGGCTCTCTAATCTGAGCGGTTTGACAATGAAAGAGATGAGGCGGTTTGTTGACAAGATTATATGAAGAAGAAAACTCATGATCTTTTTCACCCTTGGCTAACCAAGTATTCCAATCACATACAAGACGCTACAACCAGTTGTACACATCTCTAATTTGGATCTCGGTCTCGCCTGCTTTTGCATTGAATCTCTTTGAGAAACCAAGATCTTTTAGATCTTTGCAAATACAAATGTGTCATCACAGATCCGCTTCAAGAATGAACAATACATACTCGAATCAACCATCATCTATTAAGAAGACTCGAACTTAAAAGAAAGAGTACATGATCTCGCTTGCTTCTATTCGTGTTAAACCTTTACTGATTTTCATTCTCACGAATGGAAATAAAACCATCATCGATCTACCGAATGTATGGTAACTAATTGATATCGGTGTTGATTCGTGTGATATACAAGTTATATCAAGAATATCAAGGGTCCATATCATGATTCTAACTCATCATTAATACTATTTTGAAGACAAAGCTTCATTGGTTTTCGAATTTAAAGATTCGGAGATGTAACATTTATGTTAGTCTCCTTTCTTTGTTTCGATTTTTATGCCACTCAAGGTCAAAGCTACAATAGCTCAAACAAGAACCGAAAACGTTTGTGACAATATTAGAAATTTAAGAAATGAATATAACAACTTTATTAATTCATTTTCTCGATTCGCTTTAATTTCATAAACAAATGGACCGAAAGTTACCTACCCAAGACCTTCATGGATAGTGAAGCTTGAACATCATCTCAAAACCATCCACTCGTGGCTAAGACGATTCAAGAGCCTCAAGCCAACCCCGTGGTGAGGACATCATGAAAGTACTAATGATTTAGTGGGCGATTCGATTGTTGAAGTACTCGAATATAAAAGTTGGTTTGTTGTGACAATATGATAATTATGTGTTGTGAGATTGAGATATATATTGATATGAATCATTTTGATGATTGGTTTACGTGTGGGGCTGATTTCTTTGTATTAGGGTTGGATGGTGTGAGTATGTTTAGGAGAAGAGGCGGATATGTGAGATAAATTAGGTTGTTGAGTGGTATGTGCCGTTAAATACCCCCAAATATTAGGGCTTCACGATTCTTGACTTACATTGAAGTGGACTTGACAATATAATTTATGGGCCAAGCGCTTTAGTATATGGGCCAAGGTATTTATTGACGAAACATGGGTCGATTGGTTGTGGGGTTGTGAGATGGGCCAAACATTACACATGATCACACGCTTTGTCTACACTTTGGATATTAAACGCTTTATTTTATCGTGGGCGTGTAAAGGAAGGATTGGACCTGAAATGCTATTAAGCATATATGGGCTTAGACCGCTTTTGAGAAAGATTAGTATTATGGGCCAATGCTTAGGGTGACAAACTGGGCTTGGTGCATGTAAAGTTGGGTCGTGTGTTGTTTGGGCTCGTAAGTTGTTTGGGCTCGCTAAGTTGTGATGTTATTTGGGGCTTGTAATGAATAGAAAGGACCGGTAATATCCGCTTATAAATGATTTGGGCTTTGAAGATGTAATACCACTTATAGGCATGGACGGATTTATTCTATAAATGATTTTGACATAGACCAAGTTTGAGTATTCATGGGGTTTTGGTATGCTTTTATTGTATTCGAGATTTGATCATGAGATTTGTTGATGAGATTTGTGCTATGAGATATGATGATGAGAGTTGTTATGTTAAGCAGATTGGTACTTTGGTGTATTCATTTCCACGAAGGATATTTCATCACAGCTTGAATTAATGATTGGACAATGTTGACTATGAGGTTGTTTGGACAGTATTTCTTATTTGGATTTGAAGTGAGGTTTTCAGGGCGCGTTTACTTATCTCGTCTTCTTTCTTTCTACCCTTCCACGAAGATGACTTGTTTGGGCATTTATTGAGTGTGATAAAGACTTGGCTATCGGTGTCTCACGCAGTTGAGGATATGTCAAGAGGTTTTGTACATTGGGTACACCGCTTCTTTTCACAAGGATCAAGATAAGCTTAAGTAACAAACTGGGAATTCTACTTCATGTTCAAGTTTGGTATATCGAATTTACTTTAGCAAATGGTCACAAAGAATTGCCGATGTAATTCGTGAATGATGTGTTTACCAAAGGGTTTGTTGGATGAGATGTGATCGGCAATTCCATGTGATATTCGACGCCACGTAATGTCAATGATACTACAGCCTAAGCAAAATCCTTTAAGAATCTTCAATGTCTTTCATGATTTTTCAAGATGTTTGCTTATGACAAGAACTTCAGTAAATGGTCGTACACGCTATGATGCTTCCGAAAGTTCAAACTATCATGGGGAGAAACGTACTTTGATGTTATGGTCAACCTTCGAGGAAGTAGTGTATACTACTTGACTTAGTATGGTTTGTGAAGTTGTCTACATATGGGTAAAGAATTGTTGATGATGGAGAAGAATCGATGATGAACCGCTACATGATCCCCTAAAATAGATATTCACCAAAACCAAAGTTGTCATAACATATCTAAGCTAACATTGTTTACGGTTTAGTCTTGATTTTGTAAAATCCCGCGAAAGAATCTATTTCTCGATTTAAATCATAGACTTGTAAAATCCCGTGACAATGGAAACATCCCGTAATAGTAAAGTGCATTTCGGATCTATCTTACGGTTTATTCTTGGTTTTCTAAAATCCCGCGAAAGAAACTATTTCTCGGTTTAAACCATAGAATTGTAAAATCTCGTGATGATGGAACCATCCCGGAGAAAGGAAAGTGTATTTCGGGATCTTATCCGATGTTGGGCTACGGTTTCTACTTCAAGAATGGATAAAAGGGTGTACATCATGAATTGGGTGATTGTTTGATATTCTTCATGGCGCTTTGGTTATTACAAGGTTTTACCGGGTCATGTGCTTTTAACTATGGTCGGATGAAACCATTATCATAGTTCACTTAAAACGTCAAAGGAGGTCATTAATACAAATAAACCGTAAAAACGCTTATTTATATTTTACGATCTTCATCGCTTTGTTGATAACAAACGAAAATCATTTTAACGAAACAAATAAAATACGTAAATGGTTTGAGCTAATAGTTTCTAACATACTTACGTTTTCACATAAAACACTAAAACAAGTATAAGTGATTTTATGATTTAATATTACATATGTACAACAACTAGTGTTTACATATTTGGGTAAAATATACACATAACTAGTATGTAGTATATTGGTAATATAAATGGGTAGAAACTTAAGTATCATAACCCATTGACCAAATACATTGAATGTAGTTGGGTACAACCTAAATTCCATGACCCATGGAGCTTGACCCATAACCCATTGAATGACATCATGCTTATATCATATATGGATAATATCCATAACCTATGGTATTGACCCATACCCATGTGACTAGGTGCATTGCACTCAAAACATACATTGTATCTAGTTAGAGACCCATGGGTCAACCCATGACCCATAACCAAAATACCCATGGGTAAAGAGGAGCGTCCCACGGATCCCTAGCTACGCTAGACGGATCCCTTGTGGGAGGGATCCGTGGGATCCGGGAACAGAGACATTTTTCTCTATAAATAGTGAGCCATTTCTTCATTGTTTCTCACCCCTTCTCACATACTTTCCCCTTGAGTTAAAAACTCTCTAACCCCAGATCCAAGTGATCTATGTTTGTAGTTTTGTTTTTGTGTGATCCTCTAGGTTCCTCTTAAAGGCGAGATCACCACCTTTGAAGTGAAGCAAGCTCAAGTCCATGAGTTGCCATACTTCCTCATCATCAAGACTACTGAAGTCCTCTTGTTGATGATTCTTTTCTTTCTTCAAAGAAGTGTAGTGTTGAATACATTAGTGAAAGATGTCTCAAGTGTCAAGACGAAGACATTAGTGAAAGGTGTCGATCGTCCGTATTATAGGCATTAGTGAATGGTGCCTAGAAGTCAAGTCACAAGACATTAGTGAAGGGTGTCTTGAAGATCTATTTAAAGGCATTAGTGAAAGGTGCCTTAGATGTACATTCGATATGGTGTGTTTCGTTGTACAAGATAGATTAGTATTAGATCCAAGGATATTGATATCCTTGATGTTGTTGTAATAAGGAGTTGGTCTCCTTTGGGATTAGTCGTTGGTGTAGTGTTGGGTAGTAGTTCCTCCATTGTAATGGAACTCGGATTCAGCCTAGTGCCGGATAAAGGGTAGGCGACGTTGTGGTAGGTGTGGTTCACCTTGAGTGAAAGAACCCGGTGGTTAGCCTAGTACCGGAAAAAGAGTAGGCAACGCTAGAAGGTTTCTCCACCATAAGGAGTTGGTGTCGTAGTGATTACGAACTCTCGAGTAGGTGACTCGGGAGTGGAGTAGGGCAAGGAAGGTGTCCTTGTAGTGAACCACTATAAATACTGCTTTGTGGTTTTTGCTTCTTACTCTTATCCTTTCATTACATACTTCTATATGCTCTTTTATCAACATCCAACACACATCCAAATAGATTGACATAAGTCGATCTAAATAGTTTAAAAGAAAGTTTTAATTGGCAAAACTATTCAACCCCTTCTAGTTTTCCACGAGGCTAGATTTGAGTTTTTAACTACAAGATGTGACAACGCTAATTCAGATTATCTATTTGAGGTTGAAGTGAAATGTCACGGCAAGTGTACTTAGTATCCAAGGTATCGGGAAGATTCTTCAAGATCCTTGTTCGAGCTTTTAATATTTTCAAAACGAAGACTTGAAAATCTAGTTATTTTGGGTGACTTTTCCTTTCTTTTACCACTTGGGGAATTGGGCTCTTACCACCACAAAATAACTATCACTTTAAGGAGTTACGTTGTAGTGCTCAAGGTCACATTGAATTGTGGATTTTCAAGAGGTGATGTACGCCTAATACTTGATGGTTGGTTGGTTGAAGAGTATAGAGTACTTAGAGATTCAAAAGGCATGAATTCTCGCACCGCTCTTTGTTACATATGTGCAAGTTTAAGTCACGAGTTCGGGTTATTTTACTTGGTCAAATTCATCATAATGGGTTTTCCATCATTGTCATGACAAAGAGCCCACCAATGATAATGGGGTTGATTACAAGTTTTGCCAAGAGAGGTAGAAAAGAGAGATTATGACGCTTGAACACAACAGCTCAAGCCTTGTACTCTAAAGAAAAGAAAAGTGTACGTTTCATGCGCTTTTATCTTCCAAGAAGAGAAATCTTCATATGATGTTTGAACACAACAGTTCAAGCCTTGTACCTCAAAGAAAAGAAAAGTGTACGCTTTAGTGCGCTTTATCTTCTCAAGAAGAGAAATCTTCTCACTTATGACCATTCTCATCAACATGCTTCATGCTTTTTTCATGCGATTCAATCATCAAGGAACCGAACTATCGCTTGCTAGTTCTCTTATTCCACTTGCTCAATTAAAATGACAATGGCGACATCATTTGCAACCTTGAGGGGAGAAGTGTGAAGAGACTACATTTTAAATATATTCACTTTTTAATCAAGAATGGCATTTTCGCATGAAATTTTGAGGGGACAAGAAGTGTGATAATTCTACATGTTGAGTTATATCCGAGAATATATGGTCATACGGCTCCTAACTCATGTAAGAACCGAGCTTCTTCTTATCGGGTCATATTTACATGGAGTTTATTCTAAGATCCGTTGGTTGACATCTTCTCACGGACCGATGAGTTTAACGACAAAGTGCTTCCAAATATGGGCTGATTTCCTTGATGAACATCTTTTGTTCTTGTTTGATTGGGAGGATTTGAATTAAGGGATTTGCTATTTACAAGTTAACGGAATGCATTTGGTGAGAAGAAGATGTTAACTTTCTATTCCCCAATCGGACAATCTAGAAGAAGGTCGAGTCTACAATCGGCTCTATATTTTCTCAACAGATGTTAGAAGACTAAAAGATGAATTGCATTTAACTATCTAAAGACTTCTTCTTATTCTGGGCATTCATCAAAAAGATTGTCATCTTAGGAAGAGCACTAATTGGGGGAGAGTGTAAAGCCAAATTTAATTCCCAATTAGACTTTCTCACATTCTTCAGCAAGTTGATTCTCACACATACATCTGAGCTAATGATGTTCTTCTCAAAAGATTTATAGTATACGAGCTTACAAAGAGTTGCTGATTCTGAACTATCAAAACCAGCAAGGGGGAAGGAGACACACATCTAAACGCGAGTAAACTTGATGAACTTAATACTTCTAAGTGATTGAAGATATCCCGAGAAGACAAATTTCATTACCGCAAAGAAACTCAAGGTTTGACTCATGGCGTTTAGTGTTATAATTCCAACTATGTGGGGGAAGAGATGAAAGAGTTAGTTTCTGGTGATAAAAGAGGTACACAAGTGTGTGATGATTTAGATGATATCGCAATCATCGTGGGAGAGAGATTGTGTACATTGGGGTGCTCAAATGTTTCACTTGAGAGCTTAATCGGTGATTCAAAGATATAATCACTTATTCGAAGTTTTCATCCGCAGAGATAATCGATTCGGCCTGCTACTTCAATGTTATCTGTTATTCTTTCTTTGGGCATCCGGGTACTTTGGGATCTTGAGCTTCATACACTATAATCGGGGAGAGAAAAGTATACATTGGGGTTATTCTTTGGCTATCGGACTTAATATGCTACTGATGGTATAAGGTTCTCTGTCTTCGGTATATGTGTATTCGGGTTCGTGAGCTCTAGTCTAAGAGACCGACTACATCAATTCATCTACTTGGGGAAGTGGTCTCTTGACAACCTTTTGGCATGGATCGCTTGCACTTCAAAGGGAAAAGGAATTTGAGAAGATTGTTTTAAGCATGGGATGATACGTTGTCGTTCTACTTGATGATATAACCCCAACTAAGAATCACAAAGATTATTCTCAAAAGGAGCAGCAAGATCGATGATAATGGTGTGCTTCTTTGTGCACCGCTAAGGCAAGCTTGAAATAGAGCTCAATGTGCTCAACAAAAGGATTCTCGGTTTGGGGAAGCTACCAAAGTCTTACTTTCAAGGCTCAATTTCTCTTCGATTCAAGAGCCTTGAAGCTTTGGTGGTGAAAGTTTAAGAGATGATGACTTTTATCTTCTACAACGATGTTGAACGATATTCTTATCTCGGTACTCGTATCATCATCTTCTTAAACTATATCATCTACTCTATCTTTGTAAATATTTATCAAAAACCAAATACAAAAATATAAAACCAACAAAAGAAAATAGAAAATTATAAAACTAACAAAAACCCATAAAAAATCAGAAAATTTGAAAAATACCAAAATATGTTTTCTCAAGACATGTCTTCGGATCGATAACATCTACGGTCATAGAAATGTCATTCAACATTAGCACGGGACCATAGATGAAGTTCGAGCATAAGGTGTAAATATTTCTTTTCAAAACATGTCTAAAATTATGGCTTACAGCTATTCCGACCGAACCCGTGCTTAAACTATGGCTTGTCGTTATTTCGATCAGAACTCGTGCTTAAACCAAGGTTTGCTATTATTTCGATAGCAACCCGCTCTTAAAGAAAGGAAAGTGTTGCGCTAAACCAATTTTCAAAAATTTTGTGCACTTATCCAAAAACTAAAACAAGGAAAGTATGTCGAAGGATCGTTGCTCCTACACAAATGTTTTTCCGCCTAAAATTCTTCGTAAAAATATTTGGTGTATTCAAAATGGTGGTAAATTGAGTTGCTTGAAAATCAATCGAATTTTCATAATTTAGAAAACCCAATCAATGACTTCACTTATTTAAAACTTTTCAATAAAAAGAGTCATTGATTGAGGGGAGAATGTTTTCAAATCTATATCATCTATCGAGCTTATCTAAATTATCCTACATACTTAACTGAAAAATATGATTGCCTATGTCGAAGGGCTGGGAATTTAGGATATGATTGTTAGGATTAGATGATTAGAGTTTGATGAACACATAAATCCCATGCCTTTTATGAACTGATTGATATGTTGGATGACTATTATTAGTCGATTGTTGTTTGGGTGATGTCGACCACCATATATCTGTACGTATGTTCACTAATATATGCAGTTATCATGGTATAAAAGAATGTTCCCGATCCCACATAAGAAGATGATTGGATGCCGAAAGGAAAGGGTAACTATTTCTTGGGTCAACAAAAGAAGAAACGGAGCTTAATTGGATCTCTATGGATAGTTGGCATGATAGATGCAACTTAAGTGGTCTCACTGCTTCAACAGATGGTTTTCTTTCAACCTTACAGCAACAACAGAAGCTTCTCAACCACCTAACGTATCTTTGTGCAGACAAGTAGTGAATAACACCATTTTCAATCAAATTTGATAAAATTGTTTTGAAAATGGAAAAATATTGTTTTGAAAATAAACCGAACTCTAATTTTGGAAATCAACCGACTTCATTTTAAATATAAGTCACTCAATCAACGATCACGGTCATTGATTGAGGGGAGAGTGATTTCAAATTAAATATTTTCAAACGATATTTCTTCATAAAAGTCCGTTTGTACAAATTAAGTGGTGATCTAAAGATTTAATGTTATGTCATGGTATGATTTTCTTTAAACCCAAAGATCTTTCAAAATGAAATTTTTCTCGTCTTGTTTGATTGTGAAATTGTTTTATTTTACTTAAAGATCTCTTAAAACTATCATATCGACACTAACAATATTTAATGTCGAAAAATTGGTCCATATCGGTCATTTTTCAAAATTAAATCAAGCCACGCCTCCCAAATTTTTCTAAATGATTTAAATCAATTGGGATCACAAATCTCAACTAGTTTGAATTTTTTGATCGGGGGAGAGATCGTGATTTAAATCTCAAATCGGTTTTAAAGGATAATTGTTTCAGAGCACTCCTTCCTTCATGAGTCAAACGATTTCAAATACATGATGCACATGATTGAGGAGGAGCATTTAACCATAAACCAAAAGAGTATTTAAACAATGACACATTTTCTCTCATGTTTTCTAAACCTTATTAAATCACTTGGGATCCAAAATCTTAAAGGGTTTGATATTTTTGATCGGGGAGAATTTGTGATTTAATTATGAAATCTAATAAAAGATGATCTTTGACTCAAAGTGCAGTCGCTCTCCCATATGTGCTAAACGCTTCGAATCTCGAAGCACATATTGAGGGGAGCATTTCAAAAGAAAATAAACTTTCAAGGTACAAAGATTTCTATGTTTCAACATTGGTACCTTGATTGATTTTCTAATGGTTTCTCAATGGCAAATGTGATCGTGGAAGTTCTTCGAAGACCTCCTTCCTCTATGTGTTAAATGATTTCAAATAACCAACGCACATTTTGAGGGGGAGAATTTACCAAGAAAATCAAATAGATTTTTCCACGAAAATTGAGATCAAAGAAATGTTTCAAAGACCTCTTGCCTCCATGTGCTAAACAATTTCAAAATCATAAGAGCACATGTTGAGGGGAGATTTATAAATGATCAAAACAATTAAGGCACAAAATGCTTTGATATTATATCAAAAGTACCTTGATTGATTTTCCGAATGATTTTCAATTGGTTTCAAGAAAGAATGAACAATACCAAAAGACCCACCAATTTACTTTATGCATGGTGTTATAAGGATGGTTAGGTTAGGTATTCGTTCCCACGATCTCGCCAGAGCGGAGGGATCTATCCAGGACAATCCACTAGATAGTGTAGAGTCCTTAGGTATGATGAAAAAAGGAGAAAATGAGAATATGGGAAGAGTGCCAACCGAGACAGAGCTAGTAATCGAACAAACCCAACAAGGTTCTACTAATGAAGTCTCGTAAGCATCAAGGGGTTGAAGAATGAAAAGAAATGAAATGAGAAAAGGGTGAAAAGAAATAGCCCTCCAATAATTCAACCTTAGGGCGTAAACCGCTTCAATTCATATGCTACCGGTGGTTACTAAGGTAACACTGGTATTGAAGACATGACGTCATGGACCCAAAGGATGCACTGCACTAAACTTCCCAAGCTACTCAAGTTCCTCTTAAAATGACTTGTTTCATTCTCACAGGGAACCTACATAATCTATCGACTTTCTCTTAGAGATGGTTGATATTGAAGAAGGATACCCTCTCCCTAGTCTCCGGCATAGGAAACCAAAGTGCACTATTGAGTCTAGAGCCAAGAGATCGTCCACAAAATCTCATTAGGACACAAAATTAATGAAGACTCACTGTTTCACACAATGTGGAAAGTGAGAATATATTTTAAGAGTCCTATGCATTATCCTTATGGTATTGCCGTAACATCCGAGTGATATGTAAAAGTATTCATGATGAAGATGGAAACCTTTCTACAAACCAACATCAAACAAGCTCTTGGTGGGTGACATGTGAGATCTTTTCTAAAGATCAAGCTTGTGACAACTAGATAGAAACAATGGGGCAATTCATTTTGAATCAACCTTGGTCCAGAAATGAATTGACTAATACTTTTGGAAAACCGCTCGTGTGCAAATCTTCTTTTCTAGCACATCGAATGTGTATTCATTTTCAAATACAAAAGTATCTCGATTGAAAAATAATTTTGGAAAACCGTTCGATGTGCAAATCTCTTCTTTTCTCTAGTACATCGAATGTGCATTCATTTTCAAATTCAAAAGGTATTTCGATTGAAAATTGATCTTTCTTATAAAACCTTTGTCGATTGCAAAACTCTTTCTTCTCAAAGAATACGCGATTGTTTTTCAAATCAATTTTTCACCAATCGGTGAATCTCAACTCATCGGTTCACTCACTCGTGTTGTCTTCTTTGGGACGCCCGATTTGAGAACGGCTAGAACAAATTGCGAAACCCCACAAGGAGATTCTTCGAACTCTACCTATTCACAGCAAGATTTATATCGATCAACGGGAACCGTGGATCTTGCAACTATATTCATCGAAAGTGAACAAAGACACTTTTGTGTGTTTTATTGCTAACTGTTGTTTGCAGGAACTGTTAACGGTTGTAGCTGATCAGAGTTGAGAAGTCAATTCACAACCGCATGCTCACAGCATTCACACTTAATTGAAGAAAATCATGACCATCAAAGACATACTAAAAAGATGCTTTCGCTACTCTGATGAAAAGATGTCATGATCCAGAAAGTGTGAGCATGTCGGTTCAAAAGTCACAATATCACATGAAGGCAACACAATAAAGGGTGATCCAGAGATTTACTGTAGCTGATGATCTCTAAGAAAGTTCGAAGATCATCAAGACGTGGATCAGTTCAAAGACCTCCACTGAAAGTACAAAACTATGCGGACTTTGAAGAATCGCTACTAAAGCACAAAGATTGCGGAATTGAAGAATTGAAGTCTACGAGCTCAGAACTGAAGACAAAATAGAATGCTAGGATTTAAAATGTAAATCATGGGGCGACCTCCCTTAGGTGGAGATTGTTAGGAATTAGAAATTCCATAAGGAAGTGTCGGTCACCCCAATTATAGTCTAGCATATATTAGCTCGTAGACATATCGTTATTTACATGATTTAGTAGTTAATTATTTAGTTATTAGCTTAGTTTAGTTTAGTGCAACACCGTGGAGGAAGGACGGGTCTTTACCCACTGTATGCCTGATCCACAGTCCGACAGGAGGACGTATTCTTTGTAACTATAAATACCCCTTCCATCCTTGGAATGGGTGGAGCTTCTTTCAATCTAACCTTTTCCTTTTTGTTTTAACTCTCTCTCAAGAACTCCCTCTCCTTTCTTCATCTCTCTAAACATGGCATTCATATACTATCATAATCCTAGACCACCCGAATCATCAAACAATATAAAATATATGATCCTACAGATTTAGACTATTTGCTTGATTTTATTTTACACCAATTTTATCTCATGTCTTATCCTACCCTTTAGTCATGAAGCGTGTCTAGGTGATGCAGCGAGCAATATTTGGTGTCTTGGCCATGGATTTGGTCATGTATCATTGATTTTGTCCACTTCACCGTGACATGTTAGTAATGACAACTCACGCTTAACCTTTGTCGTGTCTACCCATATTGCCTTCGAGAATTGTTTAGCCCTTAACTTTAGTGGTGGAGATTTGTGTAATCGCAAGCTTATGATAGAAGACATGCTATGACTATGCGTTGAGTGATCACCCCAAAATTGACACTTAGAGTAGTTGAGAGATTTGAGTGTTTTGTTCCTTTTCGTGAGGTGTTCGCTTTGTTTTATTCTAGCATAAGGGATTTGTAAACTTATATCTTCCGTAATGAGAGATATCTTTTAGGAATCTATCTAATAAGGTCTACTTGAGGGCAAGTAGAGTTCAGTGGGGATATTTGATAATATCAAATAATCCTGAATATTAAGTGTTAATTTCGATAATGCTCGTATTTTATATTATTTATATGGATGTACGCTTGTTTTCCTCTATATTTAACTTTCGTAAATTACGAGCATTGGAGCTAATGAGACGCGGATTTGGAGAGTTTATTGAAGATATATGATAGTATGCTCATTTTGAAGATGTTACGGTAACTCTCCTCCCACATTACACCGTAATGTAAGCGTGACTCGTAAAACCAACTCAACCGAATTTTACGGGCGTAACTCCCTCATAGGATTACGTCGTAATTAATTAGGTCAAATGATGTTCCGCGCGCAAGCTATGCCGTAACTAATTCCACAATTACGGCGTAATCACGATTTATTGAAGATACGTCAGAACTCATTCTCGATGTTACGCGTAACCGCCTTTTCCAGAAAATTACGAAGAAATGGATGTTACGGCGTAACTCTCAACTTGTTACGCAGAACGGATCCGGCCTATAAATACCGCCCAAATTCCAAAGATTTCTATTCATCCATTTCACACACCAAATCAAAGAACGTGAGTAGAAGGTTGAAGGCGGATCTTAGGAGCATATGGAGCCATCTCCAAGGAGAAATCACTCCCCTACGATAAGCATTAGCATTTTATCATTTCTTTACTTTCAATTCATGTATTTCGATATGTTAAACATTGAATCGATTGTTTTAGTTAATATGAGCGGCTAAGAAACTTTGGTGCTAGCCTAGTTATGATTCCTTGATTGTTTTGTTTATGTTTACATTGCTTCCGTATAATTGTTTCTAGAGTATGCATGCATAGTTTGTTGGTAGCTACCCTTGTTTCGGTAGTTTTGAATGGCGGTAGTGGCTAGTTACTTAGGAGATATGACCAACCCACCCTAAGTAGGTAGACCGGGTGGAAGGGTAAGAATTGACCAACTCACGACCCTTCTTTGTCAGTGCGATTTGACCAACCGATCACCTACCGCTTGGATGAATTTAAGAAGTTAGGGATGAGTGTTTAAGATGCTAGCGCCCGGCACTCATTATTATGAATCTTGCATGTAGCGGTACTTAATGACTTGGATTAGGGACTAAAACAACTGGACTTTCGAGGGTCACCCGATGATCTCCGAAAACCTTTGCGATATGTTAGACGAATCCGACCAAATGTCATCCTAGCGACTTTTACCCTACTTGAAGCAATTGAAAGTAATTAAACGTAAACTTAACATGATAGGAAGATTAACTAGGTTAGCACACTTCTCCTATATTGATCACAACCCTCGCCTTTACTTGATATCTTTTATTTTCTTGTTTTAGTTATTAATTAATCATTTCAACCTTAAAATCTATGACACCTAGACTTAGTTAAAATCAAGACACATAGCTCTTGGGACGACCTCGGTTTTACCGAATACTACACTACACACGATCGTACACACGCCTGTTAGTGCATTAGGGTAGACCGTATGTATAACGAGACTTTATAAATATGAAAACCTCGTCCAGAAACCTGCATCACTACCCCACTAAGCCTTACCATCACGGAAAAGGGAGATTCGTTCGAAAAGTTCTTTGAATGGCTTTGTTCATTTGTTGTACCCGCCTAGCAAACAAAACTAGTTGCTCCAGCCTCAGAGAAAAGAACAAAGGAGAACATAATAGATGAGGAGAGCATTCTAGCCCTTCAAGGAAAATTACAACTTCCACAAAGTAGCATTCCACTAGGAAAATCCTTCAAGGAAAAATTACAACTTCCGAAAAGTAGCATTCCGTCAGAAAATCCTTCAAGGATGAATTACAACTTCCACAAAGTATCATTCCATCGTGGAAACCCTTTAAGGAAAAATTACAACTTCGCAGAAGCATTCTCGCCACGGACGATCTCCGTGGAAAAAGCGCAGATTTCCACAAGTATAGTGATTCCACTATGAGAACAAATTAAGTACAACTCCCACAAATATGATGTCCGCCATCAAACTCTCTCGGGAAAATGTGACTTTAACAGCATAAAACCCGAGTGATAACAAAGAGAATTACATACAAGGGGTAAGAGCAGTAGCCTGTGGAAATTATGTACAATTTATTTGACTTTATCTATTTTGTAATGTATTTTGGAAAATGTTAAATAAAAAAAAAGAGTGAAGATTAGCTACATTCATCATTTTATTTTTTCAATAATTTTACTTTATTAGTGCATAAGACGAGGACGCACAAACTTGGGTATGACCCAAAGAACGTTATTCCGAATAACAAAAGATACACGTTATCCTGCATAACGAAAAGGTGAATAATCAAAAAATTTGCCAAAGTACATAAGAGGTATTGCAAGTCCAATACTAGGAGAATAACCCGCAAATATTCAACAAAGACTATTATAACATGGATACCAGTATATACTTATAATAATGGCATTCTACAAATTAAAAGACATGTGTAGAAAAACCAGATATAAAAAAAGGTTGCACGCAACCATGATAAACATTCGTGGCATGTCCAAAGAGAATAGAATATTGTTCAAAATTACAAACCACAACAATAGAAAGATCTAAATGGAAACAAATTAGTTCTCGCTCCAAGCCGCCTCAATCACCTCTCGCCCTAAGCAAAGCGGAAGAGGTTTCACCACCTGTGGCACGGATCGCCCACCACTGCTGACAAGGAAGTAGTAGGGCAATAGTCGCCTCACCGCTTGAAAACGCTCCACACCCATGACATTCTCGAGTAGACAAAGGATCTATCAAAGAGTTGTAGACATCGTAAATCGAGACCGATGAGTGGCGAGATATTCTTAAAATGCTCAACCCTTTTTAGTAACACCTAAAGAAAGGGTTAATGAACCGGCGCCAATAACGGCGCTAGTATTCCTATCATGAATAGGAATTATAAGTTGCTCCATATTAGGTTGCAACTCGGCTATCCCAGAGCTTCGCATGAGGTCCCTCAACGCGAAAAGATCCATGACATCCGCAATACTGGCATCCTTATGAGGGCTTGCAAAGCAGAGCGGTAGTCCACCTTTGCGAAAGGGTTATGAACATCAAGGTCCGCGAGCTCCCTCTTCTCCTTGCCATGACAAATACGAGCCGCTAAGCCATCCTTCATACCTTTCTCAATAGCACGACTAAAAGTTGTCGCTAGAGCCAAAACATACTCCGGGGAGTTCAGGAATTTAAAAACAACAAGCCTCATGCCACAAGTTACTAGCCAGTGGCGGCCAGAAAATACAGTTAGGAAGCAAGGGTAAAACTCCTCATCAAGATGAAGAGCTAACTCCGAAAGATTGGCATCCACCAGATCAACCTATTTCGCAATCAGATATGACTGAGCATCTTGAATTTTACAAAATTCTTCTCTCAAGGCGTCAAAGGAAGGGATCTGGCTACGAAGTTCAGAGCATGAAGCTTCCAAAGTGCGATGTCATGGCATAAAGAAAAATGTAGCAAGTTAAAAAAATAATTAAAAATAATGAAGGGAGAAAATGGTCAAAGAATCACAACGCATACCTGACTCGCAAGAGTGGTATTCGATGATTTGATTACAACAACCTCAGCCTTCAAGGCGCAAGTTCATGATCCTTCCCACCCATGGACGACCAAAGTGCCGCTAACTCGGCCTGAAGAGAGCCCCCATCCTGCTCAAGAGCAGATTTCAGACTTCTCAAAGAATGTACTTAAGCAGCATGGGGCTTGAAGCCTCCATAGCAGAAACTCGATCCTCAAAAGATACTACCTTTGCAGCTTCAGCCTTCAGAGTTGCAATTTCCTCCTCCCTTTCCTTCAGCAAAATGGACTGACGATTACATAGAGCTGATAGACGCCTATTCTCCTTCATATTATACTCCGAGCGCATTCGCACCTCGGAACTAAGACATACTTGACGAGCAGTCCCAACATTAACCTCTCAAAAAATGATCATAATCCATGTTACGGATCAGAAAAAGGCGGGAAGAGCAAACTCGTCAACCATCCCGCGACATTCGCTAGAATTGTCAAGAAGAGAGCTCTTGGTCACGCTCCACTTTGAAATGTGAACATGAGATGAAGGACAGAATCTACATCGCAAAGAATACGCATATCCCCAATTGAAAATCACCATCGAAAAAGCGCTAATATTAAAAGCATGTTGCCATCGATCGAGAGGCATCAGGAACGAAGAAGGGTCACCTATTTTATCCATACCTTTCTCAAGGAAAGCGTAAGCGAAAGAAAGAAGCAAGTGGTAGCAATAGCATCCGTCATAACCGGAACAAGAGGCTCGAAAAAACACACAAACACAAATGACAAGTCGACCAAAGTGGAAAACACTAAAGCATTAAAATAGATAAAACCTAAAAGAAGCAAACCCGATGTGGGAGCCATCAGACGAAGTGGAGAATCACAATAGGTAGGAGTTCGGATTCATGGATTGGAGTGATTGAATACGAAGAGAAGAAGAGGAATGGGTGGGCAAAGCTTTAATGCTAACTTCCGGATTTTGGATACTCGTGCCAACAACCTTTAATGGATCTGAAGACTTGCCACCAAGGTTTATGATGCATGCGCTCTAAACCCTAACGTTAAGTTAGGGTTTCTTTCTTTGTAATTCTGCTGGACGCTGGTTCATTTTTTTGTGGTTAGCCATTTGTTTTTTTGTGGTTTGTGGGATTTTTGAGAGATGGAGAAAGGCTTCCTTAATAATAGTGCTTATAATGTTTCTAAACCTGATGGTAACATTGGGTACAAGGATGGAAATCAGATAAGTAAGATGGATAATCAGTTTAACAATGTGAATGCACCCGAGAGTACGAGTTTTTCTGGTATCGCTAAAGTGGACCTGGATGCTTTGAATGCTCGAATGCAACGGTTAAAGGGTCTCGACTGGAATTCGATGTGTCTCACCTAGGAAAACTATGCGGGTTTGGCGTGATCCTAGGTTCGACTGATTGTTATGAATCGTTGTTGATGCACCGCCGCCCATAATGTTTCGACACCTATAGTGATTAATACTACATCATTGGATGTCAATATTGAGCATGTGAAGCGGTTTCACATACCCCCACGCTACTAAGTCAAGGGATGGGCTGATTCAAGTGGACATGGTAGTGGTATTATTGGTATGTGGTATTGATAGTGGTACCTCTTTAATGGAGATGTACGAACGGTTATGCAAACAAATTTCGTGGATGTGACATCGATCGAGACAATATGGTCGGTCCTACTAATTCTTTTGACCCCATTGTAAGCAAATCAGCCTCTAGTGAAGTGGGTAACAAGAATGGTATTGATCGGTGGTCTTGGATGCTTGCAAGTCGTTTGAGGAAGCAATGCAAGGTGTTACTAATAAGAATGCGGAAAAGGCTTCAAATTCGGTGTTAATGTGTATGCTAGTGATAATGTGCCTAAACCCACTAACATGGGCGAGATGGGAACTACCTCCTTTGCAAATGTTTTAAGTCCGTAACGTGTCACTAGGAAGGTTAATTTTCGACCGTTAATGAGAATCATGTTGATAATCATGATACGGTTCTTCCTAAGGTCGCTATGGAGGTGTGTTCAACCGATATGATAATACTCTTGTTGGCTTCTTTGTTGGCAAGAATATTGCCTTTCCATTGGTCCAAAACTACGTCACTAACACGTGGGGTAAGTTTGGGTTAAAGAAACTTATGAAGAATGATGATGGTGTTTTCCTTTTTTAGTTTGATTCTAAACAGGGTGTTGAGAATGTTCTTCAACGGGGCCCGTGGATTATTCGTAATTCTCCTATCATCCTCACCAAATGGACTCCTGATGTGTTATTGTCCAAAAGTGAGGTTACCAAAGTACTCGTGTGGATTAAATTGCATAATGTGCCATTGCTTGCATATTCGGAAGACGGGTTGAGCTTAATCGCTACTCAATTGGGTAAACCGATTATGTTGGATGCTTTTACTAGTTCCATGTGTGTTGATTCATGGGGTCGCATAAGTTTTGCACGTGCTCTTGTGGAATTATCATCAGAATCTGAGCTAAAGCATGTGGTGACTATGGCGATCCCTAAAAAGGACGATAGTGGTTTTACTACGGCATGTATTAAGGTGGAATATGAATGGAAGCCTCCACATTGTGCGGAATGTAAAGTGTTTCGCATGTTATTGCTTGTTGTCCTAAGAGTACTAAGGAGCATAATGATGTCGCTCCCACCTCGACTGTGGAAGAACTTGATGATGGTTTTAAGGTGGTGCGAATCGAAAGCCAAACCCAAAGGTGCTAAGATGTCTAGTGGTATTAATATGGGTAAGGGTCCTAGATTTGCACCTAGGAAGCGGTATATGTTGCTAAGATGAAGCCACCGGAAGTCGCTAGTGTTAATGCTAAAGGTACACCTATTACTACATCTAACTCTTTTGGGACTCGAGGTGCAAGATGACACGGGCATCCCAAGTAATGTGGTTAATTCTACTAATGATGAGGCTAAGATTGGGAATTCTTCCGTTGTACTAAGGAAGTAAGTATGGATGGTTCTAGGGAAAGGAATCTCGTGTTGATATTGATGCACCTATTAAGCCTCCGGAGACTATGACTTTTCTCGCTACTAAGGTAAGTAATCCGTTCTCTAAAGTCGGGAATGTGACTTGTTCTGATAGTGAAGAGGATGAGGTTTTGGAGCCGGATAACCCTATGGCATCATTTTTGGCGTCTGGGGGAGGTGGGGGACTAGAGCTTGATGACTTTGATGATTATGCTGCTCAAGTCTACGATTTACCGAGACACTTGGAGGATATGTGTGACATGTATGATGTTAGTCTCTTAGGTCGCGGTAGGAAGTAATTTTGAATGTTTGGTAGTTCATAAGATTGGCATGTCTTTCTTATGTAATATATTTGGTTAAAATGCACTTTTAGTGTGTGTCTCATGCCTATGTAACGGGCAAGGAGAGATTCACTCTCATCCGTTGTACTTAAACGCTTTGGTTAATATATTTTACCGTGGTGCGTGATTACTCCCTTTACCCAAAAAGACTTGCCACCAATAGTAGACCTACCCAATCCACATAATCACTCCTTAACTTTTTAGGGGATATGTAGGCTTAACAAGACCCTTTCTTTTCTTCTCGACGAGAACTCACGGCCACGCCACGTGAAAGGGCTTCGCATCGTTAGCACCAGCAGGTGTCACCCGGATGCGGGTTATCGCCTCAAAAGCAGCCCCATATATTCGCTAGCTCCCAACCCATCACCCGAAGGTGGAGGGACGGAAGGTAGCGAAACAATCTAATTCGCAGAAGATCCAAGAATCTAGGATCATCCTCATCCCGCTTCGGCACCGATAACGCCACACGCCGCTCGGGTCAAAGGAACTTCCTTTCTTCGAGCAAGTTTTATAACACCCTAGGCAAGGAACCTAATCGTTGTAGTGTAGTATTAGGGTAAGCCACGGGTATTGATATCGTTCTCTGGGGAATAGGAATGCTAGTGAGAAGTTACTACGCTAAGGTTGGGGTTGAGGAAGATTATTTTTATCTTTTTATATTTTTAAGGAAAGGAAAGGTACGAATCTCGGGTTTGGATTTGGGGTTGGTATTGCTACCGATTACTCTACTTATCTAATTATCTAATCTAAGGTGTATGTAGTCTATGTCTAATTATTGTGTGCTCGTATGATAGTTTAAAGATGTGTTCACTTAGGTTTTACTATTCCTTAATTATCTCCTATTGATGGTTGAATTGTCACGTCCTTATTCTTAATCGCGTTGTGTGTCTAAAGTCGTAGGGTATGCGTTTATCCCTAACTCTTTGAACTTACCAAAGGGTCTCGCCTACAAAACCCACTAGGGATTATAAACTCTAACTCTAAGGCCTCTTTGGATGGTTTAGCTTACAACCGCTCTAGGTGCTATAACCTAAGGTTCACAAAGATTAATCAAGCATTAAGTACACAACGAATGACCTATCGCATTACTAGATCATTAACAATTAAGATAAGAGACAACCAATCAATATTCAATAATTAAGTTTCATATTCCCTAAGCAAACACACAAGTAAATTAGCCGGACATGGAGAACATGCAAGCATACACACAAATAATCAAAGACATAATTGAATTAATGAAGTAAAACACTTATCTTCATGTAAGATAGGGTTTGGAACCCTAAAATATCTTGACAAGACAACCTTGGTTCGGTTTAGGTTTTACTCCAAAAGACTACACACCAATATCGAAAATTCGGATTCTATATATAAGATTACATATGCGACGGCCACCTTATGTTTTGTGACGCCGATCGCCGCCATTAGGGTTTCGTCTTGGCCACGTTAGTCTTGGCGATAACGTCACCTTATGCTTGTGACGCCGCCTCTTCACTTATGACGCCGTCTCGATCAAATCTAGGCCGCCCGAGTTGCGACGGCCTACTCTTTTAAAGCCCGACACCGTCACTTGAAAATATGAAATTTGGCTTCGTGCCATCACAAAATACTCGACGGCGTCACAGATAAGCAAAGTGACGCCACCTTGTCTTTCAAAGAACTTGAGTGTCTTGATTCTTGACTTTGGCCATTTTCTTCAGATATCCGCGCTTTTCGTCCAAATAAGTGCCATTCCAGAATTTGCCTTCAAGAGACCTAAAAGTGAAAAGGAACGATATTAAGTAATAACGGATACAAAAGTGATCAAATAAGGGCTTAAACGACCTCAAAAGGTACATTTTAAAACCTTATCAAATATCCCTACACTTGGTATTTGCTTGTCCTCAAGCAAATGTGCTTTTAGCCAATTAATTTATAAGTTAGGGGTCATGAAGCATTGGTTTAAAACAGTCCACAACACATATAAGCCCAAAAAGTCATAACAAGCACGGAAATTACATACTAGCACCTCACATGGGGTGTTTGGATACTCACATCTCTCTCGGTGTATATGCAATATAACAAGTTGGAAATGGAAGATTAAACACTCATTAACCGTCCTAGTACATACATTACCATAGGCTTGAGAATAGATCAAACCTCCATTGCTTTGGCGTAAGCACCTAGGAAAGACTATCAAAGAGGTCTTTAAAGGGTTGTAATGTTAGGCTTACGGTAGTGAAACAAAGGGTTTGGTGGGATAGGAAGAATGGCGTTGCTAAGCCAAGACTCGACACTCTAGACTCTAGCTAACTGAAACAAACAAACATAAATTTAAAGGATAGATGTAGGATGGTAGCCCGTATGGTGTTTTTTTTTTTTTTTTTCACTCTATTTTTTTTTCTTTTCTCTTTTTCTATTTTTTTTTCGGATTTTTTTTTCATACACTTTTACTCTACCATCCTCTAAGGTAACATCAAAATGATAGGGATTTATAGGCACATCCCTACACTTGAGTTTTTATTACTCTAACACTAATTTGACCCGAATTGAAAAGATCAAAACACTTGGGGTATGTTATTACGCAAACTAGGAATTTAACGCTCCTTCCAATCATTTTATAAACTTTAACTTTTTCCCGAGTCCCAATCGCCTCAAAACTATGTACAAAGGATATGACTCGACTTAGCAACTCATGCAAGCAACTAGATAATTGAACTAAGGGTTTAGGGTGATAACAATAATGCACTAAAAGTGAGTGCATACGGTAGGCTAAGGCGATTTGGGTATATATTTGGGGTGGGATGTAAACAATGCTCTTCATTGATATTCGAAAACCGAAACATCACGAGAACCGCGAAAAGGATAGGCTCGAGGGGTTAACTAGGGTATCGTGTACTAAAGATGAGTACAACGCAAAGGGTGTGGGGAATTACTCAACCGATGTGGAAGAAGTAATTATATTACGGGTATCAAACAAGGGTTATCCTAATGCCTCTTATCATTTAGTTATTCCTAACTACACAAGTGTAGTCTTACTAGCGATCTCGGAATGCATCACAAAACAAGTTCTAGAATCTAATATACTACCAGCTCACACTCTAAGCATTGAAGATGAATGCTTTAATTCCTACTAATCTAAGGGCGATCCTCACATTTTGGGTGGAATTTAGGTGGTAAAGGGTTTTGTGCTAGTCATGCAACTTCCTATCCGTTAGACGCTTTTGTTAAGACTAATGGCCCACCCTATAGGTCATGAAAATTTTAAATTTGGTGCCAAAATTACCCTAACCGACATTTTCTCATGGTTTATTACACAAATACAATTGACAAAGCAAATAATCAAGGATAAGCATAGTTTCAAAGTTCCCGCTTTATTTTCCCTCCTACACTTAAACCGAACATTGTCCCCAATGTTCCCGAAAGTATCAAAGTTATGATAATAGAAGGTAATGAAAACGAAAGAAACTAATACTCCCGATTAGCTCGGTAGGATCCGTGTATGAAGTAGTGGTTAAATCCTTTCCAAGAAGAATGTATGCGTGAAAAGCTCCTTCCAATCTTTTGTTTCTTCTTCTTGATAAATAAAACCCGCACACTTGAAGAAAACAAACGAAACCTTCGTAAAATCGGTAATAATATATATAAGACTCTATTAAACTAGGATATAATGCTTGTGGAATGGATGTTTACGCAATTTCGGAAAATTAAGACCGAAAATTCTAAAATTTATAAGTAGCTCGAAAACGAGAAAAAGTAATATGTTGTTTTAACTCCTTCCCCGACGCCGTCAGTTGCGATCCCGACGCCACCAAAGTTATCCGAAAAACCGGTCTCGCGATTTTCGAAAAAATTCGAAAATTTACATCTTTAGAATCGGAAAAATTTCGCAAAACATCCAATATGACTCGATACAAGCATTTGACTCGAACAAACACATATATATCTTTAATTAATAGCAATTCTCATGTTCACGTTTCTTTTGAAAATATGTAATCCTCCCTACACTTATCCTTTATGTAAAATACCTTTATATGCAATTAAGACAAGGTTAAAGACAAAATAAAGCATTTTCACAAATTCAAACATGAGAATAAACAATCAATAAAAGATACACGACACACAAATAAAAATGAAAAAATAAATACACATGGGTTGCCTCCCACGAAGCGCTTTATTTTGTTCGAGTCACGAGCCCGACTCTACCCTTATTTAACGGATAAAGCGGAGGTTTTCCCTACACTTAGGCTTAAGTGCGGGTGATAGTAGCGATACACACCCTTAGGGTGGAAATTCACGCGTGAGGAGAGGTGATGGGTGATTTATATGCTCAAAGGAGTGTGCTCCATTCATTATAACCTTACCTAATTCAATTGGTGTAGCGGGTGAATCAATCTATTTCTTAAAATGGATCATCTTCTATCAACTTTAAAAGATTCTTAGTTAAGGATCCATCTAGACCTATTAAACCCGGTTTAAACCCATAATGTTTCTTGTTATCAACCATGAATGGGTGATATAAGTGTGTAAGGTCATGGGTTACTCCTATATTAGCTTCCACTCTACATGGCCTAGAGTCTACCACCTTTATCAAGTAACTACATGGACTATCTATTTTGATGGGTGGATTGGGGCCTAATTCAATTCCAAGATTCATATCTAAAGACGGAAAATTGGGTAAGGTTTTTGGTTGAGGCTCGGTTCATCAAAATTAGAACTTCCCTAGGACTAAGAGAGGTTATGACAACAAGCATCTAAACCTACATTCTCTAGTGGCGCTTGGTCCAAAGGTTCTATATCAATCGGGTTCCTATAGTCTCTTCTACTTCTTCCGGGTAAGTTATAGGCAATGTGTGTTCCTCAAGTGATGGTAGGACTTATGGGCTTGGAGTTTCCATCTTATTCTCTATTATATCTAGATCTCCTAAATGTTCATCATGTGTTTTAGTATGATCTAACCCAAATACACTCCTAAGCATCTCAAATCCTTCTATGGCCATTTCAAATTCTTGGTCCGATTCATAAGAATCATTCTCAAAAACTTGACTACTATGTTCTATTGGCCTAAAGGATTCCTCACGCCCTTTATCCATTTCCTCAAGTTGTACCAGCTGATGGTTTATGCATAGGAGGCTTTTCTGAAAAATTCTATAGATGGTCTCACTAAAAGGAGTTGATCCCGACAACGATCGTTGAATAGAAGCCACACAAACACAAAATATATCAAATCCATCCAACCTTACACCCGCCTCTTTTGGATATCTCTAAGTTTACTCACAAAGTCGTTAGAACAATAAAACCAATCCAATCATGAATTCAATTGTTCCTCATTTGTTATTGATTCAATGCAATTTCACTTGCCATAGCGACAATTGAAAAGGGTTTTACTAACACAAACACAAAGAAGGGGATAAACTACAAGAAAGCTAATAAAGAAAAATCTCACCGATAGGAATCTTGTGAGTAGACCTAAACGAGGTGGACTACTAACTAGCTATTCTATTCCCGCAGCGCGCCAAAAACTTGATAACGCTACACGCTGCTCGGGGTCAAAGGAACTTCCTTTCTTCGAGCAAGTTTTATAACACCCCAGGCAAAGAACCTAATCGTTGTAGTGTAGTATTAGGGTAAGCCACGGGTATTGATATCGCTCTCTAGGGAATAGGAATGCTAGTGAGAAGTTACTACGCTAAGGTTGGGGTTGAGGAAGATTATTTTTACCTTTTATATTTTTAAGGAAAGGAAAGGTACGAATCTCGGGGTTTGGATTTAGGGGTTAGTATTGCTATCGATTACTCTACTAATCTAATTATCTAATCTAAGGTGTATGTAGTCTATGTCTAATTATTGTGTACTCGTATGATAGTTTAAAGATGTGTTCACTTAGATTTTACTACTCCTTAATTATCTCCTATTGATGGTTAGGGAGTATAAACTCTAACTCTAAGGCCTCTTTGGATGGTTTAGCTTACAACCGCTCTAGGTGCTATAACCTAAGATTCACAAAGATTAATCAAGCATTAAGTACACAACGAATGACCTATCGCATTACTAGATCATTAACAATTAAGATAAGAGACATCCAATCAATATTCAATAATTAAGTTTCATATTCCTAAGCAAACACACAAGTAAATTAGCCGGACATGGAGAACATGCAAGCATACACACAAATAATCAAAGACATAATTGAATTAATGAAGTAAAACACTTATCTTCATGTAAGATAGGGTTTGGAACCCTAAAATACTGTACAAGACAACCTTGGTTCGGTTTAGGTTTTACCCAAAAGACTACACACCAATACCGAAAATTGGATTCTATATATAAGATTACATATGCGACAACACACCTTATGTTTTGTGACGCCGCCGGATCGCCATTAGGGTTTCGCTCTTGGCCACGTTAGTCTTGCGACGCGCCACCTTATGCTTGTGACGCCGTCTCTTCAAATTTTCGACGCCGTCTCGATCAAATCTAGGTCGCCCGAGTTGCGACGGCCTACTCTTTTAAAGCCCGACACCGCCACTTGAAAATATGAAATTTGGCTTCGTGTCATTAAAAATACTCCGACGGCGTCACAGAAAAGCAAAGTGACGCCGTCACCTTGTCTTCGGCAGCTTGAGTGTCTCGATTCTTGACTTTGGCCATTTTCTTCAGATATCCGCGCCTTTTCGTCCAAATAAGTGCCATTCCAGCAATTTGCCTTCAAGATACCTAAAAGCGAAAAGGAACGATATTAAGTAATAACGAATACAAAAGTGATCAAATAAGGGCTTAAACGACCCCTCAAAAAGGTACATTTTAAAACCTTATCAGGCACCAACCTTCAACTTCATGGGACCCTTAACTTGGATCAAGGAAAGCAAATCCATTCCTACAAAGAAGAAGAATTAAGGTTTAAAAACATAAAATCAAAATAACAAACCGAGGGACGATATATGGCATACCCACCCCGTCCATTATCATCAAAAACAGAGGATGAGAATCAGATCTAAATTATATTTATGACTCAACCTAATCGGACAAAGAAAGGGTTCCGAAATTTATGAAATGGAGAAGGATTGGTGAAAAGGGAGAAAAATGTTCAAGAAGAAATTCATTATCTTCAAGAGTAACATCTTTAGAAACGCTCATAGCAAGATGCCACGGATAAATAATAGGGTGAAAAGCATCAACCCGTAAGAAATGGCCATTCCAACTCTTATAAGAGGCAACAGTTTGGTGTAACAAACACCAAGACTATTCGATAGTTTGCTAAAACATAACCGACCGTTAATTTTAGATTGAACATAAAAACACCTAAATAAGCCAACTGTTGGTGTTATACCAAGAACGCAACAAAGAATCTCAAAGTGACAAATCTTAGCAGCTCTAGTGACCGAAAGTTGGGATATATTAATATGATAATACTCAAGGATGTCCACAAGGAAAAAAGACAAGGGAAGGTGGAAATTGGCATACTCAAAAAATCGGGTATACATACCAATTTTTCCAACCGGTGCCTGATGAATGGTCTGGTTGGGACCGGCAATTCCGGATGAACCATCAACGAAATAGAGAATTTATCACAAAACAATGAGTGCCCCAGTGAAAGCTTAGATTTAACATGCATAATGGTACCAATAGCGGAAGAAAAAGTATTAGACTCTAACATGAAAAAGCAGAATAACTCGGAAAGAAAGGAGCGCCCAAGAAAGATGATCAAGGTTAAAGAAATATCGGTCTCAACGAAGAACAAGAAGGGAAAAATTAAATAGTAGAAACTATGAAGAGTATTTATACACGAAACATTTACTTCCAAGAAAACCCTAAGAAAAGACACGCCAGAAACAATTTGATCTAACGATCAAACCGAAAGTAAAAGATAAAGATGATAGTAAGACGGTGGCCCACCGGTCAAATCACCAAAAGATGAAAAGTTGAGGAAAGCCCACGCGAATGTCTCACCTATTGAGAAAGAAAGCGTTAGAAAGACGCCCAAGGCGCGGAAGAAAAGCCACTTAGTTACCTTAGTCTAGTAACATTCATCGCACGCGATAAACAAACCGCACGCAATGAATACACTAGACTGGGGGGACTTGATGACGTATAGCACGTACAGCAGACTCACTGGGCTTAGCTCGTGCTATATGTATTTTGGGCCCAGGCCCAACAACGAAACAACCACAAGTACTGGATCGACAGTAAGCCCAATAACAAATTTGGTTATGGTCTGGGCTAAAAGACACACGCAGAATGCCCAGCGGACCAAACCTTTGGTTGCGTAGTGCTCGTGTTCGCATCCGCGACATTACGAAACCGCCTCGACAAGGATCCCATTCCGCCACTAACTTTTATATGCGAGTTGTTAGAAAACCCTAGCATTTAGCCTCGCCTATAAAAGGGGTTTTAATCCTCTCACAAGGTACAACTTTCTCTCACATAATAACACACACATCTTTATTATCTCTGACAAGAATGTATACTTACTCTCACGCCGAGCTTAATCGTGGGGTCCGTCCCCACGGTAAGGCTAACGGTTTACTTTCACTTGTGTAGGATTCAATCAATCACTTGGATTAGTACAAACTTAGCCCAACAACATCTTGTTGGTCTAACCGAGCACACATCATACACGCTTATTCTAACCCGTCACACTTTTTTACTAACAAAATCGGTTACAGTCTTGACCAATCGCTTAGGGTGATTTGGGTTGTCCAATATTCGGTTGGAGTTGCTGTCAGCGGTGGATGTTTCTCGTCAATTTTTGTGGTTATTCGCAAACAATTTCGATACATTTAGGTAGCAAACATTTGAATGAACTTTTTTACATCACATGAAACAAAATCCCAACACCAAAAATTGATTTTGATTCCAAGATCATTTAAGAAATAATGAGAGAATGAGAGATTTGTATGAAAATGAAAAGCATTTAAACAAACATCATGAGCAATAAGAAAGCAACCAAAAGCAATCAGACACTAGCAAAATGAGAAGTACTCAAACGTAAACATCAATAGCAAGCATAACAAATATGCAAACAAACAAGCAAACATTTCAAGAAACAAATAAATAATCAAGAACAAACTCAAGTTCCCGGACAAAAGCGCCAAAAACTTGAAGTGTCTCGCGACTACTAGTTTTAAATTTATAACACGAATTACCGGTTAACTAGGAATAGATTCGGGCAAGTATACCCTATTCATGTGTAGTTAGGGGCTGGTAAGTAAAGGTCGTCTCAAGAGACTTGGTTGCACTCAAGTGTCATTTGTTTGTTTAAGCAAGTAACAAGTTGTTTAATTCGTTTTTCTCTCTAGGTATTCCACCGCCACCCTATATTCTCATTCCAAACATAATAATTCCAAAACGTCCTCTCTACCCTTGGATTCCTTCTTGGGTATGCAATACGTTTTGTGGTTGTTTTTATTGTAAAGAGGTGGCGGTGGTGTGTGTTTGCAAGAATCTTTGTCGAAACCCTAACTATTCTTATTTATATTATCGGTTTAATTAGGGTTTTGATGGATCCGATCCTTTCAATCGTAGTTTTAATCTATGATCCGATGGGATTGTTGGTGGCGACCTTGGTATAATATGTATAAAACCTATTTGGTTTTATCTTTATGGTCGATTTATTGGGATCGATTGTTGTGGGAATGATTCTTTGATGCATATGAAACCCTAGTATTAGAGTTTCGTTTTTTTATCTTGTTGATTGATGGTAAACCCTGTTAGGGTTTTGTACGATTCATGGGATTGGTTTGTATACAGGTAAGTCGACACTTGTTGTCGTGGTTGGTTGTATATTGATTCACAATGGCTGTGGGTGTTGAGAGAGAGGATTTGTATGGTTGTTTTTGTTGGTTAGGGTTTGTGGTGGTTTGATATTACTACAACACATTATTGGTTGAAGATGCACATATCATACGTTCAAAGTTCTGGTGCTTATTGACCTGTAAATGCTTGGTTTTGATCATCACTCTTGGAAGTTAGGGTTGTTCAATCCTAATTCATACTTGGTATTTCGGGTTTGTGCTGGAATTTGGGTTTGTGCTGGAAGTTGTGATGTTGGATTGAAGTTGCCATTGTGGAAGTGCGTAGGCTCTCTATGTATTCTTTGGTTTTTCTTAATGATGTTGGTTTTGCATCTAAACATACACCTTTGGAGCGAGTTTATACTTGCTGCTCTATCCGTGGTTTTAGAGTCCCTCACCAACCGTTGTGTATAATTTGTGAACTGAATTCATTTTTGATTATCCATGAGTGTGGGATGGTCGTTTGCACTTCTATGATATGGATGCTTGTCTGGATCGCATGGAAGTTGTTTGGAAGTTCTATGATGACTATGTCTTTGGTGTTACCTTAGTGAAGCAAGTTTTAATTCCATATTTATATTCACTTGTATAGTCATTATAGGTGTAAGTTTTATTTTGTAAGTTATAAGAATGGCATGTCATTCTTATATGGGAGTCTGTAAGTGTCCCGAGGGACCTAGATGAGGATGTCACTCTCATCCTTTGTACTTTAATGTTTTGGTGTAATGAATTTTACCGGTGAATTAACCCTTTACCCACAAAGGACATACATGTTTAGAAAATGATCACATGGATATTAGGATGCTTAGTTTGGAAAACATGTTATCAAAGGTAACCTTCGATCTATAGAACCAATAATAATATTTTAGTGTTTTATAAATCAAATATGCATAAGCATTATGCCTAAACCAACAACAACAAAGAATCCTTTTGAACTATAGACATTAATGTTATTAATTCTCAAGTTCCATTTAATTGAAAGATGATTAGAACGCATATTCAAAGACTCCTTACAACCTATAATCTAAATTGAACCTTTACTTGTTTAGTTTATTAAGTTTCTCATACGATCGTCACAAAGTACAAGACCAAAACATTCGTCGACTAATGAATTAAAATCAACCACTATTGAGAATCCTTTGGACAATAGACTCAACAATGATTAATCAAAAAAATAAACAAGACAAGTTCCAATTTAACCAAATATGATGTTATCATCATAATCCATTAAAACACTACAAATATCCAAACATCCTTTTATCACAAGTTCTCATATGAACCAAATAAGCATTAAGACATCATTCACAAGACAAAGCACATAACAAGAATCACGTCATCAACAACATAAAAGAAACCAAAGATGAATATTATTGGAAGCATAAAAACTAAGTTTGGGAGATTAGGTCCAAGTAGTCGGTCAGTTTCGGGGCCATGCTGTGACAACTCGTAAATTCCTCGATGCGTCGTAATTAGAGAAACGACAATTAGAGTGATGATTTTCTCAAAAATAATATACGAATCATATTATATATCGTTTTTATTAGAAATAATATTCGAGAACGTTGGCATAATTCTCGAGTCACGAATCCTTTGTTTGCAAGTCAAAATGAGTCTCGAATCAAACTTTACAAAAGAATGACAAAATTTACAACAATAGTCCCTTTGATAGTTTCTTTGTCGCCCCTCGCTTTATTCTATTTACAAAACTAGTCCCTCCATGGGTATAAATACCCCAACCTACACACACACTCCTCATTTGCACATTTTCCTTCTCTCTACAAATCACACACACAACTTATTCTTTCTCTCTAACAATAAAATCGCCACCCATAATTAGGGTTCCGCACCGTCATGTACTCCGCCAAATTTCCGCCACTCCCATTTATTACACCACCACTCTTAATCGATAGATCGTGGTCACACCCGCTTATGTATCGTCACGCCTCCAACACCGTAACGCGCCCTATATCTCAAAAATTATATTCGAATTGTTAGGGTTTTAAAGGTAAACGGATGCAAGGGTTCGAGCTAGTTGGTAACGAGTTGCACTCGACGAGACACCAACAACACGACCTCCACAAATTTTGTTCATCACATCCTCTCGGTAAAACTCAAACCGCTTTCTTATTATTGATGTTTTTCTAATTTACCGTAAATATGTATATTATTTGTATTGTTTTCGTGGACAATAAAGATATTATAACGCTTTTACAATGAGATTCGTGGGTTAAAATAGATTAAAAGTGTTTATACAATCAATTTGTGTGTGGTAAGAACCTGAAAAAGATGTTGTGATGTCTTGTATGCCTCGGGTCAGTTTATAACCCACTGAGGATATCGGGTTGAGTCTTGGATTTGGTGGTTTCGATGCTGCGATTAATGTTTAAGTCTCGAGTCAAGTGGGTTGCTATGGTTGTTTGAGTCGAGTTGACTCAATGAGTCCGATTGACTCACTGAGTCGGGTCAAACTCGTAAGTACACAGTCCGTGTTGTCCCGCCTTTTTTGACTTGATCTTGATTGGTTAAATGTTTGATAAGTTGCTTAACAAGAATAGAATAATTTTAATCAAGTAAGGGTGTTTGTTGAATTTTCATCGAGACCCTTGTAGGGTGTGTGTTCATGTTATTAGTAGACCCGGGTTGGGTACTCGTTTGTTGTTTGATAATTCTGTTTTGATCCTCGTTTGGTAACATGAGACCTCATGGGTGCTCGTTGGTTTGATATTCCTCGTCGTGGTCTTGTGTAAGCACTCGGGTTACTTGGATGAGATTAAAACTGGTTACAGGTTCAACGTAAGTAGGACACGATAATACTTTATAAGTCGTAAATGGTTTATTAAAATGAATTAACAAGTTCTAAAGAGATGATAGTTAGTACAAGTCGACGGGAAAACTCGTGATATATATATATATAAATATTTCATGACGTGATGTGATAACAAATCACTATACAACGATAATCGGAATAGAACTATCGAATAAATGATATAAAACTTGAGTTAAAGAGGAGTAGATATTAGTAAAACAAAGTAATGAACATTGGGAAGTAAGTAGGAAAATTATGAGTAATAGCGAATATTATGTATATGCTATAACATTAATATGGTTTATAAAATTGAAGTAACATTTGATATATGGGATATATGGATTATGAGTTAAACTTTATTAAACATTGTGAACTAACCAAAAACCATATGTTAGACTCGACGTGAGTTTAATATATTTGATTCGCAACGAGTCTACACATTTTATCGTCACATGTTAACTAATAACGAGATAATTAGATATATATTGTCAAAATACGGTTTTGTTTAACTATAAACCTTTATTTACTACGATAACTACTGTGTTTTATAAATACGAGTTAACTTTCATAAACTATCGGAAACGGTTATTTTGATAAGACAACCTATTAAAGTCATAATGGTTTGGGAACGTTGAATAGACGAAATGTGTCATTTATACAAGGCTACATAGTATACTTTATGACGTACTTTATTATAAGCATGTATTATTGCAAGTAACGATTGTGAAACCTTTATTAATTAAGTGATATGGAAACTTACCTTTTATTATAAACATGTACATTTGGGATTATGGGGACATTATCGAAAGTTAACTTATTTAGGGGTCATGAGTAGATGTCGTCACTTCCTAGTCTTTGACTAGCTTGAGTATTGTCAGTATTTCTTGACTTGGTCGATGTCTTTTCCTTTTGGCGTGCATTCTAGTTGGTATGTCTCGACTGTGTCGATGTCTTCTCCTCTTTCGCATGAGTTGTACGTCGCGTTTATGTTTCTTAAACCCACACGAAATGTTAAAACTAAACTTTTGAGATATTAATTATAAACTTTTGGGAACGATAATGGACTTCTGAAGGTAATGACACGAATAATCCACGAAAACTACGACACATTATTTTCTATTTACTTCCTTATCGTATGAGCCGTAATTTAATAATATCGATACGCATTAGGTTGCGTTACTTCTATTCTCGTCAGACTCATCGCATATTCATCCGGATGTTTGTGGAGATTAGCTTTAGATGTCGGTCGTGTCGATAGTGAATAGTGCATTGTTGTAGCTAAGGTGAGTTTCATAGCCCTCTTTTCAAATGCTTTCATAACTCTTTGGGGAGAATACATCTTTTTTAACGAACCATAACCGGATATGTGAACATTATTTGAGAATGACTGTTGTTTGGTATATTTGATTTATGGATTGTGTTCTTATGGGTTTATGTGAATACAAACTATTTCTTGGACCTGCCACTACTCTTTTGAATTGCTAATGCGTTGACTAGGAAAGGTTAGACATGCGACATTTTTTGACTTAGACTAGGGTAGCATTCCTATGCTATAACGTGATGCCTAGCTAAGAATAGTCCGACCTAGTCTAGGGTAGTTTGTGTTTTAGACCTTGCTACTGCTGTGCTCGCTAGAGTCGCTTAGGCCCCTGCTGAGATCTCGATTGTGTTGTTGATTATTGATTGGATTGATTATTGATTGGATTGATTATTGATTGGATTAATTGTTGATTGGAATCTGCCTTGGTCGCACATAGCAATTAAACTCTATCAGTCCACTATTACTTTTGTAACTAAATTTATGAACTCACCAACTTAAGTGACCTTTTTAGCATGTGTTCTCGTGTTTAAGGTGATAGCTCACTATTGGAAGACGCTATGGGGGCATGGTCATAGGCGACTCGATGATTAATCGGGACCGCTTTAAACATCTTTTGGGCCTATTTCCGCACTATTTTCATTAATGTAAACTTACTGCTTTCAAAAATGAATCTTCTCCTAATTGAATAGAATAAAACCATTCTTTGTACCTTATGTTGTGATACCAAGATAGTAGCACCCAAAGGTTCGTATGCTTCGTTGGATCCTATTTTCGGGTGTTACACATGCCGATAGATTTTGTTTGAAAAGTTTTCTCCACCGACTCGGTTGCGTGCCTATACCGATCGTTTGAGCCTTTTGGCCAAAATGTAAAAATCAAAGTTGCGATATTTCTCTTCGGTTCGTGGCCACGAACAAGGGGTCAAACGGAGTCCGATGCTCAAGTTATGGCCACAATGGTGAAGGTGTGTCGAACAATGAGACTTCCAATAATTCTTCGCTTAGCTTCTTTCTTCACTTCATTTCTCTTTTCCTTCTTGTACTTTATTCTTGAGTCTTTTGAGTGACAACTTCATGACTTTATCTTCTCGAATATACTCCGCAAGACTTGCATTTGTATGGAATTCTTCGTACATGGATAAATCTTCGTTTTTTGATCGTTTCTTTGTATTTTTCTTTGTTTTTTTATCTCGTGAGCTTCCATGAACCTAAGAGAGAAAATACACTTCATTAAGTACCACAAGTTCATAAAAGTGACCAATATATATGCATAAAATCCATGATAACGCTCCTAAAAGCATGTATAAATTGAGCGTTATTAGAACTCATCAAGAATTTTTCTTGATCTTCAAGTTTAATGATCCTACGATCGGGAATGCTTGAAATATTGGAAGGCAAGGATATTGCCTTGACCATTTTGCTCGTAAGCTCACGAGGGTCATTCCACTTTCATTGTCATAGAGGTAAGATCCTCTATAATTTCCCATGAGTCTTCCTCATTCTTGTCGCTGAAGCTTACCACCGGCCGCATGGTCAATGGCGTTTGTGGAATAATTGACATGATCATAGAAAATTTAGATTTGGAGTCAAAGATTAATGCTACGATGAGGGAATTTTTGGAGTATGTCCTTGAAACGAGTCCACGCCTCATAAAGACTTTCACCTTTATGTTGTTGGAATATCAAAATGTCACTCCTTAGCTTGGTAGTTCTCCCCGGTGGGAAAAATTGTGCGAGAAAATGAGAAGTGAGATCATCCCAGGTCGAGATGGATCCCTCAGGTAGATGCTCAAGCCAATTGCTAGCTTGATCACATAGAGAGAATTGGAAGAGATGCAAACACGTCATTTTTGGAGTGTCACCATTAAGCTCAATATAATCTATGATTTTAAGAAAATCCTTAAGGTGTCGATTTAGATATTCGAAACGAAGTCCATGGAATACACATCCATTTTGCACCAATAGGACGGTGTCAGATCGCAAGGTAGATATATTATTAGCCTATCGGTGAAGCTCAATAGTGTTTTGATGGCCGTCATGTCTAGGTTTGGAGTACTCTCCAAGAGTACGGGCTCTAGGTTAGTTTGGTAGGTTTTGGTTGTTTGGTTTTTTTTGTGGGTCGGGTTGGTTATGTGGAATATCATTCACCATGATGGAAAATGACAAGATTACGAACAAAAGAAACAAATAACGGATAGACTAAAAGAAAACTACAAAATTAAAAATAAAAATCTCAATTGATAGGAATCTAGTGAGTAGACCTAAATGAGATAGAAATCGAAATCTAGACTATTCCCACAAATGCACCAAAACTTGATGCGGATAATTGTAAACACAAGAAGTTTTAAAATTCTCCTAAGCATAGTATTTTTTTTGGGTAAAAGGGTTAATTCACCCCGTAAAATATATTACGCCAAAACATTGAAGTACAAAGGATAAGGGTGAATCCTCATCTCACTCCCTTAGGACACTTACAGACTCTCCTATAGGAATGCAACATCATTCCTATAACTTACAATATAAGCTCGATGACCACACTTATAACTAAACATCGACTACAACGATAAAAAGAATAAAATTGCACTTCAAGTAGAAATACTTGAATCTTCAAGTCACCATAGTAGTCCAAACTTCCAGTCAGTAAATATACAATATCATGGTCCTCAAATTGAAATACGCTCACAAGTTTCACACAACGGTTGGTGAGGACTCTAAAACCACGGATAGAGCAAAGAAGCTCAAAACTCGCTCCAAAGGTGTATGTTCGATGTAAACCGAACACCAATAAGAATAACCAACAAATACGTATAAAACCAACGCACATCCACAATAGCAACTCCTAACCATCAGTAACCACTCGTAGAAGTGGCTCAACATGAGTTCCAAGTTAGAATCTGCCAAAGAACGTAGTAACCCAAAACTACAATCCAACCGTAACACCATGCTAAAAGACTAGTTTTAGGACTATAATAGGGTTTAACAAACCCCAACTTCCAAAGAATATCAATCATCAACAAAGACGAACCCAAAGAATCCATGGATAAGAATGTTGCATTACAGCTTGCACGAGCCATCTTACACAAAATAGGGCAATCGATAAGAACAACCCGCCATAGACACACCTAGGGTTTTCCAACCCTAACTTACACAATCGATCACAAGACCAGCCATAAAAGAAACCCTAATAATTAGGGATTCATTATCTTCAACGAACAGACCCAAATTTGCCTTAATCAAGAATCAAGGCGTAATCAAGACCAACTCTTGTGAATGAAACACTAATTAGGGTTTTGAATAAGTTACCCATAAACTTAACTTACAATCTCTAAAACCCACTTACACAACTGAAAATTAGATATAGAACATATAGATTTCATGATCACACACCAGCGCGGAAAAAAGAAAAACGAAACCCATAAGGGTTCCATTGGAATCAACATCCATGCGCACCACCAATCCAGAAAATCCCAGCCCTAACCGGCAAATAATTAAAACCCTAAAAAAGGGAATTCTGTTTTAGATTCCTATTCCACTCCAACCGGTTTCGAACATTGAAACTGAAGGTTAGGGTAAATCCAAAACAGCATTGAAACCCTAAAGGAATAGCAGATCGTTAAAGGTGATTTTAGGGTTTCAAATAGAGGCGATTTTCATATTAAGTATGGAAAATACATGAACGACACACCACTTCCAAATAATAACAGCCTTTAATCCGATTGCATATCATAGAGATGATAGAGAGACGAATAAAGGCTGTGATTTGATCGGATTTAGGTAGGGAAGTGGCGGCCTGAAAAAATCGCCCCTAGAGGGGAGAGAGAAACGTTTTTTCCTCCTAAGCATAGTACTCAACCATAGTAGTGTAGTATAGGTAAGACACGGAGGATTGATCGTTCATTAGGGGAATAGTGAGGTAGGGTCGATGTGTATGTCGAATTAAGTCAAAGGGTTGAGGGAAGATTATTTATGGTCTTTATATTTTTAGAAAGCAAGTAAAATCTCGGTTTGAAGAATTTTATTTTAAACTAAAACTAATTTAACTAAATCTAAACTAAATGCGTGGAATACTAAATTGGTGAACTTTAAGTATGATGAGAGTGTATTCACTTAGAATTCCACTACTCCCTAGTTATCTTTTATTGGTTAGTCGAATCGTCACATCCTTGTTTATTTAGAGCGTTGTATTTCTTAATACTAATCGATGGGTGGTCAAGCCCTAACTCCTATGAACTATGTTTTAATTGATTGGATCCTAAGAATTCCTTTTATCTCAATTCCATAATACGAGCAAAGTTCATAGATTTAATACAACGAGTATCAAGTTAACTAATTGTTAACTAAGTTTTAGTGGATGTTAAAGCTAGTATAATAAGACCTAGCCAGTTTTCCAACTCCTAATGCAAATCACTAATCAACAAGAGAGGACACACAACAATAAATAACTAGGTTTCATGTAATCCTAAGCAAATACTATTATGTTTAGTCTAGCATAGTAATGAAAAAAAAGAAAATAAAGAAATCAAACAATCACAAGTATACATAATTGAATGATTAATTAAATAAAATATCCTATCAATACATTGAAGGATTTCTGGCCAAAAGGTCTGGAAAAACACCTTAGAATAACTAGGGTTCGGACCTCCAAAGTTATACCAAAGTTGCACACTTTACAATGAAAACCATGCAAATATATATAGAGATTTACAAATGTGACGGCATCACTTGTTACTTGTAATGCCGTCAGCTCGCCGTCATTTAGGGTTTCGTTATTGGACCGACTTACTTGTGATAGCGTCACTTAGGAATTAGGATGCCATCATCCTTCATATTCTTGGTCATGACACCGTCATCTCTAGGACGCCTAATGAGTCCGAGCCGCCGTAACATACGTGATTTCGTCACATATTTGGACGCGACGCCGTCACAGAGCCTTTTTGTGACGTTTCTCCTGATGTTGTCATTTTCTTCATTTTCCAGTCCAATCGAGCCCAAAATACATATTTTTCTAGAATTTGCTTCCCAAGTACCTAAAATTCAAATATAAATGATTTAGGGAAATAAATGATCGAATATGCATGAATATAGAGGCTAAATGACCCCTTAAAAACGTATAAAGTTGCACCTCATCACCATTCTTGTTGCATTTTTACATCCTTGTTCATCCACCTACGATCACTCAACCATCCCTGTTTGCGTCCCTTTTTGTGATATTGAAGCATTATGGAGTGCTCTTTTCTTATCTCTGTCAATGTTCCAACATCGAACTTGTGGACTTCTGTGTAAGCCATGAACTTCTTCTCTACTTGATCAAAGCCAAAGTAGATAACCTGGAATTTTTTTTTTGTAGTAGACTGTACGGTTTTTCTTCATTATTCCTTGGATATGTAAATTCTGGCTTGATAAGGTTGAGCTGTTGTTGATAGCTTTTAATACCAAGTTGAACATCTTTTACTCTTTCCTTGATCACAATGCTCCTTATGTAGATTAGTAGTGAAGTGATGATGTCATACTCGATATCTCCGTAAATGATGAATTTTTCTTGAAACTTCAGCAGTACAAGTCTACAATGTCATTCGTGACTCGTGTTCTTGTATTTTGATTCTTTGAAAGTGTATTTATCACCATTTCACCTTAATCTCATTCACAAACCCATAAACGTACATCTTTTCTACCTCAAAGACAGATAACCGCTACGATCTTCGAATCATGAAATACCTTGTGCTTTGATGTACGCTAAAATTTCCACTTGTATCATTATTTCCTTATTTCCAATCAATGATGAATTCCAAGTTCAAGATCGCTATTGTATTTTGCCATTTGTCTTTTGAATAGATTATCAATGAGTTTTTAGATCCCGAATTTGTTGTATTCTCGCCATTGAGTATTTGGTGAGGGAAGTTGCATACTTCTTTTCATTTGATTTGTCATGCATTATGTATTCTAGATCATTGTTGAAGAAGTATTGGGTTGGTATCTTGAGGTTGTGTGGGTGGCCATACATGAGGAGTGGTTTGGTGTAATCATTGTAGACCAGTTGTGTTGGATCGAGGTGGGATTCTGGATTTTTCCAATCAGTGTTGTAACACCTCCAAAATCAGGATAGCAGCGGAAGTCAACTTGGGGTATTACTTCATAGCACATAGTCATAATCATAGAAAACAACCTCTATATGAGACGTTTTGAAAATAATCCATTTGATAAAAATCAGAGATTACAACAATAATAATAACAGTATGTCTCAAAATACAACAGTACATAATGTTTTTCAAATGCTATCGAATGGGAAGTAATAGTGCAATAAAGTCTTCCAGAATATACGAACACTCTAATGCTGCAACCTTGCTATCGCCTTATGGACCTGAGATAAATATGCTAAAAAGACAACAAAATTGTTGAGTGAAATTCACATGTTTATAGTTAAAGTAATGGACCACAAGATTTCAGAGTTATGGTGACAATTGCAACACATAAAAATAGTCGTTAAAACATCTATTATTGCTCTAAGCTCATGACACCGAAACTTTAATTGGAGTATCAATAATGATATAATGGTAACAATTTGCTCTAGTAGGTAATTTTGCCTTTTACTTAGCATCTCAAATACAATGCGTTCGCTTGTTTATCCAATCAGCATAAACGGGATTCATCAATCCCAATAGGCATACTAGCATTCGCGTTTACACAAAATAATTAATGGTTCATGATAATAAGGACTTTTCTGGCAAAAAGGGTACTTAGGCAATAATACTTTTAGATAAGCATACAGGGATACTTGTGTCCATAGTAGAAAAATAGTAGCATGTATCTCCCCTAAGGAGTTTATAAAATGATTAAATGAGTAAATTAGGCTATGAGTTCACCTTAAGTAAGTGATACAAATTACAAGATATGAAGTAGTGAAAACAAGACAAATTATAAGTCGCGTCTTAGGTCGAGTAAATAATGAATGAATGAATGCAAATGTGTTTTGTAAAGTTTACATTGATTATTTATATATATATATATATATATATATATATATATATATATATATATATATATATATACTAGTGTCAAAACCGTCCGATGGACGGGTATGACTTGTAGTTTTATTTTAGGTTTTATTAGAACAAATAAATTAACCAACGGTTAATGAATTACTTAATATCGATTTTTTATACAAAGAATAAAGAAAAAAAATATGTACCAATTTTTATATTGAATGCATTAACAATGAACGTTAACATGTATAGAACAATTAAAATATACAAAGTTCTTTGTAACAACATAGTATATGATTTAAACTCAAATTGAAATAAAGCTTTTTAAGAAAGGAAAGAAATAAATGTTTATCGAACATTTGAAAACAAAAGTTAAAAGGTTGATTCTTAAATGCAAATGTAAAATACATCTTGTTTGTAAGCAACGTTGATTCTTAAAATAAGACTCTTTCGCTTCGAGGCCACTTGAGTTATCCGCCAATGTCGAGTGCATCTTGACCCTTATCAAGACGTATGCACGATTCGCTCGGCATCCGCATTCAATTTTTCACATGCATCGCCTATCCTCTTGTTGGTATGTAATAGCTCCCCGAAATAAGGTTGAAGTAAATTAGACATATCATTGTGCCTAAGAAAACGAACAATAATGATGCTTTATTTTGTAAAGTTTGTCAAATTTGCTAAACAAATGTTCACATATTTAACCATTGTATATGAATACTTAAATAGGATGCTCACTATGCACATATCGAAAAATTAAAATCTCATTTATGAGACATTACAAAGTTATGTCGCATTTCAAATGGGACATAGTGTCTAACTTCAAAACAAACCAATAACTTTTCAAGTCAAAAGTATATATCGCTTTGCCAATTCAACCGCATTTTGTATTTGCAATCGTGAAGTTTAATGTAAGAAGGCTTAAGGTTCCATGTGAAATTTAAGGATGAGACATTGAGGTGGAAGAACTGGTGTGGTGGAAAATGGGTCCACGCCAAAACGGGTAACATTTTGTACGCCTCATAATCGGTTAACATTTTTTGTCCAATTATTTGAAATATTTTATAGGGTAAATGGGTAATTACCATATCAAATCCAGTTTTTGGCATAAAACGTTTTAGGAGGTATTAAGTAGTATATAATTAAAAATTATAATGTTGACTTTCGACCCCTTTTATATATATAAAAATATTAATAGGCCCATCTTGCCTATTAGATACAAAACATAACCCAAATCGACCCATTATACGGGTCAAAGTTTCCACTTCTAATGTTAATTGATCCATTTGACAACAAAAACCGAAGTGCAATCCGAAATTATGCACAATTATATTGCCCGCCAAGCAAGCACTACATGAAAAAACCATGACCGTATGAATAAAAAGAAAGTAATGGATTACCTCTTAATGGTGTCGACAGAGAATCTGAGAATGGGAAGTCAAGAAACTGACATCAAGATTCTACAAAGAGGGGCAAACGGGGATTCTGTAAATGGGATACCTATAAAAAAATTGATACAACTCGCATAAGAAAATTATCATGCTAAAAAACGTTGTACCTCTAACGGGACATGGTGGGTCGCAAGACAACAGAAAGCATTTCAAAGACCATCCAATCTAGCACCGTGTTAAAACATACAAATTGATAGTTAAACGGTGATAGTTACTGTGAGTTGATAGTTAAAACTTAAAAGGTTAAAACATACAAATTGGTGGTAATTTTTCATGCGTAACCACTTATCTCGCCATTATGTTGTGTCTTAATACCGCCTTTCCATTTGCCTTTTCTTATTATGCGATTCTGCGTCCCATTATGTAGGTCGTTAAGAATATTTTATTTTTAACATCTCGGTGGTTCAACCAAATTTAGGAGCATGTATAGTTGTATGCTATACTCATTCTTCTAACAAGGTGTTATAATACTATATATAATGGTCAAAACTTGTGTAACTTGCAAGATCAAAATGGAATAATAATACAACAATTATGGTTTAATACTTTAATATCTTAGACTAATAGTCTTACACTCAACATTTTGGATCCGATGGAGTACTACATATTATGAATCAATATAAGTTCCCGACTATAATAATATAATATTGATTTAATTTCTATAGCTAGTGGTAGATATTTTCAATAGTCATGTAAATAGAATAAATGATCCATTAGGATGCATATCACTCGAACTATAATATTTGCTGGAAATAAAAAGGTGAAACACATGATATACATCATTTAGCAATTTATACACTGGATTTTTATCAAGAAAGATATGAATTTAAACACACAGTGATTTACATAGTTGCTACACCTAACAAATTCGATAATATTGAGTAAAGGAATGGAGCTATGGAGAGTGAGATCTGCATTGGGGGAGATAAACATAGAACCAGATATCCATGAAGACAAAGGAGCATATCAACCTGTCACTAACCAAGGGCATTGCGCCTAGTAAACCCTATGGGGCTCGCACCATGGCACTCACGCCTCAGTTCTCCATACGCATTACACCGCATCCTCATGATAGTCGTGTGACGATTAAACTCAAGACACCATCCATGGGCCATAGCTGCATCCTCATGTAGTTCATCTATATGTAAGCCATGATCACTGCATTCTAGAAGATAAGCTTGACCAGATGTATCGTAACGAAACTTTTCCTTATCGTTTAGGTTTTATTTTCTACAAAAGTGTCGTGAGGATAAGGTGGTTGAATAAACTACCATGTAAGACTTTCCAGTGATGATATCTGTTCTCTTGGGTTAAGCTTCTCCTATAACATTAATAATTCCTTCTCTCCAACCTCAAAGTTGTTGCTAATAATAGCAGCTTCCTGCAAAAGAACACAAATTAGTCAATATCTTTAAGATATCAATTAGCAAAAGAACCTAGAGAGAGTTTATGAGTCCACCACGCAACAACCCTCCAACTAAACATTTTGCTTAATTTATTACCTTTCATGTAATGAACTAATAGATAGGATAATGGGTTCCAATTGCTTAAGTCAGTAAGTCCGAACACGTAAGATGTAACATGAGATAGACTATTACCGGATAAGCAATATGCAAATGCCAAAATTGTAGACAATGAATGAACAAAATTCGTGTCGCTTTCTTGACAACTTGGCTTGGTGCGTAAAGGTAGGATAATGGTTCCAAGATCTGCGAATATGAGTGACTGTCAAAGAAAACTGACAACAAATATCTGGTAATAGTAATACTATAGCTACTTTCAACTTCTATAATGATGTTACTTTTACCTGCATATAAGGACAGCACCACTAACTCTTTTTGCCTTTTAGTTGCTTAAAAAATGAGACATAAAAGATACAATGATTTACATTGCTTGACAACTTTACCTGAGGTCTCTAACTTAATTTATTCAACTTTCATGAATTTTGCTACTTTAGAAATGAGAAATCTGAACCAACTAACTACAATTAAATATAACTCTAAATACATATTATGGACATTCAAAATTTTATGACTTATGCTACAATACAAATATAAATTAACATTTTAACCTTTATCATATATTGTGAATGACAAAGAATGACGTTGATGACTACGCTAAACAAATCATTATCAAACATGAATTCAAAATACCTTAGGCCGCAATTCCACGAATGTGCAAAATCGCCAGAATTGTGATCGCTTCAATCGCTTCGTGGCCGGAACCTTACAATGAGGCGGGTTTATGATGAGGTTTATGCCGCCATTTGCCCATTTTAAAAATAGGTAATATATCATTAACATATTGGTGCTATTTCAACTCATTTTAAGAATAGGTCGATTTGGGTTGAACCTCTATACATAATTTTGGGTCTAAATGTTTAATCGGTTTGAACCCGAAACCGATATTGGCGCACTATCACACCGAAACCGACCCTACAATCACTTCGTTACGCCGGATTGGGGTAACATCCTTAAGACCCGTATAGACCCGACCATAATAAGCTTAATAGTGTCGTTGAGTCGACCCTTTTACATCCCTTATACAAATACCTAAGCCATTTTACTTTAGGTATTAGATTTTAGATTATTACAGACATAAGTGTTTGCAATCAAAATTGAATGCATTGATTATGTATAAAACAAACAAAAAGTGTTTGCGAGATCCAACGTGTTTCAAAGACATACTAAAAGTTACCCGATTCAAACCAAGCATATTTAACTTCTTACCCAACCCAACACCACTAAGTTGTTGCAACAAAACGTGCTTATTGATGTAAATGCAAACACCCCAAGGATATTTAGTGCTCGTCATACTCGGTTTAACATACAGCTGTTTCAAGTGTATGGTTGTCGATAATATATATTGTTACTTATCCGATATCGAGGATTAATCCATTAATTAGATAGAAGCGACTGCTCGGCCTCGGCATTATTCAAGATCCCTTTGACATCACATAACTGTGGTCTTTATCGCAACCAAACACAAGAGTATAGGTAGTAATTAAGGAAGGTAAATGGTTCAAAAGTGTCAAAAGTCACCCATTCAAATTTTATAGGTAACAAAATAGTTCTCAAGCATTCATTATCTATAATTTTTAAGGAAATGGACAAAGAAGTGTTTGCAAGTCAACCCAACCCGGTTCAATTTTGACTGAAGCCATTCTTACCTTTTATACACCCACCCATTTTGTACCCTCTAATGTATGCTATTCAAGTGAAGCTTACTCGCTACTGATGGACAAACATCAATAGTGCAACATTGATTGAAAGAAACAACAATCCAACCCGAGCGCAACAATAGCAAATGACCTTTAAAAGATTCAAACTAACATGGAATAAAAAGCAAAGATCCCGATTAGCATGGTCATTACATCCTTTAACGGTGTGGAGAATATCTTCCGACCATGATGGTACGTGCTAGATATTTATGTGTTTCGCTTGTATGATATGCGATTAGGCCTCAATACTCTTTTAAACGAAAGGAAGTCCGGCCAGGAGAGTTTCAGGTTGTCTACTGCTTGTAATCTTTTAAATAGAACTATATTTCTAATGAAACTTTTAGGAGGGAAAGTAAAAAGGTTACAGTACCTTACAACAACATAGCCAATGATGTCAGTAGCAATTACCCGAAAATAACACCACTCCACCATAAAACTCCTGCCCTAAAGTAGAGTTCCATTACCAATTGATCTTTGTTCATATTTGATCTTGCAAATGCAACATCAGTCCATTAGAAGAGCCAAGTTATTATCATTTAAAGTAGCGGGTTAGCTAATAAAGAAGTGCTTTTCAAAAAACAACATTAGTAATTCCATGTTCAATTCAATCTTCAGAAGCTTTTTTTATTAACAACACATAACCTATAATATCCCAAACAAAGACAATGGATATTGCTTCCATGTATATTAAGCTCCCATAAGAACGTTTATGATTATACAATCAATATTACGAGTTATTTTACCTTTTGGGATTTTCATGTGCATTTGAAAACTTTTCATGTTTACAAATGTCTTCAAGTTATGACCCTTTCGTAATTTTACTTACACAAGTTTTGTTGACTATGAGAAAGGTTAATCTAAAGGTGCTTATTTTAAGTCACCGAGAAGACCATTACGAAAAGGTAAATGATGATTATACCCTAAAAGCTTGTGACGCCAAACATGCACCGAAACATCACCACATCGTTACTAATCTCAACATCGGTTCCTCTGACTAATAATATTACTTAACGCAATAAATGGAATATACCTGATATTGCCACCATTGTGAATGCAATAAGTGTACCTACACTAACCTGCTACACAAAAAATTAATCGTTAAACACCTTATAATTCAATGAAACTATATACAACTTCTGAAGGAAAAGCTGCTACATACCATGCCTTCAAACTGCTCGACATCCATGGAAAATGCTAAGGTAGAAACATCAAAACCAGTCAGAATTGTGCTCATGATGGGTACTTGGGTGCGTTTATTTACATCTGAAAAAAGTGATGGCAGCAATACGTCTCTAGCCATTGCCATCCGAATTCGTGGCTTTACCACATAAAATCTCAGTTAGTACAAAAAAACCCGAGTTTCAACATTTAAAGTGTGTTTTACAATCAACAAATGTGATCACCTGATGCAAAACTAAACTCATCAATGTTGAGCAAAGCGGAGTTATAATATAGCTCTAAAGTAATTATTAAAAATTTTCCCATTTTAAACCAATACACTATATATATAATGTAAACCAATACACTATACTGTTAACATGTTGGTATTATATATACCTTTTATTGATGAATGTACTCGCTTTTCACAAGCAACATTCTTTTTGGTATTTCGTTTAAGAAAAAAATTCTTTCTAACCAATTAACTATGTGATACTGTAATGCGTATACCTTGATATGTCTTTCAGATCTTCTTGGTGAACTACTTGCACAATGTTAAAGTCCAACTTGGCAATATCGAGCACCGTGGGGTTCATTCCACTTCTTTTCTCATATGCATCAATAAACCACTTTGTCTCCACTCGGGCAACCCTCCAATGAAGCGGCATATACAACGCACGATATGTTAACGATGAAAAATATTGATCATTGATCTTCCCTAAACTTCCTTGTAGATATTTTGTTGTAAAATCTCTAGCTTCATCCAATATATTTTCGTCATCAAAAGAATTATAAGAAGCCTAATAAAGGTTTAGCATACCAAGAGTATCTTCAATCGAGTGTATCTTGAAATTACCTGTCTCAAATAAATAAATAAATAGAGCCTATTCCAAAAGTGTAATACATTTCGATAGTTCATTTATATGTGTAAAGAGTATAGGAGATGTTGAAAAAAATACTTTAGCACCTAGTTCAGGCTTATCATATTGAACACGACACCTGTCATGACCTACGGTTAGTACAGTTCCATCATGAATCTCTCTTGTTCTTGAATAGGTAGCTATGACACGTTGTCCTCGCTAATAATGGCCTTGCAAGTTCGGGCTGGTAACCCATCTTTGCTACCGAATGGAGATTAATTAGTATAATGCGTCCTAATGTAATCCCGATATTCATTAAGCTTGTGATGTTCTTCCTTTAGAAATTGAATTGAAAACCTCTATGGTTTACCAAGAGAACTACATTTAAAATGAAAAAGAAAATTAAGCAACTGTAGCATACATTTTTTATTTACATCCTTATGTTAGCGAAGAACAAAAAGGTACATTTTAGAGGTCAATGGGCAGCCCAAACACAACATGTTAGGCATTGAGAAAAACCAAGCCCGAATCCAGCATATACCATACTTGTCAAAAGTTTTAAAATAGAACAGTTTACCAATAGAAGCATAATAGTTGTACTTGCATGACTCTGAGCTATAATGAACCCTTTTACTCGCTCCATGTCCTTTGTATTCCAACAACCCATTCTGATATGTATTATCATTGCCTTGTTTCATTTGACTAAGCTCCTGAAAAGATAAATTGGTGTTTGACGAAGCAAAACAAATAGAGAGACAAACATTATAGGGTCGGTAAATAGGTTAGAATATCCAATAAAACATATCTTTCAGAGGGAGGAATCAAGGGTATTTAGAATTTATCGTCTTGTTTCGCCCGGTTTTGGCCTTAAAATAGGATGTTTTTGGTAATTATCGCTTGTAAACCGGCTTTAATGGGAGAACGGTATAAAAAAGAAATAGAGAAACCTATTTTGTGCTACATGGAACTCGTCCCAATTCTCTATTTATTCCACTTCTTTATCCTCGTGTCTTTATCAAGTCTACCCTAATCTCTCTTTTTATTTTGTCACCTAGTGACCTATGTCTCATTGGTTGTTATGTTAGCCTCCATCAACATTTAATGGATTCAGAGTCTTACAAGCTTATCTCTACAATACATATACGCCTATGATGAACGACTTCAACACCTTCTATCTAATCTACACTTGTTGGGCTCGCCAAAATAAACGATCCTAAATAGCTACAAAATGGCCTTCTTTCCTAGCACGTACTATAAAATTAGTTATCTGTTGTCCTAAAATGTAACGTGTAACAATATTTGGAGGATGGGCTTCCGTATTGAATATCCACTTGTCCAACTTATAACCGATGATGGCGAGAATAAACGATACAGATATTTTAGAGTTTCGCTAGAAAGAACCTTTGCATCATTTTGTCTTTTGCACCGTATTAACCTATAAATAAGATGAAATAAACACATTATTATTTGAAAACATCCCATAAGGAGGTGTTTGACATTGCGAACTAAATGTAATTATCTCATACATCATGTTTTGTTTTGTTTAAACCGATTATTTGAACTCACATAGTAACTTGTAAATGCAATGCCAAACACACTAAGTGTGATTTAAAAGACTATTCATAGCTAACCTCCCAACATACATGGTTGTCGGTGTATATTCACGATAATTCCGCATAAAAGAGGGTAAGTAATAATATTGAAACCCCACTCACAACCATATTAGAGTGTCTAAGAGCTTGATCATTCATCTATATTGGAGACAAAATCAAAAACAATAATGGAAGTATATACAGTACGATTTTAAATGAATAGTAACAAAACTAAATAGGTGGCAAAACCCGTGATATCCGTTATCGCTCAAATCAAAAGCGTAATAAACATAAAATAACATTTAGCAATCATGATAGCCCTCATGGGCGTTTTATAGTAATTGTCATGTGTCCTGTTTGTTATCATCTTTTATAGTAATTGTTTTGCAAATAATGTGTTGGAGTTGCATCATGCTTTCATCGAAGATGACTCGCCTATCTCGTAAACAAAAAGGGTATTAATATCTTTTATAGAAATTAACCATCACAAGTATACGCTTATTTATGATTTGACTACGAACCATGGGTGCAGCAGCAGTTGCAGGTTTCTTTGCTAGTGCAGCTTTGATCTGCTTGATCATAATCATGGTCACAATGAAACTCATGCAAAATGTAAACTGAACTGCTGTTAAAAAATCAAATATCGAGTAAAAAATACAATACCACACAATGATAAGTGATAAAGAAGGATGTCATTGGATGATGATGGGTCCTTCTGACAATTCTTCAAAAAAAAACTAATAGCTTAATCTGCATAAACGTAAATACAAAACATTATTAGTTAATTGTGTGAACTTCAACATATTAGGGTTTTCAGAAGAAAAAAAATAGAGAGAGATAAAGATAATCGACTTGTGAAACTGATATTAGGGTTCTGAATGAATGAATCGGGCTATATTGGGCTACATTGTGCATAATCCGGATTAGCAAAGATCACTTATTGCAGAAGGTTTATAGATTAGGTGTCCCAAAATATAAAACAAAAAAGATGTTGGTCTATTGGTTATCAAGTGTGTTAATTGTACAAACCACCCAAGGTTCGATCTTCTCAATTGATTTTTTGTACTAATTAATTTCGGATTTTGGTTGCTTAGGTGGACTAAATGTGATGACATGGAAATATGACTTGGCATTATGGGATGCCAAGTGGCATTTTATGTGGCATGCCTCCTCTTATATATAATGTATAGATATATATATATATATATATATATATATATATATATATATATATATATATATATATATATATATATATATATATATATATATATATATATATATATATATATATACAAAGGTAAAATATATTAAATAAAATGAAAAATTTATATATTAAGACATAGCACAAGAAAATGAAACTGTTAGGACAACCCCTAAACAATCCATTTCTTGCCTAGGAAAGAGAGGAACCATACAAAAAATAACCAAACCCAAATACATATTCAAAAAGATACCAAAGACTAACAATAACCAAAAAGAACACAGATAACCAAAAAGATGCAACCCCTAACCTTAGCCCTAGAAAGAAGGCAAGCTTTATCTAAGGCCATAACCATATTCTGAATACATGGACAGTTACAAAGGGACCAACCAAATAACTGCCAAACATCACCATATGAATATAGCACATAGAAAGCTGAATTGCTAAAACTAAAGAAAGGGAAATTGCAAATTTATAACAAGCATCACAATGCAACATGATTCCTCCCAGAAGCTTGAACCTGAGAATGCCATAGAAACCCAGCAATCCATATCTTCAAATGCAGATATGAAGTAGAGTGAATCATCAACAACCAATCACTCTTGGACCCCGTCTCGTTAAAAACCTAGCCAAATAAAACCCCTGTGGGAAAAAATTTGACTAGGAAAAAGAGTACAAGGATTAAATGCCATTAGAATAGAAAGATAATAGCATAATATCCAACAGATCAACATAATCAATCCTGTGATGCAAACACCACAAGTGACTATCCAAATAACTAAACCAGCATCACCACGATCAAAAACCTGGTTTCAACTCCAGAAACCAATTCCCAAGCAATACCAAAGAGACCTGTGACACCCACATATCAAGAAGTTCGCAGAGTTCAAAGGATGACTAAATCGCCAAACCGGTTAGAGAAAAGATTCCAGATATAAAGACGCGCATCCTCATAGACCCACCCCAACTCCAAGCAGCAGACCGGCGCAGAGCTTAGACTTCCAATCTGTAGTGCATAGCCAGTTGCGTAAAATCCACCAAACATCAAAACCAGTGCACCAACACAAAATCCTAAACCAGGGAGACCTGCAAGTGACTACAATACAACTGTTAGAACCATGCATCCATATATAATTCCAACCATACTCATATCCCAAACCATCCTGCAACAACCAACTATTCTGCACCCAACTAAATGAAATCCTGTATAATAAGACCAAAACCAGATTATGTAACACCATTTGCATCACCATTTTGACCCATACTATCACCATCACAAATGCGTTTCAAAGGGATTTTCCAAATACCAAAGAATCTTATCCACCTCATGAAACCGCTTAATCTTTAACCCAATAATCCGATGTCTAACAAAGGTCCACAATGATTTTGAAAATATTTTCTTCATCCTAAACTCATTTTGGAAAATCCTAATGTTCCTCTCCGCCAAATGTAATAAATCGCAAAGACCAAAAACCAACCGCTGAACAACACTCCATAAAGAGTTATTAGCGCTTTAATAGATAAACCGAAACAATTTGAGCCTGTGCATGTGAGAGATCATCAAGCTTACATAAAGGGATAAGGTTATTCCACACGATTTAGAGAAATTACAAATTAAAAACAAATGGCTATGGGTCTCTTCAACAATATTGCACAAGGGCACAAATTATCATAATATTAAACCACTTAGAAATTCTTTCCTTAGTTTTAAGTCTACCCTCATGGCCATCCAAAACGAACGCGCCTAGGGAAACATTGAGAAACCAAACATGCTTATACCACAAGACCTTAGGACAATCAATTTTAAAGCTTTCCGTGCTTCCTTAACACTAAATTCGATTCCTTATTCTTCTTGTTGATCCAAATAACCTTATCATCACGGTCATCAACTAAAATAGGGACAAGAACATTCACAACCTCATTAAACTGATCATTCCATTCGATCGCCATTTCACCATTCTCATCAATCCAACAATTACTTTATCATTCACATTAATCCCGCCCATAAGGAAATTATGGGTAATGAGCTTACACAAAGGGCCATTGTTATGCCATTTATCAAACCGGATAGAATGCTCTTACCATTACCCAACTTATACGCAACAAATCTACTTAATCTTATCCCTAAGACACAAAATTGATTCCAACTCCAAGCACCATGCTCGAGTGACATTAAACCAAATATTTCTATCTTTTACCCTATAGACATGAACCCAGAACACATAGTAAACTCATCTAAGGCCCTTCTCAGAATACAAGCCGATATTTCGTCACCATGGCAAAGTAATAAAAGGTCATCCGCAAAGCATAAATGGGTCAACATAAGCTTCCTACACCCCCAATGACAACGAAATCTATCATCCCTCCTAATTTGTCCCTTAATCATCAAGTTAAAAACTTCCATTACAATAGTAAAGAGGTAAGGCGACATGGGGTCACCCTGCCTCAAACCCCGTTTGCTCTTAAAAAATCCATGTAATTCCCCATTAACACAAATAGAAAAAGAAGCGGAAGTAAGACATACCATAATCCAATGCACCATAGAACTGTGAAAACCAAACCGGATAAGAATAGTCTTCAAGAAATCCTAGTTGACGGTATCGTAAGCCTTCCAATATCGACCTTGAAAGTATGCTTGCTCGTAGTAATGCTTCCAGCTATAACCCTTCATAAACTCCCGAGCCAATAGAATATTATCAACGATCCGTCTTCCCCGAATAAACGCACTTTGGTTGCTATCAATCAAGCTACTTAACCCTTCCTTGATCCTATTTGTGATAACTTTGTCGATGCATTTGTATACCACATTACCACACGCAATGGGTCTCGAACCAAACTTTCAATGGAACTTGAATCTTGGGAATGAGAGAAATGAGATTAGCATTGAATTCCCGAGCGACTTCCCGTAACTAAAAAACTCTCTTAATGCAGCACAGACATCACCTCCCATAATACTCCACGTAGCTTTAAAGAACTTGGAAGTATATCCATCCGGGCCAGCAGTTTTGTCAACATCAATGCTAAACATCGCCTCCTTAATTTCAGCATCAGTAACAGTTCTGACCATGTTATCAGCAACACTTGGATCCAGCTTTTTGGTGAAAAGATCCTCACAATCCTCAATTGGAAAAACTTCATCCTCCATTCCCAAAAAAATTTGAAAATGATTAACAAACACCCCGGAACCTCATCACCATAAAATTTACTACCCTGCTCATCACACACAACTTTTTATTTTATTTTTATTTTTGGGTAAAGGGAGTAATCTTGCACCTCGTAAAATATATTAACCAAAATGTTTAAGTACAACGAATGAGAGTGAATCTCTCACCTCGGCCCGTTACATGGGTAAAACGTCACACACAACTTGAATCCTACACTTGTCTTACTTTTGAGTAAATTATGGATATAAGAGGTGTTCTGATCCCCATCTTTCAACCACTGGACCTTCATTTTTTGCCTTAGAAGACTTTCCTCATCCATAACCGCCTCTTTATACGTTGTACAATAGATAATCTCCTCTTCCCTAAGACTGCTATTGTTGGGATCTTTATCTAAACATTTTTGGACTCTCATGAGCTCCACTCTTAACATTTTAACCTTATTGAAAACATTACCATTCAATCTATTCATATTCCTCAGATGCCTCTTCATGTTTTTCAACCTTTTTGCCAAAATACACATACGAAACCCCTGAACATCCATACCTCAATGCTTCTCAACAGTAGGGATAAAAGAGTCTTGACCAAAACCAGGATTACGTAACACCATTTGCATCACCATTTTGACCCATACTATCACCATCACAAAGGCCTTTCAAAGGGATTTTCCAAATACCAGCAATCTTATCCACCTCACGAGACCGCTTAATCTTTAACCCAATAATCCGATGTCTAACAGTGTCCACAATGATTTTGAAAGTAGTTTCTTCAGTCCTAAACTCATTTTGGAAAATCCTAATGTTCCTCTCCGCCAAATGTAATAAACCGCAAGCACCAAAAACCAACCGTAGAACAACACTCCATAAAGAGTTATTAGCGGTTTAATAGATAAACCAAAACAATTTGAGCCCATGTACGGAGAGATCATCAAGCTTACATAAAGGGATAAGGTTATTCCACCGATTTAGAGAAATTACAATTTGAAAAACAAATGGCTATGGGTCTCTTCAACAATATTGCACAAGGGGCACAAATTATTGTTAATATTAAACCACTTAGAAATTTTGTCCTTAGTTTTAAGTCTACCCTTCATGGCCATCCAAAGAATGAACGCGCCTAGGGATACATTGAGAAAACCAAACATGCTTATACCACAAGACCTTAGGACAATCAATTTTAAAGCTTTCGAGGCTTCCTTAACACTAAATTCGATTCCTTATTCTTCTTGTTGATCCAAATAACCTTATCATCACAGTCATCAACTAAAATAGGGACAAGAACTATCTAAAAAAAACCCTAAACGCATGGTGACTTTGGTGACTCCCTGGTGTATTCTTTTTCAATCGATTCTCTTGCATTAAAACTGATCTTATCTCTTATTTTGATTCTACTTTAGTGGGTTAATCTTGCATTATTTCATTCTAGTGGTTTTGATTTGGGGGCTGGTCATTTTTTGTTCTAGGGTTTCGGTGGTATTTTTTAGGTTTCGCTTTTTCGCTGCTGCCTTTATTCATTCTATTGATGCTATTGTTGAATCATTAATCATGTAAGTGTGTGGGTAATTATGGTGTAACGTAACCTTAGGGTTTCGTTTTTTCTTGATTGTGTTGCTGCTGCTGTTTGAGGCGCGTTGGTGTTTTAGGGTTTTTTATTTCGCCTACTGTTTTGCTTATGGAGGCGCCGATGTCTGGTGAAAATAAGGGTCATAAGGGTTCTTCTTTACCGGCTGATGGGGTAGGAGATCTACGTTACTTGGTGAAACTCCCATTCTCAAGTCTATATTAAAGAAGGCTCATCGTAATATCCCTTCTTCCATTCCTAATACTAAGGTCGACCATGCTAAAGGTACGTCGTCTACTATTCCAAAAGCTACATTAACAATGGAGGATCAGGGTAAAAGGAACTTGAATGAGAATATTGTTCATTTGAATGAGGAATCACTTGTTGTTGGTACGGATGGGATGCATGCAAAATTCGCATGTGAGCCGAATATTGGTGGGGCTAGTGATGCTACTAAGACTAATATTGGTTTATCTAGTGCATGTGATAAGGTATTGGAGGATCCCACTGTTGTGAATACATGCGAAAATATTTCTAATGGTTCTTCACAAATTCCTCAACCTACTATTGTCGAGGGTCATAAACCAACATATGCAGCTATGTTTTATTGTCGTAATGCGCTTAAGGCTGTTAATTTAGTTGAGATGCGTAATGAGGAAAGAGTAGAAGGAGCGCATGTTACTATTCCGTTGCAAGTTGTTGACGAGGTTTCTTCTCGGTTTGCTCATACGCTTTATGGGTACTTTATAGGAAACGACTTGCTTTCCTATCGTGGAAAATTACGTGAAGAATACTTGGGCGAAATTTGGCTTGGAGCGGGTTATGTTGAACAACGGTTTCTTCCTCTTCAATTCGCCACCAAGGAAGGTATGGATCAAGTCCTTGAATCGTCCGTGGTTAATCGTCTTGTGCCTCTAATCTTAAACATATGGACGCGAATTCCAAGCTTAAAAATATGAGATTACTACATTCGGTATGGGTAAAATTGCATAATGTTCCTATTGTGGCGTATTCGGATGTTGGTTTGAGTTTAATTACTACACAAATTGGTCGTCCGATCAGGTTGGATTCTTATACGAGTACTATGTGCATTAAGTCATGGGGTAGAAATTCTTATGCTCGGGCACTTGTGGAAGTATCTTCTCTTCACGAGTTAGTGAATTCGTTGGTGGTGGCTATCCCGTTTCCTAATGGGAATGGGCATTCTTTGGAGCAGATCGATGTCGAATATGAATGGAAACCCCCTAGGTGTGATAAGTGTAAGATCTTTGATCATAAGGATGATGCTTGTCCTAAAAATGTTACGGCTAATGTTAATCAAGTTGTTGATGACGACGGTTTTGTGGAGGTCAACAAGCGTAAAGGAAAAGGGAAGCAAGTTAGTAAAGAGAAGCATATTGATGGTATTCGGTTTTCTAAACCAAAGGTTGGGTTTCATTATCGTTGGGAGCCTAAAGGTGGGTCAGTTAAAGGGGGCGCTTCATCTTCTGGAGGGACATCCTCTAGTGGCACTAGGACGCAGTCTAATCTTAAGGATCCGGTGCCGGCTCCTCCTTCTAATGCTAATTCTGGTCTGAATGTTAAAGCTGCTAATTCTTTTGGTGTTTTGGATTCATTGGTGGATGAGGACATTCTGGGAGATGCTAATAGTGGTAAGGGAACACATGATCAGCGGAGTAGTAACACGGAGCCAAAGGCTCAGGGAGAGCCGTATAAGTCTTCTTCTGTTCCATCTTCGACTACTTCAACTAAGAGAGGTAACCCATTTTCTAAAGTGGGTGAAATGGTTGATTCTGACAGTGATGAGGATGAAGTTTATGAGCCGAATGATAGCATAGGAAATTACTTTTCATCTTCTGGTGGAGGTATCGAGCTAGAAGATTATTTTTCCGATGATTATGCAGCTCACGTTTACGATCTTCCAGGGCAACTGAATGATTTCAAGCTTCAAGGTCGTGCTAGGAAGTAACTTTTGTTTGTTGGTTCATTGTTTGGCGTGTTTCTATGATGTTTTCTAGTAGTCCTAGTTGTTGGTAGCTAGTTGTTCATTTATGGCATGTCATAAATGATTTTGTGGTAGTTCAAGCGGTTGCTTGAGGTTAATGTGGTATTTCAGCCACATTCCATTGTACTTTAAATTTTTGGTTAATAGTATTTTACCAGGGTGCATAGGATTACTCCCCTTTACCCAAAAAAAAATAGGGACAAGAACATTCACAACCTCATTAAACTGATCATTCATTCAGACGGCCATTTCCGGCCATTCTCATCAATCCATCAATTACTTTATCATTCACATTAATCCCCCGCTCCATAAGGAAATTATGGGTAATGAGCTTACACAAAGGGCCATTGTTATGCCATTTATCAAACCAGATAGAAGACTTTCTTACCATTACCCAACTTATCTGCAACAAATCTCTTAATCTTATCCCTAAGACACAAAATTTGATTCCAACTCCAAGCACCATGCTCAGAACTGACATTAAACCAAATATTTCTATCTTTTACCCTATAGGCATGAACCCATTTTACCCATAACGAATCCTTCTTCCTGATCACGTACCAAAGATGCTTGGTCATTAGAGCCTCATTCATGATTCTAAGTGGTTTAAGCCAAGACCACCTTGATTTTTGGGCTTACAAATATCGTTCCAAGCAACACTAGCAATCCCACTCCCATCATTCCCACTAGTCCACAAAAATTTCTTAAGTAACTTATCAATGCTTTCACAAACGTAAACAGGAAGGATGAATATAGAAGCCCAATAAGCGTGTAGCGAAGAAAGGACGTAGTGACAAGTTGAAGTCTTCCGCAAAAGACAAAGTCTTTTCCTCCAATCTCGAATCCTATTCTTAACTTTTCTAGCAAAACACAACAATCATTGTTGCATATTTTCTTACCGCTAACGGGATACCCAAATCTTTCATAGGAGTGACCAATACTAAACGGCATAGCAAGAAGAATCCTACCCTTAACCACATCACTAACATTCCCAAAGAAAGCAGCACTCTTAGGTAAGCTAGGGAATAACCCAGAACACATAGTAAACTCATCTAAGGCCCTTCTCGAATACAAGCGATATTTCGTCACCATGGCAAAGTAATAAAGGTCATCCATAAGCATAAATGGGTCAACATAAGCTTCCCACCCCCAATGATAACGAAATCTATCATCCCTCCTAATTTGTCTCTTAATCATCAAGTTAAAACTTCCATTACAATAGTAAAGAGGTAAGGCGACATGGGGTCACCCTGCCTCAAACCCCGTTTGCTCTTAAAAAATCCATGTAATTCCCCATTAACACAAATAGAAAAAGAAGCGGAAGTAAGACATACCATAATCCAATGAACCATAGAACTGTGAAAACCAAACTGGATAAGAATAGTCTTCAAGAAATCCCAGTTGATGGTATCATAAGCCTTCCGAATATCAACCTTGAAAGCACGCTTGCTTGTAGTATGTTTCCAGCTATAACCCTTCATAAACTCCCGAGCCAATAGAATATTATCACCGATCCGTCTTCCTGAATAAACACACTTTGGTTGCTATCAATCAAGCTACTTAACCCTTCCTTGATCCTATTTGTGATAACTTTGCCGATGCATTTGTATACCACATTACCACACGCAATGGGTCCGAAATCCGAAACTTTCAATGGAACTTGAATCTTGGGAATGAGAGAAATAAGATTAGCATTGAATTCCCAGCAACTTCCCGTAACTAAAAAACTCTCATTCAGACATAGACATCACCTCCCACAATACTCCACGTAGCTTTAAAGAACTTGGAAGTATATCCATCCGGCAAGCTTTGTCAACATCAATGCTAAACATCGCCTCCTTAATTTCAAAGATCGATGATGCTGATTCGACCATGTTATCGAACACTTGGATCCGACTTTTTGGTGAAAAGATCCTCAAAATCCTCAATCGGAAAAACTTCATCCTCCATTCCCAAAAAATTTGAAAATGATTAACAAGGCACCCCGGAACCTCATCACCATAAAATTTACTACCCTGTTCATCACACACGACTTGAATCCTACACTTACTTGTCTTACTTTTGAGTAAATTATGGAAATAAAAGGTGTTCTGATCCCCATCTTTCAACCACTGGACCTTCATTTTTTTCCTTAGAAGACTTTCCTCGTCCATAACCGCCTCTTTATACGCTGTACAATAGATAATCTCCTCTTCCATAAGACTGCTATTGTTGGGATCTTTATCTAAACATTGTTGGACTCTCTTGAGCTCCACTCTCAACATTTTTACCTTATTGAAAACATTACCATTCAATCTATTCATATTCCTCGATGCCTCTTCATATTTTCAACCTTTTGCCAAAATAAACATACGAAACCCCGAACATCCATACCTCAATGCTTCTCAACAAAGAGGGATAAAAGAGTCATTATCGAAGAAAATTGACAAAGGGAAAGGACCTAGGCTTAGATGCTCTAGCCAATGGGTACACTGAATAATAGGACAATGGTCCGTTACAAAAGGAAGAAACTCAAGAAACAGCTTATCAAAAGTAGATATAAAGTTACCATTACCCAAAGCTCTATCAAGTTTCTTTAACATACCAGTTTCAGATCCTTACGCTTTTGAATCCAAGTATAGAACATACCTTGCTAGAAATATCATCAAGCTCCAAACACTCTACACAATTTCAAAATCTTCAATATCTTTGTCTTTGCGCGATAGACTCGTAACAATCACCAATGTTTAACGCCACATTGAAATCACCCACAAGTACCACGGCTCACCCTTAACATGACTACTATGCTCAACCAAGCTCTTCCATAAAGCCTTTCTTTCACACCCTTTGTTTTTAGCATAAATAAAAGTAACAAACTGTTTCCTGTGATCATGAACAAAGTTGATTTCAAAGTGCATAGCTTGATCACAATGGGAGATCAGATTAGCACCAATAACATTAGAGTCCCACCCAACCATAATCCTATACACACTTCTACAATCCCCAATATTTGACAACCAAGTCCAGTTACTAAACGTATGATCCCAAAGAGCTTAACCGACTTCTTTCTAAGACGGGTCTCAAGCACGGCCAAGACACATACTAAGACGTTCCTCTCAATTAGAAATCACTTCATCTTGACGGGTTGTTTGAGACAAACCACGAACATAAGAGTGTGATGCAAAACCACCACCGAACACGCCATAGAACTATCAATGTCATTAGTAACCTCATTCGTGTCATGAAACAAGCGAATCGCCAGACCTCTTCCACTTCATCGACAGAGAACGAGCACGATATGTCGAAACATGACCATTAATACGATCACTTTAATCTCTTCACATCTGCTCCTATAATATTCCATCATTTCATCAGTCAATGTTTCTTTACGATCACTATCAAGAGGCTTGTTAGATAAATAAAAAGATAAACTTTAGTTAAACTCCTCTCTACTTTAGCTATCTCAGCCCGATAAGCTTCATCATAAAACTTGCTAAATGAAACATCACTTTTATCTTGAGAGGTCAAGACAGAATTCTGCAACAACTTATCAGCATTAACCTTGGCTTTTTTAATAAGGTTTCGGTTAAGCTGAATAATGCTATTGGACAAATTCTTTATCTTCCATTCCAAATGCTGTTCGGGTGAGCCTGATCTCATAACTCTGTTATTCCATTTTTCCGTGTAAAACTTAACCATATCATCAGACCAACCCTTAACAACACTCTCCAAAATTGGGATACCAGAATCACAAGCCTTATCCACTTGAGACTTCACTTCCTTCCACAACTCAGAGTTCTCATTACTATTATCTTTACTTAAGACATCAAAACGATTCTTAGTACTAACATTCTTAGCCCCCAACCCATCTTTGGAACTGTAACCATCACCACTTTTGCTACCATTAACATTCTTGTTACCATTCCTATTACCCAGATTCTTTTTCGGTCCATTCTTCTTAGTTTCAATATTACCATTATTACCATTGCCTTCATTATTAATAACACCCTCACCAACCTTACCCTTTCCCTTATTAGCAGGTTCCCCATTATCATTTATCACCATACTCTCATCCACATCCTTCTTCTTATCAGCCTCCTTTGTACACACATTACTCACACTAGTACTACCAGAATTGTTATAACCCGCCTTGTTAACATTAACTCCTCTTCTAACATTATAGCCACCAAAACTACCCTGCCGAGTATTAGCCGTAGTACCCCTATAATTCCTACGATTAACAGCGGTTTGCCAACCTTTTTCAAAGTCACCATTATTACCCCCACCATTTTTGTTTCCATTATTCATACCAGCAGCCCTAACAGGCTCTCCTTTCTTGTTAACCGCACTAAAAGTATTCACCTTCCTAGCACAATCACTCAAGTAATGCCCAAAAACTTTACACTCCTCACACCGTGGCGGGACCCAAGTATGCCTCAACCCACTGTTTTAATACCTTACCCAAGTTTTCATACCAAAGTTCCACAGTATCAACCAAAAACTTACTAGCATCAATTTCAACAAGAACTCTAGCAAAGGATACCCTACCATACGTCTTCTCACAAATGGAAGTCGTCATTCTATCCATGATAATCGGGACACCTATTCTACTAACTATTCTGCTAATGCCTTCAACATTCCAAGCCTCCAAAGGAATGTCGTGAATTTTTACCCAAACCGGAACTTTATTCACTTCAGGTTTAGACATACAAATCCCCGACTTCCACTTTTTCACAAATAGAGGCTTGTTATCAACTAACCAAGGGCCATTATCAATAACCAACTCCATACCTGTAGGACCTTACTTTTACATCAACCTTACCACGATATCACGCTTATCACAAGAAGAACACGTATAACATAAACCCACGTTATACACAAGGATATTATGCATAGAAAGATTAAGAGAAGAACTTGGTGACTTGATATATGTATAAGTCGTGTATGTTTAGAGAGATAGAGAGAAGAAAAGGAAACTTTATTCCAAAGAAACACACACACACACACTCAAGCACACCCCTCAAATGAGACTTTGAGGGGTTTTTATAGTTCCTTACATATGCCCTAATGGGCTTTGGGATGGGCTTGGATTGGACTTGGATTGGATGACAACTTATACAAGGCTAGCTTAACTAACTTCTACCATTTAGCTTAGCCCAATCCACGAGCCCGATGACTATTCTAATACGATATCTAACACACGTTACAAAGTTCCTAAACGTGAATGACCATCACTTCTAATAAAAACTATTAAGGCTAACAATCTCCCCCTAAGGGGTGGTCATTCAAAAGATGCTCCACTTGATAAGATCTTTACTTTCCTTGATCTTGAACTTTGTGTGTAGATATAGAATAGTCTTGATTCTTTGTTCCTTCATGCTTTGTGATCAATTAATGTGGTTGCCTGCCGTTGTCAACTTCGTTGGTTAGGTGTCTCCACGTCTTTCTCCACCATGCTCACACTTCTATTTGACTTTGACTTTGAGGTTCCAATGTGATGAAGTTCTCTATATTTTAAACTTTGAAGATTCTTTGACATTGACGAAGAATCATCTTTAACTTTGAGTAGCCTTTGATATTGTTGAGAACTTTCATGTGATGTTGGTATGAGCATGGGAAGATGGTGCGGTCTTTCCTCTAGGAACGATCATCAGTACCTGCATAAGATTATGTCAGTGATAAACGGGTTCCAGCACTTACAAGTTTGAATTTCGAGTGTGTTAACAGCATAGTGTTAAAACACGTCTCTAATTCTTACAAAGGTCGTTCCTGAACTGGAGTCCCACAAGTAGGATAACACGATATACCGAAGTACATCTGATTCGGATGAGTCGAGGTACACCAAGCATCACCTCACGATTGTAGGCGTTTGAGACACACTAAGCGTAATCCACAAGAATTACCAAGTGACCTCGTTGTGGTCGTTTGATGTTGACCCCGGCGGGAGTTTCCATTCAATCATTGAAGATCACGGATGTGAAACTTCTCATAAATGTTCAGCAGATTGCTAAGATCTGCGTAGGACTCTAGAATATATCACTTGTGTCCTTATTGATGAACAACAAGCGATGTCATGTCAAGTGTTCCTATGAGATCTTTTGATGAATCTCGTGGCTCTAGACTCAATAGTGCATTTTGGTTTTCCTAAGCGGAGACTAGGGAGAGGTCTCCTTTTCAATACCAACAATCTCTAAGAAAGTTGATAGATTATGTAGGGTTCCCGTGAGAATGAAACAAATCCTTTTAAGAGGAATTGAGTAGCTAGAAGGTTTAGTGCAAGCGTCATTGGGTCCATGACGTCTTTGTCTTCAATACCAAGTGTCATATAGTGACAACCAAGAGTGATGAATTGAACCGGTTTCGCCTAGGGTTGATTATGGAGGGCTATTTCTTTTCACCATTTTTCATTACATTTCTTTTTAATTCTTCAACCTCTTCTTTCCCCTTTCTCACATTACTCCTTTTTTCAATCATACCTAAGGACTTCTAGTACAAACTATTGGTGATGTCCTTGGGTAGATCCCTCCGGCTCTGGCGGATCATAGGACGGATTTCCTATCCTTAGTCACCTTATAACTCCATGACTGTCCTATTGTTGTCATCAAACCATTTTTCTTGAAAATCTCTCAGAGTGTTTATGATTGAAAACATGTTTTGTTAACACATTGAGAGTTTTGCATTTTCAGAAACACTCCCCCTTCACATGTGCTTATATAGTTTTAACCTTAAATCTGCACATAGAGGGTAGAGTTCGCACTTTTTGAATTGATCGACTTTCAATGAACAAGACCGATTCGAGACACGTTTACATCACTAGAGAACTAGCTTGAAAGTATTACCCGACCTGGTCAAGTCCAAAGAAAGTTTTTCGAAATGGTACATTCTACTTAGACAAGTCCTATTCGAGACACGCTTACATCACTGGTTAGACCACTTGAAATTATTACCCATCAGGAACAAGTCTTTTCGAGTACTAACCGTATTTTATCATCAATTCATTGGTTACGCCCGAGTCGAGCTATTTTGAGATTCAAACAACGATCATTAAACTTTTAATCATTTTAATCACGTTTCTCCCCTCAAAAAATAGCATATCTATGATGTTTTGAAACAAAATGATTAAAAGATATGTTTTTCAAAAGCATTTGAGAGAAACCGATTTAGCATGAATTTTGGAACAATTTAGGTTTTATACTCCCTTAAAGAAAGCATATTTTCATACGAAAATTTAGAATCAACTAAGGGTTTAGAGGAGTTATCTTGGTACCAAATGAGAGAGATTTTGAAAATCTTTTGAAAATTTCGAATCAATGGTACGCAGATGAAGATTTTAAAAGCTTTTGAAGATATTGAAGAACAATTATCTTCATTTGTTTTAGGGTAAGTGCTCGATATTTATGAAAATCGATTTTGCTGCAACACTTTCCTTTCTTTAAAGTAACGGGTTACAATCGAGGTAATCAGAAACCATTATGTTTTAGGAATAGTGCTTGAAAATATTTAAAACTTTTGATTTGGTTAAGCACTTTCCTTTCTTTGAAGCCCGGTCCCTAATCGATGTGTCCGAAGCCATTAATTTGAAGTCCGGGTTTCGTCTCAAGTATACGAAAGCCATTATTTTTAAAGAAATTTTGAGAAACGACATGTTTTAGAAAACATTTAAAGAACTCTCGCTCAAACATCCGTACATGTCCGTATCATTGTTGAATGACATTTCTAGAAACGTATGTAATATTGATTATGCAAGAGACATGTCGTGAGAAGAATATTTTGGATTTTTGAAATTTTATAATGTTTTTGTATTTTTTGAAAATTTTCTATTTTTGTATTTTGTTTTGTTGGTTTTATAAAAGAAATGGAAAATCAAAAATAGAAGATAGAGAGAATGAAGAAGAAGAGTTTACTGAATTAGAACCCTCTCGATGAGTCGGGTTCGAGATATTTGATTCACCGCAACCAAAGAAGAAGAGTTTTCACAAATAACGATGTTAGAAGTACAAGATTCCTCACGGTGAGGGTGATCACTATCAACGGTTGTAGTGGTTTCTACTTCCTTATCCCGATGATTGGCACTATTATCTATGTTGGTGCAATTATCAAAATCTTTCCTGTGGGAATCCATCTAAGACCTCATCGTGTTGAAAACTTCTCCGTGGGAATCCACCCAAGGTAAGATCTAGGAGTTGTTTTCTTATCGATGCAGCGGAAGATTCATTTTTAGAAAAACTACGTCTGAAGAGATCCACCTATTAGGTTTCTTTTGCATGTTCATCTTGTCAGCGGGTTTGTTTCGCTTGAGTCTTAGTGGATTGTGCCTTGGCACGAATTATCTTTCTTGAGATATTGTGAGACACATGCATCATGATTAATGAAAAGACACATTTTTACATGTAGTACGAGATAAATTCAATGGTTTTGTTTAAAACAAAGAACTTTAACTTTGTCACTACAGTCTTTTTGAAATTGATTCTTGTTCGAAAAGACTTAGAATTCCTAGTGTTGTTTTCTAAGGGCATAGCATTTTCTTTTATGCTAATCGCTCTTAGATGCAAGCCAATACCTAGTCTTTTGTAGAGTATTCCTAGGTAATGGTTTACTACTACTAGTAGTGCCTTGAAATCTTGTAGAATTCATCACCACGGATGTTGCACCTAAAATTCGCCTTTTCGAGTCTATGCCTTTTCCTAGCTTCTTCTAGATAGTGATTTTGGACCATGTCGTTAGAACCAACAGATTCTTTAACTTGATTTTTGGTCACATTCCGTGTACTAGTCCTAGAAATGCGGTGTAATCACTTTTGGTGTTTCAAAGAATCGCTTTTCCTTTTTCAAAACTTTTGATAATTCTCTTTTTAATAGGCAGGGACTGTGTAGTGACTGTTTTTGACAAATCATTTTTCTCATTGACTTTTGGAGGAGGCTGAGAAATTGACATTTTTTGTTTAAAAACCGGTTTAGGAACATTTTCCTTCTCTGTAGTCAATGGTTTTGCAATCTTAGTATCCACAGCCTTTCCTTTTAGACTTCCCAGCTGAGCTCTCAAAAGGTCATTTTGCTCTTTCATGTCCTTGTAGGCACGCTCATACGACAATTTGTCATACTTGCATTCCTCTGATTTTCGATCAAGTTGTTTAAAATAGGACACATTTTCTTTTCAAGTTTTTCAAGAGCTTTTTCATATTTTGAAACAATTGCGGAGGTCTCGCACTAGAGTCTTTCATGATCTTCAACAATATGTTTGTAAAATAATGGACATGATATCGGTAGTCATAACATCTTCAAGAGAGAATCATTCAAATTTTCCAAAAGGTTGATGTGTTCAACACAATCATTAGCTTGCTTTACCGTGGATTTATGGTCCTTGACAAAGTCGATGTTTCTTTCAAAATGCTTGTTCAAAATGAATTACCCTTGCACCGATGGCATTCAATGAGGGCAATTTGGGTTTCAAAAACTCTTTTGTTTCGTCATCATGACGAGTAAACCAGATGTTAGTTGTAATATTGGTTTTAGATTTGACAGTCTCTTGAAGTATCCCAATTCTGGTTGTAACATCTTCTAAAATGCTTCTGGCATCACTTGTGTTAAAAGGATTGTTTGAAGACATTTGTTCGATTTTCGAAAGAGATTTTGAGACAACTACAGGAGTTGAAACTGGTTTTGAAACTGGTTTAGAAACTGGTGTTGACACAGTGTTTGAAACACTGGGTGTTATGGAAAACTTTGATTTTTCTTTTTGAGAAACAAAAGTAATTCCATTAATTTTGTTCCATTTGTTATAATCAATTGGTTTAAGATAGTTCTAACGTTTCAAGAGAATCACGAACAATTATGGGTTCATGCAAAGGTTTTCCATCGTTCAACACATTCTGTTCTTTCTGAGCTTTCTTGAGGAAACAAGGAGGTTTGTTACCAAGAGCCATTTTTTGTGTTGTATGAAAATACGGATTTGTTTGATTAATCATCATATTAGTTGATTTAGTGAATGACTGTTGTAACAAGCAAATTTTCCAATATTTTGATTTTATCATCTTTATCAAGAATTTCATCAAAAGAGAATCTTCTCGCTTTGAAAATCGACAATCAACCGCTTCTTCTTTTTCAAGATCGAATCGCTGCTATTTGTTTAAAAAGTTGGTCATTTAGATCGAAATTTCCTTGTTTAAAGATTTTATTTTCAAGTTCAAATTCACATCAAGTGTAATTTTTTTTTTTTTAAAAAAAATTTTGGTTTCCCAAAAAAAAAAAAGGGGGGGGTTAAATTTAAAAAAAAAATTTAAAAAAAAAATTTTTTGGGGTTTAAAAATTAAAAAATTTTTTTTTAAATTTTAAAAAATTTTAAAAAAAAAAAAAAAAAGGGAAATCGGGTTTTGGGGAATTTTTTTTTTTTTTTTCCCCAAAAAATTAAATTTTTTGGGGGGTTTTTTTTTTTTTTTTTTTTTTCCTTTTTTTAAAAATTTTTTTGGGGGGAAAAAAAATTTTTTGGGGAAAAAAAATTTTTTTTAACAAAAGGGTTTTTGGGTTTTTTTTTAAATTTGGGGAAAAAAAACCCAATTTGGGTTTCCCCGGGGGTTTTTTTAAATTTAAAAAAATTTTAAAAATTAAATTTTTCTTTTTTTTAAATTTTTTTTTTTAAAATTTTTTGGGGGGCCCCGGGTTTTTTTTCCCTTGAAAAATTTTTTTTTTTAATTTTTTTTGGGTTACCAAAATTTGAATTTCATGTAAAATTGAACGTTTAGACTCCCAAAAATTTCAATTTTTTTTTTTTTTTTTTTTTTTTTAGAAATCCTTAGGCGTAGAGAGAAGAAGTTACAGTGGGATATGGTGTTAGGATAGGGTTCCTTAGGCGTAGGAAGTGCTTATCGTAAACTTAAAGTTAGGCGTGAAAACTTATGCGTGGATTTAGCTTATGCTTAAGACAAGGCTTAGGCGTAAAAAATACTTAAGCGTAAAGTGTTCTACGCGTAAGTCTAAGCTTATGCGTAAGATTAGGGTTTTGCCCAAAAAATCCTTTACACTATCACAGTGTAAATGACATCCAAAGTCGAAGTGTTCCACAAACTTATCCAAGTGAGGGAAGCACTGAGTAACCGTTGAAGCACGAAGATTCTTCACCAAAAGCTTATGCATAGGATTCACTTCTTACGCGTAGACCTTACTGCGTGGGATTAGGGTTTCCTTAGGCGTAGAAAGTACAAAATTTCCAAAGCGATTTTATGCCCAAAAAGTTTTGTAACCACGATGTTAATGATGAAACGACTTCAAAATCACCAAAATAACAAGAAAGTTTTAAACTTTATGAACCACGATGAAATTTGAGCTTATCGTAAGATAGAACCACGAAACAAAATGAGTTTAAAAGCGTATCTAAAACCGTAAAGCTTGAAACTTTTGCAAAAACTAAAACTTTAACACCAAATAAACCTTAAACCACAAGAATCTTGAATTTTTAAGTGTAAAATCAAAGCTTTAAGCGTTTCAAAGATGTATAACGTGAGCTTTACGCGTGCTGATGCAAAAACTTCAAAACAAACACAAACACTCCTAAACCATTGTTAGGCGATTGATACCAATTGTAGGACCTTACTTTTACATCAACCTTACCACGATATCACGCTTATCACAAGAAGAACACGTATAACATAAACCCACGTTATACACAAGGATGTTATGCGTAGAAAGATTAAGAGAAGAACTTGGTGACTTGATATATGTATAAGTCGTGTATGTTTAGAGAGATAGAGAGAAGAAAAGGAAACTTTATTCTAAAGAAACACACACACACACACACACTCAAGCACACCCCTCAAATGAGACTTTGAGGGGTTTTATAGTTCACACATATGCCCTAATGGGCTTTGGGATGAGCTTGGATTGGACTTGGATTGGATGACAACTTATACAAGACTAGCAACTAACTTCTACCATTTAGCTTAGCCCAATCCACGAGCTCGATGACTATTCTGTCGATATCTAACACACGTTACAAAGTTCCTAAATGTGAATGACCATCACTTCTAATAAAAACTATTAAGGCTAACAATACCATCCTTAGACTTAAAGTTAAAAAAGCACATACCATTTTGGTTCATGATCACATCCTCCAACTGATATAACCTCCACATGTGCTTCAAGTGACAAACCAAATCCCTGTGATTCATACGGTACCCAACAAAAAAACCAACCACAGTATTACCCCATCTCTTACACCCTTCTTCCAACACGGGATCCATCCTAGCCACTTCCTGACCGTCACCAATAATAGAAGGAGGGACAAAATGGAGCTTATTATTCCCATTTCCACCAAAACTTCTAGCTATATCATCAACAAATGATCTATTACTCTTCTCAAAACCATTATCCTTCATCACACTATCTTTAACACTACTAGGCTCACCAGTTTCAAAATTGCTAACTACACCAACCCCTTTAGCTAAGTCACTAGCATTCCCATTTAGTTTAAACATCCCTGGCACCTAACATCCCCAAAACTAACCTTAGTAGGACTTTTGAAACACTAGTCCCATTCGAGGATTCAAAATGGGATTATCTTTAACAGGAATAGGCATTTGGTATACTAACATTAACCTTAAGACCATTGACACTATCCTTAGCACTATCAGATTTAGTACTATCAGACCTAACACCACTACTCAAACTAGCAGCAATTTCAACAATAATATCCCTATGACTATCCTTACAACTAACAGAATTATTATCATTAACACAAAATTTCTTACTAGCTTCAGAACCATCACCAACACTACCCATCCTCCATACCCATTCAAGATCCTCCCAAATCATCACTCCTTCCAGATTGAAGCCCTTCCTCATACACCAAATCCTCTATATCCACCACATCACCATTCCCATTTGAAATAGACCTTGAATCAACCTTCTTGAAAGTGTTTCGAGGTGTTTTAGATAGCATATTAGCATGTTTCATAGCAGATTTACTCAAAGGATTCATAGTTCTAGTTGTTTTTTTAGGTTTCAATGATGAATCCGTCCTATTAGAGGATGGATAAGGTTTGGAATCAAGATTTGAATCTGACATGGTGATTTAACTCATTTTCTTAATTCTTGAAAAGTTAAAATCTATTATAGGAAACACAAACAAACTAATTTACAAAAGAAAACTTGCTTTTACAAATATGCATATTAACAAACTAGAAATAAATTTCAATAAAATTCAAAATCAAATCACAATTTCCCCGGTAAAGGGTTTTATATTTTTGAGTAAAGGGTTTCCCCGGTAAATATTATTACACCAAAAAAACATTGAAGTACAAAGGATGAAGGTGACTTCCCTCATCTCAGTCCATAAGGACACTTACATGCTAACCACAACAATAAACCAAACAACTATATAAGAATGACAGGCCATCCTTATAACTAACATAATGAAAACATACTACCTATGACGACCCTTGAGACGAACATCATACCCATATGGCATATACTCATAACCGTCATAAGACTCCAAATCATCCAGAAATCCAGCACCAGGTAAACATTCGGGCATGCAGACTTCATCTTCATCCTCTATAGTAGATAAAGATAAGGATGAACTCCCTTGATGTGTAGAAACAATATGAGTACTTGCAAATTGCTTCCACAGGCTACTCTTGCCACTTTCCACAAGTACTTTACTAGAAGAGACTTCACACACAGTGGCCGTCTTCTCACTAGTGTTAGGTACCGGTACCTCCTCCATACATGGACTACCATCACCCTTTAGCAAACTAGAAGAAATACCATTCGAATCATCTGTAGAAGGCTGATCTAAAGGAGCATCATCCAACGTACTTGTAGTTTCCATGGCCTTCTTCTTGGGGGCAGGTTTAGAAACAGGTTTATACAATACACTTGGCTTTGGTTTAAAGAACCTAGGCCTTTGATTGACTTTGGCATCCTTATTCCCAACCTTACCCGAGTGAACACCCCGAGTAGAACCAACATCATTAATAGTCGAACCCGAACCACTAGTTGTTTGTCTTCTCCTAAGAGGGCAAGAATCATCCTCATGGTTAAAAATATTACATTTAGAACATCTAGCAGGCCACCATTCGTATTCGACATCAAGAACTTCCATATAATGACCCTTACCCATAGGCAAAGGTATAGCAACATCAATTGATTCCAAAACAGCCTTATGAGCAGATAATTCAAGTAGAACCCGTGCATAAGAATATCGACCCCAAGGATTACTACACATAGCTCTAGTACTTGCATCCATTCGTATCATACGACCCAGCTGTTGTGCAATCAAACCAATACCGACTTTAGAATACGCAATTGCAGGTACATTACGAATAAGAACCTATACCGGTACCTTAGTAACCTTCTCCTCTCCAACCTTGTATTAGGAACCCAAATCTTCAAGAAAATAGGATTCGATTTGATAAACCAAGGACCACCCTCAAGCACCCTATTCATACCCTCTTGAGTCTTGAACTTGAAAAGGAAGAAATTACTACGCATCATAACAAACTCGAAGCCAAACTTACCCCACGCATGCTTAACATAGTCACAACAATAGGAAAAGCTACCCGTTGCCCAAGGAAATAGCCGCATAACGTATTATCAAATTTAGAGCGCATATCATCCACAACGGCTAAGGGAATAACAACGTTTGCAACTCCAATATTACACCCATCATCTAGCTTGTCACCCTTATCCTTAATCATACCAATTTTTGCAATCCCCAACGAATCGGGTTCCACAACATTGTTAGACTTAGTGTGACAACTTGCAATTTAGGGAGTCTATTTTAGGTAATCGCATTACGTTAAACTAAACCAAGCTTTGCCTTTATCACTATTTTTATAAACCATGACTTGATTTTATATCGTCTATTGGTTTTTACGGTTTATTTCACTATTGAATGAGTTATCGTATGAGTTTTAACTCTATTTGGTAGGCACTATTCAATTCGGCACTAGAAAAGCATAAAACGAGAAATATTGTAACTTTTAGACCGTAACTCGAAAATTGACAAATAAATAGTCAAAACTCGTGAAAAAACATAAATAACGATGTTAGAAAGTCGAATGAAAGTTGTGGGACACTCGGGGGACAATATATGAGCTCGGGAATGGGTAAACGGGATAGTTACGAAAAATTACAACTCTGACCCTCCTCTTTCTCCCCTAGCCGGCGCCCCCGACACCCTTTTTTTTTATTTTTGAGTCCTTTGTGTCCAAGTATAAAAGGCCCTCCCACCCCTCATTTGATACTTCACTTTCTCTCACTAAACACACACACACTCACCTTTCTCTCTCTACTCTCTCTCCCCAAATTAAATATAAACCCTAACCCTAAACACCACCATCGCCGGCCACTTTTCCGGCCACCACCACCACACGACAGCGCGTGACCACCCACCACCACCACCATATCGAAGATCTTTTCATCCTCTTTCTATCCATATATAATACTCTCACTAAAACCTTCATTAACACCTTCAAATCTAAAGATTAAGATTCGGATTTCTAGGGTTTCAAGTGGGTTTTGCAATTCGTGATTGAATAAGGTAAATGGAACATAGGTAAAGCTTGTTTAAGCTATAATAAAACACGTATGGATTAATTAGGGTTTCGATCCTATGGTAAAATTTAGGGCTTTTGGGTGAAACATGGAATTAAGTCTAATTAACATCTAAATAAACAAGTAGTTAGTGTTTGGTAAGCATGTGGTTTATCAATTTGATGGGTTTATGCATTTTTGGTCTAGTTTCATATCTTTGGTTAGAATAGATGATGGGTTTTGTGTTTGTTTAATGATTGGAGCTTGATTGATTGTATTTGGATGTTGTGGTAATGATTTGGGAAGTGTTTGGATGGTGTTTGGTGATGGTAAAGGCGTACACCATAAGGGTCATGGTTGGTGTCGTATACCCACATGGACCAAGGGTCCGGTCGGGTCGTTTTGGTAGCTTGTTGGTTGATATAGTTGAGGTTTGGATGAGACGCGTGGGGCCGAAAAGCTTTTAGGGCTTGTTTGGTTCACGTGGTCTTAACCGTGACCGTGTCATAACCATTAGGGTCATAAAATTGGTTTCTAGTATATTTGGTTGATTGATTGGCTGGCGAGATTGATTTGAGTTGGTTTGGGATTGAATTGCGCTATTATGACTTTTAAATTGAACTTGATATATATATAGTCAACTTTGAGCTACGTCGGTGTTACTTTGACTTTTTAGTCAATAGTTGACTCCGACAAAGCCGTAACATCGACTTTAGTATAATTTGGACTATTGATTGATTAAAAGCTGAGAAGTCATGACTCGTGCTTGTGGACTCGAAACGAATAACGATATGAGATTAATATTGGAATTTGACGAAATATATATATATACATGAAAATGCTAATAGACTATGAAATATAAATAATAAATGGGCTTTTGTACCAAAAATATCGATAACAAGACTTATCTTGTTATTTACTATTTTTAAATGGAAACTAACGACTAAATTGGAAATGTTTTATAATAAATAAGTAATTCATGTTTCGAGTACACATTTATCGAAGGATGTCAATTATGGGCATTTAATACTAGTTAAAGTATTTATTTGCTTACGTTATGTGCATGGGTTACGGATAACCTAACATTAATAGTGTTGATCCACGTGGGTAGCGGACTCATTAGGTTGAAGAATCTAATAAGAGCCCGCTAGGTATGTTGGGTAACCTTATTAATGGGTGAATTATCCTTATGACTCTTTAGGATACGATTGATTTATGGGATAATAAGCGACACGAATAAATAAATGAGTTTATCGAGTTGTGAATTCGATAAGGTCTACTATTTATTCGAAACTTATTGGACTATGGAGCTTATCGCTTAGAGGTCTCATTGTGTCGCATTGAGTTATATATTGGTTGTTTGAGTGCATTCATAGCATCATATTGAGTCGATACACCCACAGGAGGATACAAACACTAGGATTAAATGGCGAAACGAGACACTTTTGGAAATAACAAAATGGAATACATTGGGGTAGATAACGTTGATTTGAGAGATATACATATTAAATTTGGTCTACATTAATAGGTTGTGCCGAGTTGATAGTTGTTGTCCGTGATTTACATTATCTTACGCTAGTGTTTATTCGCACGTTGATTGCTTGAGGTGAGTTTCATAGCCCACTTTTATCTACGTTTTAACTATATTGGGGTGAGAATCATGCTACTATTTTGGACCGTGAAAACTATTTGGATTTGCTTATATGCTTGGTTGTTTAGATAGATGTGCGGTGGTGTTGCCTTAGACTAGGGTAGCAATCCTAATTGCTATAAGCATGTTGCCTAGCTAAGAATAAACTTCTACATCGACCTAGTCAGGGGTTGGCGGTTGTTCTAGATTTTGCCACGGCAGTCTTTGGACTAGAGTCATGGGGCCGAGTAATCCACGGATGCGGGATATGATTATGGTTGGTGATCCGGTAGGATAGGTGTGCAAGCGGTATTTATCTATCTTAGGTCTTGCATAGCAAATCAACTCCTCTTGGTCCACTATGATTTTGTTGAACTTAAAACTATGAACTCACCAACGTGGTGACCTTTTAGCATGATTTCTCGTATTTGAGAGATGTTTGGCATACGTGATCGGTGGAAGCTTGGCAAGAAGGCGGGGTTCAAGGATCATTTCGACTCGATAAACTTTGGGGACCTATTTTATTAAATCATGTTTTGGGCCTAATATTTACACTTCTGGATTAAATGTTTTGAATAACTAAATTTGGGATTGGTTTTGAATGTTAAATGACTATCTTTTTGCTATACTTGTGTGCGATACCAATCCAATAGTAGCGCCTCGAAAACTTGATTATATCTTCCATTGTCGAGATTTGGGGTGTTCTGATTGGTATCGAGCTCAAGGTTATAGAAATTAGGTATTTTATAAACCTAAACTATAACCACTTTTTAAGAAAATTGATCCTCGACCGGCCTTGCGCGCTTGCCAAGCCGAAGCTTCTTATTTGATTATGGTATGAACCGTGATTTGAATTATGAGATGATCTGTTAAGGGATATTGTGAACTGATTATGGAAACGTTATGATTTGGAGATATGATTATTGATTTTGGGTAAATGAGATGTGATTATCGAGATACTAAGGAATTTGATTTGAGTAAATGGTATATTGTGATTTTGGAGTTTTGAACTCAATTGAATTGATATGGGATTATGTGATGGAACGGAACTTATGTGTTTTATTTAAAGGCATGTTTTGAGTAATGCGGTACCTCTACTTTTAAAGCTTTCATTATGTGATATATGTTTTGGTTAAGTTGATGCGCTTATTAAAACTAGTTGTTTCGAACACTTATACCTACCCTATGCCATTGTCACAGACTATGCCTTCACTAGCTTTTGATGTGTCGAGGGGTCCTTCTTTGTTGCTAGTTCGCGGCATTGACTCTCATGATGGTTGTGCGGGGTGATCCTTATGAGATTGCCGTCACTCTAGTTCATCACCATCGGATCGCCCTAGCTCATCTAGGCTCACTTTACATCGGTCTTAGCACGAGCCCGGACTCCTTGGATTGCATATAGCCTTGCCCGCATGTCCGTGAGACCACCATCATCACCTATCCGTTTAGCGACATCACCATGTCTTAGGAGGCCTAGATCTCCTAGTGTACCACCTCGGGGTTTACTCAAGAGACTCAGACTCATGGACTCTCCTTCATGGATGAGGCAAGGAGGAGCATGAGGTCGAGGAGGATGAGATTGAGGAGCGTATGTAGATGAGGATGAGGATCCTCGGGATGAGGATGATGAGGATATCCTAGAAGGGGTACTCCTCCATTGCGAGTCTTGCACATTCTCCAGACCAGGTTCTCCTTTGCACGAGCACAGAGTCCCTGGGCGACCTTTAGACATTGACTCACCACCTTACTCACCTTATATGGGTAGCCGTTATGATCGAGATACCATCGGAGATTGCTTGAGCCCGAGGAGTATGGTGAGGCAGATGCGATGTGGGAGAGGATTACATCACGGTACTAGGCTTAGTCGGTTGATGGATCGGTTGGTTGGAGTATCTAGGGCTAGTATAAAGGATATGAGAGGCGATATAGATGCGTAGTCGGGAGGACTAGGGTTTTGCGTGAGGGTATGTCGAGCTCCGGAGCGGGTTGGGGACTGCTTGAGAGGGTTCATGACAACTCGTGATCTTGATAGAGCGATTTGGCATAGGATTGGTGAGTTGGAGAGAGGTCATGAGCTTAAGAGTGATCGCGACGCTCGGCGTGTTGAGTTAGCATCTTTGTGGAGAGAGGTCAACGATGTTAGGAGATCAGTTAGTGGTATTCATAAACGTGGCTAGATAGTATTAGATTCATGGCTTTGTACCATCTTGAAACTAAGTAGTACTTGGTTCGAGATGTAGATCTATCCTAGTTGTCTTAGTAGTATCGTCGTTAGGATCGTTTTTGATTTCTTCGTATCCTTCCATGTATTTCCACTTTTGAAACCTATGAGTTAAGGTTATTGGAACGTGCATCCTTTAGTTATGATTCGGTATCTGATTATTTCGCTTTGATATAGTGTTATCCTTGTTGACCCTGATTATGAATTTGAGCATTATTTAGTGATCTTTGGAACCCAACTCTATCTTAGAGCATGAATTGTGAACTTATGAAACTGTTCTTCTTGCCTTGAATGATGGCAACAAGGCGAAAACCCACTTAGGAACAACCGAGCGACTCCTGCTGCTGTTGTTGCCCTGTCCGTCGAGTTCGTCGTTCGCCCCGACCACTCCACTGTTGAGAACCGAACAACGATAACCCGGTGTAGAAAACCCGAATGTGAGCGACCGTGCTAAGAATGGTCTGTTCCACAAAACCCTCCACTGTGAACCCAACCCATGTTGACGGTTAGTGGCGCGTGTCGTTGAGCGCTAGGCGAGACTAATCTCTAAAACCTCTGGTGGAACCCCAATGTGAATCGAACTCGAGGTTGTACCTACAAAGAGTTCCGATTACGTGGTCCCATTGAGTTCGGAGGCGGGGAGTAGTTTACCTAACTAGGTGGTTAGAAAAGCGAATCGTGTTTGCCGTTAGTAATTGTGAGGAGGATTGTAAGGTTAAGTATGCAACATTTACCATGAAGGACGAAGCGTTAACACAGTGGAACAACTATCACGGTCGGTAGGAATTGATGTAGCTTATAGTATGACTTGGACTCGGTTTAAGACTCTCTGATCAAGACTTCTTGTCCTATGAAGGAAGTTAAGAAGTTAGAAAGTGAGTTACGGAACCATAAGGTTAAGAATGCGACATGGCGACTTATACTAAATCGTTTCAAGAGTTATCGTTGCTTTGCCACGATATGGTTCGCTTGAAGAACTTAAGATTGAGAGATATCTTGATGGATTGCCTTTAGCTACTCGAAATGATGTCATCATTGCGAAGCGGTTAATTTGCATGAGGCAATTCTGTGGCTCGGTTTGATGGACTCTTATGTATTAGAGGTAGGAGACAAGGGTAAGAATGATAGGAGTGATAAGAGGAAGAGGAATGAAGTTGTTAAAGGGAATGGCAACAAACGGCATGAGACAGCCAGAGTGTTCGCCATAGGAAATGGAGAAAGGAAAGATTATAAAGGTAGTAAGCCTATGTGTGGTCGTTGTAACCGACACCACCATGGACTGTGCCCAAATGTGTATAGGAAGTGCTCTAAGGTAGGACATATGGCCAAGGCGTGGGTCTCGTCCACTTGCTGCACTCAAGCTGCACAGGAGGCGGGCTGGAAGGCCATGTCACTATTTTGGATGTGGAAAGAAGGGACACTTTAAGAATGAGTGCCGAGTCGTGGATGAGAGGAAATCTAGGTAATGTGGGAGGATTTGCTAACTGAGGTATGGGAAGTAATGGCTTAAACCACGTGAAGCATGAGTTTGTGGAAAACCGGAAACCATGGTGCTAGGAATCGTGAGAGACATGGGAGCAGTAGCTTGTTTACGCTATTGGGAAGGAAGCGGTGAGCCTAACGTAGTTACTGGTGCGTTCCTTCTCAATAATCGCTATGCTTCCATCTTGTTTGATCTTTGTGCGGATATGAGTTTCGTATCCACCAATTTTATGCCATTACTAGGAATCTCCCAAACACCTCTAGGGTTTAATTACGATGTGGAATTAGCCAATGGGAATAGGGAGAAGATAGACATCGTAGTCCGAGGTTGCACCTTAAGTTTCCTGGACCGCCCGTTTACTATAGACTTATTGCCGGTTACCTTAGGAAGTTTTGACATCATTATCGGAATGGATTGGTTGTCCAAGAACGATGCACACATCATCCGTGATGAGAAGATTGTGCATTTACCGTATGGCGGAAAAGTTCTGAGCATACAAGGAGATCGGAGCGACTGTGGAAGTCCTTCCCGGTTGCGCGTCATCTCTTGTATTAAGGCCCGTAAGTACATCGATAGAGGAGGTTGTCTTTTCTTGGCTCGAATTTACGAAAAGAAAAGTGAGGAGAAGAGTGAAAGATACCTTAATGATGTACCCGTCGTTAGAAATTTCGGATGTGTTTCCGACGATCCGCGAGGATTCCACACGTCCGAAAAGTAGAATTCCAAATAGAGTTGATACGGTGCGGCACCGTGGCAGGGCACCTTATCGACTTGCTCGAAGAGAATTGGAGGAACTCTAAGCAGTTGGCGGAATTGTCGAGAGAAGGGATTCATTCGAGCAAGTTCATCATCGTGGGAGCACCGGTGTTGTTTGTGAAGAAGAAGGATGGATCGTTTCGGATGTGTATTGATTATAGAGTATTGAATAAGTTGGCGGTGAAGAACCGATATCCGTTACCTAGAATAGATGACCTATTCGACCAACTCCAAGAGCTAGTGTCTTTTCTAAGATCGACTTACGATCTGGTTATCACCGACTTAGAGTTCGAGAGGAGGATATCCCTAAGGCGGCGTTTAGAACTCGTTATGGACACTATGAATTCCAAGTGATGTCGTTTGGTTTGACCAACGCGGTGATTTTCATGGATCTCATGAACCGGGTGTGTAAGCCATACCTGGATAAGTTTGTGATAGTGTTCATAGACGACATCTTGATATACTCTAAGAGTAGTGAGGAGCATGAAGAGCATTTGAGGCTCATTTTAGGATTGTTGAGAGAGGAGAAGCTGTATGCCAAATTCTCTAAATGTGAATTTTGGATTCCGTCCGTGCAATTCTTAGGTCATGTGATAGAGAGTCGAGGTGTTCATGTTGAACCAGCTAAGACTAAGGCCATTAAGGAATGGGCAGCTCCTAAGAACCCATCAAACATCCGACGGTTTCTAGGTTTAGCGAGCTATTATAGGAGATTCATTGAGGATTTTCCAAGATAGCTAAGTCGTGACCAAACTAACACGAAGGATGTTAAGTATGAATGGGGAGAAAAGGAAGAAGAAGCATTCCAACTTCGAAGGAGAAGTTGTGTAGTCGCCCATCCTAGCTTTGCTGAAGGAAGCGAAGATTTTGTCGTGTCTTTGACGCTTCGCATAAAGGCTTAGGTGATGTTTTGATGCGGGGGAGAAGGTGATTGCTTATGCATCCGACAACTTAAGACATGAGAAAACTACACCACCCATGACCTTGAGTTAGGTCTTTGTAGTGTTTGCTCTTGGGATCCGGAGACATTATCTCGTATGGAACCAAGTGTGTAGTATTCTTGACCATAAGAGCTTGAAGCATATCTTAGATCGGAAGGAATCGAACATGAGACAACGTCGTTGGTTAGAATTTCTTAGTGATTTTGGTATGAGATTCGTTATCATCACGGTAAGGCTAATGTTGTGGTGATGCACTTAGTCGTAAGGAGGACATTCTACCCTACTCGTTAGATCTTTAGGAATGACCATTGTTTCTCCCTTACCGTCTCAAATTTTAGCCGCCAAGCGAGGCATTGACGGAAGAGAACCGTCCTTATGAGAATCTTCATGGAATGGTAGAAATTGAAAACGCTTCTTGAAGCGTTAAGACGAACCTTATGCTTGAGAGAAAGTGGATACCATTTCATGGTGGAATCCGTGAGTTGATTATGCATGAGTCGCATAAATCAAAATACTCTATTCATCCGAGCCTATAAGATGTATCGGGACCTTAAGAAACTTTATTGGTGGCCTAATATGTAGGCCGATATAGCTCGATATGTCGGTTGGTGCACGACTTGTTCTAAGGTAAAGGCGAACATCGAAAACCTCGGGACTCTTAGTTCAACCCAAACTCCGAATCGAAATGGGAGCGAATAACCATGGACTTTATCACTAAATTACCGAGAACGACTAAGCGGCAATGATGCTATTTGGGTGTCGTTGATCGTTTAACTAAGTCGCTCACTTCTTAGCCATTAGTGAAACCGATAGTCTCGATAAGCTTGCTCGATTGTATCTTAAGGAGGTAGTATCGCGTCATGGAGTACCGATATCTATCATTTCCGATAGGGATAGCCGTTTACATCCCACTTTTGGAGATCATTACGCATGCGACGTTAGGAACAAACTTGGATATGAGCATTGCTTACCACCCTCGGACCGATGGTCGAGCGAGAGAACCATTCGAATTTAGAGGACAAGCTTAGAGCTGTGTTATTGATTTCGGCAAAGGTGGGAGACACCTCCTTTGGCGAATTTTCTTACAACAATAGTTATTATTCTAGCATTAAGGCCGCTCCATTTGAGGCCTTTGTATGGCGAAAATGTCGTTCTCTGTTTGTTGGGTGAAGTTGGCGAGAGTCGACTTATAGGTCCCGAACTTGTCCTAGAAACCACTAAGAAGATAGTTCGGATTAAGTAACGATTGCAAACCGCTCGTGATAGACAAAGAGTTATGCCGATAAGAGGCGTAAACCTTTAGAATTTCAAGTTGGAGATCGTGTTATGTTGAAAGTTTCTCCTTGGAAAGGAGTGATTCGTTTTGGAAATGTGGAAAACTCAATCCCGATATATTGGTCCCTTTCCAATCACGGAAAGAATCGGACCGGTAGCATACCGCTGGAGCTACCATCGAATTGAGTAGTGTACACAATGTCTTTCATGTTAGTAATCTTAAGAAATGTCTTTCGGAGGAAAACATAGTTGTGCCCTTAAGAGATATTCGTATTGATGAGAAATTGAAATTCGTTGAGGAACCGATTGAGATTATGGATCGTGAGATCAAGCGGTGAAGAATAGCCGAATTCCGATTGTCAAAGTTCGTTGGAAGTCCCGACATGGACGGAGTTCACTTGGGAGCGTGAGGGCGTTTTCCGTGGGAAGTATCCTACACTTTTATGACATCAAGCAACTCGGGTGAAACCGGGACAAGTTTCTTCGAGGCTGGGAGGCTGTGACAAGCGGAAATTTAGGAGTGTATTTTAGGTAACCGCATTCGTTAAACTAAACCGAGCTTTGCCTTTATCACTATTTTTATAAACCATGACTTGATTTTATATCGTCTATTGGTTTTACGGTTTATTCACTATTGAATGAGTTATCGTATGAGTTTTAACTCTATTTGGTAGGCACTATTCGATTCGGCACTAGAAAAGCCTAAAACGAGAAATATTGTAACTTTTAGACCGTAACTCGAAAATTGACAAATAAATAGTCAAAACTCGTGGAAAAAACATAAATAACGATGTTAGAAAGTCGAATGAACGTTGTAGGACACTCGGGGGACAATATATGAGCTCGGGAATGGGTAAACGGGATAGTTACGAAAAATTACAACTCCGACCCTCCTCTTTCTCCTCTAGCCTGCGCCCCCCCTCCACCCTTTTTATTTATTTTTGAGTCCTTTGTGTCCAAGTATAAAAGTCCCTCCCACCCCTCATTTGATACTTCACTTTCTCTCACTAAAAACACACACACACTCACCTTTCTCTCTCTACTCTCTCTCTCCCCAAATTAAATATAACCCCTAACCCTAAACACCACCACCGCCGACCACTTTTTCGGCCACCACCGCCACACGACGGCGCGTGACCACCCGCCACCACCACCATATCGAAGATCTTTTCATCCTCTTTCTATCCATATATAATACTCTCACTAAAACCTTCATTAACACCTTCAAATCTAAAGATTAAGATTCGGATTTCTAGGGTTTCAAGTGGGTTTTGCAATTCGTGCTTGAATAAGGTAAATGGAACATGGGTAAAGCTTGTTTAAGCTATAATAACCCACGTATGGATTAATTAGGGTTTCGACCCTATGGTAAAATTTAGGGCTTTTGGGTGAAACATGTAATTAAGTCTAATTAACATCTAAATAAACAAGTAGTTAGTGTTTGGTAAGCATATGGTGTATCAATTTGATGGGTTTATGCATTTTAGGTCTAGTTTCATATCTTTGGTTAGAATAGATGATGGGTTTTGTGTTTGGTTAATGATTGGAGCTTGATTGATTGTATTTGGATGTTGTGGTAATGATTTGGGAAGTGTTTGGATGGTGTTTGGTGATGGTAAAGGGGCGTACACACCATGAAGCCCACGTATGGGTCATGGTTGGTGTCGTACGTGACCCACATGGACCAAGGGTCCGGGTCGGGTCGTTTTGGTAGCTTGTTGGTTGATATAGTTGAGGTTTGGATGAGACGCGTGGAGCCGAAAAGCTTCTAGGGCTTGTTTGGTTCACGTGGTCTTAACCGTGACCGTGTCATGACCATTAGGGTCATAACATTGGTTTCTTATATTTGGTTGATTGATTGGTTGGCGAGATTGATTTGAGTTGGTTTGGGATTGAATTGCGCTATTATGACTTTTAAATTGAACTTGATATATATATTGTCAACTTTGAGCTACGTCGGTGTTACTTTGACTTTTTAGTCAATAGTTGACTCCGACAAAGCCGTAACATGGACTTTAGTATAATTTGGACTATTGATTGATTAAAAGCCGAGAAGTCATGACTCGTGCTTGTGGACTCGAAACGAATAACGATATGAGATTAATATTGGAATTTGACGAAATATATATATATATATACATGAAAATGCTAATAGACTATGAAATATAAATAATAAATGGGCTTTTGTACCAAAATATCGATAACAAGACTTATCTTGTTATTTACTATTTTAAATGGAAACTAACGACTAAATTGGAAATGTTTTATAATAAATAAGTAATTAATGTTTGAGTACGTTTATCGAAGAATGTCAATTATGGGCATTTAATACTAGTTTAAGTATTTATTTGCTTACGTTATGTGCATGGGTTACGGATAACCTAACATTAATAGTGTTGATCCGTGGGTAGCGGACTTATTAGGTTGATGAATCTAATAAGAGTCCGCTATGTGCGTTGGGTAACCTTATTAATGGGTGAATTATCCTTATGACTCTTTAGGATACGATTGATTTATGGGATAACAAGCGACACGAGTAAATAAATGAGTTTATCGAGTTGACGAATTCGATAAGGTCTACTACTTATTCCGAAACTTATTGGACTATGGAGCTTATCGCTTAGAGGTCTCATTGTGTCGTATTGAGTTATATATTGGTTGTTTGAGTGTATTCATAGCATCATATTGAGTCGATACACCCACATGAGGATACCAAACATTAGGATTAAATGGCGAAACGAGACATTTTTGGAAATAACAAAATGGAATACATTGGGGTGAATAACGTTGATTTGAGAGATATACATATTAAATTTGGTCTACATTAATAGGTTGTGTCAGTCGATATATGTTGTCTTAGTGATTTACATTATCTTACGCTAGTATTTATTAAATGCGTTGATTGCTTGAGGTGAGTTTCATAGCCCCACTTTTTCTACTTTTTAACTATATTGGGGTGAGAATCATACTCTTGTTTTTGGACCGTGAAAACTATTTGGATTTGCTTATATGCTTGATTGTTTAGATAGATGTGCGGTAGTTGTTGCCTTAGACTAGGGTAGCAATCCTAATTGCTATAAGCATTGCCTAGCTAAGAATAAACTTCTACATCGACCTAGTCCGGGGTTGGCAATTGTTCTTGATTTTGCCACGGCGGTCTTTGGACTAGAGTCGCGGGGCCCGAGTAATCCACGGATGCGGGATATGATTATGGTTGGTGATCGGGTAGGATCGGTGTGAAAACAGTATTTATCTATCTTAGGTCTTGCATAGCAAATCAACTCCTCTTGGTCCACTATGATTTTGTTGAACTTAAACCTATGAACTCACCAGACGTGGTGACCTTTTAACATGATTTCTCGGGTATTTGAGAGATGTTTGGCATCGTGATCGGTGGAAGCTTGGCAAGAAGGCGGGGTTCAAGGATCATTTCGACTCGATAAACTTTGGAGACCTATTTTATTAAATCATGTTTTGGGCTTAATATTTACATACGGATTAAATTTTTTGAATAACTAAATTTGGGATTGGTTTTGAATGTTAAATGACTATCTTTTTGCTATACTTGTGTGCGAAACCAATCCAATAGTAACGCCCCAAAAACTTGATTAAGTCTTCCGTTGTACCGAGATTTGGGGGTGTTACACTTAGGGACATCAGAATTAGGACTAGATAAACTTACACTTCCACTTATAGCAATGCTCGGATCAGAAACAACATGGGCAACACTTGGCATAGAACCACCATGATCATTAGGGAGCGCAAAGCTACCCGTTTTTCCACCCAAACCTCCACCTTTCAAGATAGATTTCAATGGCTTACCCTCGTTAACAATTACCTTCCCGTCGATATTGTTAATCTTGGCAGCCAACCCAGTCGCCTTAGTAGGCTTCTTTCCATTCAAAAACCATGATTCCATCTCTCTCTAAACCCACTTACACTATATTCGACGCAGCAATCAAGATCAAATGCTTGAACCTTTCAAACCCTAAAGATGGGTTACTTGCAAACAAGAAATGACGTGCACTAGGAAAGTACCAACTCCAAAAGGAATTAGTTAGAATTACGCCCAAGAGAATACCACAACGAATCAGAATCACAGCAAAATAACCAAACCCTGAGCGAGTTTAGTTGATCGTTAAGCAGCAGATAACCAATGCGCATACAAGAAAAAACGAAACCCTAATTAGGTTCGAATATTAGAAACAATAACCAAGGATCAATGGGCAAAATAATTAGTTGATCGACCTAATATATATATATATATATATATATATATATATATATATATATATATATATATATATATATATATATATATATATATATATATATATATATATATATATATATGTAGTAATAAACCGACAATCGAATTAAGGTGCGATCAAAAAAAAACCAAGGCGTTTAAAACCCTAACCCAACGATTCACACAAATATACCTTTAATCCCAAAAACAAGGCGCAAATTGAAAACACCAATGATAACCACAATGATTGATCACAAGTGTATTGATTTGATCCAAGAATTAAAGGAGACAGGCGATTTGGATGAGAAAAACGATTAGGATGGGGGGGGGTAGGGAGAAAATAGCCAAAAGAGGACTTTTAGGGTTTTCGGTTAAATTTATATACATATATATAGTTTACATTGATTATACCATTGTACTAAATGGTTATTAAGTTTATAAAAGTATAGGGACTAAAGTTGAAAAGTTACAAAAGAGTTACAAGCCTTAGTTTTATGTTTATTAGGTTTTAAGTGGGATTTCCCAACTAGACAAGCTCGGTTCTCCTAACTTGTAAAGAGTTATGATCCTGCTTTTACGCTCACATAAAGCTCTTTGAGTGTACAAATAAGGTTTTTGGGTCCCACTGCCCAAAACGTTTCAAAACCTAAGTGAAATTACTATTTTACCCTTATGTGTCAATAGCTGGCAATTAACAGCAAAATTAGTCTCACAAAAATGGCTATATTTTGAGTTTACCACTTTTTTTGACCTGGTTCAAGCGGCCATGTTTAAGTTAAAGGGTCTAATAACTTTTCTACTTGAACACTAACAGTTGGTATAGTACAAAAATTTTGAGTTTTCACGAATGAAATCTGTTACTCCAGTTTTGACTACTTTTATGAAAGATTTTCAGTTTAATTCGTCAGGTGGAGTTATGGAATGAGCCACTGATTTTTGACACTAAACCCGTTTTTGTTGCTGTTCCAAATCGACTCAGAAATTAACCATCAAAACAAGTTTCTAATGTGTTTCTAACCAAGTCCAAGGTATAATGGGATAATGCTAAAAATTGCATCGAACATGACCACTTTTGTGATTGTGTGTAACCAACTTTTTTTTTTGTCATTGTATCACAAAAAATTTGAATTTGTGTTCTTGTATGTATCCAGTTATGCTAAGCGTTACATCATTAGTCCTTTATATTAACGGTCGTTAGTAATACTTAAAATTTTGTTTTTTTACGTTTTTATTCGTCTTCATCTGTTATTATACGTTTTCGTCCGTTTTCTTATGTTTGCGTCCAATTTTATACGATTTCCTCCATTTTTTTACGTTTTCGTTTGTTTTCTTACGTTTTCATACGTTTTATACGTTTTCGTCCGTTTTCATCCGTTTTCTCACGTTTTCATCCGTTTTAATCTGTTTTAATACATTTTCATCCGTTTTCTTACGTTTTCTTCCATTTTTATACGTTTTCGTCCATTTTTAAATGTTGTCGTCCATTTTCTTATGTTTTCGTCCGTTTTTACGTTTACATTCGTTTTCTTCCATTTTATCGTTTTAAATCTATCTTATTACGTTTTATACATTTTCTTCGTTTTCATCTGTTTCTTAAGTTTTTGTTCGTTTTAAACGTTTTCCTGCATTTTCGTCCATTTTATACGTTTCATCTGTTTTTATACGTTTTCGTCCGTTTTCTTCCGTTTTTATACGTTTTCGTCCGTTTTTAAACGTTGTCTTACGTTTTCATCCGTTTTTATACATTTGCGTCTATTTTTAAACCTTATCATTCATTTTCTTACGTTTTGTTTTGTTTTCGTGTGTTTTTAGACGTTTTCGTCCGTTTTCTTACGTTTTTGCTCGCTTTTATACACTTTTGTTCGTTTTTATATGTCTACGTTCGTTTTACGTTTGGCTCATTTTATATGTTTTCGTTCATTTTTGTACACCTTCATTCGTTTTTACATGTTTTCTTTCGTAAACAAACGAAAACGTGTAAAAACGTATAAAAACGAATGAAAATGTGTAAAACGAATGTAAACGTATAAAAACGAACGTAAACGTATGAAAACAAATGAAAACGTATAAAAACGAGTACAAACATTTTAAAACGTGTAAAAACGAACATAGACGTGTAAAAATGAACGAAAACATATTAAAACGAGCAAAAACATAAGAAAACGGACGAAAACAAAACAAAACGTAAGAAAATGAACGAAAGCGTATAAAAACGGACGAAAATATAAGAAAATGTTTAAAAACAGACGGCGTGAAAATAGATGGCGTGTAAAAGCGATGAAGCGTGAAAACCGACGGCGTATAAAATAGATGAAAATGTAAAAAACGTTTAAAACGGACGGCGTATATAACGGACGGCGTATAAAAATGGAAGAAAGTGAAAGAAAGCGGACGGCGTTTAAAATGGACGAAGCGTTTAAAACGAGCGAAACATGTAAAACGAGCGAAACATTATAAAGCGGACGCATAAAAGCGGATGTAAGCGTAAAAATAGCGGCGTATAAAATGAGCAGCGTATAATAACGAATGAAAATGTGTGAAAGCGAATAAAAGCGTAAAGCGAATTTTAAGTTATTTACTAACCCAATACTGTCTTCCACGGGTTATGGGTCCCAATCCGTCTTCCATGGTGTATGGGGTTTAAGTTATTCTAACGACCATTAATATAAAGGACTAACGATGTAACGCTTAGCTTTGTTGGATCATACAATAACAAAAATTCAAAAGTTTTATGTTCTGATGAAAAATTAGTTGGTACATCTGATCTCAAAAGTGGTCAACTTTAATGCATTTTTAGCATTATCCCTAGTTTAAAATACATAAGTTCCCAAAGACAAGTCATAATAAGTTTAAACATAAGTTTCAAATGTTAAAGCAATTATTTTTTAAGATAAACAACATTTGAAAAAAGTGTCCATGAAATGTGTCTATGAAATGCATCCAGAAAGTTTTCACTTACTGCTGATCACCTCAAAAGCATAACAAAATGGATCAACTATGGCCATAGTTGGCAAGTTCACAGGATTAAGTACACCGAATAGTTCAAAATGAGTGTTTATGTAATAAGGCCACTACTTAGTCGGTTCAGCTAGGGGTGTTCATGGGTTGGGTAATATCCGAATAAACCGAAAATTGAAACCGAACCGAACTCGAAAATAACCGAACCGAACTCGAACCAAACCGAATTTGTCAAAATCTAACCGAACCGAATTAAATATTCGGTATTATATTCGATTATATATTTATATAATCCATATATATATATAATTCAAATAATATATATATATATATATATATATATATTTATATTAAAAATGTATTAAAACTCATTTATACTATTAATATAATATTTTTTAAGCTTGAAAACATTTTTTTTTTGCTAGAAATATATAAAAATAAATAAATAAATTATTAAATTTTTGTAATTCGGGTTTTCGGTTATGAGGGTTCGGTTTTCGGTCATTCGGTTCGGTTTAATCAATTTGAATTCGGTTCGGTTCGGTTCGGTTCTCGGTTATACCCAGGAAAAAAAATTAACCAAACAAACTGAACCGAACAAACCGAACAACCCGATAACCGAGCCGATGAACACCCCTAGGTTCAGCCGTTAACTTGCCCCCTAACGCAACATGCTCTATCGCTAGCACGGAAAAGTGATACTATGCACTCCAGTTATAGTGGGAGTGAAGAGATGGATCTACCCCTAAATAGCGCTATCCATGAATATCCACGACTCCTAAAGGAGTTAAAAAGTAGTGTAGCGAAACGGGCTCTTAATGATAGTTCTCAAGCATAAAACAAGCATACATACCATTTTGCATAAGTTGTGAAACAATAGTTAAAAACAGTTCAATTAGCTCAAAAGGCTCGTAAAAGGACAATCAATTCATTTTAAGTAATCATGTCATGCTTTTCATACCAAAACAAGTAAACAGTGAAATGGGGCTGTGAAAACTCACCTTAACAGGCAAGAGCGTGAATACAAGAGCGGGCACAACAATAATCACTAAGGCAACCCTCGAACGTATACCTTCCTAACCACGACCTAAAGCAAGTAAAATACTTGCAAATAACTAAATGATATGCTCGAACAAAAGAACGACAATTAGTTAGGTCACTCATTCAGACTCGTCAAAATACGTTACTTTTACCAAAAACCACAATCTCACTAAAACGCTTGAATACCCTATGTATCTACCGACAAACCTCAAGATCACAAGGACTTGGATTATAATCACCTCCACTTGAGTAGCAACTTTTTTCATCTCATGTCAATACAAAACGATTTTTTATTATTTTTTTATATATATATATATTACAAGTTGGCATTTTAATGGTATGAAAGCAGCAATTTGTTTAAGCAAATAGTATTAGATGTTTATTTAATGATGTTACGTCACTTGTGGTCCTGCTTGCCATCTTCTATAAAATAACAGCAGAAGCGGAAACTTGTGTATGTCTAAACATTTCAAGATTAGAATCAATATCTCTTCTTGTTCTGATTTTCACTTTCTGAAAGTGGAATACAGTTCATTTTCATCAAGTCTTCCTTCTTCTCATAATCATCAAGTAAGTTTCCTGATTTAATATATGTGGCAATAACAGTAGCAAGTATACGAGCTTCTGTTTTTTCATGTTTCATGCTAGTTGTAACATTATATCAAAAATATTATATCTGTTTAGTGTTTTATGTATATGCTTCTAATTATTTGATTTGATGGTTTATGATGTTGAAATAGTATTTGAATATATGTTGGTACTTTTAAATATGCAGTTCATCCGAACGAATAATGTTTGTGAGACACGGACATATCTGGTTTTTGAAGAAAGACGATAAGAATTCGTGGAAGTTGTTGTTTTTGTTTTACATATACGTTAACCTCCTTCGTTCGGGTTCCTGAGTTCTGTTTTCTGTCACTTGTTCAAACCCAAGTCGTCTTTTTTTTCTTCCTTCTGTTTTAATTTTCAGCCTTCATTTCTAGTTGCTTTTAAGTTCTTTATGGACTATCGTACCACAACCATGTTTGCATCTGTTAAAGAAAACGATCTTGATTTTGTTGTACCGAATGAAATGTCCCCTGATGATGCCTGGTTCAATAGTCCTAATATGTCTTGTTCAACCCTTATGGATTTTTCATCTTCTTACCTTGATTCCGCAGATGTATACATGACATGTTTCGATCCAAACGTGTGTACTCAGGAAATAGATATGAAACCTCTTGATGAATATAGCGAATTCTTTGATGATCGATTTATTCAAGTGATTGAATATCTGAATGAAAGATGCGTATTGGACACAGATCTTCTTGTTCAGTTATGGCTGCCTGTGGTTAGGAATGGACAACGAGTCCTAACGACAGAGAATCAACCATTTATGGTCAACTCAGACAGTACAAATCTCTCTTGTTATAGAGAGGTTTCCAAGAACTATCAGTTTGCTGCTGAGTATGATTCTAATGAGACAATTGGTTTGCCTGGACGCGTTTTCTTGAAAACATTTCCTACTTTACTCCAGATCTTGACTCGTCGCAGAAGGGAGCGACCACGTGTGACTCATGCTCAAAATTCAATATTCGGTTGTCTCAACCTTCCTCTATCTGAACTAGATGGTGAAACTTGCGTGGGTGTCGTGGAGGTCGTGACAACTTCCCAGAATGTTAACTTCCGTGCTGAACTTGAAAGCATCTTTAAAGCACTAGAGGTGAACTTTTAATCTTCTTTTCCATATAAGGTTTATAGGCTAATGGGACCCACGATCGCGCATTCATGATAAGTTTAACTTCATGAACAAGTCACTGACTTGGATTCTTTGTTTAATCTTGATTAATTGTTTGTAGGTTGTTGATCTAAGGAGTTCGATTTCTTGATTCATCGGAAGCTTAAGGTAAAGATCATACATCATAAAATTAATTGATGCTATTGTAGTTTGAAACTTTATTTTTTCTGATGACGGATTTGTTTCTGTTTATTTAACAGGATTTCAGCGAACCATATGAATTGGTACTTGCTGAGATTCGAGGGCGTTTTGAGATCCATATGTGACACACTCAAGTTGCCGTTGGCGCAAACATGGGGTCCATCCAAAGGCAGATCAAGAGAAGATGTTGATTCAATCTCCATAATTGAATCGGCTTCTTATGTGTTTGATCCTCAGATCTTGGACTTTTTCGAGGCATGCTCAATTCAGCAGCTCATGCAAGGAGAAGGTATTGCTGGTAAAGCGTTGGGTACAAACCAACCTTGCTTTACTAACATTGATGATTTTTGTAGGGCTGATTATCCACTAGGTCAAGAAGCTAGGATGTTCGGACTCAATTGTGCTATCATACGCCTTCATAGTACGTACACAGGACCGTTGGATTTCGTCTTGGAGTTCTTTTAACCCCGTGATTGCAAAGGCCATGAAGAGCAAAACCAAATGCGCAACTCAATTGCTTCTATGACAAAAGTCTTTCTTGGAGCTTGCGTGATTAAAGGCGAAGAAGTAGTGGAACCAGCTTCATTTCCGATTAAAGAAACAAATACCAGCGATGAATCTTGGATATCCCATATGTTGGAAGCTCAGAATAGAGGCAAAACGTCATTTTGTCTATGGGATGTCACAAGGATGAACCAGAAGAAGAGTTTCAGGTGATAAACCAATATTATCATGAACTCACATTAGCCAAACCTGAAAATCAGACTTATATAGAGTGGGGATCCAAGTCAAGAATTGCATCATCAGGCACCAAACGGACAGGTGAAAAGAGCAGAGTAAAGACAGAGAGGAATATTAGTCTGCAAGTTCTCCAGCAATACTTTCCCGGGAGTCTTAAAGACGCTGCCAAGAGCATTGGGGGTTAGAACACTACTATCTTCATATATTGATCTACATGATATAGCTTACCTCAAGATTGCTAACTTAACCATCAGAATTGCCTCAATGTTTTCAGTGTGCCCAACGACGTTGAAAAGGATATGCAGGCAGCATGGAATCATGAGATGGCCTTCTCGAAAGATCAAGAAAGTAAGCCATTCATTGAAAAAGCTCCAACTTGTCATTGATTCAGTCCAAGGTGCAGATGGGATGCTTAAGCTCGGGTCATTCTACACAAACTTCCCAGAACTGAACTCCCAGATTCCACCTAGTCCAAAACTGAAAGTCAATGATCGGGTTAACCATTTGAAAACTCAAGCAACCCCATCCAATTCTTCATCTTCTTGCAGCCGTGATTCCAGTTCTTCAACAGGAAATGCCATACATACGGCAAAAACTCGTGGGTTGGTTCATGAAGAAACAGTAAGATCTGAAAATGAGGTTATAGTGCATGCACAGAAGAAAAGCAGCCCCGTATCACTAAATGACAGTGTTTTCAGAGTAAAAGCAAGTTACGGTGATGAGAAAATTCGCTTCAAAATGTCAAAGCACTGGGGTTTTGGAGACTTGCATAGAGAGATAACAAAGCGTTTTAACATATATGACATGGGTAATATCACACTTGAGTACATAGATGATGAATCTGAGTGGGTATTGTTGGCATGTGATGCTGATCTTGAGGAATGTATGGATCTGCATACATCTACTAAGAATCCAACAATTAAGCTATTTGTCCATCAATCTTCACACCCTCATTCATGCCAATGATACATTCAAACGATGACATCAACATGTGGTAGTTCTTTTCTTTTCTTTTTTTTTTTTTTTTTTTTTTTTTTTTGTCTTGGTAGGCATCCCACAGGGACGTTATTAGGTTCCGTTGGGGTTTTCCTTATAATGATGCTTATTAATCATGATATTAAAAGCTAATACAAATTGTAAAACTTCTGGTTCAGAAGTTACTCCTAGTCGTTATTAGTTTGAATCCTTTTGTATGATACTCGGAATCTCCTAGAAATTGAGATTATAACGAGTAGAAGATTTAAATCGTATCTGTTAAAATGCGCATTCATTACAGTAATGAGGGCACACCGCATGAACATGTACAACTTTTTAAAAAATTTCAATCAAAGTCACCCACCCAAATAGGCAAATTCAGGATAAAATGGGAGAATGGTTTAACAAACAATATTATACAATTTTACATTTGTTGGGACCTTACCCGCACTCTTTGGGTGGAGGCCCATTAGCCTAACCGAGCCGCTCTATTCATTCCCACTTACATCGTCTCTTTATTCTTTAGATCCATCTGGTATATCTCCGGGGCATACTTTGATCCAAAAAGGGATTTGTTGGTAGTCAGTTTATGAGAGAACTACGTGTACCATGAAATCAATTTTTTTCATGTTTGTGGATGCGGGCATTGCATATCTCCTTTGGTCCACATCTTTTTCATATCTTATATTAGAGTTAGCTATATCAATTATTGTCATCAAAATCCCTCAACAACTTTGCTATTTTGAAGAATTGATACAAGGTGTGATGTTTTTTCTTTGGTTTTGGCTATTTTGTTTGATCTTTATCTTTGGTTTGACTATGTTGCATCTTGTGGGTTAGGAATAGAGATTGTAAAGGTATTCATTGGGTCTCACGGGATGTCGTTACGAGGCCAAAGAAATATGGTGGTTTGGGCATTTCTAAGTTGTATGGCGTTAACGTAGCTCTATTGGTTAAATGGGCTTGGAATTCAAATCTAATTATGAAGGTTTGTGGAGAAAAGTGGTGATTAGTATTCATGGTGGTGTAAGTGGTCATTTTACGTTCAAAAGATCCTTGCAGGAACTTGGAAGGCTATTGTCAACTTATTGGAGAAGATTCGTATTAATGGTGAGCCAATTTATAAAATGATTACTTGTACATAATGGGGATCGGTTTTAAGGATGTTTGGTTTGGCCACCTTTATATATTAGATGGCGACTCTCTTTGGAAAAAGATAAGGAATGTCGATCGGTGGTGTCGATGGGACTCGATGTCGGATGTCGTCTAGGTCTTGAGTGTTCATACGGTTGAAGGCATTTCGGAGAAACAAGATGTGTTGTTTATGTTATCTCGTCATCAAAATGGATATGGGATAATAAACCCGGTGGAGTTCTCTGTAGCTACGGTAAAGATTCCATTCGTGAACCTAGTTGGTTGCTCGGTCATGTATTTCGATGGATTAATTGGGTTCGATCAAGGTTAATCGTTGGTTTGGAGAATAGATAAAGGTAGAGTCCCCGCGAGTTGGTGATCGATTGTTTTGCCTAGCTAGATGTCCGATGTGCAACTCGGCAGATGAGTCGGCTATATTTTTTCATTGCATCTTGATCTATGGTCTGGTTTGTAGATGGTGCAAGATGAGTGTAGCTTCCTTCGGCGACTATGTTCTTAAATGGCATTGAGCTCCAGCCAGGAAAAGAAGATCATCTGTGGGATTTTTGGGTCACTAATTTGGAAAGAACGCAATAAGGTGGTCTTTCAAAGCGGTGATCCGAAGGTGTTGGAGGTGGTTTCATTGATTAAGACTATGTCTTTCATTTGGTTAAAGTATAGATCTAAGTACCATAGTATTGTTTGGAACGATTGGGTAAAATACCGTTGTACATCTTGTAATTTGTGGTGTGTGTGGTCCTTTTTGAGGACTTCGCCATTTTGTTTTGAATGAAGTTCTAATTTCAAAAAAAATGTTGCTTATGGTGGTTTAAATGTTTGTTATGCTTAGATGTTGGGGTTACTAAATGAGATCACGAGTATGGTTTGGGGTTTAAGGTTAAAGTCACCGCAATTCGATGTCGACCTTATTAAATGTTGTCCACGTTTTTTTTTGTCTTAATTTTTTTTTTTTTTTGATAAGCACTTACTTTCTTTGATCTTTTTTTTGCTCTTCTGTATTTGCAAACTATCGCTTGATAATGCTTTTCTTGCTCACGATAACTATTTCAAAAATGTTAATAGTTCTACTTTGTTTTCTTTTTATTGTCTTCATAATTGGCCTGTGTATTATTGAATATAATTATGAACTCAAAAACGATACCTGACTCCCAAAACATTCACAACCGGTCACCTCAAAACCTGATACAAAACAATGCTCTGAATATACATGGATGTTCTGGATGTCAAATGTGTAAGATCATTACGCGAAGCGTGTCCACCTGTCAACCATATGCATCCCAGTCTTTTACTGCATCAAAGACTCATTATGCCAAAGGTTAGTTGATCTTTTTGTTACTCATTGTTGATATAGTTACACTTATTGTCATGTTTACCATGCAAACATTCACATGCTAATGTTGCATGTTTTTCGTAGATATTATTCGAGCGAGCGTGCACATTCGGGACACCACATAGGTTTAGACCATGGTAGTCATATGGGTGGAGTGTGTACCAATGGGTAATTCTTTTGGGTGATTGCGACATTGCAAACCATTTGGAAAGAGATTTGCCCGACGATTGCTTTAAAAACCGTGTTGGTGGGCCGATTGATGAAACGCCTGATAATGTAACCAAAGGTGAACTTATGCACTCTATTTTATAGCAACTACCTATTGCCTGTTTTTAGTTTATTTAAGTTGTTTGCATACGAAATTGAATCCAAAATTTTCCAATGCTTTGGTTTTTTTTTTGACAATGTAGGCGTATCTGCTTATCAACACGCTTAATCAAATGTGACACACCATGTTGACTGCTTCAGAGAAGCTACAGGAAGAAAGAAAAGCTCTAGCACGATTACCGGCACCAGTGTCCAGCATCGTTCTGCAGCACCCGATTGTCAACCTAATTCAGACAATAGTATGGTCATTCTTCGTCAACAATCTGGTTCCTGCACGATGGAAGGTACCTGATGTATTTTGTTTTTGCACAACACTTTAGGGTCACTAAATCACAATATCATGCTATTTTTTTTAATTGGAACAGGATCACCTGCACATGATAGCAGATGTTCACAACAACCTCGAAAAAGAGGCAAACCGCGAAAACAGATGCCTAGCAACCCAGTTCACATGTGTGAGTCATCTGATTATGTGCACACCATTGGTCAACCAATGACTCCTAATACGATGGAAGGTGACTTCTACTCTTCTCTTTTCAAATGCATTTTGTCAAATTTTATTGCTTCCTATACAATACCGAATTAGTCTTTCATAGTATTCTTTACTGTGAATAGGATTACCTGCACACAATACTGGTCCTTCAAAACAAAGTAGAAAAAGAAAAAACTCAGCCAATGACGTCATTAGAAGCCGTGTACATACCCCTAATTCACATGATGGTGTGCAGACCGTCGTTGAGCAACTGCCTTTACATGTGGCTAAAGGTCAGCAGCCATGTTTTCTTTTGTAACAAACGTTTTTGAATCCCACCTGTTTTCGTGCAATATTGATTTTGACTTTTATGTGTTTGTCTTCCAACAGTGAAAGCAGATGTCCATGGTAATGTTGACACTGATGTTACATCTAATGATTGTCATTTGGCAAACACCCGGGAAAGAAAAAGACGCGCAAGTCAGGATCCACAAGATGCATGCATCAACCAAATTCAGATAATCATGTTCACACCATTGGTGAACCATCCACTCTTCATGCAACTGAAAGTAAGCGTTTTTTGTTTTTTCCCTTTTGCAACACATTGTTTATATCCAAGATTGCCTTTAACTTTTATGGTACTTTCTTTTGCCAGCAGCAATAAGTCTGCATGCCGATGGCCAGCCAAGTGTTAAATGTTGCTCATCAATCACAAGGTCAAAAAAGAAATAGGCGCGCGGGTCAGCCCCATAGAAGGTCTGTGCATCAGCGTTCTCTCATAAGTAGTTTCCATTGTAACTCAGATAATAGTGCATGCAACATTGATGAAGGGTCATCTTCTTATACAACACAAGTTAACTATTGCAAGTTTTTTTTTTTTTTCCGTGCTTCATCTTTTTCCCAACCATATATTGTCAGAACTTTGAATTAATGATGATTTGTTAATCAATGTAGGTGCATCACCTACATATGATGATTTAGGAGACTATACTGAGCGATGCAATCATTGTAACGCTGCTTTTTGGCGTGAGGAGCGACTACAGAGGCCATCGTTTTCGGATGGTTTATCTCAATACCATTTATGTTGTGGAGGTGGTAGAATTTTATGCACCACGAGGCGAGATCCACCCCAAGATATCAAGCGACCACTTGGACAACGCGACTTTATGAAAAATATCTGAACTTACAATCAGATGTTTGCAATGACTTCATTCGGTGCCACGGTAGACAACACAATCAACAATGGTGGAGGACCATATGTTTTTAAAGTCTCCGGCCAAATATACCATCGAATTGGCTCACTTTGTCCGGCTAATGATGATCCAAAATTTTTACAGCTTTATATCTATGACACGCAGAATGAGGTCCAACATAGGTTGAGCTATTTTACAAACTCAGATGGGCCTGATTTGGATCCGGAGGTCGTGCAAGGACTCATTCACTTCTTAGATGCCCACAATGACTTGGTCCAGATATTCAGAACTGCGCGTGACAAATGTGCTCAACATGATGTCCCAGAATTTAAGGTCAAGCTTTACAGCGGTGAAGGCCCACGTGGTTATGAACTTCCAACATCGCATACCCTTGTGTAACAATTCGCGTTTTCGGGTCACTATTCATTTGTACTATTCACTGTTCCTATTCACTTTTTACTATTCACTCTCGAAATTTTTATTTCACATTCTCGTAAGTTAATTTATTTTAGTAATAACCCAAGAGTTTGACAATCGTTAGATCATCTTCGCAAAAGTTATTAAGAAAGCAGTCTTAAAGTTTCGTTTTGGTCGAGCACCATTTAAACATCCCGCATAACGAAAACCAACTCGACAATTTTCCCCATCGGATCAATTTTAGATCACTCATAATTAATTAGAGAATTTTAAGATTTCATTTAAATGTTACCAAATAAACCACGAGTAAAATGCGAGACTAAACTTACGTTTTAAACAATTCTACTTAGACCCGGACATAACCATTCCTGCTTTGTATTTCCTAAGATATTTTGAAAATTTTACATTTTTGGAAAAGTTAAACATATTTCTCTCCTCCTTTGACCATAAAGAAATTAACCTTGTACCTCTACATTTTTGCTTAAATTAGTAACTTTTAGACTTTACGTATAAGCATTAAGTTATCCCACGTATAACAAAAATCACATTTGACATCTCATATTACTTATAGACTAATTTTAGTCTACTTTAAATAAATTCACGGTCATTTCCACGAAATCTCGTTCTTTTCGATAAATTGCATTTTCACGTATTTAGCCTCGTTTCCGGTTTTAACGGTTTCTGCGACCCATCAAACTTATCACTCATTTTATGAGATAATAATGAGTATATTGATGAGTTTAATCATTCCTATAAGTTTCATATTTTTACGACATCCGGTTTTACGTTTCATGAATTAAATACTTACCGTTAGCGATTTTCGGAACCAAACTACACTCCGTAAAATCAAGATAATATCAAGAAATTCCAATCTTATCACCACCTCCTCATATGAACGTGTAAAACACATGTAGGGATGATATTTGATCTTTTATTAGATCATTACAAGTATACAATTTAACCATGGTTAGTTTTTAACCCAATATATAGTTAACTCCTAAATTTTCCCTATAAATACCAAGCTAAAAACTACAAAATTTCTTGCACCCTCCTCTCTTTATCTATAAAAGTCCTAAAACCCTAAGGCACTTATCTTATATTTTGTAAGAAAGTTAACTAGTTTTTGAAAGAAAACTAGTGTTTGATCTTCGTTCTTGGAAGTTTTCAAGAAAGAGTCGTTATAATCTTCAAATAACTTCAAGTCTCCAAAAAGACGTTGTTATAATCTTATTTTCTTCTTCGGGTTCTCAAGAAGGTGTCGTTATAATCTTCTAATAGCCTCGGGTTTTCAAAAATTACAAATTATACGTCGAAGCTCCGCTTATATTTCCTTTTTCCATAATACTCAAGCATTCTATATTAAGGTAAGTATTTATAAGACTCAAACTTATTTAAATACTTATAAACTTTGTTAGTTTATTTATTGTATTTATAAACTCTTAATATATAATATAATCAAGTAATCAAAATACATGTTTTACGTATTGAGCACTACAACACTAGGGAACTTCATGTGAGGGGTTCATTTGGGTAAAAGGATCGACGAGTTGCTGGATTTACGAATTAAAGTGTCCTAGCTCCTCGAACGTTTGCGGCATGACCTCTGAATTATGATGGCCCGAACGGTAGTACGAGATATACAAACCAAAACAATTTCTATTAACAAACATACAAATATTACATCATGATCAATATAATGGCATATATAGGCTCGTTCATGTTTTCTTAGGCATTATTCCAAACCTAAGTTGCAACAATTATTTTAGGTTGCACATAGAGGTTTCCCGGCTATTCCATCGATTTTGATATACCTTCAAACATTCTTAAACTCTCGGTGAGTCATAGCCCCTACTCTTTTAATACTTGTTTTACAAACTCTTTGGGGAAGATACATGCTCAACTACTTGCTTTTACTTTTACAAATGCTCAAAACATTATACTTGATTGCATTATACATGATTGCATTATACTTGATTGTGTTATACATGATTGTGTTAAACTTATTTGCGTTATTCTTGAGTATATTATACTTAATTGCGTTATTCAACTTAGTGGCTCCAAATTAAGTTGTTGGATGACCATTAATCTTTGGGAAGAGGCTCCCAGTACGTGCAATTCAGTGGCTCCAAATTAAGTTGTTGGAAGACTATTAAATTAGATACATCCCAAATTAAGTTGTTGGAAGACCCTTGTGGTAACATTTATACTTTTTACTACTATGATACATTCATACATGAATGACATGCTATATTTAACAGTGGGTTGTAAACACACAGGTTGCAGGTTTTGTATGGGCGGAGCTTGCAACTGAGTGGATTTACAATGCCTTTGATGTGTGAACATTCTTAAAAGTCTTTACAATTCAACTAAACTCTATGAACTCACCAACCATTGTGTTGACACTTTTTAAGCATGTTTATCTCAGGTCTATAGATGATAGCTGTTGCATGGAGCATAGAGTCGCTTGGCATATTTTGAAGACTTATGCTTTAATTATTACCATTCGAAATGTTTTAAAAACACTTATGTATTGTACTTCAGAACTCATGTTGTAACTCTGTTCTCATTAATCGAATGGTAACTTTTCAAAACGTCTCATTTAGAGGTCGTTTTCTATACCTAGTACTTTGTATTATGAAGTAGCACCCCAATGACACAATCTTCCGCTGCAATATTTTGGGGGTGTTACACGTTGGGGCCATTGTCTTTGACATTGGCCCAGTGAATCAAATTACGATGTTATCCTGGAATACAGAGATGGTCCGCTGAAAAGAATCAGCAAGATTCATAAGTCATACATGTCATTACAGTTTCCATTGATTTTCATCTATGGTCAACCAGGCTATCATACAAAGTTAAAGTTAAGAACAGCAGATCCAAACGTTGAGCCAAAACGGGTCTCAATGAATGCATTCTACACATACCAGTTATACCCATGACATGATGATTATAATCTGATTTTTCGGACTGGTAGGCTTTTTCAGCAGTACGTCGTTGTCGTATATTGTTGCATAGAACAGAACGGGATGGATTTTTATAGAACACATCAAAGCGATATTCGAGGAGACTATTTGTCAGGCCACTATGATGCAATTTCAAGAGGAGATCATGATGGGTCATAGGCAGGTTCGCGAATTATATTGCCTTCCTTATTCTTGGAGGTCCAAGATATATGTGACCATTATTTGGATGCATTGGTGATTTGTCGGTGCTTGGTAATCCACGATTTTATAACATTCACATGTAATGTAAAATGGCACGAGATACAAAGATACATGGGTCGGTTTCCTCATTTAACTACTGACAGAGATAGGTGATATAGTATGTAGAGTCTTTGAGCAAAAGGTTAAATCATTCGTGAAGTTTATAAAGAAAAGGCAAACATTTGGCCAAGTCACAGGAGGTATGCCTATTTTTATTTATAAATAAAACTTGACATTTTATCTTTCAATCACATTTGTTTCCTTAATGACTACATAATGTGGTATGCCAACATGTTCTTCTAATTTTAGTTGTTCTAATTTTTGCTATGCAGTATTGTACACTATTGAGTTTTAGAAACGTGGGCTACCGCATTGTCACACACTGCTTTAAATTTCTTCATCAACCAAGATCGAGAATGCTCAAAATGTCGACCAATACATTTCTGCAGAGCTACCTGATCCTCATGTTGATCCGCGCACTTATAAAATTGTTTCAGAGATGATGATGCATGGACCCTGTGGCAAGGCCAACCTGAATGCGCCATGTATGCAAGGCGATATGTGCACTAAAAATTTCCCAAAGAAATAAAATAATTAAACTTTCTTTGATGACAAGAGTTATCCACATTATCGAAGAAGGCAAGGAAATTCTTTCGCGACAAAAGGGAAAATGAAGCTTGACAATGGGTATGTCGTGCTGTATAACTGTGATCTATGCTTGGCATTTTAAGCTCATATCAATGTGGAATATTGTGGGTGGAGCATGCTGATAAAATATCTGTTTAAATATATATCAAAAGGAACCGATCAAATCTTTTCCAAAGTGACAAGGTCTGTTGGTGAAGCGTCTACTTCGTCATCACAACCAGAGCAATCCATTGATGAAATTTAGAATTATCTTGATGGCCGATTCATATGTCCTCATGAATCGTGTTGGAGAATCCTCAAATTTGAAATACACATTAGAGAGCCAGCGGTGCAGATCCTTTCGGTCCATCTAGAGAACATGTAGCGTGTAACTTTTCGAGACGATGATAACTTAGAGTCCGTGGTTAACCACCGTGATCGCATGGTGACAACACTCATAGATTGGTTTACTTACAACATTGAAAATGAAGATGGGCGCCATTTGACATACTTGCAATTTCCATCGAGTTTGTGTGGCATGGAGATCGAAAATGTTGGTCGCGCAGGAAAACTAACAGATCTTGTATTGGACGGCTTGCATATATACACCCAACTTAAGGGGAACTTTTCTACTTAAGAATGTTATTATGTCATCAAAAAGGGTGCAGAGGCTTTACAGAGCTCAGATCAGTCAACCAAATTGTCTATCCTACATATCGTGCTGCATGTGATGCGCTTGGTCTACTTGGTGACGACAAAGAATGGGACACGGCTCTTGAAGAAGCATGTGGCTCAGCTTCATCTCCAGAACTGAGGTTCATTTTTGCACGGCTTCTTACTCATTGTGAAGTTGCAAACCCTTTGCAGTTATGGAATAAATATGGCGAGAAATGGGGCATGATATTCCAGCAATTTTCTCACAACAAGTGCGCATTCCCAACTACTATGTCAAGGATGTTTAATTGGAAGGATACATATTATATGAATTACAAATAATACTTAGCAGTTGTGGCAAATCAGTGCAAAATTACGGTTTACAGCCACCTTCAAAAGAGCTACTGGATCAATTAAATAACCTATTAATGGAAGAAAAGAATTACAACAGGGAGATGTTGGCGTAGCAAAGAGATGAGTGGATTCCAAGTCTAAAAAGTAAACAAAGAAGCGTATACGAGGTTATTATAAATGCTTTTTAGACTTGGATTAGTCGATTCCAAGTCTATACAGTAAACAAATAAGCAATCAAGCGAGAGAGAGATGTTGGCGCAAGAAAAGAGATGAGTCGATTCAAGTCGAAACAATCGTTTTAGGCGGTGATTAAAAAAAATTTTTTTAAAAATTTTTTTTTGGGGGGTTTTTGGGGAAAGGGTTTTTAAAAAGGTTTTTTTTTTTTAAAAATTTTGGGTTTTTTTTCCCAAAAAATTTAAAATTTTAAAAAAAAAATTTTTTTTTGGAAAATTAAAAAAAAAAATTTTTTAAAATGGTTTTAATTTTTTTTTTTAACCCAAAAGGGTTTTTTTTTAAAAAAAAATTTTTCCTTTTAAAAAAAATTTTTAAAATTTTAAAAAATTTTTTTCCCTTTTCAAAAAAAATTTTTTTAATTTTAAAACCCCAAATTTTTAAAATTAAACCCCCGGGAAAATTTTTTTTTTTTTTTTTGTTTTAAAAAAAAAAAAAAAAAAAAATTTTTTGGGTAAAAAAATTTTTTTTTTTCAAAAAAAATTTTTTTGGTTTTTTTTTTAAAATTTTTTTTTTTGGGTTTTAAATTTTGGAATGGTTTTTTTTTTCCCCCCCTTTTTTTTTTTCCCAAAAAAATTTTTACTTTGATTTTGTTTCGCACAACCACTTCAATACAGATTCCTAAAGAAGATGCAATGGGCAAATGCAATACCCGATTCTCACAGTCACCTTTCTACTCTCAAATTTTCGGGACAAATGAATGCTAAAATGCTAACACTTATCGCTTACAGATTACATATGATGTTCATGGGCCGGCGAGAGAGCTTATACCAGCAAAACCAAATGCCAACCAAGAAGAAAGCGTGTATAGAAAAGTGGAAATTGAAAATTTAAGATACATTAATTTATTTTTAGAACATTTTTTTCTAAAAAATAAACCAACAAGATTTATCACCTCTTTTATAACTTGCTGATCTTCCCAGTGGTAATGTTGATGAGTTCACTATGTGGGATGACATAGCTGAAAAATTTGGAGCCGCTGAACTTGACACAATGCAACAGCCAATTATAATTGTCGTTAGCTCTTGCCGAGTCACAAAATTTAGAGGTATTGCATTAACGATTTATAAAAACTTAAATGCCAAATTACGACATTCTGAAACAATACCATGGCAGATTACCAATAACACCATGACACGCTACTACTTAAACCCTTGAGATACCGTGGTGATGAAGCAAGAGCAAGGTAAAATCTTTAAACCCAAAATTTGAGTATTATATCATCGTCACATAAAAAATTTCCCCATTCTAATTTTCCAATACGAAACAGGCACAAAGAGAGGCATCATAAAACACCACCGCTTCATATTACGAAGAATCCATATGAAGCTATTGGAAAAGAAAAGTTCCGCAACAGATTCCCCCTAAAGACACTTCTAAAACAAGATCCTGAAAGCTATATGGTCAGTTTTCTGTAACACAAAGTTGAACAACCTAACATTGAATTACAACTTTGCAACAAAGTTTTGACCCACTTAGCTTATTTATCTTTTTCAAAAGCTTATTACTAGCTTATTTTTAGCTTATGAGCTTAATCTTATTAAAATTGGGCCGGTTAAACTGTTTGGGCCATAGTTTACGCATGTTTGGGCCTTAAGGCCCAATGTGGGATCCGATTGGTTTTAGAGAAATACGCGACCAAGGAGGGGGGGTTAAATGGTTTCATTAGGTTGATGTGTTAGTTTTATAACATAGAGTCAATTTTACATATGGTTTCATTCGCTAACTAATTTATACGTGACATAGTATTTTCATAAAAGTGATAACGAGAGTTTCGGTTTTAAGTAAAAACATGTAAGGAATTTTAAGTCGTATGATATGAATTTTTGGTGTCAAGAACATGTATTACGTGGTCGTACAATATATTTTACACATTTAATTCTTATAGTGCCAATAACATGCGAACGTGTGATAACGAATGTTAATAAGGAAAACGAAAGGGGAAATGAGTCGAAAGAGGACTTACAACACTAACTGAGTGGTGAGGATCTCGTTAGAAGGGTGAACGAACGTGACCAAGACTCCAAAATTACCCTCGTTCTTTAATACCTAACGAATGATCAAATCTCTTGGCGTTTTCTTTGTATTTCCTTCTTGCCCAATCTCCACAGTGGAAGAGTTTGAGAGTAAGAGTATTTTTATGTGAGATGTGAGCTTAGTAAGTCCTAAGGGTTGTTTATGAGTGTTTGAGAGCTTAGGAGCATGATATATAGCAAATTCTAGGCATGGGCTTTTGTTTATTTTATTGATGCAACTCCTAAGTCCCAAGAAAACAAGAGAAAGTGTGTGAGAGGGGTCTTGAGCATGCTCGGTTTCAGCTGTAAAATAGGGCATGGTTTGGGTCTAGTCGAGTCAAGCTAAGCATGGGGAACACTTTATCCAAAGGTTAATGAAGTCAAGGGTGAGTCAAGATGGGTTAGGGCAATATTTATATTAGTTTAGGGTGGCTAAGCTTTGCTTTTGTCTCCCTTTTACCCACACACACACGCAAACTAGTGAGTCCATGGGTGATGTTTGTCTTACTCCTTGTTTTGCACTCGACTTGGTCATAGAAACAATGGTAACATAATATGAAATTTTACCTTGTACAAATTATTAGTGCATACCCAATTTAAGGTGTGCTGGGCCGGGCAACAATTGCGCTAGGCCCAAGGGTGGAAAGTTGGGTTTGGATCGGATGGTAGACTAAGGCCCAAAGAAAAGAGTTGGGTGGTGTTGGGCTTGGACGCAAAAACGAGTCCCAATGAGAGTGTAATGGGAGTTGGGCTTTTAGGCCCGGTCCAATATAAATATAATTTATTTTTGTTTATTATTTATATTTTTATATAATTTTATTTATATATTTTAAATATTTAAGGATATCGGGATTGAGGGGAATTTCGTTTTGATCACAACGGTATAAATTTTGTACGCTAGAGTCGCGTTGATCATGCATATGCCAAATGATATGCAAATATGATGAGTGGAAAATTTCATGACGTTCTAAGTCATGCTTTATTCATGATTACGATGTTAATTACAACGTAATTTTCTGGGAGCTTACAGTACTTACCCCTTAAGAGAACCGTGTCCCGCGGTTTAACTCGCAGAGGTTGTCATGGGTGATTAGGTGAATAGATGGGGATAATTGGAACGCATTACATCCTCGCGTTCCCAGGTGAACTTAGCACCTCTTTTCTTATGATTCCATCGAAGTTTAACGATAGGAAAGCGGCTTTGCTTTAGCCTCTTGACTTCCCTGTCCATGATCTCAACGGGTTCTTCTACGAAGCTAAGTTTATCATTGAGTTGTATGTCCTTTAAAGGAACAACAGGGGTTTCATTGGATAGACACTTCTTAAGGTTTGAAACATGAAAAGTATCATGTACTCGACTGAGCTCTTCTAGAAGCTCGAGCTTATATGCTACTGGACCAATTCTTTGCAAAATTTTGAACGGTCCTACGTATCGGGGTTTGAGTTTTCCTCTTTTTCCAAATTGGACCATTCCGTTCCAGGGTGATACTTTGAGCATTACTCAATCTCCCACTTGGAATTCCATTCACTTTGAGCTCTTTTGTCTATCTCGAGCTGCTTGTAGCCGTTGCTTGATTTGCATTATCTTTTCGGTTGTATCTGGACAATCTCGGGGCGATGTCGACTTCTCCAACTTCAGCCCAACAAGCGGGTGATCGCATTTTCTTCCATAAAGCGCTTCAAAGGGTGGCTTTAATGCTAAGCGTAATGCTTATTGTAGGAGAATTACGCGAGAGGTAAGTACTTATCCCATCCTTTTCTAAAATCGATCACACATGCTCTCACATGTCTTCCGAGTTTGGATTGTTCTTTCACTTTGTCCATCTGTTTGAGGATGGTATGCGGTACTCATATCCAATTTGGTACCCATGGCGTTTGGAGTGTTTGCCAAAATCTCGAGGTGAATCGACTATCACGATCGGATATGATAGAGATTGGTACACCGTGGTGAGAAACAATCTCCTTAATGTACAACCGAGCGGTGTAATCATCTCATCGTTCTCTTTAATAGGCGAAAATGAGCTGATTTGGTAAGCGGTCATCAATGACCCAGATGGTGTCAAAACCAGTAGAAGTTCTCGGCAACTTAGTGATGAAGTCCATTGTAATTCTTTCCCATTTCCAAACGGGAAGTTCTGGCTGAGTTAACAATCCTGATGGTTTCTGATGCTCTTCCTTGACTCTTAGGCATGTCAAGCATTTGCTAGCATACTCGGCGATATCGGCCTTTATGTTTGACCACCAATATAAAAGTTTTAGATCTTGATACATCTTGTTGGGGCCAGGGTGGATGGAATACTTAGATTTATGTGATTCATGCATGATGAGTTCACCGATACCCCCGTAAAGTGGAATCCAACTTCGATCCTTAAAACATAACGTTCTGTCTGATCTTTTCACGAATCCATTTTCGTTTTCCGGCATGCCATAAATCTTCTCATTCGGCCTGTTTTCTTCTTTAAGAGCTTCAATTTGAGCTTCAAGAATTTTTGATGGTAGGGTTGAATTGATTAACATTCCCAACGATCTCACTCTAAGTGGCTTAGGGCGATCTTTTCTGCTCAAGGCGTCAGCAACAACATTTGCCTTTCCGGGATAGTAGCGGATCTCACAGTCATAATCACTGAGCAATTCTAGCCAACGGCGTTGACGCATGTTCAGTTACTTTGATCCAAGATGTGTTGAAGGCTTTTGTGATCAGTGTACACTATACACTTGGTTCCGTAAAAGTAGTGTCTCCATAACTTGAGTGCAAATAGCATAGCTCCGAGTTCTAGATCATGAGTGGTATAATTTTTCTCATGAGTTTTCAGTTGACGGGATGCATAAGCAATCACTTTGTTCCTTTGCATGAGAACAGCGCCTAAACCTATGTGTGAAGCATCATAATATACCACAAAATATTCTACTCCTTCAAGTAGTGCTAAGATAGGTGCTTCGCAAAGCTTCTTCTTAAGGAGTTGAAAAGCTGATTCTTGATCGTCTCCCCATTTGAACTTCTTTGTTTTTTAGGTTAACTCCATCAATGGTTTAGCTATCTTTGAGAAACCTTTGATGAATCTTCAATAATAACCCAGAAGACCTAAAATTGGCGGATCTCGTTGGGGTTGGTTGGTACGGACCGTTCTTTGATTCGATCTTTGAAGGATCCACATGAATACCTTCTTGTCGATCCGTGACCAAGAAATTGGAATGCCTCGATCCAAAAGTCGCATTTAGAAAACTTAGCGTCAGCTTCTTCATCCTTGATTAATTTCAAGACAGTTCTCAGATGTTCCGCATGTTCTTCTTTATCACGAGAGTAGATGAGGTCAATGAACAAAATGACAAATTTATCCAAGTAAGGCTTATAGACTCTATTCATGAGGTCCAAAAATATAGCAGGCGCATTGGTTAAACCGAATGGCATTACTTAGAATTCATAATGACCATAGCGAGTTCGAAATGCGGTTTTGGGAATATCTTCCTCTTTCACCCTTAACTGATGGTATCCAGATCTCAAGTCAATTTTCGAGTATACACTTGATCCTTGTAATTGATCAAACAGATCATCGATTCTTGGCAAAGGATAGCGGTTCTTGATTGTGAGCTTGTTCATTCTTTATAATTGATACACATCCGAAAATGATCCATCATTCTTCTTGACGAACAAAACCGGTGCTCCCCAGGGTGAGGAACTCAGTCTACTGAATCCTTTGTCAGATAGCTCGGAAGTAAAAATTTCATGAGCTTGATTGTGATCGGTCATCGCCTTTACATTTCCCATAATTACGTCATGTTTCTTGAGAGTTACGCATTGTGGATTCTTTAGGCTTTTAGTCCATGTAAAGCCATGCACTTATTACTGTTTAAATCCTCCATTTCAATACTTGTAACACAATCTATGAATTCTTGCATCTTAGCTGTAACATAAGAAACTCCATCACTATGCTCATCAGGTCTCATAGTAATATTAAAATCTCCCATCATACACCAAGCGTTTCCATTAACAACTTGTTTATACTACTCCAAATTTGCCATACCTTCCTTCTTTCCCTGCCATTGTTACTAGCATATACAAAAGTACAAAACATGTTCACCTTAGATGAATGATCTTTGATTAAGCGTAGCATGGATTGATTTGAAGAGTGCATCACCATAACTTGGAACAGACCAGGATCCCATCCAATAATGATTCTACATCCTCCATCACACTTATCTGCATTAGAAACCCATGACCAATTCCTAAAAGTCTTTAAACAAATTTTTTGTAATTTTTCCCCTTTAGTATGCGTTTCCAAGATACCACATATATTCAACTGCTCATTCTATATTAGTCTTCTTACTTCTTTCTGCCTAGAATTCTTTCCCAAACCTCTAACATTCCAAACTCCAATGTTGCAGTCCATTAAAACTTATTTACCAAATCCTCCTCCCCCAGCCTCATTCAATAAAACATTCTTACTAGTACTTCCAATTTCATTCTTGGATATGAATTTTGCAATGTCAGAGTAATCATCAAATACATCTTCGTGTGTCTCTCTATCTTCATTTTCAGTTTCCTTCCATTTTTCTTTAAAATAACTCATCATATCTTCACTCCATTTACTCAATTCTTTATCAGTTGGATTTTTCTTCATTTTTAGAAATTTATTAACACTTTTCTGTTTTTGTGCAGTAAGTATAATAGGAAACTCATCATCATACTCTTGAAGCACATTATACCTATTAGCACTCTTTTTTAAAGCCTGCATACTCTCCTCAAGTAAATTCCAACTCTTTTTCTTAGCACCTCCATTTGTCTTTTCTCTTGTGTTAGCATGTGCACTTACATTCTCTGTCTCAGTAGTTTCCTTTCCCCATGCCTTTGATCCTTATCAATAGTACTACTCTTAACACTACTCCCCACATCCTCTACTTTTTTATTCTCATTGCTTGTCTTGTCACTCACTTTTTCTTTTGGCTTATACACATATCCCATTAGCTTCCTAACTTCTTTTATGTTGCTTCTTTTGTTTTGGACATTCACAAACCCTTCCTTGTCCCCTTCTTACTATCCACATTTTTCTCCAACTTTTGTTCTGCTTGAGTTCTAGGCCTGCTACTGCATTGCAAGATCCCATGCCCAAACACTTTACAATAGTTTCATGTGATTGGTTTCCAAGGGTATTCAACCTGCACAAATTTAACTTTCTTTTTAACTTTTGGCTATCCAAGTAATGTATCTCAATTCTTTCTTGGCATCCATATCGACATTCATTTCCACTAGTACTCTTGCAAAGCCAAATTTCTCGACTCCACTATGACACATTTGTGTTTAGAGGTGGCAAAGCAAAGCAGACACGGGCTATAATGGCCTCGGGCTTAAGCAGGCCGCAATTTAGCATGGCACGGCCAAAGCAGACACATGTTATACAAATCTCTTAATAAAAGACACAAAACAGACGAAATAAATTCCTTAAGCGTAATATCTTATTTATATTAAAAACTTAAATATATTATATTAAAAAATTCTTTAAAACGATCGTAATGTTTACTGATTGAGAAAAAAAAAGTGTATTAATATTCTTTTTAAGTTTGATGGGTATATGTGCTAATTCTACGAAAAGAAGAAATTAAATGTAAATCTTTTAAAATATCTGCGATTTAAGCCGTCTTTTCTTTTGGTACGTTTCTGCTTTCTATTTGTGTTGTAACAGCATCCATAATAATAGGTTTACCTAGGCTACTTGCCAAAGTACTAATCCCTTTTTGTGTCCATGCTTCCATTGGAACATTAAGCAATTTCACCCAAACAGGCAACACCTTTGGATCTCTTTTTTCAATATTAACCGCATTACTCCATTCTTGAACAATCATAGGTCTATTATTTATCAACCAATGTCCATTCTCGACCACAAATTGTACCCCTTCCTCTGCTTTAAAGTTGAAAAAATAGAAACCATTTTCATTTACAGATACTTTTTCTAGTCCATGTTCCCCCCACATTCTTCTCACATTGTATTTCACTTCAGCTAAAGGCATTTGTGCCCCAACAAAGTAACCACAGATAGTATTATTCCATCTCTTACAACCTTCTAACACCAATTCTTCCTCAAAAACAACAATATCAGCTCCATCCTTACTTAACTCAGGTGGAACAAATTTTAAGATATTTGACATTTTATTCACATTCTCCTCAACAGCATTAGCAAAACTTCCATACTTTTTACTACTCTTATTCACAGCCTCATCAGCACTTATAGGATTATTCACACTGTTAGCACTCACATTCCTATTTTCACAATTTTCACTTTTCCTATTCTCCTCATTATTGACCTTACTATGAACATTTATGGCATTATCGTTATCACAATTCAAAGTAGTATTGCAAGTAAGACTTTCTACATCATTGTTATCAGCATCCTGCCATGATCATCCAGATTCTTAACCTCTGTACCTTCTTTACTAGTAGCAGTTGCCTCAATCTTATTCTCTTCCCTAATCTGCCCTGATCCACCATTCTTCCTACTCTCTCCAGCTCCATCTGATCCAATATCATTCTTGCTATTCCCAATAGTTTTCCTTAACGAATTACCCACGCTTGTATTACAAACAGGGTCCCCATACTTAGACAGGAATTTTGTGTTTCTTTTTGGTCTATTTGATGTCATTTTAACTAATCTAGTAAAATTCACTGGAATTACTTCTCATTATCATAGTAATTGTATCGTAATCGATGTATTGTATTCAAAATTATTCAGTTATCAATTAGGTCAAAACTTGAATCAAATTGGGGGATTTCGTAAAATGCATCAAATTGAAAAATTCAAACTATAGAAGTGTGTGGAATGTAGTTTAGAATCGATTGATCGGTTAAAATTGAAAAATACGCGAAAAAGAGTAGGAATTTAAAGTAGTTTAGTTGGTGAAAAATTTTCTTGTTTTAGTTTAAATTTCTAGATAAGGAATGGTTTTTCTTCTAAAAGAGTTCGAGAGTTTGGCCGTTTAGTTGGAGTATATTTTTCCTTTTTTTAAATGAAAAGTTGTTTAGTTAATATTTCAATCATTTTCTTCTCTAAGAAATGGGGTTATTATTTTTAAAAAGTGAGAAGAGTGTAATGGTATTTTCGTTTTACTATTAAATTAGAAAATGAGAAATTCATATTTTGGAAAATTATTGGAAAAAGTGTATTAAGCGGGTTTCAATTCTTCCCTTTCATATGAAAAATTTTACGAAAAAATGGAGTATTTCTCCATTAAGCGGCCTACCCCACATGGCCGTTTGGATGATGAAAAATTTCTGTTTTCGTTTTAAATTCCTCGAGAGGAATGGTTTTCTTGTTAGAAGAGTTGAAGTTTGAAAATCCATTTAGTTGGAATTATATTTTCCTTTTTAAAAGCGGAGGCGGTGGGCGGAGAGTGGGCGGCAATGGAAGGTAAAGGCGATGGGCGGTGGGCGGCGATGGAAGATGGGCGGAGGTGGGCGTGATAAGTGGGGTGAGAAGAAATGGGGTTATTATTTTAGAAATGAAAAAGTGAGAAGGGTGTAGCAGTATTTTCATTTTTCTATTAAAATTGAAAATGAAATTTTTATTTTGGAAAATTATTGGAAAAAGTCACACTAGCGAGTTTTCGGTTTTCCTTTTATGAAATTTGTTTTGGAAAATGGAGTATTCTATCCAACTTAAGCAGTACTATAAGCTTTTTAGAGTTTTTTCAATGGAGTATTTGGTGGGAAAAAACAATTAAAGGAGAGAGAAGGAGAGAGTATGTGAAACTATTCAATTTTGTGCCGTCTAAGTTGGTATCTCCCTCGGTTACTAGAGCTGCGCGGTTTAGGAACCCCCATGTGTAAATCATGTGTGTAGTGGAGGTTCATATCATTGACTTAAATCACTCCTTTAGACATTAGTGAGGTCTTGTTGTATGTGTTTTAAGCACTCGTTCTTTCTTTGAATCATATAGCTAGGCAGAGATAGTTATTTATAACTAGCTAGGCTATTGACGCCCGTTAGTGGTAACTTGAAATCTTGAGATAACAATTAGTATAAAGTTCTTAAGATAATGGGTAAGCTATACAAAAAGTGTATGTATGCAGGTAAAAATGGGCTTATATTTGCAATACTTATGGAATTCAAAATTGTGTATCGTTAAAATTGAAAACGCTTTAGCAAAACTGTCAAAATGAGGAAACAACTAAGTATGCCCAGACATGTTTAAAAGTTAGCAAATGATCAAAATAATAATAAAATTCGAAGCATACATGCAATTTGCTGCATCAGTTGCATGAGTTGCAGGTAACTACTTCATTTATAAAATATGAAACTTAGCTAAATTGCAGTCTTGAAAGTTCGGAGCAAGGAGATAGGAAGTCTGTCTAATAATTCAATCAATTGACTTCTATATATATCATGTTTTGTCATTTCTAGTGACATGTTATAATATGTAGCATACTAGCATGTGTTTATAAATAGATTTACCTCCACAAAGTTGATTAATGAAACTAATAATAGTGATGTTATGCTCAACTTTTCCATTCCGTTAACAGGTACCAAAAATTAAACAATTAAAAGAAACCTTTATATAAGTCAACAAAATAGTAACTTAAGCAAGAATGACAAAAAATGTACGTTGCAATAAAACCAGCCCGTGAACCTGTTAAAACAACCACAACACAATGTGGACCATACACCCCTCATGATACTACCAACTAACTGAACCACATTGAACCCAAACCACACAACTGAAAAACATCTTATTTGAAATTAGCAGTCGCATAAAGTTGGTCATGAGAGAAAACTAACCACTAAAAAATAGGCCTACTTGTGAAAATTTTTTACATTTACTTTTCTTAATAGTCGTTGTTCAACACACCACAACAGGGAATTGGCTACGGTCTGCAAAGCCCGCCCCATAGACGTGAAAAGAAACAAAAGACAAAGAATTTAGCTAATATAATATTGCATTACATAATTTAAGATATCAATTGTTTGTAAAACACAAGACATGATGCCCAAAATGCATGTGATAATATGTGAGATCAGAAAGAAAAAAAGTATAGAAACATACATGTCTCCCATTAAGACCCTTGAATAAAGTATTTTAGCAATCCTAAAGAAACACTGAAATAACATATTTAATCAAAACAAATTGCCTTATCAAGGGTAGATCCAGTTCCATACTTGAAAGGCTTGTTTTGGTTAGAAATTCTTTCAAATCTTCCCATATTCTTTTGGTAGATTCTTAAAGAAAATGCATTAGATTGTGCCGCCTTCTTACCTTTCCCCTTCTAGGATTACTGATAGCTTCCAGTCTCCTAGCACTTCAACTATTCTAGTATCATGTGGCACTTCAACTGTTGTAGAAGCAAGATGCTTCAACATCACAATCTAGTGGCATCTCCAGCTGAGTGCAGCCTGATTCAAACCACATCTAAATTTAGAATTTTGAAAATAGACAAAAAAAAAAGAAAAAAAAAAAAAAAGCGACAAGAAGCTCACCTTGACCGTGATAGCACAAACATGTTTTGACCAGCCCTTTAACCAATTAATACCTTCCTGGTCTCTTTTGTGCACAGCCAACAACCCATATCACAGCTGCCAAAACAGAAACTTCCAACCCTTAGCCATTTGTTGTATATTTATCAATAACAGTTAAGAATTAGATATGGGCTGTCAAAGTGTACGAAAGTATAGGCAACCAAGATGAACAATATAATCTTTATTCAGATCTAAGCTGCAATAGTCGAACAGATTAAGTTCTAATAATGTCCAAATGTTCTGAGGTTAGATTAATGTCGATGAGACAATAATCATGTAGATGTAAAGACAAGTAGATCGGTGAAATGATCGGAAAGAATAGAAGAGTGATACAAATTGCCGCACACTCAGTGTATGTAACCCTAGATAAAGGAACTTATTAAATAGGAGATTAAGTTTCACTAAGACCCTCTAACGGTAGAAGAGACTCATCGGTGAGAAAGCGAAGAAGGCTTGAAGAACGAGCTTCTTGGACTTTAAATCTTTTATCCTTTGTCGAGTTAAACCCACGTAATTAATCCTGCAATAAGCCACAACTTGAAAGTCATTAGTAATTGATAGAATGATATGTTTGCCACAGATTACCAACCCAAATTTAACATTCCCCACTGTCGATGGGCAACATATCAAACAAGATCAATTTTTCACACAAAATTTATCTTTGATAGGCAGGAGGTTCTTTGTGAGTATATCGAGTTTGGTTTGAAGAACCAATCTTTTTGCATTTATAACACCTCTAGCAATTTTTCACGATGAAGTGAACATCAATTTCAAAGTGTTTTGATCTTTCATGGAAAGCAGGGGTTGACAAGTTGTAAGCGGTTGTTATCACAAAAAGATCGACGGAAGATTGATATCAACTTTTAGGTCTTTTAGGATTTTTGAATCCAAATGATTCCTGAGCAGCGGTGAGACATAGATCTATATTACGCTTACATGGAAGATTTTGAAAAGAGTATTTTGTTTTTACTTTTCCATGATTAAACAATTATTAAAGAAAACATAACACCACCTGACATTTTTACGGTTTCTTGCATTGCCCAATCGGCATCACTATATCCTTCAAGATGATTTTCGAGTTCTTTGAAATTGTACCTTAGACCTTTTCTGGAGCTCCTTTTAGGTATCTCGAACATTGAGGGCACATTCGAGATGAGACTTCAAAGGAGAATGCATATATTGTGCGGTCGGTGGCTGAGGTATGAGATGTCGGTGTCTTGTATGGGTGAGATAGATAAGTTTCCCAGTAACCCGATAACCAGTGATGTTGACAAGCAGGGGTCATCGCGGTGGGAATGTATGGAAGGACGAGTTGGGTTCCATAGGAGTGGACACAGGTTTGCACCCGAAGACCAAATTCTTTGAGGAGTTCAAGACAATATTTTCTTTGGGAGAGACAAATGTCATTCCAGTTTTTAGAACCTCAATGCCAAGAAAATATTTTAGATTTCCCAAGTCTTTAATATGAAACTTTGTTTTAGGAACTCTTTGAATCGGTTTATCTCATCGGTGCAATTTCGGTGAGGACAATATCATCCACATAAACAAGCGTAGCAATAAACTTGTTATTCTCGATTTGGTGAACAAAGAGTGATCATTATGAGTTGAACAAAGTTGTTTTCTTTTAAAACAACGACAAGTTTTTCATTCCATTTCACAGGAGCTTGTTTTAAGCCATATAGAGATTTGACAAGTTCTGGACTTTATTCTTATTGTTCTCATTCTGAACCCTTGGGATGGTCATATAGATATCCTCATCAAGATCTCCATACAAGAAAGCATTATTAACATCAAGTTGAAAAAGAGGCCATTTGTTTTTAACGGCTAAGGCAATAAGACATCTGGCGGTGAGACATTTTTACAACGAGGAAAAGTTTCATCATAGTCTATTCCTTCCTTTGGTTATAGCCTTTAACAACTAGTCTAGCCTTGTATCTATCAACTTCACCATTGGCTTTATATTTGATTTTAAATATCCATTTGTAGCCAATAGGAGTTCTATTAGGAGGTAGATCGGTTATATCCAACATGGTTTTCATTTAAGGCCTCAATTTGAATTCATAGCATCAACCCAATTCACATCATGGATAGCCTCTTCCTAACGGGTGGGTTCAATACTTTTATTAAGACTAGATGCAAAGCGGTAATTATCTTTGTTAAGATTGGAGTAATTAACAACCTTTTCAACACCATATTTGACTTTTCCTTCTATAATAAAATCATTAAGATTCTTGGGCAATTTGGAAGCTCTGGTTGACCTTCTAGCGATGAGTGGTGGCAAGCCTCTTTCTTGTTCGGCGAATCGGTGTTGTATCGTGGGATCGAACCGCATCGGCGAGATGTGAATCATGTGATATGTTGCCCTCGGGGTGTATTATCATCTATAGATGTTGCAACTGGTTCGTCAATCCTAGTAGGATGATTTACCAGCGTGCCATCATCATAGGATGTCACTCTCCTTCATCATTGGGACTTATTTGTGAGTCAAAGAAATTTTTGTGATTTAAATATTTTGGTACAAAGGTTTCCAAAAAGGTTTTGACGAATTTTTCATTTTGAAGGAAAAACAGTTTCATAAAATTTGACATCTACGAGTAAAGATATTTTTTGTTTCAAGGCTCAAGAGTTTATAGCCTTTCTTCTCATTTGAGTAACCAATAAAGACACTTTTTCGGACCTACTACCAAATTTATCGGAGATGTTGAGAATGGTGGCATAGCATAAGCGCCAAAGACTCTAAGGAGAGAGAGTGAAGGTCATGCCCATGCACAAGGAAGAGCGGGACTTGCAGGGCAGGCAGAGGGGGCAACACTGTTTATGACATAAGCGGCAGTTAGAACACATTCGGACCAAAGATTTAGAGGTAATTCCCCACAAACATGAGGATCTAGCTACATTAAGGAGATGCCTATGTTTCCTTTCTAATACCATTTTGTTGTGGTGTATAGACACAAGAGGTTTGATGTAAAATTCCTTTTCATGGAAAAATGTTGAAGTTTATTATTGACAAATTACGTCCCATTATCACTTCTAAAGATCTTGACATTGTGTTCAAATTGATTTGATAGCATATGAGTAAAATTAACAATGGAAACATAAAATCATCCTTCCCTTAAGCATATAAACCCATTGCACGCATCGGAATAGTCATCAACAACAGTTAAAAATATTTGTAACCATCTCTCGCTAATGACTTTATATGGTCCCCAAACATCAAGATGGACAAGTTGACCAATTTTAGTTGATTTATGTTCACTTAGAGGAATGGTTCCCTAGTTTGTTTAGCTTTATTACAAGTATCACGAGATGATCGAGTTCGGATGTACTATCAAATTTAAGAGTGGGTTTAAGTATGTGTAGGACTTGGTCGAGAGGATGACCAAGTCTTTGATGCTGAGATTTTTGAAACATGACAAACAGATGTCACGGTTATTAGAGGTAATCTTACATGTAGAATCAATATCAAACATATATAACCCATTGTGTTGTTTACCAATCCCCACAATCCTTTTTGATGTAAATCACGTATATATGAGTTAGATTCATTAAACCCGACAAACATCTTATTATCTTTAGCAATTTTATGAGCAGACGGAGACTAACATTGTACTCGGGAACAACAAGTACATCAAAAGTGTTAGGTCATTATTGACCTTTAAATCACCAATTTTAGTAATTAAGGCTGAGTACGTTGGGATGTCCAACAGTTAGACCAAGATTTGAAATGTTAACAACATTGATTAAAATTTTCGATCCACGATCATGTCTTGATTTGCACGAATCAACAATCCAACCAGGCCCGATGTTTCCAGTTAAGGTTTTAGTGTTGTTGTTAAAAAATTGTTGAAGTTTATATTAAACTTGACACTTGCCATTAAAGAAGGTTCTGAGAAATTTTTACGCCAAGTTTGCATTAGCGAGATGACACATTGTTGTCATTGAGAAGACTCATAAGTCTTGAGGCATTCATTAGACAAGGAGGCAGGAGGAGTTGCTAGCACTATTATCGGTGACACGATTGGTTTCGTGAGAAACATTATTCTTCTTGAAAGGTTTACCATTAAAATTCCTTTTGACATATCAGCGGGATAGCCAACAAGATCATAACATCTATCAATAGTATGACCAAGTTTTTTGCAATTTGTTTTGAGGTTCATGTTTGGTCCTCTGCTATTAGGTGATTACCAGTGTTAAGACCGAAACTTTGTTGTTAAAACCTCTTTTGTTATCAAAATTTTCCACCATCGAAGTTTTTTGACAAAAAAGTAGCATTGGGTTTAGTAGAACTATTCCCGGATGATACATTTACGTGAGACTTCTTCTCCGGAGACAACAGAGAAAGCAATTTGACATTAGGTAAAGGATCTCTAGTTAAAATATTGCTTGATAGGAACATAGGAGTCATCAAGACCATAAGAAATTGCATTAACTTGATTAGTGATTATGTTTTTCAAAAATGTTTTGACCTCACAAGTGCAAGGAGGCAAGCTAATCATACAATCAAATTGTTTCCATAAAGAGTTAAGGTTGTTATAGTAATCGTCAAGAGGACCCATTTTGACTAAGTGAGTTTATATTTTTATGCAGTTAAAATATAATTGAACCATCAACCTTATCATAGGTATCTTTAAGATCATTCCACATTTCATAAGCGGTTTAGCATATATAGCACCGAAGAATAGTTCGAGAGAGAGTTAAGAATCCAAGTAACCTGAACGAGTTACAAGTATCCCATTGATTAGCAAGATTAGGGTTCGAATCATCTCTTATCAAGTACCATCAATAAACCCAATTTATTATGGTTCCTTAAGGCAAAAGTCATGGCCATATTCCATATTTTATAATTTTCACTTCCAGTGAGTTTGATAGTAATGATGGGAGTCCCATTAGTGTTATTAGGGTGTAAGTACAAAGCATCCCCAAAGGATAAGCTTTTCTCGGTGGAACCACCACCGTGAGAATCACCGGCAACCATAATATAGACGAGTAAGGCAGACAAATAATCTGACGGGGGGATAATAATAAGACCAAATAGAAAGATAAATAAGACTATGAATTTAAGAAACAACGGCACTGAAGCACATGGACTAGGGTAAACCGAGGCGGTGTCATTACACTCAAGGTGGTAGATCAAGATGTTAGTCTACCCGTTTGCACCCACAAAGACTTAAATCTTGTATGTTTGAAGAAGTAAGACTTAGACTTACGGAGAGATATGCGTGAGAGAAGGATCACAATTACCTTAGATTCACTTAGTCTAAGGCTAATTGTAAGTGAAGATAACCGGTGATTACACGTAGCAATAACCCCAAACCACCAATATGTTGCGAAGAGAATCAATGAGCACAAGCTACGATACCATGTACAAAGTATAGGCAACCAAGATGAACAATATAATCTTTATTCGGATCTAAGTCGCAATAGTCGACTAGATTAAGTTCAATAGTATCCAAATGTTACAAGGTTAGATTAATGTCAATGAGACAATAATCATGTAGATGTAAAGACAAGACTAGATCGGTGAAATGATCGGAAAGAATAGAAGAGAGTGATACAAAAGACCGCACACTCGAGTGTATGTAACCCTAGATAAAGGGACTTATTAAATAGGAGATTAAGTTTCACTAAGACCCTCTAACGGCTAGAAGAGACTCATCGCCGAAGCGAAGAAAGTTTCGTGACGAGCTTCTTGGAACTTTAAATCTTTTATCCTTTGTCGAAAGTTAAACCCACTGTAATTAATCACGCAATAAGCCACAACTTGAAAGTCATTAGTAATTGATAGAATGATATGTTTGCCACAGATTACCAACCCAAAATTTAACACAAAGCATCATAAGAGCTTCCACTTCTCAACTCAATTGACTTGAACTCACACTCTCTCGAGACTTCTACACTAAAATGAATCTCGAGATTAAACATATGTTACTCGCGAGTTACAACCCGCACTGGTACATATAGTTACTATTCATATCTACTGTAACTCTTTTCTTTACATCAATGGTTGCTGCTGTAAGGGTTATAATGGGTGAGTTTTTTATATTTATATGATTCACAACATATACTTTAAACAATTGAAATATCCTGATGCATCAAGTAAACTATACCTGAAAAGAAGTGGAAGACGAAATGGCTTGTCTCATGGTCTTTGGGATCATTGAATTTGGTCGAGTGCTTCAGTGAACTTTTTGACCTCTCAATCATGCTATCACCCTCGAAACCAAAGCGGGGACAAATGGATTTTGCCATGTCTAAAAGAAGTCGAAGACGAAATGGTTTTAATTGTTGTAACAATTATCTACATAGCTACCCTTTAAATTGAATAATTGTTTTAAAACTTACCCATTAAGTGTATATAACCGGAACAAC